>OW388302.1:55554458-56791958 GCA_936450465.1 Gibbula magus
CCAACCCCCAGTCACTCACTATATTCATTACTGACTATCCCCAGCGCCCATCTTCACCTATCATTTTATCACCCACCCTAGGTCGACCTCTTCACAACTCCTAACATTCGGGCAGATTACAAACCGTGCCTCCACATGTACATCTACAATGAAATTCAACCACTGTTCAAATACGCACTCCTACACCTGTCAAGTACTAATACCACAACCCCAATTGACCCACAATCAACAACTACTATCCTGTCTAATATACACGCACTTACACCACTCTCATCCTCCAGGTATACAGTCAACATTCGCAAACATACATACACATGCACTCCCCTCCAACCTTCCAACTCAACACAGGCAACGCCCGCCACAACTAACTCTAACCCAAAGCTACCTCCCATCACCCTCAAGTTCTACACAGTCAACACCCGCAATCCCCAACTCGGCAGTCACCCACCTCGCCAGTTTTACCCCCTCAAACAAACATACAAATGCACTCGCCTCCCATCCCCCGACTCAACAGAGGCAACGCCTGCCGCCCAACCCAATCTCTACAGACACAAGCGCACTCATGCCTCTCACCCTCCAGCTCAACACATAAAAATGGTATCCCCTCCACCGCCCCACACACAATCGCGAAACACAACGAAACCCCAGCCACCCTACCTCACAACTTAACCACCCTCACTTCCAACATACACTCCCTCTGCTAACCCTCAATCTCTATTCAGTCCACACCAGTCACCCCAAACCTCCAACCACTAACGAACAGACACCCCTCCACCCCCCCCCCCCCCCCCCCCCCCCCCCCCACCACCCCCTCCAATCCTCCCACACCGACCCCGACCCCGACCCCGACACCGACCACGACACAAAAAAATCCCGACCCCAAAAGCCAAAATCCCAACCCACACCTTCATCCTTCCCCCTACCCCCGCGCAGACTCTTCCCACTCACCCATCCCCCGTGGTATCAGTCACCTTCACTAATTACTACATACATTAAGATGATATTAACAAACCTTTACAGCATGATTAGAGATGCTATTTACAAACCTTTACAACATTATTAAAGATGATATTTACACACCGAGTCTGAGTGCCTTAACCGGCTTATGAACTGAGGGAATATATACTTTTAAGGACAAACCTGCAGAATTCACATTTGAAAAATACCCCGCACCCCTCTATAAAAATGACCCCTACTAAATTGTTTCATTATAAGGCAACATCGTTTCAAATAATTTGAGTTCGTTAAAAAATAATCTTTAGTAATAATTAGCTATTTTAATAAACATTTGCGAAATTCTTTTCATTTAATACTGTATCATAGAAGTTGACAGTTTATACAAATGTGTCATCTCAGGCGACGCCAGGTATAAGGACGCGTGTCGCATTTTTCACGTGCACTTCATGGCTTTCACGCACGTGTCATCGGGTGCGGCACACTGAAATGTACACGCTTGCACACAAAACTGCTCGACCAATGTCAACATGATCAAAGTTATCCCAAACACAAAACAGTTTCTATATTTACAAGACTTTTTGCATATTAAACGTAAAACTACATTTATGAAAATAAGTATAGTGTAATCAATTGGTCATGAAAAAATCATTTTTATTTCAACTGGCTCCGTAGCCAAATGGTATGCACACTTGGATGCAAGCCGAAAGGTCATTGGTTCGATCCCCGACTTTCGACTGAGATGATATATTTGTGAAAATCTTGTGTTGGAATTCTAGCATAAAATTAATTTTATGATGGGAAATGTCTGTGATTTAAGAAGAAATCAGTTTAAAAATCAATTACTAATGTTTGCAGTCCATCTGTGATTTAGAGACCTCATATGGGGTCCCAAAATCCCAGATAGACCTCATATAAGGTATTTAAATCACAGATAGACCTCATATTAGGTCTTTAAATCACAGATAGACCTAACCTAACTCACAGATAGGTCCTACCTCCAGGTTAAGGAACGGTGCTTAACAAAGGGATGACGTCACCAGAGGTTTATAATACAGATAAAAGATGATATTAACAAAGATTAAATATCTATTAAAGATGATATTTACAAAATAATTAATATTTGTAAAGGTAATAAATAGCTTATGTTCACCCAGTATTTGGGGCGAATCTGGAAGGATCAGGAAGGCGGATTTCACCCCTTTTCGTCCTGTGTGTTAGAAATTAATCAGTATATGCTTGATGTTTAGGTGAGGTGAGTTGGGGTTTAACGCCGATTGCAAGAGTATTTCACTTATATCACGGCAACTAGTATGTAGAACAGTTCTCTACTGCAGACAAAGTTGCCGTGCCCCTGGCGGGTTTCGAACCACGGACCTCTTGATCCGAAGCAGAACGCTGCGCTATCCTGCCTCCTATGCTTGAATAAATATATAACATTCAATAGAAATACACGTATTTCCCAGATATTTTAGTAAATAAATGTATTTACTGAGTGAAACAGTTATTCCATATATTTCCTGAAAGTGTCAGTAATTAAACATATTTACACATATAAACTGTAACTTACATCCAGGAATTGTTGCAATACTTTAATCAGAGATGTTTACTGTTTGTTCCCTTGATTTGAGGATTGACACAATGTCATAGTGACCTTGTCTCTCTGCAAGTTGAACAGGTGTGTATCCGGACTTGTTTTTTCTCATCTCAAACCCCCTCAGTTCCTTCAGACTGACCAGATACCTGACCATCTCTAGGTGACCCTTTAAGCATGCCATGTGGAGAACATTGAAACCTTTATAATTTGATAATGATACACTTGCATTATATTGTTCAACTAAAAGTCGGACAATCGGGACATGATTGAATAAAACAGCCATCATCAGAGGTGTCTCCCCGTACTTTGCCCTGCACTCTATAGCAAGGATGTTGAGTGTCAGGACGTACTTAACCGTGTCCACATGTCCACTGATACACGCAAAATGAAGGATTGTGTTGCCATTGTCGTCCACGGCTTTGATATCAGCTCCTCTGTCTCTTAACAACCTTACAGTTGCCACTTGACCTTGTAAAGCAGCAAACATTATAGGGGTTCTGCCATCAGGGTGTCTAGAGTTTATATCAATAAGATCACGGGACAATATATACGTCACCACATCTTTACCGCCATAATAACAGGCAGCATGTAAAATGTTACGATTGTTACAATCTAATGTGTTGATATTTGCTCCTCTGTGCCTCAACAGGCTTACGACTGAGCTGTGACCATACACAGAAGCTATCATCAAAGGAGTTTTTCCAAAGTACCCTTTACTTTCTACATCAATTACATCTAGTGATAGAACATATTTCACCATTTCTACATGGCCACCTTCACATGCGATATGTAGAATAGTAAAGTTATAGTTGTCTACGTTTGTACTGTCAGCCCCTCTGTTCCTCAAGAGATCTGTAACTGCATGTTGACCATTATAAACTGCGAACATCAAAGGGGTCATCCCCTTCCCTCCTTTGCTGTTTATATCTATGACACAGGTATCCAATAGACGTTTAACAAAGTATATGCTAGGATAAGAGCATGCCAAATGCAACACAGTGTTCCCTCTTTTATTTAAATTTTTCAGATCGCATTTCTCATGAAGAAGCAAGGCGAATATCTCCTCCTGTTGATGTATCACTGCTTCCATGATAGCTGTGTGTCCCTTCTTCCCCTGACAGTTGACATCCACCACCCCCCGGGCCAGGAGGCTCCTCACCTTGTACAACTGCCCCTGTCCACAGGCGTGGTGGAAAATACTCACTTTAGCAGGGGGACAGACAGGGGTTGTCTTGCTGGAAGCTGTGGAGGACAGGATAATCGAAGGTAAGTTAGTTCATCATTGTGTGATATAATGCAATATCGCTACACAAAACAGTTCACCTTTGAGATTACCATTTACATTGTCATATATTATAAATTTCTCTCTCAAGGTAGTTTCAACTATCAGGTGTTACCCTGACCCCTAAGATTAAAAAAGTTATCGGTATCCATAGTAACACCCCTGTCAGCAAAATACGCTATTTTTGACCGATTTCATCTTCTGAAATAAAGTGCGCGCATTCAATGATTAAACTCAGAATCCTTTCAGATACAATTGTATCACAAAGGCGGATACATAGCAAGTTTATTTTTTCAAAATAAATGGAACGGTTAAGGGATATACAATAAAATTAAAACTTTTAAAAATAAAGACAGCATTTTTATCATCGTTTTTTGCATATTCAACAGGATTTTTCAGTGACACACATATTTTAGATATTGGTAAAGCTGTTATATGGTGTGCGCAGTTGAATAAACTAACGAATTCAGAAATAATAAATGGGGGTCAAAGTTTTTCATCACTTAAACGTCATTTTTTAAATTACCTACACAAACGTAAAAACCTGACGCCACAGCAGTTTTGTTCAAATCAAGTGTAGCTTTGACGGCCTATCGTGTTATTATTGTTGAATATACTATCAATCTAAAAGTGCTTGGTGGAAGAACAACTTTCAGATTTATATTCATCACTTACTGGAGATATGTATGTAGTTGAAATAACACACATAAAAACATTTTACCGTGAATATAGGTGACGGTAACGACATGCGGCATGTCTTAAATGGCCATTAGAAATATTTTGCGGTAAATTTAAGCACTTTCCGTTAGTTTATTGATAAACCTATGCTTTGAAAGACTTAATGCATATATTTTGAGACTTATTCATAGCATTAAATTGTTGTCGCAAAATGTTACCGTAAGTGAGTTCGTTTTCTTCGTCCCATCTCTCCTTAAGCAGTAACTCACTCACTCAAAACTAAGTTCAATGCACTTGTTAAAATATAATGATTTTAAATAGTTTCAGCGATAACATTCACCAGATCTTTTTAATAGAAAGTTATATTTAAACGCTGCGAAAAACTAAGGTTAAGACACTTGTTAAATAAGAAATAAATTAGTTTGAGTGATAATATTTACCAGGTTTCTTTACAAGAGTGTTTTCCTGTCCAAAAGTTTTGGGTTGGGTTTTGTTGACATGGCAGAGCTTCACCTTTTGTTTATTCGAGGGTTTGAAGACACGTCTACATGATAACTGTGTCTCATCAAATATAGTTCCCGAACAACCTCTCCTGCCTTCACAAAGCTTCCCACACATTATTGGACCTCGAGGTTGAAACAGATCCTGACCGAAAACCAGTAAGCTGTTTTCTACCAGAAGTACGGAAATATAAAGCAAAATGTAAATCATTTTCATTCCACGGTAGGCATACAGACTGAATCGACCAGAACTTCCTAACGATGCAGATATAGTGGTCAAATACGTGTTCCACGGTTTAATTATTAATAATTAATGATTTCTGTCTTGGAGATAAGAAAAGTATATAATAAATTTATCATTTGAGAACATACTTAATACTTTGATATACCCATTAGAAACATTAAGATACATAAATAGTTGTTTTGGACCTGATTGTATCTGTAGTTGACATAGTATATGAAATATGGATAATTGTATTTAATCTGCAAAAGATGACGAATAACTGAATTATCTGTAAGTTTTCTTAACAGCCATTTCTTAACTATACCTGCCTACACAGATAGAGATTATATATACAATTCTGGTTACAATGATTGTTACATTTTAGCTTACATTATGTTTACAATACTCCTCTCGGTCATCATTTGCTGTTTTATAAATTAGATATCATTTGATTATATTCCAATTTGACTGAAATCATGTCTTATCAATAGTAACAATCATATACGTTCATATTAATAAAACTGACAGTCTTTTCAACTGACATTCTTACATATCAAACTGAAACCTGTCTTTCAAAAAAATATTGTTTTCATCGAAAGTCTTAACTTTAAAACTGATTTTGAAACCTGCCACTATTATCGTCATCGAAACTATTAGCTATTAACTAAAGTATTAGCTATTAACTAAAGTATTTGTAAATGAATGCTGTTGTTATTGGAAGTGCATTACTGAACAATGTTTTCAATAATATATCATTACGAATTTAATAAACACGAATGGCCGCGGTGCAGAGCATCTGTCGAGAGTGGGACATATGGCCTTTAAAGACAGCACATGCAGTGCGGGTCTTTAAGAGCGGACTTGACGAAGCGCACTGACAGCAAAAGGCAGCGAAGGCCCCGAGCGAGGACACCATCCCCTAGAAAGAAAGAGCTTATCTAATTTTGCTAAATGAATAAACACCTCTACAGACCGTAGACTTGTACCGGGTACTTCGTGTTTTCTTTATAACTGTTTATATGTTTGGTTTTGTATCCATATATGTTTGTGTACCTAGACTTGTATACTCATTAAATCAACACTTCTACAGTCTCTAGACATGTACACTCCACTGAAGAAACACTTCTACAGATCCTAGACATGTACACTCCACTGAATAAACACTTCTACAAACCCTAGACCTGTACACTCCACTGAATAAACACTTCTACAGACCCTAGACTTGTACACTCCACTGAACAAACACTTCTACAGACCCCAGACTTGTACATTCCACTGATTAAACACTTCTACAGACCCTAGACCTGTACATTCCGCTGAAAAAACACATCTACAGATCCTAGACCTGTACATTCAACTGAATAAACACTTCTACAGACCCTAGACTTGTACACTCCTCTGAATAAACACTTCTACAGACCCTAGACGTGTACACCCCATTGAATAAACACTCCTACAGAACCAGACCTGTACATTCCACTGAATAAACACTTCTACAGGCCCTTGACTTGTACACTCCACTGAATAAACACTTCTACAGACCCTAGACTTGTACACTCCATTGAATAAACACTTCTACAGGCCCTAGACTTGTACACTTCACTGAATAAAGACTTCTATAGACCCTAGACCTGTACACTCCACTGAATAAACACTTCTACGGACCCTAGACTTGTACACTCCACTGAATAAACACTTCTACAGACCCTAGACTTGTACACTCCATTGAATAAACACTTCTACAGACCCTAGACTTGTACACTCCACTGAACAAACACTTCTACAGACCCCAGACTTGTACATTCCACTGATTAAACACTTCTACAGACCCTAGACCTGTACATTCCATTGAATAAACACTTCTACAGACCCTAGACTCGACATTCCACTGAATAAACACTTCTACAGACTCTAGACATGTACACGTCACTGAATAAACACATCTACAGACCCTAAACCTGTACACTCCACTGAATAAACACTTCTACAGACCCTAGACCTACACATTCCACTGAATAAACACTTCTACAGACCCTAGACCTGTACATTCCGCTGAATAAACACATCTACAGATTATAGACCTGTACATTCAACTGAATAAACACTTCTACAGACTCTAGACTTGTACACTCCTCTTAATAAACACTACTACATACCCTAGACCTGTACATTCCACTGATAAACACATCTACAGATCCTAGACCTGTACATTCCACTGAATAAACACATCTACAGACTCTAGACGTGTACACTCCACTTAATAAACACTTCTACAGACCCTAGACCTGTACATTCCACTGAATAAAGACTTCTACAGACCCTACACCTGTACACTCCACTGAATAAACACTTCTTTTAACCCTAGACCTGTACATTCCACTGAATAAACACTCCTACAGACCCTAGACCTGTACATTCCACTGAATAAACACTTCTACAGACCCAAGACTTGTACATTCCACTGAACAAACACTTCTACAGACCCCAGACTTGTACATTCCACTGATTAAACAATTCTACAGAACCTAGACCTGTACATTCCACTGAATAAACACTTCTACAGACCCTAGACTTGTACACTCCTCTGAATAAACACTTCTACAGACACTAGACGTGTACACCCCATTGAATAAACACTCCTACAGACCCTAGACCTGTACATTCCACTGAATAAACACTTCTACAGACCCTTGACTTGTACACTCCACTGAATAAACACTTCTACAGACCCTAGACTTGTACACTCCATTGAATAAACACTTCTACAGGCCCTAGACTTGTACACTTCACTGAATAAAGACTTCTATAGACCCTAGACCTGTACACTCCACTGAATAAACACTTCTACAGACCCTAGACTTGTACACTCCACTGAATAAACACTTCTACAGACCCTAGACTTGTACACTCCATTGAATAAACACTTCTACAGACCCTAGACTTGTACACTCCACTGAACAAACACTTCTACAGACCCCAGACTTGTACATTCCACTGATTAAACACTTCTACAGACCCTAGACCTGTACATTCCATTGAATAAACACTTCTACAGACCCTAGACTCGACATTCCACTGAATAAACACTTCTACAGACTCTAGACTTGTACACTCCACTGAATAAACACTTCTACAGACCCTAGACGTGTACACTCCATTTAATAAACACTCCTACAGACCCTAGACCTGTACATTCCACAAAATAAAGACTTCTATAGACCCTAGTTCTGTACACTCCACTAATTAAACACTTCTACAGACCCCAGACTTGTACACTCCACTGAATAAACACTTCTACAGACCCTAGACTTGTACACTCCGTTGAATAAACACTTCTACAGACCCTAGACCTATACACTCCACTGAATAAACACTTCTACAGACCCTAGACTTATACATTCCACTGAATAAACACTTCTACAGACACTAGACCTGTACATTCCACTGAATAAAGACTTCTACAGACCCTAGACCTGTACACTCCACTGAATAAACTCTTCTACATACTCTAGACGTGTACACTCCACTGAATAAACAGTCATACTGACAATAGACCTTTACACTCTACTGAATAAACACTTCTACAGACCCTAAACGTGTACATTCCACTGAATAAAAACTTCTACAGACTCTAACATATCCACATCACTGAATAAACACTATAACAGACTCTAGACATGTACACTCCACTGAACAAATACTTCTACAGACCCCAGACTTGTACACTCCACTGAATAAACACTTCTACAGACCCTAGACTTGTACACTCCACTGAACCAACACTTCTAAATACCCTAGACATGTACACTTCACTGAATAAATACTTCTACAGACCCTCGACCTGTACACTCCATTGAATAAACACTTCTACATACTCTAGACATGTACACGTCACTGAATAAACACATTTACAGACCCTAAACCTGAACACTCCACTGAATATACACTTCTACAGACCCTAGACCTACACATTCCACTGAATAAACACTTCTACAGACCCTAGACCTGTACATTCCACTGAATAAACACATCTACAGATCCTAGACCTGTACATTCAACTGAATAAACACTTCTACAGACTCTAGACTTGTACACTCCACTTAATAAACGCTTCTACATACTCTAGACTTGTACACTCCACTTAATAAACACTTCTACATACCTTAGACCTGTACATTCCACTGATTAAACACATCTACGGATCCTAGACCTGTACATTCCACTAAATAAACACATCTACAGACTCTAGACGTGTACACTCCACTTAATAAACACTTCTACAGACCCTAGACCTGTACATTCCACTGAATAAACACTTCTACAGACCCAAGACGTGTACACTCCACTGAACAAACACTTCTACAGACCCCAGACTTGTAAATTCCACTGATTAAACAATTCTACATACCCTAGACCTGTACATTCCACTGAATAAACACTTCTACAGACCCTAGACTTGTACACTCCTCTGAAGAAACACTTCTACAGACCCTAGACGTGTACACCCTATTGAATAAACACTCCTACAGACCCCAGACCTGTACATTCCACTGAATAAACACTTCTACAGACCCTTGACTTGTACACTCCACTGAATAAACACTTCTACAGACCCTAGACTTGTACACTCCATTGAATAAACACTTCTACAGGCCCTAGACTTGTACACTTCACTGAATAAAGACTTCTATAGACCCTAGACCTGTACACTCCACTGAATAAACACTTCTACAGACCCTAGACTTGTACACTCCACTGAATAAACACTTCTACAGACATTAGACTTGTACACTCCATTGAATAAACACTTCTACAGACCCTAGACTTGTACACTCCACTGAACAAACACTTCTACAGACCCCAGACTTGTACATTCCACTGATTAAACACTTCTACAGACCCTAGACCTGTACATTCCACTGAACAAACACTTCTATTAACCCCAGACTTGTACATTCCATTGAATAAACACTTCTACAGACCCTAGACCTGTACATTCCACTGAATAAACACTTCTACAGACTCTAGACTTGTACACTCCAATGAATAAACACTCCTACAGACCCTAGACCTGTACATTCCACAAAATAAAGACTTCTACAGACCCTAGACGTGTACACACCATTGAATAAACACTCCTACAGACCCCAGACCTGTACATTCCACTGAATAAACACTTCTACAGACCCTTGACTTGTACACTCCACTGAATAAACACTTCTACAGACCCTAGACTTGTACAATCCATTGAATAAACACTCCTACAGACCCTAGACTTGTACACTCCACTGAACAAACACTTCTACAGACCCCAGACTTGTACATTCCACTGATTAAACACTTCTACAGACCCTAGACCTGTACATTCCACTGAATAAACACTTCTATTAACCCCAGACTTGTACATTCCATTGAATAAACACTTCTACAGACCCCAGACTTGTACATTCCACTGATTAAACAATTCTACAGACCCCAGACCTGTACATTCCACTGAATAAACACTTCTACAGACCCTTGACTTGTACACTCCACTGAATAAACACTTCTACAGATCCTAGACTTGTACACTCCATTGAATAAACACTTCTACAGACCCTAGACTTGTACACTCCACTGAACAAACACTTCTACAGACCCCAGACTTGTACATTCCACTGATTAAACACTTCTACAGACCCTAGACCTGTACATTCCACTGAATAAACACTTCTATTAACCCCAGACTTGTACATTCCACTGATTAAACAATTCTACAGACCCTAGACCTGTACATTCCACTGAATAAACACTTCTACAGACCCTAGACTTGTACACTCCTCTGAATAAACACTTCTACAGACACTAGACGTGTACACCCCATTGAATAAACACTCCTACAGACCCCAGACCTGTACATTCCACTGAATAAACACTTCTACAGACCCTTGACTTGTACGCTCAACTGAATAAACACTTCTACAGACCCTAGACTTGTACACTCCATTGAATAAACACTTCTACAGACCCTAGACCTGAAGATTCCACTGAATAAACACTTCTACAGACCCCAGACTTGTACACTCCACTGAATAAACACTTCTACAGACCCTAGACTTGTACACTCCATTGAATAAACACTTCTACAGACCCCAGACTTGTACACTCCACTGAATAAACACTTCTACAGACCCTAGACTTGTACACTCCATTGAATAAACACTTCTACAGACCCTAGACCTATACACTCCACTGAATAAACACGTCTACAGACCCTAGACTTATACATTCCACTGAATAAACACTTCTACAGACCCTAGACGTGTACATTCCACTGAATAAAGACTTCTACAGACCCTAGACCTGTACACTCCACTGAATAAACTCTTCTACATACTCTAGACGTGTACACTCCACTGAATACACAGTTCTACTGACAATAGACATGTACGCTCTACTGAATAAACACTTCTACAGACCCTAAACGTGTACATTCCACTGAATAAAAACTTCTACAGACTCTAGACATGTCCACATCACTGAATAAACACTATTACAGACTCTAGACATGTACATTCCACTGAATAAATACTTCTACAGACCCTAGACTTGTACATTCCACTGAATAAACACTTCTACAGACCCTAGACTTGTACACTCCTCTGAATAAACACTTCTACAGACCCTAGACGTGTACACCCCATTGAATAAACACTCCTACAGACCCCAGACCTGTACATTCCACTGAATAAACACTTCTACAGACCCTTGACTTGTACGCTCCACTGAATAAACACTTCTACAGACCCTAGACTTGTACACTCCATTGAATAAACACTTCTACAGGCCCTAGACTTGTACACTTCACTGAATAAAGACTTCTATAGACCCTAGACCTGTACACTCCACTGAATAAATATTTCTACAGACCCTAGACTTGTACACTCCACTGAATAAACACTTCTACAGACCCTAGACTTGTACACTCCATTGAATAAACACTTCTACAGACCCTAGACTTGTACACTCCACTGAACAAACACTTCTACAGACCCCAGACTTGTACATTCCACTGATTAAACACTTCTACAGACCCTAGACCTGTACATTCCACTGAATAAACACTTCTACAGATCCTAGACCTGTACACTCTACTGAATAAACACTTCTACAGACCCTAGACTTGTACACTCCATTGAATAAACACTTCTACAGGCCCTAGACTTGTACACTTCACTGAATAAAAGCTTCTATAGACCCTAGACCTGTACACTCCACTGAATAAAGATTTCTACAGACCCTAGACTTGTACACTCCACTGAATAAACACTTCTACAGACCCTAGACTTGTACACTCCATTGAATAAACACTTCTACAGGCCCTAGACTTGTACACTTCACTGAATAAAGACTTCTATAGACCCTAGACCTGTACACTCCACTGAATAAAGATTTCTACAGACCCTAGACTTGTACACTCCACTGAATAAACACTTCTACAGACCCTAGACTTGTACACTCCATTGAATAAACACTTCTACAGACCCTAGACTTTTACACTCCACTGAACAAACACTTCTACAGACCCAAGACTTGTACATTCCACTGATTAAACACTTCTACAGACCCTAGACCTGTACTTTCCACTGAATAAACACTTCTATTAACCCCAGACTTGTACATTCCACTGAATAAACACTTCTACAGACCCTAGACGTGTACACTCCATTGAATAAACACTTCTACAGACCCTAGACCTGTACATTCCACTGAATAAACACTTCTACAGACCCTAGACTTGTACACTCCATTGAATAAACACTTCTACAGACCCTAGACTTGTACACTCCACTGAACAAACACTTCTACAGACCCCAGACTTGTACATTCCACTGATTAAACACTTCTACAGACCCTAGACCTGTACATTCCACTGAATAAACACTTCTATTAACCCCAGACTTGTACATTCCACTGAATAAACACTTCTACAGACCCTAGACGTGTACACTCCATTGAATAAACACTTCTACAGACCCTAGACGTGTACATTCCACTGAATAAACACTTCTACAGACCCTAGACTTGTACACTCCATTGAATAAACACTTCTACAGACCCTAGACTTGTACACTCCACTGAATAAACACTTCTACAGACTCTAGACTTGTACACTCCACTGAATAAACACTTCTACAGACCCTAGACATGTACATTCCACTGAATAAACACTTCTATTAACCCCAGACTTGTACATTCCACTGAATAAACACTTCTACAGACCCTAGACTTGTACACTCCATTGAATAAACACTTCTACAGACCCTAGACGTGTACATTCCACTGAATAAACACTTCTATTAACCCCAGACTTGTACATTCCACTGAATAAACACTTCTACAGACCCTAGACCTGTACACTCCATTGAATAAACACTTCTACAGACCCTAGACGTGTACACTCCATTGAATAAACACTTCTACAGACTCTAGACTTGTACACTCCACTGAATAAACACTTCTACAGACCCCAGACTTGTACATTCCACTGAATAAACACTTCTATTAACCCCAGACTTGTACACTCCACTGAATAAACACTTCTACAGACCCTAGACCTGAACATTCCACTGAATAAACACTTCTACAGACTCTAGACTTGTACACTCCACTGAACAAACACTTCTACAGACCCCAGACTTGTACATTCCACTGATTAAACACTTCTACAGACCCTAGACCTGTACATTCCACTGAATAAACACTTCTATTAACCCCAGACTTGTACATTCCACTGAATAAACACTTCTACAGACCCTAGACGTGTACACTCCATTGAATAAACACTTCTACAGACTCTAGACTTGTACACTCCATTGAATAAACACTTCTACAGACCCTAGACTTGTACACTCCATTGAATAAACACTTCTACAGACCCTAGACGTGTACATTCCACTGAATAAACACTTCTATTAACCCCAGACTTGTACATTCCACTGAATAAACACTTCTACAGACCCTAGACCTGTACATTCCACTGAATAAACACTTCTATTAACCCCAGACTTGTACATTCCACTGAATAAACACTTCTACAGACCCTAGACGTGTACACTCCATTGAATAAACACTTCTACAGACCCTAGACGTGTACACTCCATTGAATAAACACTTCTACAGACTCTAGACTTGTACACTCCACTGAATAAACACTTCTACAGACCCCAGACTTGTACATTCCACTGAATAAACACTTCTATTAACCCCAGACTTGTACACTCCACTGAATAAACACTTCTACAGACCCTAGACCTGTACATTCCACTGAATAAACACTTCTACAGACTCTAGACTTGTACACTCCACTGAACAAACACTTCTACAGACCCCAGACTTGTACATTCCACTGATTAAACACTTCTACAGACCCTAGACCTGTACATTCCACTGAATAAACACTTCTATTAACCCCAGACTTGTACATTCCACTGAATAAACACTTCTACAGACCCTAGACGTGTACACTCCATTGAATAAACACTTCTACAGACCCTAGACGTGTACACTCCATTGAATAAACACTTCTACAGACTCTAGACTTGTACACTCCATTGAATAAACACTTCTACAGACCCTAGACTTGTACACTCCATTGAATAAACACTTCTACAGACCCTAGACCTGTACATTCCACTGAATAAACACTTCTATTAACCCCAGACTTGTACATTCCACTGAATAAACACTTCTACAGACCCTAGACGTGTACACTCTACTGAATAAACACTTCTACAGACCCTAGACCTGTACATTCCACTGAATAAACACTTCTATTAACCCCAGACTTGTACATTCCACTGAATAAACACTTCTACAGACCCTAGACCTGTACATTCCACTGAATAAACACTTCTATTAACCCCAGACTTGTACATTCCACTGAATAAACACTTCTACAGACTCTAGACATGTACATTCCACTGAATAAATACTTCTAAAGACCCTAGACTTGTACATTCCACTGAATAAACACTTCTACAGACCCTAGACTTGTACACTCCTCTGAATAAACACTTCTACAGACCCTAGACGTGTACACCCCATTGAATAAACACTCCTACAGACCCCAGACCTGTACATTCCACTGAATAAACACTTCTACAGACCCTTGACTTGTACGCTCCACTGAATAAACACTTCTACAGACCCTAGACTTGTACACTCCATTGAATAAACACTTCTACAGGCCCTAGACTTGTACACTTCACTGAATAAAGACTTCTATAGACCCTAGACCTGTACACTCCACTGAATAAATATTTCTACAGACCCTAGACTTGTACACTCCACTGAATAAACACTTCTACAGACCCTAGACTTGTACACTCCATTGAATAAACACTTCTACAGACCCTAGACTTGTACACTCCACTGAACAAACACTTCTACAGACCCCAGACTTGTACATTCCACTGATTAAACACTTCTACAGACCCTGGACCTGTACATTCCACTGAATAAACACTTCTACAGATCCTAGACCTGTACACTCTCCTGAATAAACACTTCTACAGACCCTAGACTTGTACACTCCATTGAATAAACACTTCTACAGGCCCTAGACTTGTACACTTCACTGAATAAAGACTTCTATAGACCCTAGACCTGTACACTCCACTGAATAAAGATTTCTACAGACCCTAGACTTGTACACTCCACTGAATAAACACTTCTACAGACCCTAGACTTGTACACTCCATTGAATAAACACTTCTACAGGCCCTAGACTTGTACACTTCACTGAATAAAGACTTCTATAGACCCTAGACCTGTACACTCCACTGAATAAAGACTTCTACAGACCCTAGACTTGTACACTCCACTGAATAAACACTTCTACAGACCCTAGACTTGTACACTCCATTGAATAAACACTTCTACAGACCCTAGACTTGTACACTCCACTGAACAAACACTTCTACAGACCCCAGACTTGTACATTCCACTGATTAAACACTTCTACAGACCCTAGACCTGTACTTTCCACTGAATAAACACTTCTATTAACCCCAGACTTGTACATTCCACTGAATAAACACTTCTACAGAGCCTAGACGTGTACACTCCATTGAATAAACACTTCTACAGACCCTAGACTTGTACACTCCACTGAACAAACACTTCTACAGACCCCAGACTTGTACATTCCACTGATTAAACACTTCTACAGACCCTAGACCTGTACATTCCACTGAACAAACACTTCTACAGGCCCTAGACTTGTACACTTTACTGAATAAAGACTTCTATAGACCCTAGACCTGTACACTCCACTGAATAAAGATTTCTACAGACCCTAGACTTGTACACTCCACTGAATAAACACTTCTACAGACCCTAGACTTGTACACTCCATTGAATAAACACTTCTACAGGCCCTAGACTTGTACACTTCACTGAATAAAGACTTCTATAGACCCTAGACCTGTACACTCCACTGAATAAAGATTTCTACAGACCCTAGACTTGTACACTCCACTGAATAAACACTTCTACAGACCCTAGACTTGTACACTCCATTGAATAAACACTTCTACAGACCCTAGACTTGTACACTCCACTGAACAAACACTTCTACAGACCCCAGACTTGTACATTCCACTGATTAAACACTTCTACAGACCCTAGACCTGTACTTTCCACTGAATAAACACTTCTATTAACCCCAGACTTGTACATTCCACTGAATAAACACTTCTACAGACCCTAGACTTGTACACTCCATTGAATAAACACTTCTACAGACCCTAGACCTGTACATTCCACTGAATAAACACTTCTACAGACCCTAGACTTGTACACTCCATTGAATAAACACTTCTACAGACCCTAGACTTGTACACTCCACTGAACAAACACTTCTACAGACCCCAGACTTGTACATTCCACTGATTAAACACTTCTACAGACCCTAGACCTGTACATTCCACTGAATAAACACTTCTATTAACCCCAGACTTGTACATTCCACTGAATAAACACTTCTACAGACCCTAGACGTGTACACTCCATTGAATAAACACTTCTACAGACCCTAGACGTGTACATTCCACTGAATAAACACTTCTACAGACCCTAGACTTGTACACTCCATTGAATAAACACTTCTACAGACCCTAGACTTGTACACTCCACTGAATAAACACTTCTACAGACTCTAGACTTGTACACTCCACTGAATAAACACTTCTACAGACCCTAGACCTGTACATTCCACTGAATAAACACTTCTATTAACCCCAGACTTGTACATTCCACTGAATAAACACTTCTACAGACCCTAGACTTGTACACTCCATTGAATAAACACTTCTACAGACCCTAGACGTGTACATTCCACTGAATAAACACTTCTATTAACCCCAGACTTGTACATTCCACTGAATAAACACTTCTACAGACCCTAGACCTGTACATTCCACTGAATAAACACTTCTATTAACCCCAGACTTGTACATTCCACTGAATAAACACTTCTACAGACCCTAGACGTGTACACTCCATTGAATAAACACTTCTACAGACCCTAGACGTGTACACTCCATTGAATAAACACTTCTACAGACTCTAGACTTGTACACTCCACTGAATAAACACTTCTACAGACCCCAGACTTGTACATTCCACTGAATAAACACTTCTATTAACCCCAGACTTGTACACTCCACTGAATAAACACTTCTACAGACCCTAGACCTGTACATTCCACTGAATAAACACTTCTACAGACTCTAGACTTGTACACTCCACTGAACAAACACTTCTACAGACCCTAGACTTGTACATTCCACTGATTAAACACTTCTACAGACCCTAGACCTGTACATTCCACTGAATAAACACTTCTATTAACCCCAGACTTGTACATTCCACTGAATAAACACTTCTACAGACCCTAGACTTGTACACTCCATTGAATAAACACTTCTACAGACCCTAGACGTGTACACTCCATTGAATAAACACTTCTACAGACTCTAGACTTGTACACTCCACTGAATAAACACTTCTACAGACCCTAGACTTGTACACTCCATTGAATAAACACTTCTACAGACCCTAGACCTGTACATTCCACTGAATAAACACTTCTATTAACCCCAGACTTGTACATTCCACTGAATAAACACTTCTACAGACCCTAGACCTGTACACTCTACTGAATAAACACTTCTACAGACCCTAGACCTGTACATTCCACTGAATAAACACTTCTATTAACCCCAGACTTGTACATTCCACTGAATAAACACTTCTACAGACCCTAGACCTGTACATTCCACTGAATAAACACTTCTATTAACCCCAGATTTGTACATTCCACTGAATAAACACTTCTACAGACCCTAGACGTGTACACTCTACTGAATAAACACTTCTACAGACCCTAGACCTGTACATTCCACTGAATAAACACTTCTACAGACCCTAGACCTGTACATTCCACTGAAAAAACACTTCTATTAACCCCAGACCTGTACATTCCACTGAATAAACACTTCTACAGACCCTAGACTTGTACACTCTACTGAATAAACACTTCTACAGACCCTAGACCTGTACATTCCACTGAATAAACACTTCTACAGACCCTAGACCTGTACATTCCACTGAATAAACACTTCTACAGACCCTAGACCTGTACATTCCACTGAATAAACACTTCTACAGACCCTAGACCTGTACATTCCACTGAATAAACACTTCTATTAACCCCAGAACTGTACATTCCACTGAATAAACACTTCTATTAACCCTAGACCTGTACATTCCACTGAATAAACACTTCTACAGACCATAGACCTGTACATTCCACTGAATAAACACTTCTATTAACCCCAGACCTGTACATTCCACTGAATAAACACTTCTATTAACCCTAGACCTGTACATTCCACTGAATAAACACTTCTACAGACCCTAGACCTGTACATTCCACTGAATAAACACTTCTATTAACCCCAGACCTGTACATTCCACTGAATAAACACTTCTATTAACCCTAGACCTGTACATTCCACTGAATAAACACTTCTACAGACCCTAGACCTGTACATTCCACTGAATAAACACTTCTATTAACCCCAGACTTGTACATTCCACTGAATAAACACTTCTTCAGACCCTAGACTTGTACATTCCACTGAATAAACACTTCTTCAGATCCTAGACCTGTACACTCTACTGAATAAACACTTCTACAGACCCTAGACTTGTACACTCTACTGAATAAACACTTCTACAGACCCTAGACCTGTACACTCTACTGAATAAACACTTCTACAGACCCTAGACTTGTACACTCTACTGAATAAACACTTCTACAGACCCTAGACCTGTACACTCTACTGAATAAACACTTCTACAGACCCTAGACTTGTACACTCCACTGAATAAACACTTCTACAGACCCTAGACCTGTACACTCTACTGAATAAACACTTCTACAGACCCTAGACTTGTACACTCTACTGAATAAACACTTCTACAGACCCTAGACGTGTACACTCCATTGAATAAACACTTCTACAGACCGTAGACTTGTACACTCCATTGAATAAACACTTCTACAGACCCCAGACCTGTACACTCCACTGAATAAACACTTCTACAGACCCTAGACCTGTACATTCCACTGAATAAACACTTCTATTAACCCCAGACTTGTACATTCCACTGAATAAACACTTCTACAGACCCTAGACCTGTACATTCCACTGAATAAACACTTCTATTAACCCCAGACTTGTACATTCCACTGAATAAACACTTCTACAGACCCTAGACGTGTACACTCCATTGAATAAACACTTCTACAGACCCTAGACGTGTACACTCCATTGAATAAACACTTCTACAGACTCTAGACTTGTACACTCCACTGAATAAACACTTCTACAGACCCCAGACTTGTACATTCCACTGAATAAACACTTCTATTAACCCCAGACTTGTACACTCCACTGAATAAACACTTCTACAGACCCTAGACCTGTACATTCCACTGAATAAACACTTCTACAGACTCTAGACTTGTACACTCCACTGAATAAACACTTCTACAGACCCCAGACTTGTACATTCCACTGATTAAACACTTCTACAGACCCTAGACCTGTACATTCCACTGAATAAACACTTCTATTAACCCCAGACTTGTACATTCCACTGAATAAACACTTCTACAGACCCTAGACTTGTACACTCCATTGAATAAACACTTCTACAGACCCTAGACGTGTACACTCCATTGAATAAACACTTCTACAGACTCTAGACTTGTACACTCCATTGAATAAACACTTCTACAGACCCTAGACTTGTACACTCCATTAAATAAACACTTCTACAGACCCTAGACCTGTACATTCCACTGAATAAACACTTCTATTAACCCCAGACTTGTACATTCCACTGAATAAACACTTCTACAGACCCTAGACGTGTACACTCTACTGAATAAACACTTCTACAGACCCTAGACCTGTACATTCCACTGAATAAACACTTCTATTAACCCCAGACTTGTACATTCCACTGAATAAACACTTCTACAGACCCTAGACCTGTACATTCCACTGAATAAACACTTCTATTAACCCCAGATTTGTACATTCCACTGAATAAACACTTCTACAGACCCTAGACGTGTACACTCTACTGAATAAACACTTCTACAGACCCTAGACCTGTACATTCCACTGAATAAACACTTCTACAGACCCTAGACCTGTACATTCCACTGAAAAAACACTTCTATTAACCCCAGACCTGTACATTCCACTGAATAAACACTTCTACAGACCCTAGACGTGTACACTCTACTGAATAAACACTTCTACAGACCCTAGACCTGTACATTCCACTGAATAAACACTTCTACAGACCCTAGACCTGTACATTCCACTGAATAAACACTTCTACAGACCCTAGACCTGTACATTCCACTGAATAAACACTTCTACAGACCCTAGACCTGTACATTCCACTGAATAAACACTTCTATTAACCCCAGAACTGTACATTCCACTGAATAAACACTTCTATTAACCCTAGACCTGTACATTCCACTGAATAAACACTTCTACAGACCATAGACCTGTACATTCCACTGAATAAACACTTCTATTAACCCCAGACCTGTACATTCCACTGAATAAACACTTCTATTAACCCTAGACCTGTACATTCCACTGAATAAACACTTCTACAGACCCTAGACCTGTACATTCCACTGAATAAACACTTCTATTAACCCCAGACCTGTACATTCCACTGAATAAACACTTCTATTAACCCTAGACCTGTACATTCCACTGAATAAACACTTCTACAGACCCTAGACCTGTACATTCCACTGAATAAACACTTCTATTAACCCCAGACTTGTACATTCCACTGAATAAACACTTCTTCAGACCCTAGACTTGTACATTCCACTGAATAAACACTTCTTCAGATCCTAGACCTGTACACTCTACTGAATAAACACTTCTACAGACCCTAGACTTGTACACTCTACTGAATAAACACTTCTACAGACCCTAGACCTGTACACTCTACTGAATAAACACTTCTACAGACCCTAGACTTGTACACTCTACTGAATAAACACTTCTACAGACCCTAGACCTGTACACTCTACTGAATAAACACTTCTACAGACCCTAGACTTGTACATTCCACTGAATAAACACTTCTACAGACCCTAGACCTGTACACTCTACTGAATAAACACTTCTACAGACCCTAGACTTGTACACTCTACTGAATAAACACTTCTACAGACCCTAGACGTGTACACTCCATTGAATAAACACTTCTACAGACCGTAGACTTGTACACTCCATTGAATAAACACTTCTACAGACCCCAGACCTGTACACTCCACTGAATAAACACTTCTACAGACCCTAGACCTGTACATTCCACTGAATAAACACTTCTATTAACCCCAGACTTGTACATTCCACTGAATAAACACTTCTATTAACCCTAGACGTGTACACTCCATTGAATAAACACTTCTACAGACCCTAGACCTGTACATTCCACTGAATAAACACTTCTATTAACCCCAGACCTGTACATTCCACTGAATAAACACTTCTATTAACCCTAGACCTGTACATTCCACTGAATAAACACTTCTACAGACCCTAGACCTGTACATTCCACTGAATAAACACTTCTATTAACCCCAGACTTGTACATTCCACTGAATAAACACTTCTTCAGACCCTAGACCTGTACACTCCACTGAATAAATACTTCTACAGACCCTAGACCTGTACATTCCACTGAATAAACACTTCTACAGACTCTAGACTTGTACACTCCATTGAATAAACACTTCTACAGACCCTAGACCTGAACATTCCACTGAATAAACACTTCTACAGACTCTAGACTTGTACACTCCACTGAACAAACACTTCTACAGACCCCAGACTTGTACATTCCACTGATTAAACACTTCTACAGGCCCTAGACCTGTACATTCCACTGAATAAACACTTCTATTAACCCCAGACTTGTACATTCCACTGAATAAACACTTCTACAGACCCTAGACCTGTACATTCCACTGAATAAACACTTCTACAGACTCTAGACTTGTACACTCCACTAAATAAACACTTCCACAGACCCTAGACGTGTACACTCCATTGAATAAACACTTCTACAGACCCTAGACCTGAACATTCCACTGAATAAACACTTCTACAGACTCTAGACTTGTACATTCCACTGAATAAACACTTCTACAGACCCTAGACCTGAACATTCCACTGAATAAACACTTCTACAGACTCTAGACTTGTACACTCCACTGAATAAACACTCCTACAGACCCTAGACCTGTACATTCCACAAAATAAAGACTTCTATAGACCCTAGACCTGTACACTCCACTGATTAAACACTTCTACAGACCCCAGACTTGTACACTCCACTGAATAAACACTTCTACAGACCCTAGACTTGTACACTCCATTGAAGAAACACTTCTTCAGACCCTAGACCTATACACTCCACTGAATAAACACGTCTACAGACCCTAGACTTATACATTCCACTGAATAAACACTTCTACAGACCCTAGACCTGTACATTCCACTGAATAAAGACTTCTACAGACCCTAGACCTGTACACTCCACTGAATAAACTCTTCTACATACTCTAGACGTGTACACTCCACTGAATACACAGTTCTACTGACAATAGACCTGTACACTCTACTGAATAAACACTTCTACAGACCCTAGACCTGTACACTTCACTGAGTAAACACTTCTACAGACCCTGGACCTGTACAATTCACTGAGTAAACACTTCTACTGACCCTAGACCTGTACACTTCATTGAAAAATACATTTCTACAGACCCTAGACTTGTAGACGTCACTGAATAAACATTTCTACACACCCTAAACCTGTACACTCTACTGAATAAACACTTCTACAGACCCTATACCTGTACACTCCACTTAATAAACACTTCTACAGACCCTAGACCTGTACATTCCACTGAATAAACACTTCTACTGACAATAGACCTGTACGCTCTATTGAATAAACACTTCTACAGACCCTAAACGTGCACACTCCACTGAATAAACACTTCTACAGACCCTAGACTTGTACACTCCACTGAACAAACACTTCTACACACCCTAGACTTGTACACTTCACTGAATAAACACTTCTACAGACCCTAGACCTATACACTCCACTGAATAAACACTTTTACAGATCCAAGACTGGTGCAATTCACTAAATAAACACTTCTACAGACCCTAGACTTGTACACTCCACTGAATAAACACTTCTACAGACCCTAGATCTATACACTCCACTGAAGAAACAATTCTACACACCCTAAACCTGTACACTCTACTGAATAAACACTTCTACAGACCCTAGACCTGTACACTTCACTGAGTAAACACTTCTACAGACCCTAAACGTGTACATTCCACTGAATAAAAACTTCTACAGACTCTAGACATGTCCACATCACTGAATAAACACTATTACAGACTCTAGACATGTACATTCCACTGAATAAATACTTCTACAGACAATAGACTTGTACATTCCACTGAATAAACACTTCTACATACCCTTGACATGTACACTTCACTGAATAAATACTTCTACAGACCCTAGACCTGTACACTCCATTGAATAAACACTTCTACAGACACTAGACATGTACTGAAAAAACACTTCTACAGACCCTAAACGTGTACACTCCACTGAATAAACACTTCTACAGTATCTAGACATGTCCACATCACTGAATAAACAATTCTAAAGACTCTAGACATGTACACTCCACTGAACAAACACTTCTACAGACCCTAGACCTGTACACTCCACTGAATAAACACTTCTACAGACCTCAGACTTGTACACTCTACTGAATAAACACTTCTACAGACCCTAGACTTGTACGCTCTACTGAATAAACACTTCTACAGACCCTAGACTTGTACACTCTACTGAATAAACACTTCTACAGACCCTAGACGTGTACACTCTACTGAATGAACACTTCTACAGACCCTAGACTTGTACACTCCACTGAACAAACACTTCTATACACCCTAGACTTGTACACTTCACTGAATAAACACTTCTACAGACCCTAGACCTACACACTCCACTGAATAAACACTTCTACAGACCCTAGACTTGTACACTCCACTGAATAAACACTTCTACAGACCCTAGATCTATACACTCCACTGAAGAAACAATTCTACACACCCTAAACCTGTACACTCTACTGAATAAACACTTCTACAGACTCTAGACATGTCCACATCACTGAATAAACACTTCTACAGACTCTAGACATGTACACTCCACTGAATAAACACTTCTACAGACCTCAGACTTGTACTCTCTACTGAATAAACACTTCTACAGACCCTAGACTTGTACACTCTACTGAATAAACACTTCTACAGACCCTAGACTTGTACACTCTACTGAATAAACACTTCTACAGACCCCAAATCTATAAACTGCACTGAAGAAACAATTCTACACACGCTAAACCTGTACACTCTACTGAATAAACACTTCTATAGACCCTAGACCTGTACACTTCACTGAGTAAACACTTCTACAGACCCTAGACCTGTACACTTCACTGAGTAAACACTTGTACAGACCCTAAACCTGTACACTTCACTAAATAAAAACGTCTACACACCCTAGACTTGTACACTAAACTGAATAAACACTTCTACAGACCCTAGACTTGTACACTCAACTGAATAAACACTTCTACAGACCCTAGACCTGTACACTCTACTGAATAAACACTTCTACAGACCCTAGACCTGTACACTCTACTGAATAAACACTTCTACAGACCTCAGACTTGTACACTCTACTGAATAAACACTTCTACAGACCCTAGACTTGTACACTCTACTGAATAAACACTTCTACAGACCCTAGACTTGTACACTCCATTTAATAAACACTTCTAGAGACCCTAGACCTACACACTCCACTGAATAAACACTTCTACAGACCCTAGACCTGTACATTCCACTGAATAAACACTTCTACAGACCCTAGACCTGTACACTTCACTGAGTAAACACTTCTACAGACCCTGGACCTGTACACTTCACTGAGTAAACACTTCTACAGACCCTAGACCTGTACGCTCTACTGAATAAACACTTCTACAGACCCTATACCTGTACACTCCACTTAATAAACACTGCTACAGACCCTAGACCTGTACATTCCACTGAATAAACACTTCTACTGACAATAGACCTGTACGCTCTATTGAATAAACACTTCTACAGACCCTAAACGTGTACACTCCACTGAATAAACACTTCTACAGACTCTAGACTTGTAAACTCCACTGAATAAACACTTCTACAGACCCTAGACTTGTACACTCCACTGAAGAAACAATTCTACACACCCTAAACCTGTACACTCTACTGAATAAACACTTCTACAGACCCTAGACCTGTACACTTCACTGAGTAAACACTTCTACAGACCCTAGACCTGTACACTTCACTGAGTAAACACTTCTACAGACCCTAGACCTGTACACTCCATTGAAAAAAACATTTCTACAGACCCTAGACTTGTACACTTCACTAAATAAACACGTCTACACACCCTAGAATTGTACACTCAACTGAATAAACATTTCTACAGACCCAAGACCTGTACACTCAACTGAATAAACACTTCTACAGACCCCAGACCTGTACACTCTACTGAATAAACACTTCTACAGACCCCAGACCTGTACGCTCTACTGAATAAACACTTCTACAGACCCTAGACTTGTACACTCTACTGAATGAACACTTCTACAGACCCTAGACTTGTACACTCCACTGAACAAACACTTCTATACACCCTAGACTTGTACACTTCACTGAATAAACACTTCTACAGACACTAGACCTACACACTCCACTGAATAAACACTTCTACAGACCCTAGACGTGTACACTCTACTGAATGAACACTTCTACAGACCCTAGACTTGTACACTCCACTGAACAAACACTTCTATACACCCTAGACTTGTACACTTCACTGAATAAACACTTCTACAGACACTAGACCTACACACTCCACTGAATAAACACTTCTACAGACCCTAGACTTGTACACTCCACTGAATAAACACTTCTACAGACCCCAGACCTGTACACTCTACTGAATAAACACTTCTACAGACCCCAGACCTGTACGCTCTACTGAATAAACACTTCTACAGACCCTAGACGTGTACACTCTACTGAATGAACACTTCTACAGACCCTAGACTTGTACACTCCACTGAACAAACACTTCTATACACCCTAGACTTGTACACTTCACTGAATAAACACTTCTACAGACACTAGACCTACACACTCCACTGAATAAACACTTCTACAGACCCTAGACTTGTACACTCCACTGAATAAACACTTCTACAGACCCTAGATCTATACACTCCACTGAAGAAACAATTCTACACACCCTAAACCTGTACACTCTACTGAATAAACACTTCTACAGACTCTAGACATGTCCACATCACTGAATAAACACTTCTACAGACTCTAGACATGTACACTCAACTGAATAAACACTTCTACAGACCTCAGACTTGTACTCTCTACTGAATAAACACTTCTACAGACCCTAGACTTGTACACTCTACTGAATAAACACTTCTACAGACCCTAGACTTGTACACTCTACTGAATAAACACTTCTACAGACCCCAAATCTATAAACTGCACTGAAGAAACAATTCTACACACGCTAAACCTGTACACTCTACTGAATAAACACTTCTATAGACCCTAGACCTGTACACTTCACTGAGTAAACACTTCTACAGACCCTAGACCTGTACACTTCACTGAGTAAACACTTGTACAGACCCTAAACCTGTACACTTCACTAAATAAAAACGTCTACACACCCTAGACTTGTACACTAAACTGAATAAACACTTCTACAGACCCTAGACTTGTACACTCAACTGAATAAACACTTCTACAGACCCTAGACCTGTACACTCTACTGAATAAACACTTCTACAGACCCTAGACCTGTACACTCTACTGAATAAACACTTCTACAGACCTCAGACTTGTACACTCTACTGAATAAACACTTCTACAGACCCTAGACTTGTACACTCTACTGAATAAACACTTCTACAGACCCTAGACTTGTACACTCCATTTAATAAACACTTCTAGAGACCCTAGACCTACACACTCCACTGAATAAACACTTCTACAGACCCTAGACCTGTACATTCCACTGAATAAACACTTCTACAGACCCTAGACCTGTACACTTCACTGAGTAAACACTTCTACAGACCCTGGACCTGTACACTTCACTGAGTAAACACTTCTACAGACCCTAGACCTGTACGCTCTACTGAATAAACACTTCTACAGACCCTATACCTGTACACTCCACTTAATAAACACTGCTACAGACCCTAGACCTGTACATTCCACTGAATAAACACTTCTACTGACAATAGACCTGTACGCTCTATTGAATAAACACTTCTACAGACCCTAAACGTGTACACTCCACTGAATAAACACTTCTACAGACTCTAGACTTGTAAACTCCACTGAATAAACACTTCTACAGACCCTAGACTTGTACACTCCACTGAAGAAACAATTCTACACACCCTAAACCTGTACACTCTACTGAATAAACACTTCTACAGACCCTAGACCTGTACACTTCACTGAGTAAACACCTCGGCAGACCCTAGACCTGTACACTTCACTGAGTAAACACTTCTACAGACCCTAGACCTGTACACTCCATTGAAAAAAACATTTCTACAGACCCTAGACTTGTACACTTCACTAAATAAACACGTCTACACACCCTAGACTTGTACACTCAACTGAATAAACATTTCTACAGACCCAAGACCTGTACACTCAACTGAATAAACACTTCTACAGACCCCAGACCTGTACACTCTACTGAATAAACACTTCTACAGACCTCAGACTTGTACACTCTACTGAATAAACACTTCTTCAGACCCTAGACCTGTACACTCTACTGAATAAACACTTCTACAGACCCTAGTCCTGTACACTTCATTGAAAAATACATTTCTACAGACCCTAGACTTGTAGACGTCACTGAATAAACATTTCTACACACCCTAAACCTGTACACTCTACTGAATAAACACTTCTACAGACCCTATACCTGTACACTCCACTTAATAAACACTTCTACAGACCCTAGACCTGTACATTCCACTGAATAAACACTTCTACTGACAATAGACCTGTACGCTCTATTGAATAAACACTTCTACAGACCCTAAACGTGTACACTCCACTGAATAAACACTTCTACAGACTCTAGACTTGTAAACTCCACTGAATAAACACTTCTACAGACCCTAGACTTGTACACTCCACTGAACAAACACTTCTACACACCCTAGACTTGTACACTTCACTGAATAAACACTTCTACAAACCCTAGACCTATACACTCCACTGAATAAACAATTCTACAGATCCAAGACTGGTGCAATTCACTAAATAAACACTTCTACAGACCCTAGACTTGTACACTCCACTGAATAAACACTTCTACAGACCCTAGATCTATACACTCCACTGAAGAAACAATTCTACACACCCTAAACCTGTACACTCTACTGAATAAACACTTCTACAGACCCTAGACCTGTACACTTCACTGAGTAAACACTTCTACAGACCCTAGACCTGTACACTTCACTGAGTAAACACTTCTACAGACCCTAGACCTGTACACTTCATTGAAAAAAACATTTCTACAGACCCTAGACTTGTACACTTCACTGAATAAACATTTCTACAGACCCTAGACCTGTACACTTCACTAAATAAACACGTCTACACACCCTAGACTTGTACACTCAACTGAATAAACACTTCTACAGACCCCAGACCTGTACACTCTACTGAATAAACACCTCTACAGACCTCAGACTTGTACACTCTACTGAATAAACACTTCTTCAGACCCTAGACCTGTACACTCTACTGAATAAACACTTCTACAGACCCTAGACTTGTACACTCCGTTTAATAAACACTTCTAGAGACCCTAGACCTACACACTCCACTGAATAAACACTTCTACAGACCCTAAACCTGTACACTCTACTGAATAAACACTTCTACAGACCCTAGACCTGTACACTTCACTGAGTAAACACTTCTACAGACCCTAGACTTGTACACTCCACTTAACAAACACTTCTACACACCCTAGACTTGTACACTTCACTGAATAAACACTTCTACAGACCCTAGACCTATACACTCCACTGAATAAACAATTCTACAGATCCAAGACTGGTGCAATTCACTAAATAAACACTTCTACAGACCCTAGACTTGTACACTCCACTGAATAAACACTTCTACAGACCCTAGATCTACACACTCCACTGAAGAAACAATTCTACACACCCTAAACCTGTACACTCTTCTGAATAAACACTTCTACAGACCCTAGACCTGTACACTTCACTGAGTAAACACTTCTACAGACCCTAGACCTGTACACTTCACTGAGTAAACACTTCTACAGACCCTAGACCTGTACACTTCATTGAAAAAAACATTTCTACAGACCCTAGACTTGTACACTTCACTGAATAAACATTTCTACAGACCCTAGACCTGTACACTTCACTAAATAAACACGTCTACACACCCTAGACTTGTACACTCTACTGAATAAACACTTCTACAGACCCTAGACCTGTACACTCTACTGAATAAACACTTCTACAGACCTCAGACTTGTACACTCTACTGAATAAACACTTCTTCAGACCCTAGACCTGTACACTCTACTGAATAAACACTTCTACAGACCCTAGACTTGTACACTCCATTTAATAAACACTTCTAGAGACCCTAGACCTACACACTCCACTGAATAAACACTTCTACAGACCCTAGACCTGTACATTCCACTGAATAAACACTTCTACAGACCCTAGTCCTGTACACTTCACTGAGTAAACACTTCTACAGACCCTAGACCTGTACACTTCACTGAGTAAACACTTCTACAGACCCTAGACCTGTACACTTCATTGAAAAAATACATTTCTACAGACCCTAGACTTGTACACTCTACTGAATAAACACTTTTACAGACCCTAGACTTGTACACTCTACTGAATAAACACTTCTACAGACCCAAGACTTGTACACTCCATTTAATAAACACTTCTACAGACCCTAGACCTGTACACTCTACTGAATAAACACTTCTACAGACCTCAGACTTGTACACTCTACTGAATAAACACTTCTTCAGACCCTAGACTTGTACACTCTACTCAATAAACACTTCTACAAACGCCAGGGTTGTACACTCTACTGAATAAACACTTCTACAGACCCTAGACCTGTACATTCCACTGAATAAACAATTCTACTGACAATAGACCTGTACGCTCTATTGAATAAACACTTCTACAGACCCTAAACGTGTACACTCCACTGAATAAACACTTCTACAGACTCTAGACATGTCCACATCACTGAATAAACACTTCTACAGACTCTAGACATGTACACTCCACTGAATAAACACTTCTACAGACCTCAGACTTGTACACTCTACTGAATAAACACTTCTACAGACCCTAGACTTGTACACTCTACTGAATAAACACTTCTACGGACCCTAGACTTGTACACTCTACTGAATAAACACTTCTACAGACCCTAAATCTATACACTGCACTGAAGAAACAATTCTACACACGCTAAACCTGTACACTCTACTGAATAAACACTTCTATAGACCCTAGACCTGTACACTTCACTGAGTAAACACTTCTACAGACCCTAGACCTGTACACTTCACTGAGTAAACACTTCTACAGACCCTAAACCTGTACACTTCATTGAAAAAAACATTTCTACAGACCCTAGACTTGTACACTTCACTGAATAAGCATTTCTACAGACTCTAGACCTGTACACTTCACTAAATAAAAACGTCTACACACCCTAGAGTTGTACACTCCACTGAATAAACACTTCTACAGACCCTAGACCTGTACACTCTACTGAATAAACACTTCTACAAACCTCAGACTTGTACACTCTACTGAATAAACACTTCTTCAGACCCTAGACTTGTACACTCTACTGAATAAACACTTCTACAGACCCTAGACTTGTACACTCCATTTAATAAACACTTCTAGAGACCCTAGACCTACACACTCCACTCAATAAACACTTCTACAGACCCTAGACCTGTACATTCCACTGAATAAACACTTCTACAGACCATAGACCTGTACACTTCACTGAGTAAACACTTCTACAGACCCTGGACCTGTACACTTCACTGAGTAAACACTTCTACAGACCCTAGACATGTACACTTCATTGAAAAATACATTTCTACAGACCCTAGACTTGTAGACGTCACTGAATAAACATTTCTACACACCCTAAACCTGTACACTCTACTGAATAAACACTTCTACAGACCCTATACCTGTACACTCCACTTAATAAACACTTCTACAGACCCTAGACCTGTACATTCCACTGAATAAACACTTCTACTGACAATAGACCTGTACACTCTACTGAATAAACACTTCTACAGACCCTAAACGTGTACACTCCACTGAATAAACACTTCTACAGACTCTAGACTTGTAAACTCCACTGAATAAACACTTCTACAGACCCTAGACTTGTACACTCCACTGAACAAACACTTCTACACACCCTAGACTTGTACACTTCACTGAATAAACACTTCTACAGACCCTAGACCTATACACTCCACTGAATAAACAATTCTACAGATCCAAGACTGGTGCAATTCACTAAATAAACACTTCTACAGACCCTAGACTTGTACACTCCACTGAATAATCACTTCTACAGACCCTAGATCTATACACTCCACCGAAGAAACAATTCTACACACCCTCAACCTGTACACTCTACTGAATAAACACTTCTACAGACCCTAGACCTGTACACTTCACTGAGTAAACACTTCTACAGACCCTAGACCTGTACACTTCACTGAGTAAACACTTCTACAGACCCTAGACCTGTACACTTCATTGAAAAAAACATTTATACAGACCCTAGACTTGTACACTTCAGTGAATAAACATTTCTACAGACCCTAGACCTGTACACTTCACTAAATAAACACGTCTACACACACTAGACTTGTACACTCAACTGAATAAACACTTCTACAAACCCTAGACCTGTACACTCTACTGAATAAACACTTCTACAGACCTAAGACTTGTACACTCTACTGAATAAACACTTCTTCAGACCCTAGACCTGTACACTCTACTGAATAAACACTTCTACAGACCCTAGACTTGTACACTCCATTTAATAAACACTTCTAGAGACCATAGACCTACACACTCCACTGAATAAACACTTCTACAGACCCTAGACCTGTACATTCCACTGAATAAACACTTCCACAGACCCTAGACCTGTACACTTCACTGAGTAAACACTTCTACAGACCCTAGACCTGTACACTTCACTGAGTAAACAATTCTATAGACCCTAGACCTGTACACTTCACTGAGTAAACACTTCTACAGACCCTAGACCTGTACACTTCACTGAGTAAACACTTCTACAGACCCTAAACCTGTACACTTCATTGAAAAAAACATTTCTACAGACCCTAGACTTGTACACTTCACTGACTAAGCATTTCTACAGACTCTAGACCTGTACACTTCACTAAATAAAAACGTCTACACACCCTAGAGTTGTACACTCCACTGAATAAACACTTCTACAGACCTTAGACCTGTACACTCTACTGAATAAACACTTCTACAAACCTCATACTTGTACACTCTACTGAATAAACACTTCTTCAGACCCTAGACTTGTACACTCTACTGAATAAACACTTCTACAGACCCTAGACTTGTACACTCCATTTAATAAACACTTCTAGAGACCCTAGACCTACACACTCCACTCAATAAACACTTCTACAGACCCTAGACCTGTACATTCCACTGAATAAACACTTCTACAGACCATAGACCTGTACACTTCACTGAGTAAACACTTCTACAGACCCTGGACCTGTACACTTCACTGAGTAAACACTTCTACAGACCCTAGACCTGTACACTTCATTGAAAAATACATTTCTACAGACCCTAGACTTGTAGACGTCACTGAATAAACATTTCTACACACCCTAAACCTGTACACTCTACTGAATAAACACTTCTACAGACCCTATACCTGTACACTCCACTTAATAAACACTTCTACAGACCCTAGACCTGTACATTCCACTGAATAAACACTTCTACTGACAATAGACCTGTACGCTCTATTGAATAAACACTTCTACAGACCCTAAACGTGTACACTCCACTGAATAAACACTTCTACAGACTCTAGACTTGTAAACTCCACTGAATAAACACTTCTACAGACCCTAGACTTGTACACTCCACTGAACAAACACTTCTACATACCCTAGACTTGTACACTTCACTGAATAAACACTTCTACAGACCCTAGACCTATACACTCCACTGAATAAACAATTCTACAGATCCAAGACTGGTGCAATTCACTAAATAAACACTTCTACAGACCCTAGACTTGTACACTCCACTGAATAATCACTTCTACAGACCCTAGATCTATACACTCCACCGAAGAAACAATTCTACACACCCTAAACCTGTACACTCTACTGAATAAACACTTCTACAGACCCTAGACCTGTACACTTCACTGAGTAAACACTTCTACAGACCCTAGACCTGTACACTTCACTGAGTAAACACTTCTACAGACCCTAGACCTGTACACTTCATTGAAAAAAACATTTATACAGACCCTAGACTTGTACACTTCAGTGAATAAACATTTCTACAGACCCTAGACCTGTACACTTCACTAAATAAACACGTCTACACACACTAGACTTGTACACTCAACTGAATAAACACTTCTACAAACCCTAGACCTGTACACTCTACTGAATAAACACTTCTACAGACCTCAGACTTGTACACTCTACTGAATAAACACTTCTACAGACCCTAGACCTGTACACTCTACTGAATAAACACTTCTACAGACCCTAGACTTGTACACTCCATTTAATAAACACTTCTAGAGACCATAGACCTACACACTCCACTGAATAAACACTTCTACAGACCCTAGACCTGTACATTCCACTGAATAAACACTTCCACAGACCCTAGACCTGTACACTTCACTGAGTAAACACTTCTACAGACCCTAGACCTGTACACTTCACTGAGTAAACAATTCTACAGACCCTAGACCTGTACACTTCATTGAAAAAAACATTTCTACAGACCCTAGACTTGTACACTCTACTGAATAAACACTTGTACAGACCCTAGACTTGTACACTCTACTGAATAAACACTTCTACAGACCCTAGACTTGTACACTCCATTTAATAAACACTTCTACAGACCCTAGACCTGTACACTCTACTGAATAAACACTTCTACAGACCTCAGACTTGTACACTCTACTGAATAAACACTTCTTCAGACCCTAGACTTGTACACTCTACTGAATAAACACTTCTACAGACCCTAGACTTGTACACTCTACTGAATAAACACTTCTACAGACCCTAGACCTGTACACTCTACTGAATAAACACTTCTACAGACCCTAGACCTGTACACTCTACTGAATAAACACTTCTACAGACCTCAGACTTGACACTCTACTGAATAAACACTACTACAGACCCTAGACTTGTACACTCTACTCAATAAACACTACTACAGACCCCAGACTTGTACACTCTACTGAATAAACACTTCTACACACCCTAGACTTGTACACTCTACTGAATAAACACTTCTACAGACCCTAGACTTGTACACTCTACTGAATAAACACTTCTACAGACCCTACACCTGTACACTCTACTGAATAAACTCTTCTACAGACCCTAGACCTGTACACTCTACTGAATAAACACTTCTACAAACCCTAGACCTATACACTCCACTGAATAAACATTTCTACAGACCCTAGACGTGAACACTCTACTGAATAAACACTTCTACACACCCTACACGTGTACACTCTACTGAATAAACACGTCTACAGACCCTAGACCTGTACACTCCACTGAATATACACTTCTACAGACCCTAGACCTGTACACTCTACTGAATAAACACTTCTAACAGACTCTAGACCTGTACACTACACTGAATAAACACTTCTACAGACCCTAGATGTGTACACTCTACTGAATAAACACTTCTACACACCCTACACGTGTACACTCTACTGAATAAACACTTCTACAGACCCTAGACCTGTACACTCCACTGAATATACACTTCTACAGACCCTAGACCTTTACACTCCACTGAATATACACTTCTACAGACCCTAGACCTGTACACTCTACTGAATAAACACTTCTACAGACCCTAGACCTGTACACTCTACTGAATAAACACTTCTACAGACCCTATACCTGTACACTCTACTGAATAAACACTTCTAACAGACTCTAGACCTGTACACTCTACTGAATAAACACTTCTACACACCCTAGACCTACACGCTCCACTGAATAAACACTTCTACAGACCCCAGACCTGTACACTCCATTGAATAAACACTTCTACACACCCTAGACCTGTACATTCCACTGAATAAACACTTCTACAGACCCTAGACCTGTACACTCCACTGAATAAACACTTCTACATACCCTAGACTTGTACACTCTACTGAATAAACACTTCTACAGACCCTAGACTTGTACATTCTACTGAATAAACACTTCTACAGACCCTAGACTTGTACACTCCACTGAATAAACACTTCTACAGACCCTAGACCTGTACACTTCACTGACTAAACACTTCTACAGATCCTACACCTGTACACTCTACTGAATAAACACTTCTACAGACCCTAGACCTGTACACTCTACTGAATAAACACTTCTACATACCTCAGACTTGTACTCTCTACTGAATAAACACTTCTACAGACCCTAGACTTGTACACTCTACTGAATAAATACTTCTACAGACCCTAGACCTGTACACCCTACTGAATAAACACTTCTACATACCTCAGACTTGTACTCTCTACTGAATAAACACTTCTACAGACCCTAGACTTGTACACTCTACTGAATAAACACTTCTACAGACCCTAGACCTGTACACTCTACTGAATAAACACTTCTACAGACCCTAGACCTGTACACTCTACTGAATAAACACTTCTACAGACCTCAGACTTGTACACTCTACTGAATAAACACTTCTACAGACCCTAGACCTGTACACTCTACTGAATAAACACTTCTACAGACCTCAGACTTGTACACTCTACTGAATAAACACTTCTTCAGACCCTAGACTACTACACTCTAATGATTAAACACTTCTACAGACCCTAGACTTGTACACTCTACTGAATAAACACTTCTACAGACCCTAGACCTGTACACTCTACTGAATAAACACTTCTACAGACCCTAGACCTGTACACTCTACTGAATAAACACTTCTACAGACCCTAGACCTGTACACTCCACTGAATAAACACTTCTACAGACCCTAGACTTGTACACTCTACTGAATAAACACTTCTACAGACCCTAGACTTGTACACTCTACTGAATAAACCCTTCTACAGACCCTAGACTTGTACATTCTACTGAATAAACCCTTCTACAGACCCTAGACTTGTACATTCTACTGAATAAACACTTCTACAGACCTCAGACTTGTACACTCTACCGAATAAACACTTCTACAGACCCTAGACCTGTACACTCCACTGAATAAACACTTCTACAGACCCTTGACGTGTACACTCCATTGAATAAACACTTCTACAGACCCTAGACCTGTACACTCTACTGAATAAACACTTCTACATACCCTAGACCTGTACACTCGACTGAATAAACACTTCTACAGACCCTAGACCTGTACACTCCATTGAATAAACACTTCTACAGACCCTAGACCTGTACACTCCACTGAATAAACACATCTATTGACCTTAGACCTGTACACTCCACTGAATAAACACTTCTACATACCCTAGACTTGTACACTCTACTGAATAAACACTTCTACAGACCCTAGACTTGTACACTCTACTGAATAAACCCTTCTACAGACCCTAGACTTGTACATTCTACTGAATAAACCCTTCTACAGACCCTAGACTTGTACACTCCACTGAATAAACACTACTACAGACCCTAGACCTGTACACACTACTGAATAAACACTTCTACACACCCTAGACCTGTATACTTCACTAAATAAACACTTCTACACACCCTAGACTTGTACACTCCACTGAATAAACACTTCTACAGACCCTAGACCTGTACACTCTACTGAATAAACACTTCTACAGACCCTAGACCTGTACACTCCACTGAATAAACACTTCTACAGACCCTAGACTTGTACACTCTACTGAATAAACACTTCTACAGACCCTAGACTTGTACACTCCACTGAATAAACACTTCTACAGACCCTAGACCTGTACACTTCACTGACTAAACACTTCTACAGATCCTACACCTGTACACTCTACTGAATAAACACTACTACAGACCCTAGACCTGTACACACTACTGAATAAACACTTCTACACACCCTAGACCTGTATACTTCACTAAATAAATACTTCTACACACCCTAGACTTGTACACTCCACTGAATAAACACTTCTACAGACCCTAGACCTGTACACTCTACTGAATAAACACTTCTACAGACCTCAGACTTGTACACTCTATTGAATAAACACTTCTACAGACCCTAGACCTGTACACTCCACTGAATAAACACTTCTACAGACCCTTGACGTGTACACTCCATTGAATAAACACTTCTACAGACCCTAGACCTGTACACTCTACTGAATAAACACTTCTACAGACCCTAGACCTGTACACTCTACTGAATAAACACTTCTACAGACCCTAGACCTGTACACTCCATTGAATAAACACTTCTACAGACCCTAGACCTGTACACTCCACTGAATAAACACATCTATTGACCTTAGACCTGTACACTCCACTGAATAAACACTTCTACAGACCCTAGACCTGTACACTCCACTGAATAAACACTTCTATTGACCTTAGACCTGTACACTCCACTGAATAAACACTTCTACAGACCTTAATATTGTACACTCTACTGAATAAACTCTTCTACAGACCTCAGACTTGTATACTCTACCGAATATACACTTCTACAGACCCTAGACTTGTACACACCACTGAATAAACACTTCTACAAACCCTAGACCTGTACCCTCCACTGAATAAACACCTATACAGATCCTAGATCATAAGTTTGTCATATGATTTTATCGAGACGAGACGAGACGAGACGAGTACTTTGAATTTTTGTATTGCGCGATCATGAGCGAGTGATATACACACATTTGAACTAGTTTCGTATATCTCAAATTGCACTCCTTTTGAGTTCGATTCCGCTTCATTGAATAAACTATTCTGTTATCTATGAGAGAAAAGTTTCGTGATTTATTTTGTTCGTATTACATTTTCAAGTTTACCATGGGGATTTTTGTATTTCATTATTTGTGTTGTTTGCATCATACATGTATTTTAAAGTTTGTATTTCGATTTTACGTATTTTCCAGACCTTTTCATCTAGGACTTATTATATGGTGAAGAAGACTTATTTCTCAACTGTTGTTGCCATTAAGTAATCCATGATGGGTACATCTACCTTATTTTGTCATAGTCTTTTGTTTCTTTTCGGCTAACAAAGAAAGCATGTGTTTATTGACGCAGATATTGAGGTTATCATGATCATTCTGTGGGTAGAGACACATTTAGATATCCAAGGGAAACTTCATTACTTATTGATTTACAGATAAAACATTCCAGTATGAATGTAACACGTTAAAATGCCATACCGCGGATATTGATTTCATTAATGTTAAAATAACATAGCAGATCATTTACGTCATGAAACACGACAGGGATAATGCTGACAGGACATTAAACATAAGAAGTAAATACAATACTTACATGAATGTAAACATTAAACCTTGTAGCCTCATGATTAAAACTGATTTGTAGTTGGTTTTTGTTATCATCTACCAGCCCAAAATCATATATTATTCTGAATGGGACGAAATTAAAAAAACAAATTGTTTATTCAAACTACCATTTGAAGTAGTCATATTTCTCGTTTCACAATAAATATCTACTGATCACAGGCATCAACTGTTTAAACGTAAACGGTTTTCAGTGAGTTGTTGCCTGACAAGTTCCATGTTGTTTATACCAGTTTAAATGTGAAAGAACAATTTGACTATAGGACAGTAAGTGATTAACAAGATAAGATGTGTGACAAGCAGCAATGATACAAATCATTTGATAAACAACGACAAGAAAGCAGGATCATCCACTCATAGAAGATATATCATACAGAGCTTACAGTCATTGACTCAGACCTTCATAACGTTGAGAGGACAGAGTCAGGAGATCGTTCAATTCATGCTGAAAAGGTAACAAAAACAGCATCTAAAGGAAGAAACACTCGACTCTATAGTTAAGTTATATCAAACTTAAGACTGAGGATTTGTAACTAGTGTTTTATGTTGAAATTATTGCCCATATGGTTGAAAATACCGGGTTAATATTATTAATATGAGCACATGTGACATATCACGTTTGCCTAGCAACCATTGTTTCACCGCGACCTCCCGCATTATGTACACCGTCCTCCTGGTTGTCAGGTCCTGCTTCACCTTCCACGTGGATCAAGTGTGCGGTGTAGAGATGTGCAAGTAGATCTGTCAACAGAGAGATTGCTTTTCTGAAACGTACAACGAGAAACGGCGTAGACGTATTCCAAGTAACGCATGTCCGATTGTGCTGAGAGCTGGAAGTGCCGAGACAGCCACGTGTACAGTTATAACCAGGAGAGTTCACACCAGAACTAGGGGAGAGCAGGTGGTTGAAGACTGTGTAATGGGAACCCGAGGTGAGTTTACACAATAACTAGGGGAGAGCAGGTGGTTACAAATTGCGTAATGGGAACCCGAAGTGAGTTGACACCAGAACTTGGGGAGAGCAGGTGGTTACAGACTGCGTAATAGAGGCCCTTGATGAGTTCACACCAGAAGGGAGAGCAGGTGGTTACAAATTGAGTACTAGAGGCCCCATGTGAGTTCACCACAGAACTAGAGGGGAGCACGTAGTTACAGAACAGGTGAGTTCAGACCAGGACTAGAGTGGAGTAGATGGTTACAGAATTCGTAATATTGTTCTATTAATTTAATAAGTTTTTTTCATTCTATCACCAGTAGTCATTAATGAATATCAGCGACAGTTACCTTACAAAGGTTACATATTTTATAGGCTATTTTACAGTAAAAGTATAATGAGAATAATTGTTTATTGCATAGTGTGAAGCTTTATGCTTACACTGATTGCAGCTGTAGGCGTCCATTTATTGCAGATGTGTGCCATTATTGTTTGCAGTTGTAGGCTTCAAATTATTGCAGATGTGAGCTTAAAAGGTTTGCAGCTGTAGGTTTCCACTGATTGCAGATGGGCTTTTACCTTATTAAGTTTCTTTATATAAGTGTTCAATAACCTACCTTCACAAAGTATCGCTGTATGTTACAGATGATCTGAGTCAGAATGTCACCTCTAACTGCACTCTACTCGAGGCATACGAGAAGAGAGACAGTTGCCTTGTGAGGTATATTCTGACTGCACAGAGACACACAGTGGATCTGGAAGAGCGAGACGAAGATGGCTTCACTGTCGGGATGAGGGCAGCGTTTGATGCAAACATGCAAAGACATGTTGGAGTTGTTGGTCAGAGAAGGTTCTAAGGTCAATCTGTGAAGAATAACGACAATCAGACTTTCCTGATTCTTGCAGTTCGAAAAACAGAAAAAATAGATATTGTCAGGTATATCTTAAGCAACGCGGATGTTGATATCAACAGCGCTGACAAGGACGGCGGAACACCTTTGCTTTATTCCTGTGCTTCAAATGATACAATTTTGTTCTTTTAGCGGCAGGTGGCAATGTCAGTGCAGTTGATAACGATGGTCACAGTATTTAGTTTTATGCATGTTCGTCGCATGGTACCAATGTTGCTGAATATATTCTGACACATTACAGTATTGAAGAACTTTAGAGCATATCATTTGATGTAGACCAATCCTTGGAGACAAATGTGAACTGTGGCTACATTAATCTCGTCGATCTGCTTGTGAGCCATGGTGCAGATTTAACCATTGTGGACTCCGAAGGTATCAATATGCTGGCTGTAGCTTGTATGAGTAACAATGCTGCAATGATTGAGTACTTTCTCTCTAAAAAGTGTGTACCAGTGGACACAAGGAACAATGTTTGGGCCACCCCTTTTCTTGTGGCTGCCTCTACAGGGTCCATCCCGCAGATTATGGAGGTTCTGTTGGAATATGGATGTAATACAAGTGCAGTTGATGAGGAGGGATTCAATGTTTTGCAATGTTAAATCGGAAAATAAAGCTCCCATTGAGTATATTCTAAAGAAAGGTTTCATCAAAGATATCAACAGCAGAACGTCTGATGGGCTCACAGCTCTGCTTGTTGCCGCATGCTATAACAACACAGATGTTTTCGATGTATTAGTTGATTCAAAGGCTAATGTGTCAGCAGTAGACAACATGAAGAGGAACTCCTTACAATCATTCAACAATCATTCGTTGATAGGAAGCATGGGGGCATTAAAATGGTGTAGTAACACTCATGAAGGGGTAACGATAACACCTGGGTTATCTACAATTTTACAATTTTATAGTTAATGATTTTTTCAAATATTTGAAATTGATTTTTCTTTCGCATTTTCACATGGATATAGTGTTAATAGCTTTCTTTTAAATAACATCTAAAGAAAACAAAATCAAAATATTTGAATTAAATCTAATTTTCTACAACAATTTTAAATGGCAGATAACACCGGTGTTATCTCACCCCTTTGTGACATGATTTACTGACATAGCTACTCAGCTATTAGATATTCAGTTGATCAGTTGTATAAATGTGCTCATATTTATCTCAAAGTGAAAATGACAGTGTGTAAAAAGTGTGTTATATGCTTACATTATTTCTTACACGATGTCTGACTCTTTTCTGACACTATTGCTTACACTACTTTAAAAACTATTTGTTTGAATGATTTATTACGCTATTTCATAAATATGTATTACACTTTATGCTACACTATTTCTAAAATTATTTTCTCTCAATATTTCTTACAATATTTCTTCCACTATTAATTGCAACAATTGTTACAATATTTCTAACATCAGATCTTACAGTATTTCTTACAATATTCCTCTCGGTAACAATTTGCTATTTAAGAGGTCATTTGATTTTTTCCAATATTTCTAAAAAGACCAATCTGTCATTTATTTTCATATGAATAACATATTTTTAAAACAAAACCTGAAACCTAGTAAACGAATCCTTGGAAATAGGTTACTGTTAAACATATTCTGAATCCGTTTGATAAATAGCTATTAACCAAACTATTGAACATGTATGAATAATTTCGTTATTGGAAGTACTTAACAGAACAATGTATTCAATGATATATCAACACAATTGAATAAAGATTTTTCTAACTTGAAAAACGTCCATATTTATAACTCCTGACGGTTTGCTAGCATTTCTACTATCCGATTGTTTTATTGAATAGTTGTCTTTTTCATATTTTGTTAAATTAGTTTTCAACACCTCAAAGCGTAAAACAATGAGAAAATCATTGTACATTATCTGTTTTAGCTCCATCTGTAAGAGTTGTATTACTAGACTAGGTTAGTCTGAAAGACATTGACTTGAACAAACTCTGTGGGAGAGAATGCAACACAAAGATTGGCCTGAAGCAGCCTTCAATAAATCCTGACCTAACTTCGTTCATGCCAAACATTTTACAGCCATTAACTTCTCGGACTGTTATCAAACGTCGAAGACTGGCATATGAATAACAGGTTTATAACATGTCGTGAATCGTTTTTAAAGTTATAACCATCTAGTCGAAGTATGTCTTCAAACACATTCTACTTCTTTTGGTTCACAGGAAAATGTAGAATAGTGAGTGAGTGAGTGAGTGAGTTGGGGTTTAACGCCGCTTTCAAGAGTATTTCACTTATATCGCGGCTGCTAGTATTATGGCAGGGAGAAAGCCCGCATGTGGCTATGCATTGCGGTGAAACCTGCGAGCATCGGCTGGAACTAGCGAACAATGGGTGGTACTACGCTGAAATTCAGTGTAGCATTACACCCAAACCTTACTGCGTGTAGAACAATTCTCTACTGCATTCAAAGTTGCCGTGCCCCTGGCTTGATTCGAACACCGGACCTCTTGATCCGAAGCCGAACGCGCTAACCATTGCGCTATCCCGCCCCCAAATGTAAAATAAAAAGCTGATAGAGAGTTATCTCTATGTGTGACTCGTATACTGTGCCTCGATACCTCAAACTCTCATGTATATGAGCTCTATAATCTGCCATGAGTCGTCTTTAAGTTATAATCATCTAGTCAAAGTAAATATATATCTAGCAGCGATTTTAACATTCGACTTCTATTCGTTGAAGGATGAAATAAAGTAAAAAAAATAGTTGATAGAGAAGTATCTCTGTGTGGAACTCGCACATTGTGTCTCGATACCTCACACTCACATGCATTAGGTCTCAAACAGCGAAACACCAACTGTTGTTCTGAAGCACCATGCAGCTTATAAACAGCTGGACATCTGTCAGATATAGGCAAATATCATTTCTACCCGACCATCATACCACCATGGTATGTTGATATTATATCTCGACAATCAGTTGCCCTCATCGGACCATGGCCTAACAACATTTTGTGTCAACTATCAAACTGAAAGCATTTCACAACAGCATTTCTCTATGTGATCCTCACGCCAGGACTGTCTGACACACATACTGACACAAAGTGAAGAAGTGAGATGTCGTGATTATGTTGACAGATCATTTCTGATAATAACACATCCATATAACACATGACGATGGCCCAGTGTGATCTCTAATCTGAAAGCCATACACAAATATCTAATCACCCATCCCCGCTCATAAGCATATCATAGAACTACGTTACCCTGTATATAAGAGCTATACCGGTGTTTATTAATTAACTATCAATGTTATGGCATGTATACGGCATTTACGGTCTAGACCATATGATTCGACAACTGGGCCAATACGGGGAAACTGGGCCAATACGGGAAAAAATGGGCCAATACGAGACAAACTGGGCCAATATGAGTCTGAGCATGCGCAGTTGCACATTTGGTGAAAGCCCGAAGCTGTCACTTCACAACTTTGACCCGTGCTATTTGTTCACCAATCTTGTTTATAATTATTATTTCAATATAAATGAGATGTCTAGTGTTGTGCAAATAGAATGAAAAGAAGTTAATTGATAAAATTGTCATTAATTAAGTATTTCCGTATTGGCCGAGTTACAGGTCCTCGGTCCGTTGTATTGGCCCTCGACTTCGTCTCGGGCCAATACAACGGACCTCGGACCTGTAACTGGGCAAATACGGAAATACTTAATATATAACATTATAATACACAGCAGAAGAAGTCGTCACCCTCTCTCTAAGGGTTCTATCATCTACAGGAGTCTGGAGTACTGGATGTAGGATGAGCGTGTTCTACCTGTCTGTGTTGGTGGTTCTGACCGTGGTGTGTGTGACCACTGTCCGGTCAGAGTCCTGTTGTTTACCCAAACAGTGGCAGGGAGTTCAGACATACATCGATGGGTTGGTCTACCCGAACCCTCAGAAGAAACCGAGACTCACAGAGGTAATGTGAAAACCAGTATTAGATTCTTGAGCACCTCTCATCCAAGTCTAATTTGACAATTCTACAATATCGTTGGGCAATAGTCGTATCTGATTGGTCACTGCGAAAAATCATTTGGTTATATAATGCTCTATTTGCTTCGTCCTTTGCTCAAGAATACAAGCAACGATAGTGAATGCGATAATTATCCAAGTACGTGTACATACACGAACGTGGTTTTAAATGAGCCATGGTTGTGATTAAAATTGTACCAAATAAAAAAGTTTGACTAATAGACCTGAAAGCTATCAAATTAGACCCGAAACACATAATTGCAAAAGCAATCAGATACGACATGAAGGCACAACGGCTGTAACAAGATAAGCAAGTTCTCAAGAGATAAATTTAGGCAAATGAGTTAATTTAGTTAAAAGTTAAAATTTATAATTTATCAATATTGTTCATTGCTTTTAAGTAACCAGACATTTGGCGCTCATTGAAGTGATTTGAAACTTGATCAGCAGAGATAAAATGTTTCCCTGATGTGGGCAGTGTGCCAAAACTCACACAAAATATGTGTGGTCAAGTAGTTAATGATGTCAACACTTTGTGTCAGGGCATTGTACACAATTAACTGTCAAAACATATCTCCAGTGAACACCGTCTTGGATTAACTTCTTTATTGTCACAATATTTCACCAAGATTCGGAATAGATCTTCAGACAGACAGACAGACATTTTATTCAGTATAAAGGCCAAAGGCTTACAATACAATTACATTACAAATTTGAAACAAGCGCACATAAAAGATAACATGTTTATGTATTTATAATTGCAGCTCTAGTTTTACATATACATTTAAGAAAGTTAACAATATTCATGAAAATACCTGTATCTTTACTGCTAAGGATATATATGAAATTATGTGTGTTTGATTTATTGAACAACAATGGAGCAATACACGTATTTCTAGCATTTTCATACAATTTACAATAAAAAAGAATGTGGATTTCATCTTCAATACAGTTAATATTGTCTACTTTACAGTAAATACAGACTCTGTCAGCCATTGGTACATTGTTGTGTCTTCCCGTTTCTATACCTAACCCAAAATTACTGCACCTGAATATAGAGATATAGATATAGATAATGATAGATAGCTTTCTACATGTAATAGTGATATAAAATGCTTCTAGGCAAATGAATCTGAAAGATTATGAATATTTGCAGACCATGATTGTTTTAGAATATCGTAGAGCCTAAGTTTAAATTGTTGCATAAAAACTTTGAGAACATCTTGGGAAAGCCATACAAATCCAAAACCAAATTGAAAGAAGATATTCTTAATATATGTAGCCCAAGTAAGCTTATCCGAATCAACAAGAGATTTCAACATATCATAACCCTGAAATGGAAATCTATGTGAATTTATTTGAATTAACCTACACCAATACTTAACCGATCTAGACATATAATTAAACTGCAACGAAGCCTACCGCATTCCACTAACACCAATGCTACTAACATTTCTACCAACTCTAAGAGCTGTCTACAAACTTTAATCTGGAGACCTTCATTAATTTTACAAAAAGATGTTCCCCAGACTTAAGAACCATAACAAAATATAGGCAGAATAATAGAGAAGGACAATTTAAAAAGATCCTGGGGTGACAAAGTTCCATCATTTCTTTGAAAAGAATAAATAGAGATAAGTGCTTTATTACCTTTGGAAAGAAAACAGTGTTGAGCCTTAGTCCATGAAAGTCTAGGGGTGAAAACTATATAGTCCGGTTGCCAAACCCCTGATTTTTGGGCAACCTTGCATTGCGGTATGTACAAAGTTTTTTTGCTGTTTCTATACCTCTGAGGTATGCTCTTCAAGAATCTGAATGATGCCACTCTGTCATCATTGGGCAATCCGCACAATATGCAAATTAAGGCCGCCATTACTGAACATCTTGTTTTCGTCAATATCTCAGTAACTTTGCAAGATTTCAAATACATTTTGGTGTCTATTCCCATGTTTGAAGGCGTAATAAATCCGATAAAGCCATTTCAGTAAAGATCACAAAACTAGTTCTGAAAATCTTATAAAAGACATCAAATAATAATGGTGTTTTTGTGTCTGTCCCCATGTTTAGAGGGATAATTAATCATATTAAGCCATTTCAGTAAAGATCACAACATAATTTCTGCTGAATATGTAAATTAAGGCTGCGAACATCAAAGGGGTCATCCCATTCACACCTTTGCTGTTTACGTCTATCGAACGGGTATTCAATAAACGCTTAACGATGTATATGCTACGAAAAGAGCATGCCAGATGAAACACAGTGTTTCCATGTTTATTAGCAATTTTCAAATCACACCTTCCATGAAGAAGCAAGTCGAATATATCCTTCTTTTGATGTATCACTGTTTTCATGATAGCTGTGTGTCCCTCCTTCCCCTGAAAGAGTTCATCCCCCAGTCATAGAAAGGAGGCTCCATATCTTGTCCTTTGGTTGTCTTGCTGGAAGTATTCTTAGCTGTGGAGAAAATGGTTGTTTTAGTTATGTAAACGTATTATGATGTACTTTAATGCGTATATTGCTACCCTTTGGCGTTACCACCTACTTGATATACATTATCATTTACACTACAGTAATCGTCTGATTAGCTTACAGGATAATTTTCAACAATCATGTGTAAGCATGTGTTTCGATACATAGCTGTCTGCACTTAAGTTCCGATACGTAGCTGTCCTCAGTAACCCAAGGTTCTGAAACTAACCTGACCTCACTCTTCCTAAGTTCCGATACATAGCTATTCTAACTTAGCATCCGATACGTAGCTGTCATCAATACATTTAGGTTCAAATACATATCTGTACTCAGTAACCCTAGGTTCTAATACATAACTGTCCTCATAAACCCTAGCTGTACTCCGTAACTCTTGGTTCTGATCCATACGTCACCTGAGAACCAGAGTGTTCTATCTCACAAAAAGTTGGTTTCAAGATACAGGCCTCCAAAGATTGGAGTGTTTGTAAAATGCAAATTTAAAAACCAAATTGTTTCAAACTTTGCTTGCAGATGCATGTTGTTATTCTGAACATACGATGTATTGTTCAAATGGTGTCAAATTTCAATTTAACCTTTAAATGTTAATAAAGTGTTTGGAGATAGAACAATTATCTTAAATCAACTACTGTTTTTTTGAGTTCCAGAGTGTTCTATGTCCAGAAAATACCCAATAAACCAAAATAGGCTTAATATTCATTGATGTATCATGCAATTTGCGACATACAAATAAAAACAAAAGACAGCTATATCAGAAAATACCTTTATTTGCAAAACTACAATGTTATTTATGTAATTTTTCCATTTTGTCTGCATAAGTGCAGCTTCTTGCTCCTTTGCGATTTGAAAGCAGATTAATGTTGTTAATTGAGAGATGACATGGTCAAAGATATCTAACCTGATTAACATTTCAATGTCTGAAACATATTACTTAATTATGAACAAGAACTTATAAAACAATAAACCTCTAACAGTACAATCAAGTCTGAAATAACTGAGTGTCCTCCTAGCGAATAATAAAATATTCTACTGAAGAGGTCTAACCGGCTTCTTACTGTCAAGTACTTTATGAACAATGGAATTGTCAACATTGAAATCAATCGAAATATATATTTTAAACATTTCAAAACTTGAAACAGGATTAAAGCTTGGTGTTGCCATGACAATTGAAAGAACCCATCAAACTAGTTAGACACCCATTGATGTCCTAAACACGAGACACTGTGGCATTATTTCAGTGAAGACATCTCAGGTTCACTGAGTCAACAATAATCAAACAAACAATTTCTCAAACTATTCAAAACTTGGAACAGGATTAAAGCTTGGTGTTGCCACGAAAGGTTAATGAACTCATCAAACTAGTTAGACACCCATTGATGTCCTAAACATGAGACACTGTGGCATTATTTCAGTGAAGACATCTCAGGTTCACTGAGTCAACTATAATCAAACAAACAATTTCTCAAACTATTCAAAACTTGGAACAGGATTAAAGCTTGGTGTTGCAATGAAAATTATATGAAGTCATCAAACAAAACACACACCCGCCCTAAACATGTGGCACTGTTGGAACTTAGGGACCGCCCTGGATTGGTATATCTTATGATTTTAAGCCGCTCATAAAAATTCTGTCTGTTGGTGTCATAAACTTTAACATGGATTTGATATCTGCAGCTTTCTCCTTTGTCAGTTCATGTTTGGTTGAAGATGGTTTCACCGTTGGCCAGTTTTCAGTGCCAAGTCCTCGAGGAGGGGACGACAACCTCTTCATGCCTGGTTCCCTAGGACGTACCGAGACACGGCTCAGAGCAACATCCTCCTCAAAGATGTACGGTAACTGACGCCGAAAAGGTCTTGGGTGTCATAGACCATGTGTTTCACTTTAGAGAAAGGAACTTCTTTACAGTTGAGAATTCTTCCTGCCTCCAGATACCTTTTTGAAATGGTGTTGTTGCTGTGTATTATAACTACAGGATTGCGCATTGCTCGTTTGAAGCTCTTGATAACCCCAAGAGGACTAAACACATCATTATTGCTGAGTTGCTTTTCAAGGTGGCTGTGAATGTTATCCACCTCTTGAATGCATGAATGGCCAGGTTCGCAAAACTTTTGCTGTATTGAGATCAGGCTTGATCTTTTAATGAGATCTTTAAATGCAAATGTCATTCCTGAATTTCGATTCTGGGCCACACAGGAATCCGACCATAGTGTCAGATGTTCTGGAGAATGATCTGAGACGATTCTCTCAAGAATTGCATAAAGGGCACTTGATATTTCATTAGCCCCTCTTCCTGCGACTTTCTCGTGCCAAATTGCACAGTAAGCCGTTGGGCCTATGGTACAGTGTGCAGTAAGATTGTAGACAGAGAGCTTTCTTCGATAAAAGAAGCTTGATATGTTTGCTCGTGGACAAGTAATGACGTTCTGGAGATCAAAGCAAACTACAATGTTGTTACTCCTTCTGTCCGCATCACGTTCCGATTTTGTTGCTGTTTTCGAACGAATGTGCCGATCATGATCTGCTTTGATGTCGTCGTCCAAGAGATCATACTTTTCCTTCACTCGAAATTCTTCACATTTATCACAGATATCTTTCTTGGGGGTGTGAAAATCCAAATTAAATTCTGTGTTAAATATGCTTCTGTACATGTGTTCCCTTACAGGCTCTTTTTTGTGGCTTTCACATTTTTCCAGGTAGAGGCGGTACATTTGTGTCAAAGTTAGATCTTTCTCCAAGTAAAACTTCTTACTTGATTGACGACAGTAATGCGATTCCACTTTCGGGAAAGAATCTATATGATTTCTGACAAAGTCTTTTGCATCAGCAGTAACTCTGTCTTTTGTCAGCTTTCCTCGTTGATCACCTGAGGACGGATTTGAAGTTTCACAGTTGTGTTTCTTTTCAAAGTAGTATGATATTCTTCTTTGTGATATGTGGAGGGTACTAAGGTAGTATTCCTTACAAACACGGATCTTGTCATCATTTAAGTAGAAGTTATATTCATAGGAATATGATCGCCTACTCTCCTCCTTTTCAGTTCTTTTTCTCTTTTTCTTGCATCTTTCGACTGTTTTGTTGTAAAAATGACTTTTTTGGTCATCAGAAACGGACCAGAAAGAATAAAAAATAGCTGTTTTTTCATTGCTACTGATTTTATTTGCACATTTAAATTTACATTTACCACTGCAATCTTTTGTTGTTATGTGCTTGCGTTTTGGCGTTTTTGTTCCGCGACTTGAGAGATATTCTTCCCCTGATTGTCTTTATCTTTTTCTTTGGTTTTTCTTCCACGTATTTGGTTCTCTTTGTCGCTTTCTCGATCTGTTTTGTTCACCTGCTGTAGTAGCAACTTCAACTGTTTCCATAGAAACTTCAACTGTTTCCGTAGCAACTTCAAGTGTTTCCGTAGAAACTTCAACCGTTTCTGCAACTTGAATGTCTCTTGCAGCAGCTTGGTCCATTGATATGACAGGATCAACCTCATAAATTTGATTGTCATCTTCAGATTCATTTATTTCACTCTCCGTAACCAAATCTAATACTTGATCAAGATCAAGCACTTCAGACATGATTCAGTTTTTAATCCTGTATTGACAGTCAACAAATTCCTGTTCAATATATAAAACAAAGTCCTCTTCAGAGAAAGAATCTTCCAGGCTCAAACCGAAAAATGTCAAAGAGCAAAAATATGCTATGCTCAGAAATTCGATGCAATTTTCAAGGCTGAACTTCACTCCAAATGTCTCCAAATTGAAACAACTCCTTGTCTTTTCAAATATTTCTGTTAATGTCTTTGGGGAAATAAGGGTACAGTTCACATTCAGATGTTCTAGTTTGTCACAGGATTTAATGATGACAAAATCTGCATCACACAGATGTGTACAGTTTTCAACATTTAGCAGCTCAAGATTTGGTAAACTTACAATAAATGCAAGTGTTGAATGTTCATGTTTTTTATGTTCAACCATCTCAACTTTTCAGCTTTCAATAATCCTAGCGTGAAGATATAATCTGTCACAGATATTGGACCACTAACCTCTGTGAAAGGTATTTGAAGATACCTGAAGAAATGGGATCGTGACAGGAGAACATGCAGTTGGGTATATGTCAGTTTCAGGTCATAAAATTCAATCTCTGTCCAAAGTTTTGGTGAATTTTTTACAAGTCCATTCGGATATTTGCACGTTTTGCAAACATTCAATAGTAGTTCTTGCAGATCTATAAAGCTGAGGATATGAATGATGATTTCTTCGGGTAATTTCGTTATCATCGCATTACATCAGGAGTACTGAAAGATAAAATCAAAATTAAGTGAGTGAGTAGGGGGAGTGGGCCATTTACGTACTTTGAGCAATATTCCAGCTATTAAACACGTGGATGTTGCCTAAAAAAGGGAGTGCAAGGAAACCGAGAGAGAGAAAGACCGCACAATTAGGTCATCAAGAGCTTATTTCAATTACTCTCAATTGTGCAAGCCTATTAAAATCAATATGAAATTGTGTCCTATCTCCAATTTCGTCTGTACAAAACAGTGAAAACATACGACTCAGACTTAGAACCAGAATGTTCTATCTCCTGTATCACAAAGTAAAGGGTTTGTTTACTTTAAATATCAATCATTATTTTTCAAAATAACAGATTATAATGACAAAAATTTATTTACATCACTGACCAACTTTATCAATTTAAAAGTGCAATAATTACAAGGAAAAAGTAAAAAAGATACTCACCAATTCAATGTGACATCACAATGATGATTACGGTCCAGACTGTTCTATCTCCATGTCACGTGACCAAAACAGCCGTTTTCATTAGTTGAGGACATAGAACAGTTTGGAACTGAAACACTTTTTAGTTTGTGGAGATAGGACCCATGTTAAATGACTAAAAAACACCTTCAGAGCTAGATAGAGCTACCAAATTTCATTTGGAGATAGAATACACCATCAAAAGAACATATAAAACCCTAACTCAATTTTTTCAAAAAGTGGAGATAGAACACTCTGGTTCTCAGGTGATGCATAGCTGTCCTCAGTAACCCTAGCTTCCGATCCATAGCTGTTCTAAAGAGTGAGTGAGTGAGTGAGTGAGTGAGTGAGCTAGGGTTTAACGCCGCTTTCAAGAGTATTTCACTTATATCGCGGCTGCTAGTATTATGGCAGGGAGAAAGCCCGCAACGCCATGTGGCTATGCATTGCGGTGAAACCTGCAAGCAACGGCTGGAACTAGCGAACCATGGGTGGTACTTCACTGAAATTCAGTGTAGCATTGCACCCAAACCTGACTGCGTGTAGAACAGTTCCTGTTCTCAAGAATCCTAGATTCTGATACATAGCTGTTGTCACTATTCCTAGGTTCCAATACATAATTGTTCTCACTAACCCTAGGTTCCAATACATAATTGTTCTCACTAACCCTAGGTTCAAATACATAATTGTTCTCACTCACCCTTGGTTCAAATACATAATTGTTCTCACTAACCCTAGGTTCCGATAAATAATTGTTCTCACTAACCCTAGGTTCAAATACATAATTGTTCTCACTAACCCTAGGTTCCTATACATAATTGTTCTCACTAACCCTAGGTTCCTATTCATTATTGTTCTCACTAACCCTAGGTTCCCAAACATAATAGTCTCACTAACCCTAGGTTCCAATACATAATTGTTCTCACTAACCCTACGTTCCGATACATAATTGTTCTCACTAACCCAAGGTTCCGATACATAATAGTTCTCACTAACCCTAGGTTCCGATACATAATTGTTCTCACTAACCCTAGGTTCCTATACATAATTGTTCTCACTAACCCTAGGTTCAAATACATAATTGTTCTCACTAACTCTAGGTTCCTATACATAATAGTTCTCACTTACCCTAGCTTCCTATACATACTTGTTCTCACTAACCCTAGGTTCCAATACATAATAGTTCTCACTAACCCTAGGTTCAAATACATAATTGTTCTCACTAACCCTAGGTTCCGATACATAATTGTTCTTACTTACCCTAGGTTCAAAAACATAATAGTTCTCACTAACCCTAGGTTCCTATACATAATTATTCTCACTAATCCTAGGTTCCAATACATAATTGTTCTCACTAACCCTAGGTTCCGATACAAAATAGTTCTCACTAAGCCTAGGTTCCAATACATAATTGTTCTCACTAACCCTAGGTTCCGATACATAATTGTTCTCACTAACCCAAGGTTCCGATACATAATTGTTCTCACTTACCCTAGGTTCCGATACAAAATAGTTCTAGCTTACCCTAGGTTCCGATGCATAATTGTTCTCACTAACCCTAGGTTCCAAAACATAATAGTTCTCACTTACCCCATGTTCCAATACATGATTGTTCTCACTAACCCTAGGTTCCAATACATAATTGTTCTCACTAACCCTAGGTTCCGATACATAATAGTTCTCACTAACCCTATGTTCCAATACATAATTGTTCTCACTAACCCTAGGTTCCAATACATAATTGTTCTCACTAACCCTAGCTTCCAATACATAATTGTTCTCACTTACCCTAGGTTCCAATACATAATTGTTCTCACTAACCCTAGGTTCCGATACATAAATGTTCTCACTAACCCTAGGTTCCAATACATAATTGTTCTCACTCACCCTAGGTTCCTATACATAATAGTCTCACTAACCCTAGGTTCCAATACATAATTGTTCTCATAACCCTAGGTTCTGATACATAATTGTTCCACTAACCCTAGCTTCCAATACATAATTGTTCTCACTAACCCTAGGTTCCGATACATAATAGTTGTCACTAATCGTAGGTTCCAAAACATAATAGTTCTCACTAACCCTAGGTTCCTTTACATAATTGTTCTCACTAACCCTAGGTTCCTATTCATAATTGTTCTCACTAACCCTAGGTTCCCAAAAAAAATAGTCTCACTAACCCTAGGTTCCAATACATAATTGTTCTCACTAACCCTAGGTTCCAATACATAATTGTTCTCACTAACCCTAGGTTCCAATACATAATTGTTTTCACTAACCCAAGGTTCCGATACATAATAGTTCTCACTAACCCTAGGTTCCTATACATAACTGTTCTCACTAACCCTAGGTTCCAATACATAATTGTTCTCACTAATTCTAGGTTCAAATACATAATTGTTCTCACTAACTCTAGGTTCCGATACATAATAGTTCTCACTAACCCAAGGTTCCGATACATAATAGTTCTCACTAACCCTAGGTTCCGATACATAATAGTTCTCACTAACCCTATGTTCCAATACATAATTGTTCTCACTAACCCTAGGTTCCAATACATAATTGTTCTCACTAACCCTAGCTTCCAATACATAATTGTTCTCACTTACCCTAGGTTCCAATACATAATTGTTCTCACTAACCCTAGGTTCCGATACATAAATGTTCTCACTAACCCTAGGTTCCAATACATAATTGTTCTCACTCACCCTAGGTTCCTATACATAATAGTCTCACTAACCCTAGGTTCCTATACATAACTGTTCTCACTAACCCTAGGTTCCAATACATAATTGTTCTCACTAATTCTAGGTTCAAATACATAATTGTTCTCACTAACTCTAGGTTCCGATACATAATAGTTCTCACTAACCCAAGGTTCCGATACATAATAGTTCTCACTAACCCTAGGTTCAAATACATAATTGTTCTCACTAACCCTAGGTTCCGATACATAATTGTTCTTACTTACCCTAGGTTCAAAAACATAATAGTTCTCACTAACCCTAGGTTCCTATACATAATTATTCTCACTAATCCTAGGTTCCAATACATAATTGTTCTCACTAACCCTAGGTTCCGATACAAAATAGTTCTCACTAAGCCTAGGTTCCAATACATAATTGTTCTCACTAACCCTAGGTTCCGATACATAATTGTTCTCACTAACCCAAGGTTCCGATACATAATTGTTCTCACTTACCCTAGGTTCCGATACAAAATAGTTCTAGCTTACCCTAGGTTCCGATGCATAATTGTTCTCACTAACCCTAGGTTCCCAAACATAATAGTTCTCACTTACCCCATGTTCCAATACATGATTGTTCTCACTAACCCTAGGTTCCAATACATAATTGTTCTCACTAACCCTAGGTTCCGATACATAATTGTTCTCACTAACCCTAGGTTCCGATACATAATAGTTGTCACTAATCGTAGGTTCCAAAACATAATAGTTCTCACTAACCCTAGGTTCCTTTACATAATTGTTCTCACTAACCCTAGGTTCCTATTCATAATTGTTCTCACTAACCCTAGATTCCAAAACATAATAGTCTCACTAACCCTAGGTTCCAATACATAATTGTTCTCACTAACCCTAGGTTCCAATACATAATTGTTCTCACTAACCCTAGGTTCCAATACATAATTGTTCTCACTAACCCAAGGTTCCGATACATAATAGTTCTCACTAACCCTAGGTTCCTATACATAATTGTTCTCAATAACCCTAGGTTCCGATACATAATTGTTCTCACTAACCCTAGGTTCCGATACATAATTGTTCTCATTAACCCTAGGTTCCCAAACATAATTGTTCTCACTAACCCTAGGTTACAATACATAATTGTTCTCACTAATTCTAGGTTCAAATACATAATTGTTCTCACTAACTCTAGGTTCCGATACATAATAGTTCTCACTAACCCAAGGTTCCGATACATAATTGTTCTCACTAACCCTAGGTTCAAATACATAATTGTTCTCACTAACCCTAGGTTCCAATACATAATTGTTTTCACTAACCCTAGGTTCCAATACATAATTGTTCTCACTAACCCTAGCTTCCAATACATAATTGTTCTCACTAACCCTAGGTTCCAATACATAATTGTTCTCACTAACCCTAGGTTCCGATGCATAATAGTTCTCACTAACCCTAGGTTCCGATACATAAATGTTCTCACTAACCCTAGGTTCCGATACATAAATGTTCTCACTAACCCTAGGTTCCAATACATAATTGTTCTCACTCACCCTAGGTTCCTATACATAATAGTCTCACTAACCCTATGTTCCAATACATAATTGTTCTCACTAACCCGAGGTTCTGATACATAATTGTTCTCACTAACCCTAGCTTCCAATACATAATTGTTCTCACTAACCCTAGGTTCCGATACATACTAGTTGTCACTAATCGTAGGTTCCAAAACATAATAGTTCTCACTAACCCTAGGTTCCTTTACATAATTGTTCTCACTAACCCTAGGTTCCTAATCATAATTGTTCTCACTAACCCTAGGTTCCCAAACATAACAGCCTCACTAACCCTAGGTTCCAATACATAATTGTTCTCACTAACCCTAGGTTCCAATACATAATTGTTCTCACTAACCCTAGGTTCCAATACATAATTGTTCTCACTAACCCAAGGTTCCGATACATAATAGTTCTCACTAACCCTAGGTTCCTATACATAATTGTTCTCAATAACCCTAGGTTCCGATACATAATTGTTCTCACTAACCCTAGGTTCCGATACATAATTGTTCTCATTAACCCTAGGTTCCCAAACATAATTGTTCTCACTAACCCTAGATTCCCAAACATAACAGCCTCACTAACCCTAGGTTCCAATACATAATTGTTCTCACTAACCCTAGGTTCCAATACATAATTGTTCTCACTAACCCTAGGTTCCGATACATAATTGTTCTCACTAACCCTAGGTTCCGATACATAATTGTTCTCACTAACCCTAGGTTCAAATACATAATTGTTCTCACTAACCCTAGGTTCCAATACATAATTGTTTTCACTAACCCTAGGTTCCGATACATAATTGTTCTCACTAACCCTAGCTTCCAATACATAATTGTTCTCACTAACCCTAGGTTCCAATACATAATTGTTCTCACTAACCCTAGGTTCCGATACATAATAGTTCTCACTAACCCTAGGTTCCGATACATAATTGTTCTCACTAACCCTAGGTTCCGATACATAAATGTTCTCACTAACCCTAGGTTCCAATACATAATTGTTCTCACTCACCCTAGGTTCCTATACATAATAGTCTCACTAACCCTATGTTCCAATACATAATTGTTCTCACTAACCCTAGGTTCTGATATATAATTGTTCTCACTAACCCTAGCTTCCAATACATAATTGTTCTCACTAACCCTAGGTTCCGATACATACTAGTTGTCACTAACCGTAGGTTCCAAAACATAATAGTTCTCACTAACCCTAGGTTCCTTTACATAATTGTTCTCACTAACCCTAGGTTCCTATTCATAATTGTTCTCACTAACCCTAGGTTCCCAAACATAACAGCCTCACTAACCCTAGGTTCCAATACATAATTGTTCTCACTAACCCTAGGTTCCAATACATAATTGTTCTCACTAACCCTAGGTTCCAATACATAATTGTTCTCACTAACCCTAGGTTCCGATACATAATAGTTCTCACTAACCCTAGGTTCCTATACATAATTGTTCTCAATAACCCTAGGTTCCGATACATAATTGTTCTCACTAACCCTAGGTTCCGATACATAATTGTTCTCATTAACCCTAGGTTCCCAAACATAATTGTTCTCACTAACCCTAGATTCCCAAACATAACAGCCTCACTAACCCTAGGTTCCAATACATAATTGTTCTCACTAACCCTAGGTTCCAATACATAATTGTTCTCACTAACCCTAGGTTCCAATACATAATTGTTCTCACTAACCCAAGGTTCCGATACATAATTGTTCTCACTAACCCTAGGTTCAAATACATAATTGTTCTCACTAACCCTAGGTTCCAATACATAATTGTTCTCACTAACCCTAGGTTCCAATACATAATTGTTCTCACTAACCCTAGGTTCCAATACATAATTGTTCTCACTAACCCTAGGTTCCAATACATAATTGTTCTCACTAACCCTAGGTTCCGATACATAATAGTTCTCACTAACCCTAGGTTCCGATACATAAATGTTCTCACTAACCCTAGGTTCCGATACATAAATGTTCTCACTAACCCTAGGTTCCAATACATAATTGTTCTCACTCACCCTAGGTTCCTATACATAATAGTCTCACTAACCCTATGTTCCAATACATAATTGTTCTCACTAACCCTAGGTTCCAATACATAATTGTTCTCACTAACCCAAGGTTCCGATACATAATAGTTCTCACTAACCCTAGGTTCCTATACATAATTGTTCTCAATAACCCTAGGTTCCGATACATAATTGTTCTCACTAACCCTAGGTTCCGATACATAATTGTTCTCATTAACCCTAGGTTCCCAAACATAATTGTTCTCACTAACCCTAGGTTACCAAACATAACAGCCTCACTAACCCTAGGTTCCAATACATAATTGTTCTCACTAACCCTAGGTTCCGATACATAATAGTTCTCACTAACCCAAGGTTCCGATACATAATTGTTCTCACTAACCCTAGGTTCAAATACATAATTGTTCTCACTAACCCTAGGTTCCAATACATAATTGTTTTCACTAACCCTAGGTTCCAATACATAATTGTTCTCACTAACCCTAGGTTCCAATACATAATTGTTCTCACTAACCCTAGGTTCCAATACATAATTGTTCTCACTAACCCTAGGTTCCGATACATAATAGTTCTCACTAACCCTAGGTTCCGATACATAAATGTTCTCACTAACCCTAGGTTCCGATACATAAATGTTCTCACTAACCCTAGGTTCCAATACATAATTGTTCTCACTCACCCTAGGTTCCTATACATAATAGTCTCACTAACCCTATGTTCCAATACATAATTGTTCTCACTAACCCTAGGTTCTGATACATAATTGTTCTCACTAACCCTAGCTTCCAATACATAATTGTTCTCACTAACCCTAGGTTCCGATACATACTAGTTGTCACTAATCGTAGGTTCCAAAACATAATAGTTCTCACTAACCCTAGGTTCCTTTACATAATTGTTCTCACTAACCCTAGGTTCCTATTCATAATTGTTCTCACTAACCCTAGGTTCCCAAACATAACAGCCTCACTAACCCTAGGTTCCAATACATAATTGTTCTCACTAACCCTAGGTTCCAATACATAATTGTTCTCACTAACCCTAGGTTCCAATACATAATTGTTTTCACTAACCCAAGGTTCCGATACATAATAGTTCTCACTAACCCTAGGTTCCTATACATAATTGTTCTCACTAACCCTAGGTTCCGATACATAATTGTTCTCACTAACCCTAGGTTCCGATACATAATAGTTCTCATTAACCCTAGGTTCCGATACATAATTGTTCTCACTAACCCTAGGTTCCAATACATAATTGTTCTCACTAATTCTAGGTTCAAATACATAATTGTTCTCACTAACTCTAGGTTCCGATACATAATAGTTCTCACTAACCCAAGGTTCCGATACATAATTGTTCTCACTAACCCTAGGTTCCAATACATAATTGTTCTCACTAACCCTAGGTTCCAATACATAATTGTTTTCACTAACCCAAGGTTCCGATACATAATAGTTCTCACTAACCCTAGGTTCCTTTACATAATTGTTCTCAATAACCCTAGGTTCCGATACATAATTGTTCTCATTAACCCTAGGTTCCCAAACATAATTGTTCTCACTAACCCAAGGTTACAATACATAATTGTTCTCACTAACTCTAGGTTCCGATACATAATAGTTCTCACTAACCCAAGGTTCCGATACATAATTGTTCTCACTAACCCTTGGTTCAAATACATAATTGTTCTCACTAACTCTAGGTTCCGATACATAATAGTTCTCACTTACCCTAGCTTCCTGTACATAATTGTTTTCACTAACCCTAGGTTCAAATACATAATTGTTCTCACTAACTCTAGGTTCCGATACATAATAGTTCTCACTTACCCTAGCTTCCTGTACATAATTGTTCTCACTAACCCTAGGTTCCGATAAATAATTGTTCTCACTAACCCTAGGTTCAAATACATAATTGTTCTCACTAACCCTAGGTTCCTATACATAATTGTTCTCACTAACCCTAGGTTCCTATTCATTATTGTTCTCACTAACCCTAGGTTCCCAAACATAATAGTCTCACTAACCCTAGGTTCCAATACATAATTGTTCTCACTAACCCTACGTTCCGATACATAATTGTTCTCACTAACCCAAGGTTCCGATACATAATAGTTCTCACTAACCCAAGGTTCCGATACATAATTGTTCTCACTAACCCTAGGTTCCTATACATAATTGTTCTCACTAACCCTAGGTTCAAATACATAATTGTTCTCACTAACTCTAGGTTCCTATACATAATAGTTCTCACTTACCCTAGCTTCCTATACATACTTGTTCTCACTAACCCTAGGTTCCAATACATAATAGTTCTCACTAACCCTAGGTTCAAATACATAATTGTTCTCACTAACCCTAGGTTCCGATACATAATTGTTCTTACTTACCCTAGGTTCAAAAACATAATAGTTCTCACTAACCCTAGGTTCCTATACATAATTATTCTCACTAATCCTAGGTTCCAATACATAATTGTTCTCACTAACCCTAGGTTCCGATACAAAATAGTTCTCACTAAGCCTAGGTTCCAATACATAATTGTTCTCACTAACCCTAGGTTCCGATACATAATTGTTCTCACTAACCCAAGGTTCCGATACATAATTGTTCTCACTTACCCTAGGTTCCGATACAAAATAGTTCTAGCTTACCCTAGGTTCCGATGCATAATTGTTCTCACTAACCCTAGGTTCCAAAACATAATAGTTCTCACTTACCCCATGTTCCAATACATGATTGTTCTCACTAACCCTAGGTTCCAATACATAATTGTTCTCACTAACCCTAGGTTCCGATACATAATAGTTCTCACTAACCCTATGTTCCAATACATAATTGTTCTCACTAACCCTAGGTTCCAATACATAATTGTTCTCACTAACCCTAGCTTCCAATACATAATTGTTCTCACTTACCCTAGGTTCCAATACATAATTGTTCTCACTAACCCTAGGTTCCGATACATAAATGTTCTCACTAACCCTAGGTTCCAATACATAATTGTTCTCACTCACCCTAGGTTCCTATACATAATAGTCTCACTAACCCTAGGTTCCTATACATAATAGTCTCACTAACCCTAGGTTCCAATACATAATTGTTCTCATAACCCTAGGTTCTGATACATAATTGTTCCACTAACCCTAGCTTCCAATACATAATTGTTCTCACTAACCCTAGGTTCCGATACATAATAGTTGTCACTAATCGTAGGTTCCAAAACATAATAGTTCTCACTAACCCTAGGTTCCTTTACATAATTGTTCTCACTAACCCTAGGTTCCTATTCATAATTGTTCTCACTAACCCTAGGTTCCCAAAAAAAATAGTCTCACTAACCCTAGGTTCCAATACATAATTGTTCTCACTAACCCTAGGTTCCAATACATAATTGTTCTCACTAACCCTAGGTTCCAATACATAATTGTTTTCACTAACCCAAGGTTCCGATACATAATAGTTCTCACTAACCCTAGGTTCCTATACATAACTGTTCTCACTAACCCTAGGTTCCAATACATAATTGTTCTCACTAATTCTAGGTTCAAATACATAATTGTTCTCACTAACTCTAGGTTCCGATACATAATAGTTCTCACTAACCCAAGGTTCCGATACATAATAGTTCTCACTAACCCTAGGTTCCGATACATAATAGTTCTCACTAACCCTATGTTCCAATACATAATTGTTCTCACTAACCCTAGGTTCCAATACATAATTGTTCTCACTAACCCTAGCTTCCAATACATAATTGTTCTCACTTACCCTAGGTTCCAATACATAATTGTTCTCACTAACCCTAGGTTCCGATACATAAATGTTCTCACTAACCCTAGGTTCCAATACATAATTGTTCTCACTCACCCTAGGTTCCTATACATAATAGTCTCACTAACCCTAGGTTCCTATACATAACTGTTCTCACTAACCCTAGGTTCCAATACATAATTGTTCTCACTAATTCTAGGTTCAAATACATAATTGTTCTCACTAACTCTAGGTTCCGATACATAATAGTTCTCACTAACCCAAGGTTCCGATACATAATAGTTCTCACTAACCCTAGGTTCAAATACATAATTGTTCTCACTAACCCTAGGTTCCGATACATAATTGTTCTTACTTACCCTAGGTTCAAAAACATAATAGTTCTCACTAACCCTAGGTTCCTATACATAATTATTCTCACTAATCCTAGGTTCCAATACATAATTGTTCTCACTAACCCTAGGTTCCGATACAAAATAGTTCTCACTAAGCCTAGGTTCCAATACATAATTGTTCTCACTAACCCTAGGTTCCGATACATAATTGTTCTCACTAACCCAAGGTTCCGATACATAATTGTTCTCACTTACCCTAGGTTCCGATACAAAATAGTTCTAGCTTACCCTAGGTTCCGATGCATAATTGTTCTCACTAACCCTAGGTTCCCAAACATAATAGTTCTCACTTACCCCATGTTCCAATACATGATTGTTCTCACTAACCCTAGGTTCCAATACATAATTGTTCTCACTAACCCTAGGTTCCGATACATAATTGTTCTCACTAACCCTAGGTTCCGATACATAATAGTTGTCACTAATCGTAGGTTCCAAAACATAATAGTTCTCACTAACCCTAGGTTCCTTTACATAATTGTTCTCACTAACCCTAGGTTCCTATTCATAATTGTTCTCACTAACCCTAGATTCCAAAACATAATAGTCTCACTAACCCTAGGTTCCAATACATAATTGTTCTCACTAACCCTAGGTTCCAATACATAATTGTTCTCACTAACCCTAGGTTCCAATACATAATTGTTTTCACTAACCCAAGGTTCCGATACATAATAGTTCTCACTAACCCTAGGTTCCTATACATAATTGTTCTCAATAACCCTAGGTTCCGATACATAATTGTTCTCACTAACCCTAGGTTCCGATACATAATTGTTCTCATTAACCCTAGGTTCCCAAACATAATTGTTCTCACTAACCCTAGGTTACAATACATAATTGTTCTCACTAATTCTAGGTTCAAATACATAATTGTTCTCACTAACTCTAGGTTCCGATACATAATAGTTCTCACTAACCCAAGGTTCCGATACATAATTGTTCTCACTAACCCTAGGTTCAAATACATAATTGTTCTCACTAACCCTAGGTTCCAATACATAATTGTTTTCACTAACCCTAGGTTCCAATACATAATTGTTCTCACTAACCCTAGCTTCCAATACATAATTGTTCTCACTAACCCTAGGTTCCAATACATAATTGTTCTCACTAACCCTAGGTTCCGATGCATAATAGTTCTCACTAACCCTAGGTTCCGATACATAAATGTTCTCACTAACCCTAGGTTCCGATACATAAATGTTCTCACTAACCCTAGGTTCCAATACATAATTGTTCTCACTCACCCTAGGTTCCTATACATAATAGTCTCACTAACCCTATGTTCCAATACATAATTGTTCTCACTAACCCGAGGTTCTGATACATAATTGTTCTCACTAACCCTAGCTTCCAATACATAATTGTTCTCACTAACCCTAGGTTCCGATACATACTAGTTGTCACTAATCGTAGGTTCCAAAACATAATAGTTCTCACTAACCCTAGGTTCCTTTACATAATTGTTCTCACTAACCCTAGGTTCCAATACATAATTGTTCTCACTAACCCTAGGTTCCAATACATAATTGTTCTCACTAACCCTAGGTTCCAATACATAATTGTTCTCACTAACCCAAGGTTCCGATACATAATAGTTCTCACTAACCCTAGGTTCCTATACATAATTGTTCTCAATAACCCTAGGTTCCGATACATAATTGTTCTCACTAACCCTAGGTTCCGATACATAATTGTTCTCATTAACCCTAGGTTCCCAAACATAATTGTTCTCACTAACCCTAGATTCCCAAACATAACAGCCTCACTAACCCTAGGTTCCAATACATAATTGTTCTCACTAACCCTAGGTTCCAATACATAATTGTTCTCACTAACCCTAGGTTCCGATACATAATAGTTCTCACTAACCCAAGGTTCCGATACATAATTGTTCTCACTAACCCTAGGTTCAAATACATAATTGTTCTCACTAACCCTAGGTTCCAATACATAATTGTTTTCACTAACCCTAGGTTCCAATACATAATTGTTCTCACTAACCCTAGCTTCCAATACATAATTGTTCTCACTAACCCTAGGTTCCAATACATAATTGTTCTCACTAACCCTAGGTTCCGATACATAATAGTTCTCACTAACCCTAGGTTCCGATACATAAATGTTCTCACTAACCCTAGGTTCCGATACATAAATGTTCTCACTAACCCTAGGTTCCAATACATAATTGTTCTCACTCACCCTAGGTTCCTATACATAATAGTCTCACTAACCCTATGTTCCAATACATAATTGTTCTCACTAACCCTAGGTTCTGATATATAATTGTTCTCACTAACCCTAGCTTCCAATACATAATTGTTCTCACTAACCCTAGGTTCCGATACATACTAGTTGTCACTAACCGTAGGTTCCAAAACATAATAGTTCTCACTAACCCTAGGTTCCTTTACATAATTGTTCTCACTAACCCTAGGTTCCTATTCATAATTGTTCTCACTAACCCTAGGTTCCCAAACATAACAGCCTCACTAACCCTAGGTTCCAATACATAATTGTTCTCACTAACCCTAGGTTCCAATACATAATTGTTCTCACTAACCCTAGGTTCCAATACATAATTGTTCTCACTAACCCAAGGTTCCGATACATAATTGTTCTCACTAACCCTAGGTTCCTATACATAATTGTTCTCACTAACCCTAGGTTCCGATACATAATTGTTCTCACTAACCCTAGGTTCCGATACATAATTGTTCTCACTAACCCTAGGTTCCCAAACATAATTGTTCTCACTAACCCTAGATTCCCAAACATAACAGCCTCACTAACCCTAGGTTCCAATACATAATTGTTCTCACTAACCCTAGGTTCCAATACATAATTGTTCTCACTAACCCTAGGTTCCGATACATAATAGTTCTCACTAACCCAAGGTTCCGATACATAATTGTTCTCACTAACCCTAGGTTCAAATACATAATTGTTCTCACTAACCCTAGGTTCCAATACATAATTGTTCTCACTAACCCTAGGTTCCAATACATAATTGTTCTCACTAACCCTAGCTTCCAATACATAATTGTTCTCACTAACCCTAGGTTCCAATACATAATTGTTCTCACTAACCCTAGGTTCCGATACATAATAGTTCTCACTAACCCTAGGTTCCGATACATAAATGTTCTCACTAACCCTAGGTTCCGATACATAAATGTTCTCACTAACCCTAGGTTCCAATACATAATTGTTCTCACTCACCCTAGGTTCCTATACATAATAGTCTCACTAACCCTATGTTCCAATACATAATTGTTCTCACTAACCCTAGGTTCCAATACATAATTGTTCTCACTAACCCAAGGTTCCGATACATAATAGTTCTCACTAACCCTAGGTTCCTATACATAATTGTTCTCAATAACCCTAGGTTCCGATACATAATTGTTCTCACTAACCCTAGGTTCCGATACATAATTGTTCTCATTAACCCTAGGTTCCCAAACATAATTGTTCTCACTAACCCTAGGTTCCCAAACATAACAGCCTCACTAACCCTAGGTTCCAATACATAATTGTTCTCACTAACCCTAGGTTCCGATACATAATAGTTCTCACTAACCCAAGGTTCCGATACATAATTGTTCTCACTAACCCTAGGTTCAAATACATAATTGTTCTCACTAACCCTAGGTTCCAATACATAATTGTTTTCACTAACCCTAGGTTCCAATACATAATTGTTCTCACTAACCCTAGGTTCCAATACATAATTGTTCTCACTAACCCTAGGTTCCAATACATAATTGTTCTCACTAACCCTAGGTTCCGATACATAATAGTTCTCACTAACCCTAGGTTCCGATACATAATTGTTCTCACTAACCCTAGGTTCCGATACATAAATGTTCTCACTAACCCTAGGTTCCAATACATAATTGTTCTCACTCACCCTAGGTTCCTATACATAATAGTCTCACTAACCCTATGTTCCAATACATAATTGTTCTCACTAACCCTAGGTTCTGATACATAATTGTTCTCACTAACCCTAGCTTCCAATACATAATTGTTCTCACTAACCCTAGGTTCCGATACATACTAGTTGTCACTAATCGTAGGTTCCAAAACATAATAGTTCTCACTAACCCTAGGTTCCTTTACATAATTGTTCTCACTAACCCTAGGTTCCTATTCATAATTGTTCTCACTAACCCTAGGTTCCCAAACATAACAGCCTCACTAACCCTAGGTTCCAATACATAATTGTTCTCACTAACCCTAGGTTCCAATACATAATTGTTCTCACTAACCCTAGGTTCCAATACATAATTGTTTTCACTAACCCAAGGTTCCGATACATAATAGTTCTCACTAACCCTAGGTTCCTATACATAATTGTTCTCAATAACCCTAGGTTCCGATACATAATTGTTCTCACTAACCCTAGGTTCCGATACATAATTGTTCTCATTAACCCTAGGTTCCCAAACATAATTGTTCTCACTAACCCTAGGTTACAATACATAATTGTTCTCACTAATTCTAGGTTCAAATACATAATTGTTCTCACTAACTCTAGGTTCCGATACATAATAGTTCTCACTAACCAAAGGTTCCGATACATAATTGTTCTCACTAACCCTAGGTTCCAATACATAATTGTTCTCACTAACCCTAGGTTCCAATACATAATTGTTTTCACTAACCCAAGGTTCCGATACATAATAGTTCTCACTAACCCTAGGTTCCTTTACATAATTGTTCTCAATAACCCTAGGTTCCGATACATAATTGTTCTCATTAACCCTAGGTTCCCAAACATAATTGTTCTCACTAACCCAAGGTTACAATACATAATTGTTCTCACTAACTCTAGGTTCCGATACATAATAGTTCTCACTAACCCAAGGTTCCGATACATAATTGTTCTCACTAACCCTTGGTTCAAATACATAATTGTTCTCACTAACTCTAGGTTCCGATACATAATAGTTCTCACTTACCCTAGCTTCCTGTACATAATTGTTTTCACTAACCCTAGGTTCAAATACATAATTGTTCTCACTAACTCTAGGTTCCGATACATAATTGTTCTCACTAACCCAAGGTTCCGATACATAATTGTTTTCACTAACCCAAGGTTCTGATACATAATTGTTCTCACTAACCCAAGGTTCCGATACATAATAGTTCTCACTAACCCTAGGTTCAAATACATAATTGTTCTCACTAACTCTAGGTTCCGATACATAATAGTTCTCACTTACCCTAGCTTCCTGTACATAATTGTTTTCACTAACCCTAGGTTCCAATACATAATTGTTCTCACTAACCCTAGATTCCAATACATAATTGTTCTCACTAACCCTAGGTTCAAATACATAATTGTTCTCACCTACCCAAGGTTCCGATACATAAATGTTCTCACTAACCCTATGTTCCAATACATAATTGTTCTCACTAACCCTAGGTTCTGATATATAATTGTTCTCACTAACCCTAGCTTCCAATACATAATTGTTCTCACTAACCCTAGGTTCCGATACATACTAGTTGTCACTAACCGTAGGTTCCAAAACATAATAGTTCTCACTAACCCTAGGTTCCTTTACATAATTGTTCTCACTAACCCTAGGTTCCTATTCATAATTGTTCTCACTAACCCTAGGTTCCCAAACATAACAGCCTCACTAACCCTAGGTTCCAATACATAATTGTTCTCACTAACCCTAGGTTCCAATACATAATTGTTCTCACTAACCCTAGGTTCCAATACATAATTGTTCTCACTAACCCAAGGTTCCGATACATAATAGTTCTCACTAACCCTAGGTTCTTATACATAATTGTTCTCAATAACCCTAGGTTCCGATACATAATTGTTCTCACTAACCCTAGGTTCCGATACATAATTGTTCTCATTAACCCTAGGTTCCCAAACATAATTGTTCTCACTAACCCTAGATTCCCAAACATAACAGCCTCACTAACCCTAGGTTCCAATACATAATTGTTCTCACTAACCCTAGGTTCCAATACATAATTGTTCTCACTAACCCTAGGTTCCGATACATAATAGTTCTCACTAACCCAAGGTTCCGATACATAATTGTTCTCACTAACCCTAGGTTCAAATACATAATTGTTCTCACTAACCCTAGGTTCCAATACATAATTGTTTTCACTAACCCTAGGTTCCAATACATAATTGTTCTCACTAACCCTAGCTTCCAATACATAATTGTTCTCACTAACCCTAGGTTCCAATACATAATTGTTCTCACTAACCCTAGGTTCCGATACATAATAGTTCTCACTAACCCTAGGTTCCGATACATAAATGTTCTCACTAACCCTAGGTTCCGATACATAAATAATCTCACTAACCCTAGGTTCCAATACATAATTGTTCTCACTCACCCTAGGTTCCTATACATAATAGTCTCACTAACCCTATGTTCCAATACATAATTGTTCTCACTAACCCTAGGTTCCAATACATAATTGTTCTCACTAACCCAAGGTTCCGATACATAATAGTTCTCACTAACCCTAGGTTCCTATACATAATTGTTCTCAATAACCCTAGGTTCCGATACATAATTGTTCTCACTAACCCTAGGTTCCGATACATAATTGTTCTCATTAACCCTAGGTTCCCAAACATAATTGTTCTCACTAACCCTAGGTTCCCAAACATAACAGCCTCACTAACCCTAGGTTCCAATACATAATTGTTCTCACTAACCCTAGGTTCCGATACATAATAGTTCTCACTAACCCTAGGTTCCGATACATAATTGTTCTCACTAACCCTAGGTTCAAATACATAATTGTTCTCACTAACCCTAGGTTCCAATACATAATTGTTTTCACTAACCCTAGGTTCCAATACATAATTGTTCTCACTAACCCTAGCTTCCAATACATAATTGTTCTCACTAACCCTAGGTTCCAATACATAATTGTTCTCACTAACCCTAGGTTCCGATACATAATAGTTCTCACTAACCCTAGGTTCCGATACATAATTGTTCTCACTAACCCTAGGTTCCGATACATAAATGTTCTCACTAACCCTAGGTTCCAATACATAATTGTTCTCACTCACCCTAGGTTCCTATACATAATAGTCTCACTAACCCTATGTTCCAATACATAATTGTTCTCACTAACCCTAGGTTCTGATACATAATTGTTCTCACTAACCCTAGCTTCCAATACATAATTGTTCTCACTAACCCTAGGTTCCGATACATACTAGTTGTCACTAACCGTAGGTTCCAAAACATAATAGTTCTCACTAACCCTAGGTTCCTTTACATAATTGTTCTCACTAACCCTAGGTTCCGATACATAATTGTTCTCACTAACCCTAGGTTCCCAAACATAACAGCCTCACTAACCCTAGGTTCCAATACATAATTGTTCTCACTAACCCTAGGTTCCAATACATAATTGTTCTCACTAACCCTAGGTTCCAATACATAATTGTTTTCACTAACCCAAGGTTCCGATACATAATAGTTCTCACTAACCCTAGGTTCCTATACATAATTGTTCTCACTAACCCTAGGTTCCGATACATAATTGTTCTCACTAACCCTAGGTTCCGATACATAATTGTTCTCATTAACCCTAGGTTCCCAAACATAATTGTTCTCACTAACCCTAGGTTACAATACATAATTGTTCTCACTAATTCTAGGTTCAAATACATAATTGTTCTCACTAACTCTAGGTTCCGATACATAATAGTTCTCACTAACCCAAGGTTCCGATACATAATTGTTCTCACTAACCCTAGGTTCCAATACATAATTGTTCTCACTAACCCTAGGTTCCAATACATAATTGTTTTCACTAACCCAAGGTTCCGATACATAATAGTTCTCACTAACCCTAGGTTCCTTTACATAATTGTTCTCAATAACCCTAGGTTCCGATACATAATTGTTCTCATTAACCCTAGGTTCCCAAACATAATTGTTCTCACTAACCCAAGGTTACAATACATAATTGTTCTCACTAACTCTAGGTTCCGATACATAATAGTTCTCACTAACCCAAGGTTCCGATACATAATTGTTCTCACTAACCCTTGGTTCAAATACATAATTGTTCTCACTAACTCTAGGTTCCGATACATAATAGTTCTCACTTACCCTAGCTTCCTGTACATAATTGTTTTCACTAACCCTAGGTTCAAATACATAATTGTTCTCACTAACTCTAGGTTCCGATACATAATTGTTCTCACTAACCCAAGGTTCCGATACATAATTGTTTTCACTAACCCAAGGTTCTGATACATAATTGTTCTCACTAACCCAAGGTTCCGATACATAATAGTTCTCACTAACCCTAGGTTCAAATACATAATTGTTCTCACTAACTCTAGGTTCCGATACATAATAGTTCTCACTTACCCTAGCTTCCTGTACATAATTGTTTTCACTAACCCTAGGTTCCAATACATAATTGTTCTCACTAACCCTAGATTCCAATACATAATTGTTCTCACTAACCCTAGGTTCAAATACATAATTGTTCTCACCTACCCAAGGTTCCGATACATAAATGTTCTCACTAACCCTAGGTTCCGATACATAAATGTTCTTACTTACCCTAGGTTCAAAAACATAATAGTTCTCACTAACCCTAGGTTCCTATACATAATTATTCTCACTAACCCTAGATTCCAATACATAATTGTTCTCACTAACCCTAGGTTCCGATACAAAATAGTTCTCACTAACCCTAGGTTCAAATACATAATTGTTCTCACTAACCCTAGGTTCCGATACATAATTGTTCTCACTAATTCTAGGTTCCGATACATAACAGTTCTCACTAATTCTAGGTTCCGATACATAATTGTTCTCACTAACCCTAGGTTCCGATACAAAATAGTTCTCACTTACCCTAGGTTCCGATGCATAATTAATTGTTCTCACTTACCCTAGGTTCCCAAACATAATAGTTCTCACTTACCCCAGGTTCCAATACATGATTGTTCTCACTAACCCTAGGTTCCAATACATAATTGTTCGCACTAACCCTAGGTTCCGATACATAATAGTTCTCACTAACCCTAGGTTCCTATACATAATTGTTCTCACTAACCCTCGGTTCCTATACATAATTGTTCTCACTACGTGAGGTGAGGTTAGTTGGGGTTTAACGCCGCTTTCAAGAGTTTTTCATTTATATCGCAGCTGCTAGTATTATGGCAGGGGGAAAGCCCGCAAGGCCATGTGGCTATGCATTGCGGTGAAACCTGCGAGCATCGGCTGGAACTAGCGAACCATGGGTGTTCTACGCTGAAATTCAGTGTAGCATTGCACCCAAACCTTACTGCGTGTAGAAAAGTTCTCTACTGCAGACAAAGTTGCCGTGCCCATGGCGGGATTCGAACCCTGGACCTCTTGATCCGAAGCCAAACGCGCTAACCACTGCGCTATCCCGCCCCCTGTTCTCACTAACCCTAGGTTCAAATACATAATTGTTCTCACGAACAATAGGTTCCAATACATAATTGTTCTCACTCACCCTAGGTTCCGATACATAGTTGTTCTCACTAACCCTAGGTTCTGATACATAACAGTTCTCACTAACTCTAGGTTCCGATACATTATTGATCTCACTAACCCTAGGTTCCAATACATTATTGATCTCGCTAACCCTAGGTTCCAATACATAATAGTTCTCACTAACCCTAGGTTCCTATACATAATTGTTCTCACTAACCCTAGGTTCCAATACATCATTGTTCTCACTAACCCTAGGTTCCGATACATAATTGTTCTCACTAACCCTAGGTTCCAATACATAATTGTTCTCACTCACCCTAGGTTCCAATACATAATAGTTCTCACTAACCCTAGGTTCCAATACATAATAGTTCTCAATAACCCTAGGTTCAAATACATAATAGTTCTCAATAACCCTAGGTTCCAATACATAATTTTTATCACTAACCCTAGGTTCCGAAACATAATAGTTCTCAATAACCCTAGGTTCCAATACATAATTGTTCTCAATAACCCTAGGTTCCGCTACATCATTATTCTCACTAACCCTAGGTTCCCAAACATAATTGTTCTCACAAACCCTAGGTTCTGATACATAATTGTTCTCACTAACCCTAGGTTCCAATACATAATAGTTCTCAATAACCCTAGGTTCCAATACATAATAGTTCTCAATAACCCTAGGTTCCAATACATAATTTTTCTCACTAACCCTAGGTTCCGATACATAATAGTTCTCACTAACCCTAGGCTCCAATACATAATAGTTCTCACTAACCCTAGGTTCCGATACTCAATTGTTCTCACTAACCCTAGGTTCTGATACATAATTGTTCTCACTAACCCTAGGTTATGATACATAATTGTTCTCACTAACCCTAGGTTCTGATACATAATTGTTCTCACTAACCCTAGGTTCTGATACATAATTGTTCTCACTAACCCTAGGTTCCAATACATAATAGTTCTCAATAACCCTAGGTTCCAATACATAATAGTTCTCAATAACCCTAGGTTCCAATACATAATTTTTCTCACTTACCCTAGGTTCCGATACATAATAGTTCTCACTAACCTTAGGTTCCAATACATAATTGTTCTCAATAACCCTAGGTTCCGATACATAATTGTTCTCACTAACCCTAGGTTCCGATACATAATTGTTCTCACTTACCCTAGGTTCCAATGCATAATTGTTCTCACTAACCCTAGGTTCCAATACATAATAGTTCTCACTAACCCTACGTTCCAATACATAATAGTTCTCAATAACCCTAGGTTCCAATACATAATAGTTCTCAATAACCCTAGGTTCCAATACATAATTTTTCTCACTAACCCGAGGTTCCGATACATAATAGTTCTCACTAACCTTAGGTTCCAATACATAATTGTTCTCAATAACCCTAGGTTCCGATACATAATTGTTCTCACTAACCCTAGGTTCCCAAACATAATTGTTGTCACTAACCCTAGGTTCTGATACATAATTGTTCTCATTAACCCTAGGTTCCCAAACATAATTGTTCTCACTAACCCAAGGTTACAATACATAATTGTTCTCACTAACTCTAGGTTCCGATACATAATAGTTCTCACTAACCCAAGGTTCCGATACATAATTGTTCTCACTAACCCTTGGTTCAAATACATAATTGTTCTCACTAACTCTAGGTTCCGATACATAATAGTTCTCACTTACCCTAGCTTCCTGTACATAATTGTTTTCACTAACCCTAGGTTCAAATACATAATTGTTCTCACTAACTCTAGGTTCCGATACATAATTGTTCTCACTAACCCTAGGTTCCGATACATAATTGTTTTCACTAACCCAAGGTTCTGATACATAATTGTTCTCACTAACCCAAGGTTCCGATACATAATAGTTCTCACTAACCCTAGGTTCAAATACATAATTGTTCTCACTAACTCTAGGTTCCGATACATAATAGTTCTCACTTACCCTAGCTTCCTGTACATAATTGTTTTCACTAACCCTAGGTTCCAATACATAATTGTTCTCACTAACCCTAGATTCCAATACATAATTGTTCTCACTAACCCTAGGTTCAAATACATAATTGTTCTCACCTACCCAAGGTTCCGATACATAAATGTTCTCACTAACCCTAGGTTCCGATACATAAATGTTCTTACTTACCCTAGGTTCAAAAACATAATAGTTCTCACTAACCCTAGGTTCCTATACATAATTATTCTCACTAACCCTAGATTCCAATACATAATTGTTCTCACTAACCCTAGGTTCCGATACAAAATAGTTCTCACTAACCCTAGGTTCAAATACATAATTGTTCTCACTAACCCTAGGTTCCGATACATAATTGTTCTCACTAATTCTAGGTTCCGATACATAACAGTTCTCACTAATTCTAGGTTCCGATACATAATTGTTCTCACTAACCCTAGGTTCCGATACAAAATAGTTCTCACTTACCCTAGGTTCCGATGCATAATTAATTGTTCTCACTTACCCTAGGTTCCCAAACATAATAGTTCTCACTTACCCCAGGTTCCAATACATGATTGTTCTCACTAACCCTAGGTTCCAATACATAATTGTTCGCACTAACCCTAGGTTCCGATACATAATAGTTCTCACTAACCCTAGGTTCCTATACATAATTGTTCTCACTAACCCTCGGTTCCTATACATAATTGTTCTCACTACGTGAGGTGAGGTTAGTTGGGGTTTAACGCCGCTTTCAAGAGTTTTTCATTTATATCGCAGCTGCTAGTATTATGGCAGGGGGAAAGCCCGCAAGGCCATGTGGCTATGCATTGCGGTGAAACCTGCGAGCATCGGCTGGAACTAGCGAACCATGGGTGTTCTACGCTGAAATTCAGTGTAGCATTGCACCCAAACCTTACTGCGTGTAGAAAAGTTCTCTACTGCAGACAAAGTTGCCGTGCCCATGGCGGGATTCGAACCCTGGACCTCTTGATCCGAAGCCAAACGCGCTAACCACTGCGCTATCCCGCCCCCTGTTCTCACTAACCCTAGGTTCAAATACATAATTGTTCTCACGAACAATAGGTTCCAATACATAATTGTTCTCACTCACCCTAGGTTCCGATACATAGTTGTTCTCACTAACCCTAGGTTCTGATACATAACAGTTCTCACCAACTCTAGGTTCCGATACATTATTGATCTCACTAACCCTAGGTTCCAATACATTATTGATCTCGCTAACCCTAGGTTCCAATACATAATAGTTCTCACTAACCCTAGGTTCCTATACATAATTGTTCTCACTAACCCTAGGTTCCAATACATCATTGTTCTCACTAACCCTAGGTTCCGATACATAATTGTTCTCACTAACCCTAGGTTCCAATACATAATTGTTCTCACTCACCCTAGGTTCCAATACATAATAGTTCTCACTAACCCTAGGTTCCAATACATAATAGTTCTCAATAACCCTAGGTTCCAATACATAATAGTTCTCAATAACCCTAGGTTCCAATACATAATTTTTATCACTAACCCTAGGTTCCGAAACATAATAGTTCTCAATAACCCTAGGTTCCAATACATAATTGTTCTCAATAACCCTAGGTTCCGCTACATCATTATTCTCACTAACCCTAGGTTCCCAAACATAATTGTTCTCACAAACCCTAGGTTCCCAAACATAATTGTTCTCACTAACCCTAGGTTCCAATACATAATAGTTCTCAATAACCCTAGGTTCCAATACATAATAGTTCTCAATAACCCTAGGTTCCAATACATAATTTTTCTCACTAACCCTAGGTTCCGATACATAATAGTTCTCACTAACCCTAGGCTCCAATACATAATAGTTCTCACTAACCCTAGGTTCCGATACTCAATTGTTCTCACTAACCCTAGGTTCTGATACATAATTGTTCTCACTAACCCTAGGTTATGATACATAATTGTTCTCACTAACCCTAGGTTCTGATACATAATTGTTCTCACTAACCCTAGGTTCTGATACATAATTGTTCTCACTAACCCTAGGTTCCAATACATAATAGTTCTCAATAACCCTAGGTTCCAATACATAATAGTTCTCAATAACCCTAGGTTCCAATACATAATTTTTCTCACTTACCCTAGGTTCCGATACATAATAGTTCTCACTAACCTTAGGTTCCAATACATAATTGTTCTCAATAACCCTAGGTTCCGATACATAATTGTTCTCACTAACCCTAGGTTCCGATACATAATTGTTCTCACTTACCCTAGGTTCCAGTGCATAATTGTTCTCACTAACCCTAGGTTCCAATACATAATAGTTCTCACTAACCCTACGTTCCAATACATAATAGTTCTCAATAACCCTAGGTTCCAATACATAATAGTTCTCAATAACCCTAGGTTCCAATACATAATTTTTCTCACTAACCCGAGGTTCCGATACATAATAGTTCTCACTAACCTTAGGTTCCAATACATAATTGTTCTCAATAACCCTAGGTTCCGATACATAATTGTTCTCACTAACCCTAGGTTCCCAAACATAATTGTTGTCACTAACCCTAGGTTCTGATACATAATTGTTCTCACTAACCCTAGGTTCCAATACATAATTGTTCTCACTAACCCTAGGTTCCGATACATAATTGTTCTCACTAACCCTAGGTTCCGATACATAACAGTTCTCACTAATTCTAGGTTCCGATACATAATTGTTCTCACTAATCCTAGGTTCCCAAACATAATTGTTCTCACTAACCCTAGGTTCCAATACATAATTGTTCTCACAATCCCTAGGTTCCGATACATAATTGTTCTCACTAATTCTAGGTTCCGATACATAACAGTCCTCACTAATTCTAGGTTCCGGTACATAATTGTTATCACTAACCCTAGGTTCCCAAACATAATTGTTCTCACTAACCCTAGGTTCTGATACATAATTGTTCTCACTAACCCTAGGTTCAAATACATTATAGTTCTCACTAACCCTAGGTTCAGATACATAATTCTTCTCACTAATTCTAGGTTCCGATACATAACAGTTCTCACTAATTCTAGGTTCCGATACATTATTGATCTCACTAACCCTAGGTTCCCAAACATAATTGTTCTCACTAACCCTAGGTTCTGATACATAATTGTTCTCACTATACCTAGGTTCCAATACATAATTGTTCTCACTAATTCTAGGTTCCGATACATAACAAGTCTCACTAATTCTAGGTTCCGATACATAATTGTTCTCACTAACCCTAGGTTCTGATACATAATTGTTCTCACTAACCCTAGGTTCAAATACATAATTGTTCTCACTAACCCTAGGTTCAAATACATAATTGTTCTCACTAACCTTAGGTTCTGATACATAATTGTTCTCGCTAACCCTAGGTTCCAATACATAATTTTTCTCACTAACCCTAGGTTCCGATACATAATAGATCTCACTAACCTTAGGTTCCAATACATAATTGTTCTCAATAACCCTAGGTTCCGATACATAATTGTTCTCACTAACCCTAGGTTCCCGAACATAATTGTTGTCACTAACCCTAGGTTCTGATACATAATTGTTCTCACTAACCCTAGGTTCTGATACATAACAGTTCTCACTAATTCTAGGTTCCGATACATAACAGTTCTCACTAATTCTAGGTTCCGATACATAATTGTTCTCAATAACCCTAGGTTCCAAAACATAATTGTTCTCACTATCCCTAGGTTCCGATACATAATTGTTCTCACTAATTCTAGGTTCCGATACATAAAAGTTCTCACTAATTCTAGGTTCTGATACATAATTTTTCTCACTAACCCTAGGTTCCCAAACATACTTGTTCTCACAAACCCTAGGTTCTGATACATAATTGTTCTCACTAACCCTAGGTTCATATACATAATTGTTCTCAATAACCCTAGGTTCCGATACATAATTGTTCTCACTAACCCTAGGTTCCAATACATAATTGTTCTCACTAACCCTAGGTTCAAATACATAATAGTTCTCACTAACCCTAGGTTCCGATACATAATTGTTCTCACTAATTCTAGGTTCCGATACATAACAGTTCTCACTAATTCTAGGTTCCGATACATTATTGATCTCACTAACCCTAGGTTCCCAAACATAATTGTTCTCACTAACCTTAGGTTCTGATACATAATTGTTCTCACTAACCCTAGGTTCCAATACATAATTGTTCTCACTAACCCTAGTTTCCGATACATAATTGTTCTCGCTAAATCTAGGTTCCGATACATAACAGTTCTCACTAATTCTAGGTTCCGATACATAATTGTTCTCACTAACCCTAGGTTCCCAAACATAATTGTTCTTACTAACCCTAGGTTCTGATACATAATTGTTCTCACTAACCCTAGGTTCAAATACATAATTGTTCTCACTAACCTTTGGTTCTGATACATAATTGTTCTCACTAACCTTAGGTTCTGATACATAATTGTTCTCACTAACCCTAGGTTCCAATACATAATTGTTCTCACTAACCCTTGGTTCAAATACATAATTGTTCTCACTAACCCTAGGTTCCGATACATAACAGTTCTCACTAATTCTAGGTTCTGATACATTATTGATCTCACTAACCCTAGGTTCCAGTACATTATTGATCTCGCTAACCCTAGGATTCAAGCCATATTTGTCCTCACTAACCCAGATTCAAATACAGAATTGTTCTCACTAACCTTAGGTTCCAATACAGAATTGTTCTCACTAACCCTAGGTTCCGATACATAATTGTTCTCACTTACCCTAGGTTCCGATACATAATTGTTCTCACTTACCCTAGGTTCCGATACCTTATTGATCTCACTAACCCTAGGTTCCAATACATAATTGTTCTCACTAACCCTAGGTTCTGATACATAATTGTTCTTACTCAACTTAGGTTCCGATACATAATTGTTCTCACTAACCCTAGGTTCCAATACATAATTGTTCTCACTTACCCTAGGTTCCGATACATAATTGTTCTCACTAACCCTAGGTTCAAATACATAATTGTTCTCAATAACCCTAGGTTCCAATACATAATTGTTCTCACTAACCCTAGGTTCCGATACATAATTGTTCTCACTAACCCTAGGTTCCCAAACATAATTGTTCTCACTAACCTTAGGTTCAAATACATAATTGTTCTCACTAACCCTAGGTTCTGATACATAATTGTTCTCACTAACCCTAGGTTCCAATACATAATTGTTTTCACTAACCCTAGGTTCCGATACATAATTGTTCTCACTAATTCTAGGTTCCGATACATAACAGTTCTCACTAATTCTAGGTTCCGATACATTATTGATCTCACTAACCCTAGGTTCCGATACATAATTGTTCTCACTAACCCTAGGTTCCGATACATAATTGTTCTCACTAATTCTAGGTTCCGATACATAATTGTTCTCACTAACCCTAGGTTCCCAAACATAATTGTTCTCACTAACCCTAGGTTCTGATACTTAATTGTTCTCACTAACCCTAGGTTCAAATACATAATTGTTCTCACTAACCTTAGGTTCTGATACATAATTGTTCTCACTAACCCTAGGTTCCAATACATAATTGTTCTCACTAACCCTAGGTTCAAATACATAATTGTTCTCACTAACCCTAGGTTCCGATACATAAGAGTTCTCACTAATTCTAGGTTCCGATACATTATTGATCTCAATAACCCTAGGTTCCAATACATTATTGATCTCGCTAACCCTAGGATCCAAGCCATATTTGTCCTCACTAACCCAGATTCAAATACAGAATTGTTCTCACTAACCTTAGGTTCCAATACAGAATTGTTCTCACTAACCCTAGGTTCCGATACATAATTGTTCTCACTTACCCTAGGTTCCGATACATAATTGTTCTCACTTACCCTAGGTTCCGATACATTATTGATCTCACCAACCCTAGGTTCCAATACATAATTGTTCTCACTAACCCTAGGTTCTGATACATAATTGTTCTTACTCAACTTAGGCTCCGATACATAATTGTTCTCACTAACCCTAGGTTCAAATACATAATTGTTCTCACTAACCCTAGGTTCCGATACATAACAGTTCTCACTAATTCTAGGTTCCGATACATTATTGATCTCACTTACCCTAGGTTCCAATACATTATTGATCTCGCTAACCCTAGGATCCAAGCCATATTTGTCCTCACTAACCCAAGGTTCAAATACAGAATTGTTCTCATTTACCCTAGGTTCCAATACAGAATTGTTCTCACTAACCCTAGGTTCCAATACATAATTGTTCTCACTTACCCTAGGTTCCAATTCATAAATGTTCTCACTAACCCTAGGTTCCGAAACATAATTGTTCTCACTAACCCTAGGTTCTGATACATAATTGTTCTCACTAACCCTAGGTTCTGATACATAATTGTTTTCACTTACCCTAGGTTCCGATACATAATTGTTATCACTAACCCTAGGTTCTGATACATAATTGTTTTCACTCACCCTAGGTTCCAATACATAATTGTTCTCAATAACCCTAGGTTCCGATACATAATTGTTCTCACTAACCCTAGGTTCCCAAAAATAATAGTTCTCACTAACCCTAGGTTCTGATACAAAATTGTTCTCACTAACCCTAGGTTCCAATACATAACTGTTCTCACTAACCCTAGGTTCCGATACATAATTGTTCTCACTAATTCTAGGTTCCGATACATAACAGTTCTCACTAACCCTAGGTTCCAATACATAATTGTTCTCACTAACCCTAGGTTCCCAAACATAATTGTTCTCACTAACCCTAGGTTCTGATACATTATTATTCTCACTAACCCTAGGTTCCGATACATAATAGTTCTCACTAACCCTAGGTTCTGATACATAATTGTTCTCACTAACCCTAGGTTCAAATACATAATTGTTCTCACTAACCCTAGGTTCTGATACATAATTGTTCTCACTAACCCTAGGTTCCAATACATAATAGTTCTCACTTACCCTAGGTTCCAATACATAATTGTTCTCACTAACCCTAGGTTCAAATACACAAAAATTTTCTCACTAACCCTAGGTTCCGATACATAACAGTTCTCACTAATTCTAGGTTCCGATACATTATTGATCTCACTAACCCTAGGTTCCAATACATTATTGATCTCGCTAACCCTAGGATTCAAGCCATATTTGTCCTCACTAACCCAGATTCAAATACAGAATTGTTCTCACTAACCTTAGGTTCCAATACAGAATTGTTCTCACTAACCCTAGGTTCCGATACATAATTGTTCTCACTAACCCTAGGTTCAAATACATAATTGTTCTCTCTAACCCTAGGTTCGATTACATAATCTTTCTCACTAACCCTAGGTTCCGATACATAACAGTTGTCACTAATTCTAGGTTCCGATACATTATTGATCTCACTTACCCTAGGTTCCAATACATTATTGATCTCGCTAACCCTAGGATCCAAGCCATATTTGTCCTCACTAACCCAAGATTCAAATACAGAATTGTTCTCACTAACCTTAGGTTCCATTACATAATTGTTCTCACTAACCCTAGGTTCCGATACATAACAGTTCTCACTTATTCTAGGTTCCGATACATTATTGATCTCACTTACCCTAGGTTCCAATACATTATTGATCTCGCTAACCCTAGGATCCAAGCCATATTTGTCCTCACTAACCCAAGGTTCAAATACAGAATTGTTCTCACTAACCTTAGGTTCCAATACAGAATTGTTCTCACTAACCCTAGGTTCCAATACATAATTGTTCTCACTTACCCTAGGTTCCAATACATAAATATTCTCACTAACCCTAGGTTCAGAAATATAATTTTTCTCACTAACCCTAGGTTCCGATACATAATTGTTATCACTAACCCTAGGTTCTGATACATAATTGTTTTCACTCACCCTAGGTTCCGATACATAATTGTTCTCACTAACCCTAGGTTCCGATACATAATTGTTCTCACTAACCCTAGGTTCCTTTACATAATTGTTCTCACTCACCCTAGGTTCTGATACATAATTGTTCTTACTCAACTTAGGTTCCGATACATAATTGTTCTCACTAACCCTAGGTTCCAATACATAATTGTTCTCACTTACCCTAGGTTCCGATACATAATTGTTCTCACTTACCCTAGGTTCAAATACATAATAGTTCTCACTTACCCTAGGTTCCATTACATAATTGTTCTCACTAACCCTAGGTTCCGATACATAACAGTTCTCACTAATTCTAGGTTCCGATACATTATTGATCTCACTTACCCTAGGTTCCAATACATTCTTGATCTCGCTAACCCTAGGATCCAAGCCATATTTGTCCTCACTAACCCAAGGTTCAAATACAGAATTGTTCTCACTAACCTTAGGTTCCAATACAGAATTGTTCTCACTAACCCTAGGTTCCGATACATAATTGTTCTCACTTACCCTAGGTTCCGATACATAATTGTTCTCACTTACCCTAGGTTCCGATACATTATTGATCTCACTAACCCTAGGTTCCAATACATAATTGTTCTCACTAACCCTAGGTTCTGATACATAATTGTTCTGACTCAACTTAGGCTCCGATACATAATTGTTCTCACTAACCCTAGGTTCAAATACATAATTGTTCTCACTAACCCTAGGTTCCGATACATAACAGTTCTCACTAATTCTAGGTTCCGATACATTATTGATCTCACTTACCCTAGGTTCCAATACATTATTGATCTCGCTAACCCTAGGATCCAAGCCATATTTGTCCTCACTAACCCAAGGTTCAAATACAGAATTGTTCTCACTTACCCTAGGTTCCAATACAGAATTGTTCTCACTAACCCTAGGTTCTGATACATAATTGTTCTCACTTACCCTAGGTTCCAATTCATAAATGTTCTCACTAACCCTAGGTTCCGAAACATAATTGTTCTCACTAACCCTAGGTTCCGATACATAATTGTTCTCACTAACCCTAGGTTCTGATACATAATTGTTTTCACTCACCCTAGGTTCCGATACATAATTGTTATCACTAACCCTAGGTTCTGATACATAATTGTTTTCACTCACCCTAGGTTCCAATACATAATTGTTCTCAATAACCCTAGGTTCCGATACATAATTGTTCTCACTAACCCTAGGTTCCCAAAAATAATTGTTCTCACTAACCCTAGGTTCTGATACATAATTGTTCTCACTAACCCTAGGTTCCAATACATAATTGTTCTCACTAACCCAAGGTTCCGTTACATAATTGTTCTCACTAATTCTAGGTTCCGATACATAACAGTTCTCACTAATTCTAGGTTCCGATACATTATTGATCTCACTAACCCTAGGTTCCCAAACATAATTGTTCTCACTAACCCTAGGTTCCCAAACATAATTGTTCTCACTAACCCTAGGTTCCAATACATAATTGTTCTCACTAACCCTAGGTTCCGATACATAATTGTTCTCACTAATTCTAGGTTCCGATACATAACAGTTCTCACTAATTCTAGGTTCCGATACATAATTGTTCTCACTAACCCTAGGTTCCCAAACATAATTGTTCTCACTAACCTTAGGTTCTGATACATAATTATTCTCACTAACCCTAGGTTCCAATACATAATAGTTCTCACTAACCCTAGGTTCTGATACATAATTGTTCTCACTAACCCTAGGTTCAAATACATAATTGTTCTCACTAACCCTAGGTTCTGATACATGATTGTTCTCACTAACCCTAGGTTCCAATACATAATAGTTCTCACTTACCCTATGTTCCAATACATAATTGTTCTCACTAACCCTAGGTTCAAATACACAAAAATTTTCTCACTAACCCTAAGTTCCGATACATAACAGTTCTCACTAATTCTAGGTTCCGATACATTATTGATCTCACTAACCCTAGGTTCCAATACATTATTGATCTCGCTAACCCTAGGATTCAAGCCATATTTGTCCTCACTAACCCAGATTCAAATACAGAATTGTTCTCACTAACCTTAGGTTCCAATACAGAATTGTTCTCACTAACCCTAGGTTCCGATACATAATTGTTCTCACTAACCCTAGGTTCAAATACATAATTGTTCTCTCTAACCCTAGGTTCGATTACATAATCTTTCTCACTAACCCTAGGTTCCGATACATAACAGTTGTCACTAATTCTAGGTTCCGATACATTATTGATCTCACTTACCCTAGGTTCCAATACATTATTGATCTCGCTAACCCTAGGATCCAAGCCATATTTGTCCTCACTAACCCAAGGTTCAAATACAGAATTGTTCTCACTAACCTTAGGTTCCATTACATAATTGTTCTCACTAACCCTAGGTTCCGATACATAACAGTTCTCACTAATTCTAGGTTCCGATACATTATTGATCTCACTTACCCTAGGTTCCAATACATTATTGATCTCGCTAACCCTAGGATCCAAGCCATATTTGTCCTCACTAACCCAAGGTTCAAATACAGAATTGTTCTCACTAACCTTAGGTTCCAATACAGAATTGTTCTCACTAACCCTAGGTTCCAATACATAATTGTTCTCACTTACCCTAGGTTCCAATACATAAATGTTCTCACTAACCCTAGGTTCAGAAACATAATTTTTATCACTAACCCTAGGTTCTGATACATAATTGTTTTCACTCACCCTAGGTTCCGATACATAATTGTTCTCACTAACCCTAGGTTCCGATACATAATTGTTCTCACTAACCCTAGGTTCCTTTACATAATTGTTCTCACTCACCCTAGATTCTGATACATAATTGTTCTTACTCAACTTAGGTTCCGATACATAATTGTTCTCACTAACCCTAGGTTCCAATACATAATTGTTCTCACTTACCCTAGGTTCCGATACATAATTGTTCTCACTTACCCTAGGTTCAAATACATAATAGTTCTCACTTACCCTAGGTTCCATTACATAATTGTTCTCACTAACCCTAGGTTCCGATACATAACAGTTCTCACTAATTCTAGGTTCCGATACATTATTGATCTCACTTACCCTAGGTTCCAATACATTCTTGATCTCGCTAACCCTAGGATCCAAGCCATATTTGTCCTCACTAACCCAAGGTTCAAATACAGAATTGTTCTCACTAACCTTAGGTTCCAATACAGAATTGTTCTCACTAACCCTAGGTTCCGATACAGAATTGTTCTCACTAACCCTAGGTTCCGATACATAATTGTTCTCACTTACCCTAGGTTCCGATACATAATTGTTCTCACTTACCCTAGGTTCCGATACATTATTGATCTCACTTACCCTAGGTTCCAATACATTATTGATCTCGCTAACCCTAGGATCCAAGCCATTTTTGTCCTCACTAACCCAAGGTTCAAATACAGAATTGTTCTCACTTACCCTAGGTTCCAATACAGAATTGTTCTCACTAACCCTAGGTTCTGATACAAAATTGTTCTCACTTACCCTAGGTTCCAATTCATAAATGTTCTCACTAACCCTAGGTTCCGAAACATAATTGTTCTCACTAACCCTAGGTTCCGATACATAATTGTTCTCACTAACCCTAGGTTCTGATACATAATTGTTTTCACTCACCCTAGGTTCCGATACATAATTGTTATCACTAACCCTAGGTTCTGATACATAATTGTTTTCACTCACCCTAGGTTCCAATACATAATTGTTCTCAATAACCCTAGGTTCCGATACATAATTGTTCTCACTAACCCTAGGTTCCCAAAAATAATTGTTCTCACTAACCCTAGGGTCTGATACATAATTGTTCTCACTAACCCTAGGTTCCAATACATAATTGTTCTCACTAACCCAAGGTTCCGATACATAATTGTTCTCACTAATTCTAGGTTCCGATACATAACAGTTCTCACTAATTCTAGGTTCCGATACATTATTGATCTCACTAACCCTAGGTTCCCAAACATAATTGTTCTCACTAACCCTAGGTTCCCAAACATAATTGTTCTCACTAACCCTAGGTTCCAATACATAATTGTTCTCACTAACCCTAGGTTCCGATACATAATTGTTCTCACTAATTCTAGGTTCCGATACATAACAGTTCTCACTAATTCTAGGTTCCGATACATAATTGTTCTCACTAACCCTAGGTTCCCAAACATAATTGTTCTCACTACCCTTAGGTTCTGATACATAATTATTCTCACTAACCCTAGGTTCCAATACATAATAGTTCTCACTAACCCTAGGTTCTGATACATAATTGTTCTCACTAACCCTAGGTTCAAATACATAATTGTTCTCACTAACCCTAGGTTCTGATACATGATTGTTCTCACTAACCCTAGGTTCCAATACATAATAGTTCTCACTTACCCTATGTTCCAATACATAATTGTTCTCACTAACCCTAGGTTCAAATACACAAAAATTTTCTCACTAACGCTAGGTTCCGATACATAACAGTTCTCACTAATTCTAGGTTCCGATACATTATTGATCTCACTAACCCTAGGTTCCAATACATTATTGATCTCGCTAACCCTAGGATCCAAGCCATATTTGTCCTCACTAACCCAGATTCAAATACAGAATTGTTCTCACTAACCTTAGGTTCCAATACAGAATTGTTCTCACTAACCCTAGGTTCCGATACACAATTGTTCTCACTAACCCTAGGTTCAAATACATAATTGTTCTCTCTAACCCTAGGTTCGATTACATAATTGTTCTCACTAACCCTAGGTTCCGATACATAACAGTTCTCACTAATTCTAGGTTCCGATACATTATTGATCTCACTTACCCTTGGTTCCAATACATTATTGATCTCGCTAACCCTAGGATCCAAGCCATATTTGTCCTCACTAACCCAAGGTTCAAATACAGAATTGTTCTCACTAGCCTTAGGTTCCATTACATAATTGTTCTCACTAACCCTAGGTTCCGATACATAACAGTTCTCACTAATTCTAGGTTCCGATACATTATTGATCTCACTTACCCTATGTTCCAATACATTATTGATCTCGCTAACCCTAGGATCCAAGCCATATTTGTCCTCACTAACCCAAGGTTCAAATACAGAATTGTTCTCACTAACCTTAGGTTCCAATACAGAATTGTTCTCACTAACCCTAGGTTCCAATACATAATTGTTCTCACTTACCCTAGGTTCCAATACATAAATGTTCTCACTAACCCTAGGTTCCGAAACATAATTTTTCTCACTAACCCTAGGTTCCGATACATAATTGTTATCACTAACCCTAGGTTCTGATACATAATTGTTTTCACTCACCCTAGGTTCCGATACATAATTGTTCTCACTAACCCTAGGTTCCGATACATAATTGTTCTCACTAACCCTAGGTTCCGATACATAATTGTTCTCACTCACCCTAGGTTCTGATACATAATTGTTCTTACTCAACTTAGGTTCCGATACATAATTGGTCTCACTAACCCTAGGTTCCAATACATAATTGTTCTCACTTACCCTAGGTTCCGATACATAATTGTTCTCACTTACCCTAGGTTCAAATACATAATTGTTCTCACTTACCCTAGGTTCCATTACATAATTGTTCTCACTAACCCTAGGTTCCGATACATAACAGTTCTCACTAATTCTAGGTTCCGATACATTATTGATCTCACTTAGCCTAGGTTCCAATACATTATTGATCTCGCTAACCCTAGGATCCAAGCCATATTTGTCCTCACTAAACCAAGGTTCAAATACAGAATTGTTCTCACTAACCTTAGGTTCCAATACAGAATTGTTCTCACTAACCCTAGGTTCCAATACATAATTGTTCTCACTTACCCTAGGTTCCAATACATAAATGTTCTCACTAACCCTAAGTTCCGAACATAATTGTTCTCACTAACCCTAGGTTCCGATACATAATTGTTATCACTAACCCTAGGTTCTGATACATAATTGTTTTCACTCACCCTAGGTTCCGATACATAATTGTTCTCACTAACCCTAGGTTCCGATACATAATTGTTCTCACTAACCCTAGTTTCCGATACATAATTGTTCTCACTCACCCTAGGTTCCGATACATAATTGTTCTCACTAACCCTAGGTTCCAATACATAATTGTTCTCACTAACCCTAGGTTCTGTTACATAACTGATCTCACTTACCCTAGGTTCCAATACATAACTGTTCTCACTAACCCTAGGTTCCGATACATAATTGTTCTCTCTAACCCTATGTTCCGATACATAATTGTTCTCACTAACCCTAGGTTCCGATACATAACTGTAGTCACTAACCCTATGTTCTGATACATAACTGTCCTAATAAAATATGCCAGTAACAATAAGGGTTTAGTTCAATTTTGAGGAACCTGTATCAATATTACAGACCATTTAAACCTATTTAAAATGTCCCGACTTTCAGACAGAACTGATTTTGCCTCTCAGCATAAAAAAAAATTTAACATTGACCATATTTAAATATTATATAATGTTTCGGCATGGCTGTCCTTAGTAGATCTAGGTTCATTTTCTCTATTTCATTATATGTTACGTGCAAGTTGCATTTCTGTCTATTTATGAGGGTATATAATTGCACTTCATATAACTACTATAGATATAGTATCTAACTTTAAGTATAAAGCTGATTTGGTTTTAAGCACGGATGAGCTCTAGATTGACAAGTTACACGTTGATATCATGAAATTTCAGCAAAGCAAACTACATAGCTGAAGTAGGTTTTCATTCATGACAAATCTTCCACAAATCGTTTTAGTAGAAAGTATTGTTAAAAAGCTGAGAAAAACTAAGTTTAAGGCACTTGATGAAATAGAAGTATATTGGTTTGTGTGATAATATCTACCAGATTTCTTGATGAGAGTGTTTTCCTGTCCCGAAGGCTCGGAGTGGGTTTTGTTGACATGGCAGAACTTCACATTCAGTTTATTCGAGGGTTTGAAGACAAGTCTACATGATAACTGTGTCTCATCAAAGATAGTATCTACACAACCTTTTCTGCCTTCACAAAGCTTTTCACACATTATTGGACCTCGAAGTTGAAACAGATCCTGACCAAAAACCAGTAAGCTGTTTTCTACCAGAAGTGCGGAACTGTAGAGCAAAATATAAAACATTTTCATTTCAAGTCGGTATTTGGAGTGAATAGACTTGAAGTTCAATGTGATACAGATACAGTCGTCAACATTTGATAACATCATTGATAGCTTATGTCATGAAGATAGGAAAAGTTTATCATCTATCATTATTTGATAATAAACTTTGATTATTTGACATATCCATAATAGACATTAAAGTCAAAGATAACTTGATCATGACCTGATTGTATCGTAGTAGACAGAGTTTATGGGAGACAAGTAATTTTACCTGATTGAATCTGCAGTAGATATAGCTTATTGAAGTATAGTAATGATATCTATTTTATCAAAGATGATCACTTACTACTTTATTCAACAAGCTTTAATCAACCAACCGATTACAAACGAATGATGCTATAAGCTCTTCCATTGTAGAGAATACTAAACTGACGTGTGCAAGAAACGCTGTCACATTTTCAACAAAGTAAAAGAAGAATATTGCTGCCTGAGATTTTCGAATTTAAATGTTATTGATAAGCATACGTTTTACTCACAATTCCATTCATAACAGTGTGATACTTTTCTTTTTCGCTGTTTAAAAATGAACATGTTAGGTATGGTAAAGGGCTGTAGCACGTTTTTTGCAAATTACTTTTTTCACATTTCTCATTTGTAATGATAGTTTGTCATATAAATTTACTTTAGAGGGTAAAACTTCTTATTACACACACCAATTATCCGTAGAGGGAACATCGATGCTGCGTATAAAGCAAAAATTGCATGGCGGCTATTTTAATGTGAACACATTTTATTTTTTTCGAATTACAAAAACGATTCCCATGGCTTCACCGAACCATGTACACATTTTCAGCTTGATTTTCAAAAGAAAGATGGGTGTTTTACGATTGGTGATTTTTTTTTTCAAATACAATCCATCGATTTATTTGAGCGAAAAACGTGCTTCTGCCCCTTTAAAATATGGAAAAATTGACAGATTTTGAGGACGTAATTTACCTTCTAGGACTTCAATTCAATCGTGTCCAGTAGAGGTGATAGTTTCATTACTACAGTACTATAGTTTGTTTGACTCGCCCATCTCTCATACCTAAAGAAGGTTTGCTTCTCAGATACGTGAACAGATACTTTTTCAAAATGTCTGATTCAATTAACTTGAGAAATGATGTAGCCCTGCTTCAGTCCTTTGTACCTGTGAATTTAAATATCAGGTGTCTTTTTTTGTGGCATTATTTTGCACGTGAGTTTTTGATAAACAGTGCAGACAACAATGTTAAAACGTCGCCCATAGTAGTGATTACTACAATCCACATTGCAACCAAACATGTCATAACGATGCACATGCATAACCTCAGATGTATTGTTCTGAAATAAAGAGCAAAACAGATATGACTTATGACTGTATAATTTTAAACCTTAAAATAGTGAAAGGACTATCTTGGAATATACGGTTCTGTGCCATCTATGCTCATGTGATTCATGTTTTATCCAACTTATAAAGTATCAGGTTCAAGATGGTTTATTGGCTAAAGATTTGGAGATTGGAATCTGAATAAATAGTTCTTTTTCAAAAGAGTTAGACATGACACATACAAAGTTTGAAATTTCTGCGTTTAAATATATATATTTAAAGCGATAATTAAGATAATTGCCCGAGGAGGCGAGATTGTATCAGAATTGAGGGAAATGACCAAAAAAATGTCCTCGAAGAACAAAAGAGTGAAGTCATTATCTAGAACTGGCGATGAGAAATCATTACAAAAATCAATTTCAAGCCCTATTGTTATTGTCTGCATGATAAATGGACAAGTGAATTGTATCTGTTTTGTTAATTGTGATTTTGATGTGTACCTTTGGATTTTGACCCTGTAGATCAATCAATGTCTTTATCTCAGCCAATGTGTTATACTGTTGTGGACGACACAAATGTGACAAAAACTGCCTCAGTGACCCTTAATACTTGATTTTCTCAAACAAACCATCCATGACAAGTTGGACCGACATCACGAATGATGACTGGATGAAAACGTCTTTACCCTGAAAAAAACGATGTTTATGATTTGATGGTTACTATTTCACCTTCAGAAATAGAAAAAAGTTAAATTTTCCCTTATTATCACCTTATTCCATGTCAATCAAATGGGGACTGTTATTTATATAGAGACTGTTATTTATATAGATACTGTTATTTTTATAGAGACTGTTATTATTTATATAGAGACTGTTATTTATATAGAGACTGTTATTTATATAGAGACTGTTATTTATATAGATACTGTTATTTATATAGAGACTGTTATTTATATAGAGACTGTTATTCATATAGAGACTGTTATTTATATAGAGACTGTTATTTATATAGAGACTGTTATTTATATAGAGACTGTTATTCGTACAGGGACTTTTAATCATATGAGGACCGTATGCTAAAGGTATTACTATCCTTGGATAGCATATAGTTATCATATAAATACCCAACATTATTATATCAGACTGACTATATCATTGCATTTTGCAGAGTTCTACTGTCATATCCCCTGACAAGCTGACTACTGACAAACAAAATGGACGAAAGTGCATTTTGTAACGTGAAAAACTTTCTACAAACCCTAAACTTGTGTTTTGACTAACTACAAGATAATGTGTTTTTAATGAACATATATTGATTTTATCATGACCATATTGATGTAGAGAGAAACTACATTTCCTATCATTAATTATTAATTTACAGATAAAACATTCTGATATGAATGTAACACGTTAAAATACTATACCACGAATATTGCTTTCATTAATGAATGATAATAACATTTCTATATCATTTATGTCAAGAAACACGACGTGAATAACACTAACATGACATTCAACATAAGAAGTAAATACAATACTTACATGATATGAAAATATTAAACCCTGCAGCCTCGTGATTAAAACTAATTTGCAGTTTATTTTGAATGACACGAAAAGTGTAAAACAACTTGTTTATTCAAATTACCATTTGAAGCAATCCCATTTCCCGATTCGCCAAAAAATATCACATGCATCAACTATTTAAACTCAGCGGTTTTCAGTAAGTTGTTGCCTGACAAGTTCCATGTTGTTTATATGAGTTTAAATGTGACAGAACAATTTGACTATAAGACAGTAAGTGATTAATAAGAACAGATGCGTGACAAGCAGCAATGATACAAATCATTTGATAAAGCACGACAAGAAAGCGGGATCATCCACGTGTAGAATATATATCACACAGAGCTTACAGTCATTGACTCATACCTTCATAACGTTGAACATACATAGTCAAGAGCAGTTTAACTTCATACTGAAAAGCAAACAAGACAATACCAGCAACTAAAGGGAAGAAGAAACACTCGACTCTTTAGTCATGTTGTATCAAATTTAAGACTGAGGATTTGTTACTAGTGTGTTATGTAGAAATTCTGTCACCTGGTTTTGTGAAGTGAGCCCAAATCAGTTCGCACCCTGTGTTTATAATGTTCCACCTGAACGTCCTGCTCTATGAGTACACCGTCGTCCTGGTTGTCAGGTTCTGCTTCACCTTCCACGTGGATCAGGTGTGCGGTGTAGAGATGTGCAGATGGATCTGTCAACAGAGAGATTGCTGTTCTGAAACCTACAACGAGAAGTGGCTTAGATGTGTTCCAAGTAACGCATGTCCGATTGTCCTGAGAGCTGGAACTGCCGAGTCAACCACGTGTACAGTTATAACCAGGAGAGTTCGCACCAGAACTAGGGGAGAGCAGGTGGTTACAGACTGCGTAATGGAAAACCAAGGTGAGTTAACACCTGATCTAGAATAAAGCAAGTGGTTACAGACTACGTACGAGAGGCCCAAGATGAGTTCAAACCAGAGTTAAAGGTAAGCTGGTAGTAAAGGGAAGCCCATATGAGTTCACATCAGAATTAAAGGAGAGTGGGTGGTTACAGACTTCGTAATGGGAAACCAGGGTGAGTTCAGTTGAGGGGAGATCAGTTGGTTACAGGCTGTGTAATGGGAACCGCAGTTGGATTCACACCAGAACCAGAGGAGAGCAGGTTGTTACAGACTGTGTAATAGGGACTCTAGGTGAGTTCACTGAGAAAGCTTTAGAAAGCTTAGGGAGAATAAGACCTCAAGCTTCGCTTTAGGTCTTACTCTCCGCTCAGCTTTCTTACCTCAGGTTTTACAAGCCCAAGAATGACCTCTGTATCGTGATTTATCCTACACATACTAACTAGAAAACTGGTTACAGACTGTAATTGGAATCCGAGTTGAGTTCACATTAGAACTAGAGGAGGGTAGAGGGATACAGAATTCGTAACGGGAAGACCAGGTTAGTTCACACCAGAAAGAGAGCAGAGAAGGTAATTACAGACTGTCCAATAGGAGCCCAAGGTGATTTCACACCAGAACTAGGGGAGAGAAGATGGTTACAGACTTCGCAATAGGAGTGGTTACAGACTGCGTGCGAGCGGCCCCAGGTGAGTTTACACCAGAACTAGAGTAGAGTAGATGGTTCCAAACTGCGTAATTGAAATCCAAGGTAAGTTTACACCAGAAGAGGGGGGAGAGGACTGGTGGTTACAGACTGCGTAATAGGACACACAGGTGAACACGAGGAGAGTAGATGGTTACAGAATTTGAAATATTGGGCCGCGGGCGAGTTCTTGGACTCTTTCTATTCACCATTAATGAATATCAGCGCCAGTTATCTTGCACACGTTACAGATTTTGTGGCATATTTTACAATAAAAACAGTAAAATCTAATTATTGTTGATATTCATGTAAATAGTTATTTTCTTTCAATATATAAATCATGGGCTGTTATTTATTGCAGATGTGTGCCAACATTGTTCGCAGTTGTAGGATTCCATTTATTGCAGATGTGTGCATACTCTTCTTGCAGCTGGAGGCTTCAATGTATTACATATGTGTGCATACTCTTCTTGCAGTTGTAGGTTTTAACTGATTGCAGATGGGATTTTACCTAAATTAAATTAAGTTTCATTATATAAGTTTTCAATAATCTACTTGTTCACAAAGTATCGCTGTATTTTGCAGATGATCTGGGTCAGAATGTCACCTCTAACTGCACTCTACTCGAGGCATACGAGAAGGGAGACAGTTGCCTTGTGAGGTATATTCTGACTGCACAGAGACGCACAGTGGAGTTGGAAGAGCGAGACGAAGATGGCTTCACTGTCGGGATGAGGGCAGCGTTTGATGGAAACAAAGACATGTTGAAGTTGTTGGTCAGAGAAGGTTCCAGTCTATCTGTGAAGAATAATGACAATCAGACTTCGCTGATTCTTGCTGTTCGAAACACAGAAAATATAGATATTGTGAGGTACATCTTAAGAAACGCAGATGTTGATATCAACAGCGCTGACAAGTATGGGGGAACAGCTTTGCTTTATTCCTGTGCTTTAAATGATAGCTCAATTTTGTATCTCCTTTTAGCCGCAGGTGGCAATGTTAGTGCCATTGATAACGATGGTCACGGTATTTTGTTTTATGCATGTTCGTCGCATTGTACAAATGTTTCTGAATATATTCTGACACATTACAGTATTGAAGAACATGAGAGCATATCAAATGATGTAGACAAATCCTTGGAGACAAGTGTGAAGCGTGGCTGCACTGATCTCGTCGATCTGCTTGTGACCCATGGTGCAGATTTAACCATCGTGGAGTCCGAGGGTAGCAGTATGCTGGCTGTAGCTTGTAAGAGTCGCAGTGTTGCAATGGTTGAGTATGTTCTCTCTAAGAGGTGTGTACCAGTGGATAGAAGGAACAGTGTTGGGGACACTCCTTTTCTTGTGGCTGCCTCAACAGGGTCGATACAGATTATGGAGGTTCTGTTGGAAAATGGATGTAATACAAGTGCAGTTGATGACGAAGGATTAAATGTTTTGCATTGTGGTTGTCAATCGGAAAGTAAAGCTGCAAATGAGTATATTCTAAAGAAAGGTTTCATCAACGATATTAACAGCATAACGTCTGATGGGCTCACAGCTCTGCTTGTTGCCGCGTGCTATAACAACACAGATGTGTTCGATGTATTAGTTGACTCAAAGGCTAATGTGTCAGCAGTAGACAACATGAAGAGGAACTCCTTACACTTGGCATGTACCTTCGGGCTAACCAACATGGTTAAGCATATCCTGCAGCTCTCCCCGGATCGTGTCCACATAGGGCGGCGTCCGACTATCAACAGTAAAGATGAGGAAGGCAGAACTCCCTTGATGGAAGCAGCCATTTCAGGATTCATTGATGTTGTGGATCTTCTTGTAAGTTACGGAGGTGACACCAATACAACAGATGGTTACGGAGACACAATACTACACGAAGCTATCCGTAAAGGACAGGTCGATATGGTAGAGCATATCCTCTCTAAAGGTTATGTCAACATTGAGAGACGAGGAAGATATGGATATACCCCGATCCTCTCTGCAGCCTACTATGGCGATACACAGATATTCGAAACTATAGAGTCTAGTAGTGATTGTGATATGCAAGCCCTTGATTACTACAACGACAACATCTACCACCTTGCTTGCTCTGGAGGAAACATGGACATGGTGGAATATCTCTTTGAAGGCAAGTATGTGAATCCAGACAAAAAAGGCTGGAATGACAGGACACCCGTGCTGCTAGCAGCCCACTTTGGGCACCTAGAAGTGGTGGATTATCTCATGGGTCTGCACTGTAACATGAAGGCTGTGGACAAGCAGGGAAACAACGCCCTTCACTTAGCAATTCTGGAAGAACATAGAGAACTTGCAATGTACTTAATCGAAACAAATGAATTGGATAATTTCAAGGGAAACAAAGATGGAAAAACTCCGTTTAAATTGGCAGTTGAAAAGGGATACCCCGATATTGCTGATATGTTGAGGTTTTAACATGAAGAGAAGACCTGGCCGCCGGGATTGGAATATTTTCTAGCTTTATATATAATTTCGTTGTATTTAGATAAAAAATACAAGATTTATATTTATATGAGGAGTTTTATCATCCGTTAGTGCATGAAGGCGCTATCAACAATATTACTCTGGTCTAATACAAGCTGATATACAAATGTCGCTAGAAGGTATCTATTTGTACTGCTGGGTGAACTGAGGTACATATTGAATAAAGTCACGTACCAAGGGTAGCACCATAACTGTCGCAACTCATATCTCAGTTTGAAACGTAGAGTCAATCTTCAAGCTCTCAGAAGGTCAACACCAATTCCTCAAGACGCGTCGATTCTTGCTGAACGTCACAGAAAGCAGTCAACTGAGTAATGCACTGGAACATGTGAATATTTCCTGAAGATTACCGCAGTGTAACAATCATTCGTTGATATAAAAGCGTTGGGTCATTAACATGGTCTAGTTACACTCATGAAGGGGTTAGGATAACACCTGGGTTATCTACCATTTTAAAATTTTATAGTAAATGAAGTTTTTTTTAAAAGAAACATTCACACGTGTCTGTGCAGAGGCAACTAACTGTATCTTTTTATTGTGTGATCAACAGTATACAAGTTTGGACAAACCATTGTTATTATGTTATTGTTATATATTCCCTGAGGGTTTAAAATACTATTTGATTGGTGATGAAACAAATGGAATAATAGAGCTTGAAAGTGTTTTGTTGAAAGCGATTATACGCTATGGTGATATTGAACTGTACCTAACAGGGAACTTTAATGCAAGAACTGGAAATAGTGAAATTGACTTCATTGATGACGACACCTCTGATTATCTCCCCTGTGGAGACGAGTATGACAGTGACAATACTTTGGTGTATCACTATTAGAATTGTGTAGAACATTTAACATTCATGTGCTTAATGGGAGAAATAATATGGACCGCAATGGTGACTTTACTTTTTTTTTATCTCATTTAGGCAAAAGTGTTATCGATTATGTTATTGTTTCTACAAGTATTTTTCATCATGATTCAGAATTTCACGTTCTTAATAATGATTTATCAGATCATCTTCCTACATCATGTATTTTAGATATCTCAACATCCAATGAAAGGCCCGAGTCAACCGCTAACGCTAGATGGAATAGACTGATTTTGGAATCCACAATATAGTTGTACATTCATGGAATCCTTGGAAAATATGTGTGTATGTGGACAGATGGCTGCAATTTATGATGTTGTTGTAAATGATATTGATTATAAGAATTGTGAAAATTATATGGATAACAACTTCTTTATTCATGATATGCGACGTTTCGATACAGATTCTTGTGTATTTATCAGCTTGATACAAGAATATGTGTCGAAACGTCGCATATCATGAATAAAGAAGTTGTTATCGATATAATTTTCACAAATCTTATCATTCCAACTTCTAAAATGCCTCTCAAAGAAGATATTGATTATGCTCTCCAGATTCTAATTGATGTTTTACAACAGTATGGTGAATGCTTCAGGAAGAAGGATAAATGTGTTCATACATTGAAACAGCCTTATTGGTGTGACAGTGAATGCGAACATTTGAAAAATATAACCTTCTAACTTGTTTTAGGAGAACAAACAGTCACGACGACCTTAAATCTTACACCAAGGCTAGAACAGATTCAAAAGTACATGTGACAGGGAAAAAATTCAGTTGGAAGATAAAGAAGTTGTAGATATCTGTGAAAATAATGACTCCGTGAAAGACACTTGGAAGAAGATGAAACAGTAACTAAGAAAGTCACATCGGCCACCTGATATAGCTCCAACACGATGGGTTGATCATTTTACTGATATGTTTGATAACAGCAGCGTACAAATAGACGAGGAATTTGCAAACATTGTAAATAATGAAATGGAAGATTCAGATAAAAATGAAGAATATATCGATGAGCTGGATGGGACTCTAACGGAAAAAGATATATTAGGTGCGCTTCACGAGTTCAAAAACCAAAAAGCTCCTGGACCAGATGGTATCGTCGTGGAAATGCTTTACATTCAATTCATTATATATTACCTATTTTACTGTCAGTATATAATAAAGTACTCGACACTGGAAATTACCCACAAGTATGGAGTGACGGCATAATATATCCTTTATACAAAAGTGGTGATAAAAGTGAACCCAATAATTATCGAGGAATATGTTTACTGAATGTAATTGAAAAATTATTTACCAAGATACTGAATAAAAGAATCACAACATGGGCCGAGAACAACAGCAAACTAGATGAAGAGCAGGCTGGTTATCGTAGAGGATATTCAACAATAGATAACATTTTCATGTTACAAGCTATCATCCAGAAGTACTTATCAAAGAGAAAAGGCAGAATGTATGCAGTGTTTATTGACTTCTCAAAAGCTTTCTATTCGGTGCAACACTTTCTATTTATTAATGTATGTACATATACTCAAGAAGAACGGATTATCAGGAAAGATGTTTGGTACTCTTAAAACAATGTACTCCAAGCTGAGATCGTGTGTGAATACCTACAACGGATTGAGTGAATATTTTAACTGTACAATTGGAACTCGTCAAGGCTGTATGGTCAGTCCAACATTATTCGTTCTATTCCTAAATGAATACATTGATATGATGAAACTTTCAGAATGCAAAGGAATATTTTGTAAATGAAGTTTTACAGAACTTGACAGCATTATTATTTGCGGACGACATCGAAAATGCAGCAGACACGGTTTTCAGACTACAGCAGCAGATCAATCTTCTCAGCAACTTCTGTAATAAGTTCGGAATGACAGTCAATAAGGACAAGACAAGAATAATGGTGTTTAGAAGAGGTGGTGTAGTCAAAAGTACTGAACAGTGGTTCTACAGAGACAGTAAACCTGTTTCAAAATATAAATATCTTGGAATGTATTTTACAACAAATGGGGTGCTACCAACACACATTTAGCGCAGCAAGCCAGGAAAGCAAGCTTTGGACTACTGAGGTTTATACGTAAATATAAAATAAGTATTTGCAGATCACTGTTTCCGTTTGACAGAATGATTCTCCCAATATTAACTTACTAATCTGACATTTGGGGGTTCAAGTACGTGGAGCGCATAGAACAAATTCATCATAATTTTTGTAAACAGATTCTGGAAGTGGGAAGTAAAACTTGTAACTCGGCTGTACTTGGCGATCTTGGAAGATTGCCACTCGCCGTACACTACATGAAGAAATGTATCAGTTTTTTGTTTGAAATTACTTCACATGCCGGACGACTGTCATCCCTAAAAACTGCTATAAAATGCTTACTACTCTGGATAATGCTGGCAGGAAAACGTGAGCTGGTAACATAAGAACTTTATTATTTTCAATGGGATTTGGATATGTCTGGTTTGCTCAGAGCGCTGGATGTATAAAGACCTTTTGCTAACCTTCTCTCAACGTCTCAAGGATATTAACCTACAGAATTGGACACGCATATCAAGGAAAATCAAAAACTGGAATTATATTCTCAAGTAAAATCATTACTTCAGCCAGAAAACTACTATAATAATAATAACAATACAATAATCAACATTTGTAACGAGGAAAAGGATGCATGGAAACTTGCAGCATATACCTATTACAGTTTTATCCACAGAAGAGATTGGAAGAAAAAGAAATTATAATATTTAGACTATATTTAGTATTTAGTATATTAAGTATCAAACGTTAACATCATACAGTTTGCATGCTAATGTTTAAAACATATTATCATGTACATGTATATCACACTGGGATGATGTATTAAAACTAAATATGTATGTTGTATATGGAGAAATACATGTATATTATGTAAATTGTATATACGTAACACAATGTGTGCTAATGTTGTCAAACGTTCATGTTGTATATAATGTGAAATATGGGCTGGGAGGCCTACAATTCCGAAATAAACATTATATAGGTCACCTAAATTTTACAAGGTATCTATTTGTACTGCTGGGTGAACTGAGGTACATATTGAATAAAGTCACGTACCAAGGGTAGCACCATAACTGTCGCAACTCATATCTCAGTTTGAAACGTAGAGTCAATCTTCAAGCTCTCAGAAGGTCAACACCCATTCCTCAAGACGCGTCGATTCTTGCTGAACGTCACAGAAAACAGTCAACTGAGTAATGCACTGGAACATGTGACTATTTCCTGAAGATTACCGCAGTGTAACAATCATTCGTTGATAAAAAGCGTTGGGGCATTAACATGGTCTAGTTACACTCATGAAGGGGTTAGGATAACACCTGGGTTATCTACCATTTTAAAATTTGATAGTAAATGAAGTCTTTTTCAAATATTTGAAAATTTATTTTTCTTCTGCATTCCATAGACATAGTGTTAAAAGCTTTCTTTTAAATAACATCATATCTTTTACACTTTATACTACACTCTTTCTCAAAATATGTTGCTCAATATTTATTACAATATTTCTTACACTATTAATTACAACAATTGTTACACTATTTCTAACATCAGAACTTACAATATTTCTTACCATACTCCTCTCGGTCATAATTTGCTGTTTAGAGGTAATTTTATGTTGTCCAATATTTCTTAAAGACCAATCTATCATATATGTTCATATCAATAAAATATTTTTCTAACAAATCCTGAAACCTAGGAAACGAATCCTTGGAAATAGGTTACTGTTAAACATGGACATTCTTGAAAGTGCAGAAACAAGGTTGATCCTGTCAGTGCAACAAGAACATTTCAAGAATGAGTTCAAAGTGTTTCTGATGAAGGACTGGAAGCAGAACTTTCAGTGAAGAAGTCAAGTACACTGTGCAAGTTGGTGTGTCAAGAATGGTGTACTTCGAATCGGTGGACGTTTAGAAAGGGCTGACATACCCTTTGAAAATAAACACCAAATTATCCTGCCAAAAGATTCGCCTTTGTCGCGGCTTATAGTGGAAAAGGCGCACAAAGTGGTAGGACATATGGGTAAGACTACCATGCTTTCCCACATTAGACACAAGTACTGGATTCTCGGAGCAGTTAAATTATGCAAGAGTGTGATTGCCAAGTGTGTTTCCTGTAGAAAATATTAAGCAGCAATGTGCAACCAAAGGATGGCAGACTTGCCGCAGGAGCGACTTCTGTCTGATTCCCCCTATTCACTCATGTGGGAATGGATTACTTTGGTCCCTTTTATGTAAAGCGCGACAGATCTCAGGTGCAGCGCTACATGGTGTAATTTTCACCTGCCCAGCTATTCGTGTCATCTATTTAGAAGTGGCAAGTTCACTGGATACGGACATTTGCATCAACGCCGTGCGCAGATTTATAGCTTTATAGATTTATACACGGACAACCAAGGTCAACCAACCAACCTTGTTGGATGTGCTAATGAGCTCAGGAAAAATCTGAAAGACTAGAATCAAGACGGGTTACACTCAACATTTATACAAAGTGGGATAATCTGGCGTTTTAATACTCCCACCGCATCTCATCAAGGTGGAGTATGGGAGCGCATGATCAGAACTGTTCGGAAAACCTTGTATTCAGTCATGAGTGATCAGTCTGTCAAGCTTGATGATGAAGGATTGAACACATTGATGTGTGAAGAAGAGACAGTTGTGAATGACTCCTAACCATCTACTGTTACTGTGGTCAGGTAGCACCATGCCGCCAGGCAAATTTGATTGCTCTTGTTATCCGCAATTAGGTGGGCGGTGTGTAAGTGTCAAATGGTACTTTTTAATGTATTCTATGTGCGCTTCAAAAGCAAGCAACAATTTATTTAGTATATGGCAAGGGAGGTCACTCTAAGCTAAGCATGTGTCAATTCGGACTCAAGCGTGCGAGTGCCTAAAACTTTGGTAATTATGCATTTTCTTGATTAACCAGCTCACTTTTCCAATATTATTTCATTCACTATACATCCATATTTCATTCACATAAGTTTTGTAAGCTGACATTGTTATATTTAGCATCTAAAATTATCAATTTATCTCGGCCACGTGGCACCTCGTGCCTCGTTAGGATGACCTTCACCTTGAAAGTACAATAAGTTTTTTCTATTGTTTCAGTCAATCAAATGTACGGCGAATTAAGGCAATTGTACAACACATGTAAACAAGTCAAGAATAAAGTATCAAGATAAAGAAGAGGTTTGAGCTTATAATATCTAAAGCTAGAATATGCTCCCACCGCGACGACCATATGTTTTTTCTTCATGTTTAAACCTATACCTATAAGACCAGAGTAATAATGTTGATAGCGCCTTCATGCACTAATGAATGATAAAACTATTCATATAAATATTAATCTTGAATTTTATTTATCAAAGACAATATCTAAAGCTAGAAAATGCTCCGAACCTCGCCGGCCATGTTTTCTCTTCATGTTAAAACCTCAGCATATCAGCAACATCGTCGTATCCCTTTTCAACTGCCAATTTAAACGGAGTATTTCCATCTTTGTTTCTCCTGAAGTTATCCAATTCGTTCGTTTTGATTAAGTACATTGCAAGTTCTCTATGTTCTTCCAGAATTGCTAAGTGAAGAGCGTTGTTTCCCAGCTTGTCCACAGCCTTCATGTTACAGTGCAGATCCATGAGATAATCCACCACTTCTAGGTGCCCATAGTATGCTGCTAGCAGTACGGATGTCCTGTCGTTCCAACCTTTTGTATCTGGATTCACATACTCGCCTTCATAGAGATATTCCACCATGTCCATGTTTCCTCCACAGCAAGCAAGGTGGTAGATGTTGTCGTTGTAGTCATCATGGGCTTGCATATCACACCCAAGAGACTGGATAGTTTCGAATATTTCTGTATTACCATAGTAAGCTGCAGAGAGGATCGGGGTATACCCGTAATTTCCTCGCCTCTCAATGCTTACGTAGTATTTATGGAAGATATGCGCTACCATTCCGCCCTGTCCTGTGCGGATAGCTTCGTGTAGTATTGTGTCTCCGTTATCATCAGTTATATCAGCGTCACCTCCATAACTTACAAGAAGATCCACAATATCAATGAGTCCTGAAATGGCTGCTTCCATCAAAGGAGTTCTGCCTTCTTCTCCTCTACTGTTGATGGACGGAAGACGCCCCATGTGGACACGGTCCGGGGAGAGCTGCAGGATATGCTTGACCATGTTGGTCAGCCCGAAGGTACATGCCAAGTGTAAGGAGTTCCTCTTCATGTTGTCTACTGCTGACACATTAGCCTTTGAGTCAACTAATACATCGAAAACATCTGTGTTGTTATAGGATGCGGCAACAAGCAGAGCTGTTTGACCATCAGACGTTCTGCTGTTAATATCTTTGATGAAACCTTTCTTTAGAATATACTCATTTGTAGCTTTACTTTCCGATTGACAACCACAATGCAAAACATTTAATCCTGCGTCATCAACTGCACTTGTATTACATCCATTTTCCAACAGAACCTCCATAATCTGTATCGACCCTGCGGAGGCAGCCACAAGAAAAGGAGTGTCCCCAACATTGTTCCTTCTATCCACTGGTACACACCTCTTAGAGAGAACATACTCAACCATTGCAACACTGCGACTCTTACAAGCTACAGCCAGCATACTGCTACCCTCGGAATCCACGATGGTTAAATCTGCACCATGGGTCACAAGCAGATAGACGAGATCAATGTAGCCACGCTTCACACTTGTCTCCAAGGATTGGTCTACATCATTTGATATGCTCTCATGTTCTTCAATACTGTAATGTATCAGAATATATTCAGCAACATTGGTACCATGCGACGAACATGCATAAAACAAAATACCGTGACCATCGTTATCAACGGCACTAACATTGCCACCTGCCGCTAAAATGAGCTGAAAAATTGAATCATTTGAAGCACAGGAATAAAGCAAAGCTGTTCCGCCATGCTTGTCAGCGCTGTTGATATCATCATCCGCGTTGCTTAAGATGTACCTCACAATATCTATATTTTCTGTGTTTCGAACAGCAAGAATCAGCGAAGTCTGATTGTCGTTATTCTTCACAGATAGACTGGAACCTTCTCTGACCAACAACTCCAACATGTCTTTGTTTCCATCAGACGCGGCCCTCATCCCGACAGTGAAGCCATCTTCGTCTCGCTCTTCCAGATCCACTGTGTGTCTCTGTGCAGTCAGAATATACCTCACAAGGCAACTGTCTCCCTTCTCGTATGCATCGAGTAGAGTGCAGTTAGAGGTGACATTCTGACTCAGACCATCTATAAAATACAGCAATACTATGTGAACAGATAGGTTATTGAACACATATATAAGGAAATTTAATTAGGTAAAAGCCGTAATCAGTGGAAACCTACAGCTGCAAACATTTTAGGCTCACATCTGCAATAAATTGAAGCCTTCAGCCGCAAACACAGTATGCACACATCTGCAATAAATGAAGCCTTCAACTGCAAACAATGTTGGCACACATCTGCAATAAATGGAAGCCTACGGCTTTTGCAATAAATGGCCCTTTGTCAATCTTTTAAAAGAAAATAACTATTTACATGAATATCAACAATAATTCAACTTTACTCTGTAAAATAGTCTATAAAATCTTCAACGTTTGTAAGGTAACTGCCGCTGATATTCATTAATGATCACTTGTGAAAGAATGAAAAGAACTCATTCGGGGCCAAATATTATAAATTCTGTAACCATCTACTCCACTCGAGTTCTTGTGTGAACTCACCTAGGGATCCTTCTACGCTGCATGTCTGTAACTACCTGCTAACCGCTAGTTATCCGGTGAACTCATATGGAGCCTCTAGTACGCAATCTATAACCACCTGCTCTCACCTAGTTCCGCTGTGAACTCGCTTTGGATTCGATTTACATAGTCTGTAACCACCTGCTCTCCCCTACTTCTGGTGTGAACTCAACTTGGATTCGATTGACATAGTCTGTAACCACCTGCTACCTCCTAGTTCTTGTGTGAACTCAACTTGGATTCCCATTACGTAGTCGGTAACCACCTACTATCCTTTAATTCTGGTGTGAACTCACCTAGGGCTCTATTAAGCAGTCGGTAACCACCTGCTCTCCCCTAGTTCCGGTGTGTACTCACCTTGGGTTACCATGACGCAGTCTTTAACCACCTGCGCTCTCCGAGTTCAGGTGTGAACTCACCTTGGGTTCGAGTTACGTAGTCTTCAACCACCTGTTCTCCCCTACTTCTGATGTGAACTCACCTAGGGCTTCTATTACACAATCTGTAACTACCTGTTCTCCCCTACTTCTGATGTGAACTCACCTCGGGCCTCTATTACGCAATCTGTAACTACCTGCTCTCCCCTACTTCTGATGTGAACTCACCTCGGGCCTCTATTACGCAATCTGTAACCATTTGCTATCACCTAGTTCCGGTGTGAACTCACTTTGGATTCGATTTACATAGTCTGTAACCACCTGCTCTCCCCTAGTTCTGGTGTGAACTCAACTTGGATTCGATTTACATAGTCTGTAACCACCTGCTCTCCCCTAGTTCTGGTGTGAACTCAACTTGGATTCCCATTTCGTAGTCGGTAAGCACCTACTATCCGTTAATGCTGGTGTGAACTCACCTGGGGCCTCTATTACGCAATCTGTTACCACCGGCTCTCCCCAAGTTCTGGTGTGAACTCACCTTGGATTCCCACTGCGCAGTCTGTAACCACCTGCTCTCCCCTAGTTCTGGTGTGAACTCTCCTGGTTATAACTGTACACGTGGCTGACTCGGCACTTCCAACTCCCAGCACAATCGGATATGCGTTACTGGGAATACATCTAAGCCACTTCTCGTTGTAGGTTTCAGAACAGCAATCTCTCTGTTGACAGATCCATCTGCACATCTCTACACCGCACACTTGATCCACGTGGAAGGTGCAGCAGAACCTGACAACCAGGACGACGGTGTACCCATAGAGCAGGACGTCCAGGTGGAACATTTTAAACACAGGGTGTGAACTGATTTTGGCTCACTTCACAAAACCAGGTGACAGAATTTCAACATAACACACTAGTTACAAATCCTCAGTCTTAAATTTGATACAACATGACTAAAGAGTCGAGTGTTTCTTCTTCCCTATAGTTGCTGGTATCGCCTTGTCTGTTTTTCACTATGAAGTTGAACGATATCTTGACTCAGTCCTCTCAACGTTATCAAGGTATGAGTCAATGACTGTAGGGTCTCTGTATGATATATATTCTACACGTGGATGATCCTGCTTTCTTGTCGTAGTTTATCGAATGATTTGTATCATTGTTGCTTGTCACACATCTTATCTTGTCAATCACTTTATGTCTTATAGTCAAATTGTTCTATCACATTTAAACTGGTATAAACAACATGGAACTTGTCAGGCAACAACTCCCTGAAAACCGTTTAAGTTTGAACAGTTGATGCCTGTGATCAGTAGATAATTTTTTTTGAATCGGGAAATGTGATTGCTTCAAATGGTAATTTGAATAAACAAGCTGTTTTATAGTTTCGTGCCATTCAGAATAATAATCAATTTTGGATTGGTAGATGAAAAAAAAACCCTAAAAATTAGTTTTAATCATGAGGCTACAAGGTTTAATATTTACATTTCATGTAAGTATTGTATTTACTTCTTATGTTGAATGTCATTTCAGTGTTATCCATGTCGTGTTACATGACATAAATGATCTAGAGATGTTCTTATAACATTAATGAAAGCAGTATCCGTGGAATGGCATTTTAACGTGTTACATTCATACCGGAATGTTTTATCTGTACGTCAATAATTAATGATAAGTAATGTAGTTCCTCTTGGATATCTACATGTGTCTCTACCTGATTGACCTTCAAATCAAATGAAAATACTCAAAAATCCCCATGATAAACTTGAAAATGTTATACGAACAAAATAAATCATGAAACTTTTCCCTCATAGATAACAGAATAGGTTATTCAATGAAGTGGAATCGAACTCAGAATTAGTGTCATTTGAGAAATACGAAACTAGTTCAATTGTGTGTATAACACTCGCTCACGCTCGGGCAATAAAAAATTCACATTTTTTTCTAAAAAGTCATATAACACACTTCCTCGGGTAATAATCTCTATTAATTACCCATATTTTTTAAATACCCGAGTTAAAATTTTTAATACGAACACATGTTCAAATACAATGTCTGTCTAGAAACTATTCTTCAAGTATTCAGTGGAGCGTACAGGTGTAGTGTCTGTAGAAATGTTTATTCAGTGGGGTGTACAAGTCTAGGGTCTGTAGAAGTATTTTTCAGTGGAGTATACAAGTCTAGGGTCTGTAGAAGTGTCAGCGGAGTGTACAGGTCTAGGGTCTGTAGAAGTGTTTATTCAGTGGAGTGTACAAGTCTAGGGTCTGTAGAAGTATTTATTCAATGGAGTGTACAGGACTAGGGTCTGTAGAAGTGTTTATTCAGTGGAGTGTACAAGTCTAGGGTCTGTAGAAGTATATATTCAGTGGAGTATACAAGTCTAGGGTCTGTAGAAGTATTTATTCAATGGAGTGTACAATACTAGGGTCTGTAGAAGTGTTTATTCAGTGGAATGTACAAGTCTAGGGTCTTTAGCAGTGTTTAATTAGTGGATAATACAAGTCTAGGGTCTGTAGAAGTGTTTTTTCAGTGGAGTGTACAGGTCTAGGGTCTGTAGAAGTGTGTTTTCAGTGGAGTGTACAAGTCTAGGGTCTGTAGAAGTATTTATTCAATGGAGTGTACAAGACTAGGGTCTGTAGAAGTGTTTATTCAGTGGAGTGTATACGTCTAGGGTCTGTAGAAGTGTTTATTCAGTGGAGTATACAAGTCTAGGGTCTGTAGAAGTGTTTATTCAGTGGAGTGTACAAGCCTAGGGTCTGTAGAAGTGTTTATTCAGTGGAGTGTACAAGACTAGGATCTGTAGATGTGTTTATTCAGTGGATTATATAGGTCTAGGGTCTGTAGAAGTGTTTATTCAGTGGAGTGTACAGGTCTAAGGTCTGTTGAAGTGTTTATTCAGTGGAGTGTACAAGTCTAGGGTCTGTAGAAGTGTTTATTCAGTGGAGTGTACAAGTCTAGGGTCTGTAGAAGTGTTTATTCAGTGGAGTGTACAGGTCTAGGGTCTGTAGAAGTGTTTATTCAGTGGAGTGTACAAGACCAGGATCTGTAGATGTGTTTATTCAGTGGATTGTATAGGTCTAGGGTCTGTAGAAGTGTTTATTCAATGGAGGGTACAAGTCTAGGGTCTGTAGAAGTGTTTATTCAATGGAGTGTACAGGTCTAGGGTCTGTAGAAGTGCTTCTTCTCGTTACAGAAGGTACTCTCGTCCATGTTGTTTGGACAGTCGTTGATGCCGTCACACAGCTTGTCAGGGGAGATAACTCTAGTTGGTGGGCCGCTCTGACAGTCGAACTCTGCAAAATACAATTATATAGATGTGATGTAAAACAATATGTCCTTGAAATATTAATGGTGGACGTTGTTCTGCCGCTCTCATAATGAAAGCAGATTACTAGTTGTTGTGGCAACCTGTGCTCGTACAATCAGGTGGTACAATTGCTTTCTTCTTATATCCAATTATTAGTTGTTAGCTTCTTTGATACCAACTTATCTTTGAAATTCTACCAGGATGGGCAAGAGCATTTATATATTTCAGTCAGGATAACCAATCAATATAAGGACTCTGTGATGTCCTTGAATAGCTTCATGATAACAGTGTGATGTCCTAGGATAGTAATATGACAAGCATACTTTGTTTTTGAAAATAAACATGATAACGATTTTGATGTCCTGGGATATAAACACAAATAGCAAGTCACTCTCAGTTTAACAGCTGAAACTATTAGAATCGTGTCGTTTGCAAACTGTGTCGATACCAAAGTTCTAAGTGTCACTAGACACAAATATTACCTTTCATCGAATTGCAGAAATTGCCATGGCAACAGAATGTACTATTATTGGCACAATTCTGAAAATATAAAGCACTCATGTTGAAGAGACAGCTCACTCAGATAACGGTTTAGACAATTCATTGCAGGTTCATCCTCTGCGAATTAAATCATTAAACTACATTATATAAACCATAATGATGAGAAAACGGTTGCCGTTGGTACAGATTATCATAATGATATACGAATTCAGAAACGATTTTTTAATGTTTGGATTTCATGTTATTATTGTATTGTCCAAAATTATTTGAAAATTGGTAGCATTTACAACATATCATACTAATCAAGAAACGTTTTTTTTTTCTTCCATTGGTATGATTTGAAAATTGTCCAACCTTTGTTAGAGATTTTACCAGTTTATGTTATCAATTCTTTAGTTGTAACTCATACCAGTGAACTTCACAATATCGTTATCATGATCAAGCACGCAACAAAACAATTCTGATGTTTGATTCATCCAATTACTCAGAATATTGGTTCATACTCACATCGTCGTTTAGGCAACCCATTTCATAAATAGGAAGTTGTGTAAACGGGCTTTTTGTCAGAGTCCAGGCACACGCCTATAAAACAAAAAACACAAAGAAATGATGACAGCTAATGGCTCGTTCATATTTCCTCATGAAATACGAATGTCAATCATATCAGAGTTAAAAGTGAAAGCAAGTATATAAAGTGCTATCGTATTATTTTCCCATTAGTTCCCCAGCAATCACATGCCACATACCGGAAGTCTGTGTACCTTGATGCAGCTATTACATGCCACCTGTAGATGATAAGTAGAGAATTACTCACCTGTAGACGATAGGTAGAGAACTACGCACCTGTCGGTGTGTGCACATGGTTACACGTTGACACGAGTCCGGGCTTCCGACTCCCATACAGTTAAAACACAGGTTCCCGTCCTTCAACGCTGAACAAGAATCAGTTAGGTAATATTACACACCTCAGGTACATGGATTAGTAAGGTACTTATACATCTCAGGAACATGGATCAGTAAGGTACTAATACACATCCCAGGAACATGGATCAGTAAGGTACTAATACACATCTCAGGAACATGGATCAGTAAGGTACTAATACACATCTCATGAACATGGATAAGTAATGTACTAATGCATCTCATGATCAAGGATCAGTATGGTACTTATACACTTCTCATGAACATGGATCAGTAAGATACTAATACATCTCAGGAACATGGATCAGTAAGGTACTAATACGTCTCAGGAACATGGATCAGTAAGAGACCAATACACATCTTAGGAGCATGGATCAGTAATGTACTAATACATCTCATGAACATGGATCAGTAGGGTACTAATACATGTCTCAGGAACCTGGATCAGTAAGATACTAATACATCTCAGGAACATGGATCATTAAGGTACGGATACACGTCTCAGGAACATGTCAGTAGGGTACTAATACACGTCTCAGGAACATTGATCAGAAAGGTACTAATACACATCTCAGGAACATGGATCAGTATGGTACTAATACACATCACAGAAACATGGATCAGTAAGGGACTAATACACATCACAGGAACATGGATCAGTAGGGTACTAATACACGTCTCAGGAACATGATCAGTAAGGTACTAATACACGTCTCAGGAACATGTATCAGTAGGGTACTAATACACGTCTCAGGTACATGGATCAGTAAGGTACTAATAAACATCACAGGAACATGGATCAGTAGGGTACTAATACACGTCTCAGGAACATGATCAGTAAAGTACTAATACACGTCTCAGGAACATGATCAGTAGGGTACTAATACACGTCTCAGGTACATGGATCAGTAAGGTACTTATACACATCACAGGAACATGGATCAGTAGGGTACTTATACACGTCTCAGGAACATGATTAGTAAAGTACTAATACACGTCTCAGGAACATGATCAGTAAAGTACTAATACACGTCTCAGGAACATGGACCAGTAAGGTACTAATAGACGTCTCAGGAACATGGATCAGTAGGGTACTAATACACGTCTCAGGAACATGTATCAGTAGGGTACTAAAACATGTCTCAGGAACATTGATCATTAAGGTACTAATACACATCTCAGGAACATGGATCATTAAGGTACTAATACACGTCTCAGGTACATGGATCAGAAAGGGATTAATACACATCAAAGGAACAAGGATCAGTAAGGTAGTAATAAAGGTCTTAGGAACATGATCACTAAGGTACTAATACACGTCTCAGGAACATTGATCCGTAGTCTACTAATACACGTCTCAGGAACATCGATCAGTAAGGGACTAATACACTTCACAGGAACATGGATCAGTAAGGGACTAATACACATCACAGGAACATGGATCAGTAAGGTACTAATACAAACTCAGGAACATGGATCAGTAAGGTACTAATACAAACTCAGGAACATGGATCAGTAAGGTACTAATACAAACTCAGGAACATGGATCAGTAAGGTACTAATACACGTCTCATGAACATGGATCAGTAAGATACTTATACACTTCTCAGGAACATGGATCAGTAAGGTACTAATACACATCTCATCAACAAGGATAAGTAGTGTCCTAATACATCTCATGGTCATGGATCAGTATGGTACTAATACATCTCATGATCATGGATCAGTATGGTACTAATACACTTCTCATGAACATGGATCAGTAAGGTACTACTACACATCTCAGGAACATGGATCAGTAAGGTACTAAAACACATCTCTGGAACAAGGATAAGTAATGTACTAATACATCTAATGATCATGGATCAGTATGGTACTAATACATCTCATGATCATGGATCAGTAAGATACTAATACATCTCAGAAACATGGATCAGTAAGGCACTAATACGTCTCAGGAACATGGATCAGTAAGAGACCAATACACATCTTACGAGCATGGATCAGTAATGTACTAATACATCTCATGACATGGCTCAGTAATGTACTAATACATCTCATGACATGGATCAGTACGGTACTAATACACATCTCAGGAACATGGATCAGTAAGGTACTAATACACATCTCAGGAACATGGATCAGTAAGGTACTAATACACATCTCAGTAAGATGGATCAGGAAGTTACTAATGCACATCTCAGGAACATGGATCAGTAAGGTACTAATACACGTCTCAGGAACATGGATCAGTAGGGTACTAATGCACATCTCAGGAACATGGATCAGTAGGGTACTAATGCACATCTCAGGAACATGGATCAGTAGGGTACTAATACACTTCTCAGGAACATGGATCAGGAAGGTACTAATACACATCTCAGGAACATTGATCAGTAAGGTACGAATGCACATCTCAGGAACATGGATCAATAAGGTACTAATACACGTCTCAGGAACATGGATCAGGAAGGTACTAATACACATCTAAGGAACATGGATCAGGAAGTTACTAATACACATCCCAGGAACATGGATCAGGAAGTTACTAATACACATCTCAGGAACATGGATCAGTAAGGTACAAATACACATCTCAGGAACATGGATCAGTAAGGTACTAATACACGTCTCAGGAACATGGATCAGTAGGGTACTAATGCACATCTTAGGAACATGGATCAGTAAGGTACTAATGCACATCTTAGGAACATGGATCAGTAAGGTACTAATACACACCATAGGAACATGGATCAGGAAGGTATTAATACTCTTCTCATGAACATGGATTAGTAAGGTACAAATACACATCTCAGGAACATGGATCAGGATGGTGCTGATACATTTCTCAGAAACATGGATCAGTTTATTATTTGTAATTCATTTTAACCAAGCAATGAACTACGTGTGAATTGTCTGAGGTCAAGCGATATCTCGTAGAATATATTGTTTTGGCAGTAGTTTTTGCAAAATACCCTGTCACCGTCGATTACATGAAATGACAAAGCTTTTACATCATCGAATAATGAATGATTGAATGAATCACAATGATAAATATGATGACGTCACAATGATAAGCCATCACCGCATCGAATTCAAATGACAGAGCTGTGCTATGTGGTGTACCCTATTTCCATTGAAACGTAATAATAATGATTTTGGTTGATAGATAAGAATATCAGGCTCGGTTCTTCTGATATCAATATATCAACACATTTGATAAAAGTAGAAATAGTAACTTTTATCAACTCGTGTCGATATATTTGATATCAGATGACACTTTGTGAGATTCTATATAATAACAGAAACAAAATCCCATACTTATTTAACGAAGCACTCAATATTGAACCAGTTATCTAGAGACGTACGTTGTGAGTGACAGAGCTCCGCATTACACCCGTCCGTCTTGTTGCAGCACGTCTTACAGACTGTGACGTCACCGACCTGGTGGATGTAGTAGTCCCGTTTGTTGTACTTACTGCATATCTACAACATTGTGCTTATTTTATCCTTTCATATCTGGACTTCAATTCGTTGACATATGGTTGATGTATGACATCATAGCAAAAATGTCATGTTCACTTTCCTGGTTAAAGGGGCACTGTGTCGAGGATAGAAATGAGATCACTTTTATCTACCTATGCTGATTAACGTGCCTGCTAATGAGTTACGCTTCGCTTCACTGTCTACATGCAGTAGTTTGTATTATTAATTACTTGAATTGTCTTAATTTGGGGTTTGTGACTCGTTACCAGACACGCTAAGCAGTATAGGTAGATACATCTGATTTCATATTTCTCCTCGACGAGCTACCCCTTTAAGGTGATTCCAAAACGGAGATGACTTCACCAGGCATTATTTTTTAGAAACATAAAAAGTTGATGATTCATTTTTTTTAGAAAATAAGTTAACTGAGAATCATGGTGATCATGTTTCAGTCAAACTTTACACTGTGGACAAATATACGTGTGTAGGTATCGTTTCGTATGCTGAGCAGCTGGTATCTGACGTTTAATATATTTACCAAACAACATTTATCGTGTGAGATTCTCCTGTTCAAGGTCAAAATGTCCTAGAAACGCACCCAACACGTACATCTTCGTGTAAGTGTTTGATGATTTGAAAACTAAGTTATTATTTGTTGTGGTCCTGCTAGTACCGGTAATCTCTCTCACCGTGTCGTCCTCACAGCCCGAGTTGAACTGCGGGAAGCCCATGGACGTGTCGTACTTCTCCGTGAAACATTGCTGAAATGGAGATCACGGACTTATATTTCAAAGCTCTGTTTTGATTTTCATCTTATTTACATGACCTTCACCTTCCTGTCTAACGATATGCAGAAGAAATGTCCATAGTCATAAAGAACCCCTGGTCTTAAAGTGGCAGTAGCACGTTTTTTTGCAAATTCTATTTTTTTAAATTTCCCATTCATAATGATAGTTTATGTCATTTATATTTACTTTAGAGGGTAAAACATCTAAACAAACCAATTATCCGTAGTGGTAAAAAACGGTGTTGCGTATAAAGCAAAAATTACATGACGGCCATTTTATTGTGAACACATTTTATTACTTCGAATTACAAAAACGATTCCTATGGTTTTACTGAGTTATTTACACTCATTTTTAACTTGATTTCCCGAAGAGAGAAGGGCGTTTTACTATTGGTGAAATTATTTTTCAAATACATTTCATCGACTTATTTGAGCGAAAAAAACGTGCTACTGCCCCTTTAACACAGAAAATGTATTAGTGTGCGAACCAGGGTTAACATTATAACAATTAATATTTAGCTACAGAATCACATCAAAAGCATCAATTATAAACCTGTATATATATGTATGTATATTTGTCTTTCCTACACTTTATCTCGCCAATGTTTGTAAATAGTTTTTTAATTGCTTCGGTAAACATTTGGAAGTCGGTAACATTGTTTAAACGAGTTATTGCAGGAAGTACTATTTACAAACTGATCAAATAACCGTTTGAGTCGGTTTGTAAATGGAGACAGGCACATGGCCTATCCTCTGCAGCTCTTAACTAATAATATGCAAATGACCTCTGACCTGGTCCGTGTCGCACTGTCTGACGTGACCACAGTCTGCTGGATTCGCCACGCCCTGACACTCGAAACACCACCGTCCTCGATCTGCCGTCAAACTCGTCTTTATTGGTTTATAGTAATCTGATTACCTAATTACCTCACAACTATTAAGATTCTGTATCAGTATATCCCATCTTGTTATACTATACACCCAGGGACAAAAGAAATAACACCAACAATAAACCAAGATATTATAATCAATGAGGATAGACACGACTATAGGTTACATCATGTCTCTTATAGCCGATCAAACTTAATTTGCAATTGTTCGTTATCTGTTCATATAGTTTCTGAAGAAAAATCGTCGTTTTAAAATCTACGTAACCGGGCAAGGTAGAAGAGTGAAATGTCGTTTTCTGACTTGTTTTGTTGCGTTCTACAGCAACGATGCGTTATCGATTTAAAGGCCAAATACGTACATTATGCCGACAACATATTGTGCTAGCATAATTTCCAATTTTCAAAAAAGTTAACCTAAATACCAAACAGTATGTCGGACAAAACCTTTGAAATAGCCATTTCAGAACGCCATGTGTGTTTGAACAAATATAAAATATTAAGTATCATACTTTTAAAATCCACACTGACCGGTAGAACTATTTTGTGTTTGACTCTGAAAATCTGTTATTGATTTGTGGTGCCCCTCGGTGTATATTTCATATTTCATGTTTCATGTTTATATTCAGAACCAGTGGATTTTATTGCAACGTTTGCATGGATTGTGCATGCAGTAGAAGGCACATGGATCGCTTCACAGTGTTGCTTTATTACCGTTTTTGGAAATGGTAGACTTGGCTGTATTGTGGGAGAGCAGTCTGATTAAAATCGACCTTGTTCCGAGGAATAAAATTTGCAAAATAATATATCTACCGGGATACGAACAGGTTCTGTAGATTCCTCGTTTGGCGTGGAAATCTCCGAACGATATGAGTTCGTATCCCGGTAGATGCACTATTTTGCACATTTTTTTCCCGCGGAATACCGTCGGTTTTAATCAGACTGTGTGGGAGAGGTTTTCATTGACAAAGGATTCAAACTCGGACATGTTAAGAGACAACCTTCACCATAGTCATGTACTAGATACAAAAAAACGTACACTACATTTTAGAAACACCACACGTACAAATATTGACTATGCGATTCTTGTTATCCTTTTTTTGTGAATATTATATTATTCAACACAGCAACAATCAGAATGTATTCAAATATTTTTTACGTTCCATTAGCAACAGCAATGTAAAATCAACTCAATTAGTTAGGTTCACAAAGTGGTTGATTTAAAACCACTGTTGCCACATTTAAAACCTTATAAGGAAGGACGCATCTTTACCTGCTTCCGCGGAGTTGACGGCTAGAACAAAGAACACACAGGTAGCTAGGTCTGAAAGTGGACATAGCGTTGTACATGTAATTATCAGCATCATTGGTCAACACCAAATATTAATCACCAAATAGAAACTTGTGCATATTTATATTTGTCAAACAAACGTTTTTTAATCTTCTTTTGTACTGATCCTAAACTCCATCTGCCTCATGTTCTACACTGTTGTGAGGTGAATCACGTACTTATCTTGAGTCGGATTTTGATTTAATATGAACAAATATCAAAGTGTTTCATCAATTCTTTTCATGATATCCAATATCGATACAAATGACACCAACTAGGTTTGCGTTTATTAAATTGCTTCTTACATACACAATCTATAGTCTATGTACCTGTTTGTATGTCTCCTTCTTACACACACAATCTATAGTCTATGTACCTGTTTGTATGTCTCCTTCTTACACACACAATCTATAGTCTATGTACCTGTTTGTATGTCTCCTTCTTACATACACAATCTATAGTCTATGTACCTGTTTGTATGTCTCCTTCTCACACACACAATCTATAGTCTATGTACCTGTATGTTTGTCTCCTTCTTACACACACAATCTATAGTCTATGTACCTGTATGCATGTCTCCTTCTTACACACACAATCTATAGTCTATGTACCTGTATGTATGTCTCCTTCTTACACACACAATCTATAGTCTATGTACCTGTTTGTTTGTCTCCTTCTTACACACACAATCTATAGTCTATGTACCTGTTTGTATGTCTCCTTCTTACACAAACAATCTATAATCTATGTACCTGTTTGTTTGTCTCCTTCTTACACACACAATCTATAATCTATGTACCTGTATGTTTGTCTCCTTCTTACACACACAATCTATAATCGATGTACCTGTTTGTTTGTCTCCTTCTTACACACACAATCTATAATCTATGTACCTGTATGTTTGTCTCCTTCTTACACACACAAACTATAATCTATATACCTGTTTGTTTGTCTCCTTCTTACACACACAATCTATAGTCTATGTACCTGTTTGTATGTCTCCTTCTTACACACACAATCTATAATCTATGTACCTGTTTGTTTGTCTCCTTCTTACACACACAATCTATAGTCTATGTACCTGTATGTATGTCTCCTTCTTACACACACAATCTATAGTCTATGTACCTGTTTGTTTGTCTCCTTCTTACATACACAATCTATAGTATATGTACCTGTTTGTTTGTCTCCTTCTTACATACACAATCTATAGTCTATGTACCTGTTTGTTTGTCTCCTTCTTACACACACAATCTATAGTCTATGTACCTGTTTGTATGTCTCCTTCTTACACACACAATCTATAGTCTATGTACCTGTTTGTATGTCTCCTTCTTACACACACAATCTATAGTCTATGTACCTGTTTGTTTGTCTCCTTCTTACACACACACTCTATAGTCTATGTACCAGTTTGTTTGTCTCCTTCTTACACACATAATCTATAGTCTATGTACCTGTTTGTTTGTCTCCTTCTTACACACACAATCTATAGTCTATGTACCAGTTTGTTTGTCTCCTTCTTACATACACAATCTATAGTCTATGTACCTATTTGTTTGTCTCCTTCTTACACACACAATCTATAGTCTATGTACCTGTTTGTATGTCTCCTTCTCACACACATAATCTATAGTCTATGTATCTGTATGTATGTCTCCTTCTTACACACACAATCTATAGTCTATGTACCTGTTTGTATGTCTCCTTCTTACACACACAATCTATAGTCTAGTACCTGTTTGTTTGTCTCCTTCTTACACACACAATCTATAGTCTATGTACCTGTTTGTATGTCTCCTTCTTACACACACAATCTATAGTCTATGTACCTGTTTGTATGTCTCCTTCTTACATACACTATCTATAGTATATGTACCTGTTTGTATGTCTCCTTCTTACACACACAATCTATAGTCTATGTACCTGTTTGTATGTCTCCTTCTTACACACACAATCTATAGTCTATGTACCTGTTTGTTTGTCACCTTCTTACACACACATTCTATAGTCTATGTACCTGTTTGTATGTCTCCTTCTTACACACACAATCTATAGTTTATGTACCTGTTTGTTTGTCTCCTTCTTACACACAGGCAGTAATAACAATTCTTATAGGCAGTAATAACAATTCTTATAGGCAGTAATAACAATTCTTATAGGCAGTAATAACAATTCTTAAACAAGGAAGTTTGTTTTTCGACTTAGTACTATACTAGCTCTTTCAATCAATAGTTCGTTTCTTCACGCAATTACATTCAAGACGGTATAAATAACGCAGCACACGTTGTTGCAATCTCGGACATGTATTACTTCACAAATACAGGTGGGTAGGACTCGTGGTGTTTAGATGTTACAGCAACCACCGAGTCCAGTCTACCTTACAGCCCTACACTTGGTCTGTCCACAACCAAAGTGTCCGAATCTCCCCGAGTTGTCGAGTTTTACCATTCCTCGTTTTCTAGGTTAACACTTTTTTCTGTTAACCATACGTTTATCATTTTTACAATCTTCTACAATCTATTGCAACATATAACACATTCTAAGACATATTTATTTACACAATGACAATATTCAGTTTTCTAACATTTAACTTGCCCTCTAGTCATTGGTATCATGTCCAAATCTCCTTGCAAAAATCAATAGGTCGGAATCGTGTAGTTATAGTTAATAGCTGCGCCTCCTATGAATAGACGTGTTAATTTCACTAACCAGCATAACCAACAACTTGTATTTGCATTAAACTTTTAATATTTCAGACTAAATAAGCAAATTCCTACTGTATGATAGTATCCAAGATAAAACACGTCCTTTAAGGGAATCTCAAACTCAAGTTACCCCCTATAAAGGGAGACAACTCCTTCACTCGTCTCTGCTACAGTGATCCACGCTGTATTGGTCTCTCTCTCTCTCTCTCTCTCTCTCTCTCTCTCTCTCTCTCTCTCTCTCTCTCTCTCTCTCTCTCTCTCTCTCTCTCTCTCTCTCTCTCTCTCTCTATCTATCTCTCTCTCTCTCTCTCTCTCTCTCTCTCTCTCTCTCTCTCTCTCTCTCTCTCTCTCTCTCTCTCTCTCTCTCTCTCTCTCTCTCTCTCTCCAATCGCATATAAATCAGATCGAACGTAACACTCGCTGCGTCTCTAACAAGGTAGGTGCGAGTGTAACGTTCGATCTCATTTAAATGAGATTGCGCCCACTCGTGCTGGTTAGAGCTGAAACAGGGGCACTGACTTCACTTTATCTATCGATCTATTTATAAACATGTAATCAGGTTTTGTCCACCAACATATATTAGGTCTTGTTTCATCACCAATACCCGTTAATGTAAACTTATAAAGAGCCCCGGGCGACCGCTGAACAACACATTTAGACCAACTCTCGTGTAGTTGATACATAGGAACTATTTGACCCGTTGTAATAGATTCGATAATTTTCTCAATTCCAACTTTAGATATAAAACCACTGATAACAATTACACTACACGTATTTCGTGTTTTTTTCAGAATCATGTCTACCTTTGTTGAACTAGCCTGAAATATACCTACCAGTGTATAGGCGTCTCATGGTTAGTATCCTGTGGACGCTACTCGACCCTAGTCTGTCCTCATAGGCTTATCTTTGAAACTTGTCTTGAACCAGAATTGTCTTTTTATCAGTCGACGCTTGTACTCGTGATCCATTTATTCACTAATGGCCAAAGTTTCGTTGAGTTTCATGAATATAGCGCGGAATAAGAAAGAATAGTAAACGACGCTCTATTCAAATTCCACTTGTATTTATAAAATGACTGAGTGGTTTGGTGTCTTATGAGTGAAATCGAGTTTCGTGTGAATGGTTTAATGTTATTAATATAAACGAGAACGAATTCTATGGATATACAACTTCTTTATTGCAGTAGAGAATTTGTAGATCCATAGAACTCGTTCTCCTTCGAATTCATCTCAGCAAAATTAAATTGTAAATGCCTTTGAAAGAAGTTTGTATGATATATGTTGATTATTGTTATAAAATATGACGTGAATCTGTAGTCTTAGGTTTGATGACATCTTCCCACGGCAAGGTGAAAATGTATCGAGATCTCTCCATTTTTTTACTTTGCCTTCAACCTAGCCAGAAGTGGTGAAACGAATCAGCGACACCTATCGTGATCACGAGTTACGTCCCTTACCATCTGCTAACATACAGCCAATGAAATCGCCGTTTACATTCGGAACCAATTCAAAATAAGCGACGATCGACACAGTCCCAGAGGCAATACAACAGTCTTCTGATTGGCTTATCCCATTTGCCTGCAGTACGTTAAAATCTTAGCACTGAAAATGCGAGAGTTTAGGTCAAGGGCGGAAGGAGAAGATATGGAAATCTTTTCGTTACGCCTGTGACGTTGTGAGGTTGGTTTGATGATGACCCAGGGTAAATTCGTTTCGGAAACTGTGTTGGAAATTGTAGAAAATGTTTACAAACTGCAATTAGCAAGGACAAGATGGGCGTTCATGATTTAATCGTCATGATATATATATATCGAGATAAACCTCGTGTCTTAACCAGAGACGTTGTATTTTGGATTGATAATTAGTCTAATTACGAATAGTTTACAAGCAATTCGTAGATCTTTCGTGAAATGTTTTGACAAATAAAAACATTTTCACGAATACCACGAATTGAAGGAATGTTGACGAATCAACTAGGAATCATTAACGGCTTTTAAACATTAATTACGAATTGCCTACGGATCGGGTGTTATTAAATACCTTTCGTGATGATTCGGGATAATTCTGGTCGTATTGAAATAGGGGCATAACAAAAATTAAAAAGTCGGAAATACCTCAGGTCTCAGAAATAAAGTAAAAAATAAAAGATTTCGTCGTAAATCTTCCAAGTATCGGTTATGTTACAATATTGATAAATAGAAGCGTTTGCCAAATTTCCGGGATTCACCCTTCAAAAAGTTTTCAACACGCAAAATTAGTTTTAGGGTTTAAAACCCTTTTTTTAAGAAGTGAAGTTAAAACTAAGTAACAATATGCCCACAGATTTGCCCACAGGGCCTTGTATTGTCGAAAGCATATGAAGTCGACGATTCAGCCCCATATAATGGTTGTGGACATACCATTATAAAAAAATAGTGTGCTTGATCGTCGACTTCACATGCTTTCTAATCGCTAGCTTCGACAATACAAGTCCCTGCGGATTTGCCAACATAATATATGACTTAGTGAAAATAGTTGCCACTTCATAGATATCAAAGATGTAATTATATTCATTAAAAAAACCATAAAATAGTTGTTAAAATCGTCAACAACATCATTAAAACATCACGAAAATGAACGATGTGTCTCTCAGTCGCGTGTTATGTGAAGTTCGCCTGTGTCAGCTCGCCTGTAAGCAAAGGGAGATAAATCTGTATCATCTAAAGTCGACCGGGCTGACGTTGATATGGATTTGCAGACCTGTCTGCTATACAGCTGTTATCATATGGACATTCGGACCTGGTAGCAATTAAGATGAGTGCTGTGCCCTCTATCACAGACATGTATGCAAAACAACTCAAATCATTGATAGGTTCTTGTCAAACTCATGGTTTTCACAAAGATACGTTCGTGTCAATTAAGAACAATGAATCCACTTGATAGAAATATGATTCGAAGCTTTCGCTTGTTTGTTTTTATGTTTTCGGGCAAAATGTTATTACTTTACCATTTTCGCTGGATAGATAAATATTTTACTAAATGGTTTGTGGTGCAGATGCCTGCGATGATATTTGAATATGCACACTTATGATATAAATAAATTGCAAAAGAAATGCAGACTAACGGTATTGCTAAAACTGTCCCCAAAATTTGTAGTATTTATAAACGATCGTTATTAATTTTCACTTGAAACGACAATGGAAAATTATTCTAAATATATGACGAAGTCTATTTATCATATGGTTGCAGGTGAAATACCGGGATCTATCAATGAAAATAAACCGTGTTATCAGTCACTATTGAAAATAACAATGGAACTTGTTATCAGTCACTTATATAACACTGACCTGACGTCATAAAACAATGCTCCGACGCCATGACACGTTCATGACGTCACATTGTTGCTGAGGCGACAGGCTCATTCTGGAGCAGACTTAACGTAAATGCAAGTCACTCGTGATAATACAAACTTTCTACATCACTCGATGAGATAAACATGGTATTTGTCAAGAAAACCAAATATCCTCTATGTATTCTAGTTTGCTAATCTAGTTTACACCTTTGGTGGGCATTCTAGAATGTATCTAATCTATTTTAATTCATTACTTGAGTTCAGTACCGACCTATCGACGTTTGTTTAAGAAATAGATTTCATAATTTATTATATGACGAGCAGTGAAATACTGAGATTTATCAGTGAAATAAACTGTCTATCAAGCTACAGTGCAAATAACTTATATTTTCACTGCGAACGGTGACTGATATAATTTGACGTCATAAAACAATGGTCTCGCGTGGCGATTTGGCTGACGCCAACAGCGCATTGTTCAAAATGCACTGTCAAAACGACATCTCCTGATCTTCGACAAGCGATATCTCCTGTGGAACCCAGTTTTGGATGATAAGTCACTATGGGCACTGTCATTTTTTTGGGGAAAATATCATCAATAAAGTCATACATAACATGTAACTTATGTTTCGGAACCAGAGAACAAGACTTACCACGTGACCATTGTTAATTTGCGGAAAACTCGCCTTTGCCGTTCGTAATCAATGCGTATTAATTATTATTAAAAACATATTTATAACAAATAAATACTTTTGAATAACGATGAATCCCGGGATTTTACAGATTCCAATAATTCTTTAGTTTTGGTCGAAATAAAAGAAATCCTGTCTTCATCTTGATTAGTTTGCTCTAAAACGAAACGAAATATTATTTCTGTCTGCAAACGCGTCAGGTGACCGCCGCAGCTCACAACACAACCGGACTATTTGATGCAAAATCGTACATTACCCGAGGAGCAAGAAAAGCGAATTGACCTCATACACGATCCGAAGTTAGGAAACAATACGCACGTGGTATTTTATTTCGGATCCAATTATATTGTGCTCGTTGCCGGTGTCAGACTCTCCGGGAAAATGACAATCCTCCCGCTAACCAGCTCAAAGGTTGCAAAATCGTACACTTGATTACACGAAGCAGCAAATTTTCGGATCCCGTAAATAACTTCGGATCGTCACGGAAAATTTTAGCCGTGCATTTGGTATTCGGATTGCTCGGATTTATCGGAGGTTAACCGCTTGCGCTGTTGTAAGCGGGACATTGAGACAGCTGCAGCGTTAGTAGTCACTTGTTGAACGATCGCGAGTGCTTGGCGCATACAGACTCAGTTGTCAGCGCTTTTTACGATACGGACCTCGCTTAGTAGTGACGTACGTGTAGGTAGGTAGTCCACCCAAGATAAAACATTGTAACATGATTTCGGTGTATCCTTGATTCTGATTGGTTGATTTGCCTATGTTGAATGACAATGAATACCCGCAAATTAGTTGGGGCGAATCACCGCGAACATATACATCATGTTCACAAGATCCGGCCCGACTCAAAATTTTATTTTTCTATTTCTCTTAATATGTGCCCCTTCCTCAAATTTGACAGGTGGCATTGTCATTTTCTAACCTGTGTATAGCAGTATAGGTAACAAATAACTCTCAAAATTAATTAATTTCGAGTAACTGAAATGTTTTCAACTAGTAAGATTTGTCAAAGTTTGACGCCTTCTTCCATGCGGTTGTGTTTACCGAATGCCGTTGCCATAGCATGACGTCATAGTAATCATCCGTTTTGACGTCACAATGCTAGCGTCATTGTCACAATGGGTTAGGGCAAGTTTAAGATTTTTGTTCCTAGGTATTTTACTGTGTTGATGTCGTAGATAAATGTTTATCGCCATCTAAAATGATACGTGAATATTGTGAAGTGAACAAACTTGAGTGACACTGTTTGAGCTTATGTGTAAATTGTTGCTAATGTAAATATTACGCCGAGCATTTACATTTGTTTTGACCTGACCACACCTCTTACAAAAATGGAACAGTCGCAAAGTCCTTTCCACTCAGAGATAGGTACGCAAAAAGAGAGTTCGTTTCAAAACGCCTGATAACTAACGGTCATGTTACAATATTGATAAATAGTTGCGTTTGTAAAATTTCCGCAAATTTCAGCGTTTAAAACCTCCGGCTAACGCCGTCGGTTTTAAACTAAATTTGCGGGTGTTGAATAGCAATGAATCCCGGAAATTTTACAAACGCAACTATTTATCTTATAATTGACAGTTTAGACCAGTGACATCATTGCAAATCACATGAAATTTCCTTCTCTCAATGGAGTGCATTGTATTAGAATGTAAACACCGTATTGTATGACAAACATAGTTAGCGATATTTTAAAATTTTGAAATAATATAAAACAATTAAAATATCCCTATCTTTTATGTCAAGTATAAAAGAAAGGGGACAGAATATAGAATCTTGATAAACGCTTTAGTATTAAATTATAAGATAAATGGTTACTTACATACGTAAGTAAACTTACCGTGATTCAACAACACCCGTAAATTTAGATTAAAACCCACCCTGGACACAATGACATAAACCAGCGGTAGGCCCTACTTATGATTCTACTCTACTCTCAATGCGAGTCAGATGGACTAAATAAATAAACTCGCAAAAATATAGTTGTAAGTCAATATTGTAATGTGACTTATGACATTATGGGCTATCAATGTCCAGTGTCAATAAACGCACTTCTCCTAGTAGTGTAGAAAATGTGTGCAAAGTTTGAAAAGAATCAGATGAAAATTGTTTCTGTGATCGGTTGGACAGAAAATGACTTAAAATGCAGGAATAATCGATAGTTTACCTTCATATCAAATATGAGAATATTCAGTAAAAATTAAATTATTAAAGCAATTTAAAGGCGCTGTATAAGTGCTCACACAAAAAGGCAAATAAGTTTTCCCAATGACTAAATAAATCTCGCGAATCAATAAAAAGCTGAAACGAATATTCACTGTTCATCGAAAATATGTTAATGTGTTCACATTAAAATTGCCGCTCGAAGGTTGTTCATGATCATGTGATGTGACTGATGTAGCGATACCTTTTTGGCGCTGTAGCACGTTTTACTTACTGAATTAAATTGATCTCACGAAAATAAAAATAATTATTACTCAACCGTGGTGAGATCACTCATTAGATAACAGAGTCGGTTACAAACATGTGTGATACCACTGCGTGCTGCCGTAACGTCATAATCGACCCGTGACGTTATAGTCGTTTTGGATTGACGTCACAATATTAGGCGCTCGACTGCAATAGCGGGTGACCTTTTTGCAAGTGAGCGTCACTAAAAACGACTTTCTTGCAATTCAGCGCTATTTACATCATTTAGTAATAAATAAAATACTTAACTCGGTCCCGTTTGGTAACATGTTTATGAAACTCGTGAATGACATCGGTATTTAACTCGCTTTCGCTCGTTAAAATACCAAACCATTCACTCATTTCATAAACATGTTGTCAAACGGGACATCGTTTAGTATTACATATTTTTATATACTAGGATTTACGCGTCAATACTTAGGTCTTCAAGACTTCTGATTGACCTTGAACTCCACGTTGGACTCTCGGTTATTCATCAGTTTCTCTGCTTCAAAATGAGCTATCAAACATGTCTCTATCTTCATTAGTTATTTTACAAAAAATCTCCAAAGAACATTCCCCTCTGAAAATGGAAAAATCACATATTAATGGACCCCTACATGATCTATCTCATGATTAAGTCAAAATGGTTAATGTTTTCATACTAATGTGTAAAATAGATAATGTTGTGCTTTAATTTTCACTTAAGTAGATGTACAGTAATCATCATTTAGATTGCATACATAAGTAATACGTTATGTTGTTGTGAATATTCAAGAACATACTGCATTCTTAAATTTGGACCCTAGACAACGTTTGCGATGTTCGGAGCTTAACTATCATCTTTTGACGAAAGGGTTCAACAGAAAGTTGTTGTTCATGAAATTGTGCAGGTAGGTGTGAATAAAATTTCAATAGAATAATTAGTTAAGCAGTTCTGGCGATGGCGATTTTCGAAGAATGACAATCTTCTATGACCTGTCACATGTAAACTATGACAAATACATACTTGAAATTTATTAACATTCGTTTCTACTTCCAAATGAGCTATTCATCCTGTTGCTATCTTCAGTGGTTTACGATCAATAATCCTCCAAAGTACACACCCCTCGAAAAAGCTCAAAATCACAAAATTTTACTTTTTTGGGAATACGTCCCAATCGGCTCAAACTATCAACTTTTACATGATATTGATCTAAAGTTGGATGTTTTGGACTAGTTATTGAGTTTTAATATGAGCCCATACATATCTGTATGTATTGCTGTGATTTAGAAGAACCACGAAATTGTACAAGATTTTCAGTTTTTTTTTCGAAATAGCAATACATCTATATTATTACGGCCGAAAGTCACTATAGGCCTTATGGACGGGGAATGTTGTTGACCACATTTTGATGAATGTTTTGTGAAATTATCTTGAATAGTTTTCGAGCTTTGAAGTTTGAAATTCAAGGAGAGATAACTCACGAAAGAAGTCGAAAATAAAAAAAGTGGCTCGTCTGTTTCCAGACCTGGCCACATGTTATCATCCCTGAAAATTTCAGCGCAGCGGTTACTTCGGAAAACTCTGGACAAAATCGGTAAAAAAGACCAAAGTAATTTCAATAGGTCTTGAAGACCTAATCATAATTGGACACTTATATTGCGCCTTTTCCACACCCTAAGATATGCTCAAAGCGCTACAATTAGCCGAAATGGTCAATAGGTGTTACCAATGGCTAATACTCCTGAATCAATACAAAAGAGTTCCAAAACGAACGGACCTTGTTCGGTTAAGCCATGCGAGTCCAATTCACGTCGAGCGGCCATTTTAATGTGTTAATGTAGTTCAAGTGATCTGACCGCTGTAGCGATACCTAAACACTCAAAGTAGAGTTTTGAATATGATACCACGATAATATGGTCAATTATCTTGTTGTCTGAACTTTCAACTTTGCATAAGACCTACAAATCTACCCCTCACACTGAAGAGTTCCACTGTCGCTTAATTAGTCGCGCTATTTTTTTTCAATTCGGATTAACCGTTTTCTATGGATACGGCTTATCGGGTCGTGTAATGAGATGTTTTACCCTCTAACATATCAATTTATTGTATAAACTAAATGACAAATTTGAGAAGAAAAAAATATGAAAAAAACGTGCTACAGCGCCTGTAACGCCCAAACTAGTGTTTTAAATATGGTTCAACGAGGAAGTGGTCAACCATATTCATGATATTGCTGTCTGAACTCTCAAATTCGCAGATGACCTACAAATCTACCTCTCACACTGACGAGTTTCACAAAACTACGAATACCGATGACCGTTTTCGATGTAGGCCTGCCTATATACTGCTTATCGGGTCGTATATTTAAGATTTTTTACCCTCTACTGTAAAAAAATATTGTATAAAATGTAATAATAAATAACAAATTTGAGAAAAAAATTCAATTTTTCAAATTTCCCATTCATTATGATAGTTGGTGTTATTTATATTTACTTTAGAGGGTAAAACATCTTATCCGTAGCGGTGATAATGGTGTTGCGTTTAAAGCAAAAATTTCATGGTGGCCATTTTATTGTGAACACATTTTATTATTTCGAAAGACAAATACGATTCCCATGGCTTTACAGAACCATGTACACTCATTTTTTAACTTGATTTTCCGAAGAGAGAATGATTAGGATATTTTACTATTTGTGACATTATTTTACAAATATATACTTCATCGACTTATTTCAGCCCCAAAAAACGTGCTATAGCCCCTTTAAGTGTTTTTGTGGTAAATTCATAAAGTTCATCAAACACGTTTTACAGACTCAAAATGGTGTCTATATTTGCAATGTTGTTTTGAAGAGCTACAAAACAAAACAACATAGGAGTTATCTCCCTCTAATGACGATATTCTCTAAATAAAGTATCGGGCATTCCAGAATGTGTGTCTACTTGTGTTAGTCTGATTGGCTTATAATTATGTTAAAGCTCATTTGATTGGTGAGAGGTTAACCGAGGGGATTCCCCGACGCATGGATTTGTTATCTAAAATTTGATTGGCTGAGGTTAACCGTGTCTGCAAGCGATTGCACCACCAAATGCTTACTCAGTCACTTTTCTCACTTGTACAGCCAAGCACAGCGGTGTCCTCAATGTTTGTAAGTAAAATTTTATTTTATATCCAATTTTGAGGTTGTACGTTACTTTTGGCATTGATATGACATGTCACTTTGTAAATGAAACACTGACACCGAAATAGTTGTGTACATTTATAAATAAACAAACAGTGTTGTCACTGTCACAGGGGCTTGTATCGCTGAAAACAAACAGTTCCTAGGTCCAATACTACGATACGACATACCTATACTTATAAATAAAGAAAGGGATGCAACGCCTAATTTACCCCCTGTCCAATCAAGTCCAAATTTCAAAATGTTAACACACTTTGTACACCTAAAACACATTGTAGAATTAAAGCACAGTGATTACTCGTTCGATTAAAACAAACATCAACACAATCGGTCCTTTATTTCTAAAGTTATGACGCTTCAAACACGATTTTTTACCTGTCAAACTCGAGTGGGCCAAAATGGTGTCTCAGCAATACATCGACAAAAATCGAGGAAAAAGCCGATGTTTCATTCCTAGCAAAAGCAATCAATCTCGAAAAGAGTTTTCTACTATCACTTTACATCCCTGATGCATGTGTCATACTTGAATAGTTCGGGTATCTTACCGTTACAACTTTATTGCAACTTTAGTGTAACTACAGGCATTTCATCGCGCTACCTGCGCCATTTTGGAGGAGGATCCGGATCAGTTCGTACCGAAACTGGTTCGTCCCAGGGTCGGTTTGTATTGGTCGGTGTCCCCGTTTTGAGTGGAACCGGTTTTGGTACGAACTGATCCGGATCCTCCTCCAAAATGGCGCAGGTCGCTCGATGAAATGCCTGTAGTTACACGAAAGTTGCAATAAAGTTGTTACGGTAAGATACCCGAACTATTCAAGTATGACAAATGTATCAGGGATGTTAAGTGAAAGAAGAAAACTCTTTTCGAGATTGATTGCTTTTGCTAGGAATGAAATATCGGCTTTTTCCTCGATTTTTGTCGATGTATTGCTGAGACACCATTTTGGCCCACTCGAGTTTGACAGGTAAAAAATCGTGTTTGAAGCGTAATAACTTTAGAAATAATGGACCGATTGTGTTGATGTTTGTTTTAATCGAACGAGTAATCACTGTGCTTGAATTCTACAATGTGTTTTAGGTGAACAAAGTGTGTTAACATTTTGAAATTTGGACTTGATTTGACAGGGGGTAAATTAGGCGTTGCATCCCTTTCTTTATTTATAAGTATAGGTATGTCGTATCGTAGTATTGGACCTAGGAACTGTTTGTTTTCAGCGATACAAGCCCCTGTGGTCACTGTCACTAACTGTCTCGATGTCCACACATGACAGGCAGTGTCAGCCATTTTAAAGCCGTCATATGACTAGTTTGGTCACTAATGTAGACTAAGTTCCCGCTTCGGATTAACACAGGAGATTTGAGTATCTTCCATCAAATTCACCGTTTTTCAAACAAATAAAATCGCCTTGTGTTACTGTTAGGCCTATATCCCAGTACTGTACAGTGAGTCTGCTGTAGAATCTATAGAAATTTGAAAATATTAAGTGGGTGTATTCTGCCAGAACGTTGGTAATATGAATCTACATTAAATTCATTTATAAACATGTTTTGAGTTGTGTATGTTTGGATATTGTATATGTCATACACCATGACAAAGTTCCACTTTTATCATACTTGGAGACCACAGGGGTCGGTATTGCTAAAAATAATACGTCCTAAATAAAAAAAACTTCGTCCTCTGACAACAACCTACATATAAATAAATATTTAGGTAGCTGTCAAAGAGCAAAGTTTTTGACAAAGGACGTAGACCTATTATTTTCAGTAATCCCAGTCCCTGTGTTGAAGACGAGGTCATATATCTATGAATTGTTTGAATTGGCTTAGGCTGCTATTCCTTATTGACTTACAACGAAATGAAGCTAGTTCAGCTTGAGTCCCTGCACCGGCAGATATGTCATGTGGTGGCTCCTCAATCCTTTACCTCAATGCCTTCATTATAACACAAATAGAAAGCTTACACTCTTACATTTCCTCAAGCTCTAACAACATGGATAATAAAACCAAATGACATTATTTTCAATCAGCTAGGCCCGAAAAGGTACAGGCCTTATTAGATCAACTCCCCCTTTGAATGTTTAAAGCTAAGTGCACAATTAGATTTTATATGTCCGAAGAAATGAAGAAAGTTGAAGCTTCATTCCCTGATGAATAGAATTGCCCTGCATGTTCACTAAACAAGTCAGCATGTCTTTTAACAACTGTCTGATGGTAAGGGGGCCAGGATAGCACAGTGGTTAGCGCGTTCGGCTTCGGAACAAATCGGGGTTCAAATCCCACCAGGGGCACGGCAACTTTGTCTGCAGTAGAGAACTGTTCTACACGCAGTAAGGTTTGGGTGCAATGCTACACTGAATTTCAGCGTAGTACCACCCATGGTTTGCTAGTTCCAGCTGATGCTCGTAGATTTCACTGCAATGCATAGCCAAATGACGTTGCGGGCTTAATCCCTGCCATAATACTAGCAGCCCTGATATAAGTGAAATACTCTTGAAAGCGGCGTTAAACTCCAACTCACCTCATCTCTGATGCTAAGTATAGATGCCAAATATGAAATATACAACCATCAATTTCAACTGTACAATTCTGGTAGAAATATATGGTATATGATATCATGAATATACTGAACATTATTAGTGTTTCATTTGGCAAGTTTGCAAAATACTAAGGCAACTGAAGATGCCACTTGCCACTTGTCTTCTGTCTAGGAAACATTGAGTATCATTATGTGAGAGCAGTAAGATTTTCTGAATAAAAAATTAAATGTGAAAAATTGAAAATGCACAAGGTTTCTGAGTGTATTCCAGCTTCTTCATGACATTCCACTCCAGCCGATTAAGGAGTGAGTATATACCCTGAAACATCATGTATGTTCACACTAAAGAAGTCTTCTTAAGTGTGAAAATACATTTCAAGTTGTTCCAGAAAATCTTCCTGTTCTTATATACCGTATTCGCCGTAATAAGCGCCCTGCTCCAATAAGCGCCCCCCAAAGGGTTTTGCAATTAACTCTAATAACCGCCCATGTACCAGCGGTACTAAATAATAAATTCAACTTACCTAAATTCAATCCAACAACCCCTTCAGACGAGAAACTAGTCGCTGAGAGCCCTTGAACTTTAGTTTACAGGGAATTTCCAACCCAGTGTTCCCGTTTACTGGTAAATACCGGTATTTTAACGGAATTTTCGAAGCTGGACCGGTATTTCTCATTACTGTCGGTCCCAATTTCAAAATTGTGTATTTGTTCAGAAATGATCCTAAATAAGCATATATAATTAATAATTCCTTAATTTGGTATTAATGCTAAATAAGCATTTGTCAATCTTATAATTACACCCAAAACAAATCATAAACATCAATACAAATGCTTATCAGTGCAACTTCAGACAGGAAACGTCAATCAAGGTGTTGACCTAATTCCATGCAATACTCCAAGAAGGAGGACTGGTTTATTTTTGTATGGGGGTGACAGGAGTTGCATAGTTCAAATAGGATAGAGAACAATAACTTATTAAACGATTATTACTGATAGAAAATAAAGATTGATTTTAGTCTAAACTTAAATAAAATAATAAGATAATAGATTTGTCAAACCATGAAACAATAATCAAATTTGTTTGAAGTTTTTTTCAATTGCCACCCCTGTGTTGAAAATGGGTTATCCGGGAGGTCTGAACTGTTGTCAACATGTCAACATTCTGTTTTAAATGTCGTAGTTTTAGACAGCCATGCAGCTCAATGATACCAAAATCTGTATGTTGAGGTATGTTTCAAAATATCACTGATGAAATGTTTGCAGGTGTAAAATATTTGAAAAGCATTACAAGTTTTTAGTTTAGTAGTTATTGTATGTTATGTACAATTCCTGCCAACGTGTGACGGCTAAAAATAGCACTGACTTGATAGGATACTACGATTGCAATTGAGAAATGATCAGCATAAAATTATAATCAAAATGTGGTTTCTGTTTCACTTTGAGGAATTAAAGGATACATTTAGCAGCAATATGTGTTATTTTCAACTCGATAATGTGTAAGTATGTTTTGAACGCCTGTATCAATTATCAAAGACAACCTAAACACAGTTCCACGTGAATAGTCTTTATTTTTCGTTCGTCACTCACGTCATTTTAATAAGCGCCCACCCAAGTCAATTTTTTAAGCGCCCTGGGCGCTTATAACGGCGAATACGGTATTATAATATATATACCACTTCTAAATGCCCTTCAAAGATTTTATAATTGCTTGATGCATTTCTTTGCAGACTACAGCTACTACAACTCTGTTGAAATTATGATTTGTCAAGACAACGGTCATGTCCCCTGGGGACTCCTGGGTATGTACTATGCAGTATATATATATACATATATATATATATCATTGTAGTTTAAATTGCCTGACAAATCATCTCTTTCCTCCCTTGAAGCATGTACAATTCAGTGGCATGTCAGCTTGATGGACCCCCACCCCTTTACAATATATGAACCCGCGTCCACTTTACAATATGTGAACCCGCGTCCACTTTACAATATGTGAACCCACGTCCCCTTTACAATATGTGAACCCACGTCCAATTTACAATTTGGAACCCGCGACCACTTTACAATATGTGAACCCGCGTCCACTTTACAATATGTGAACCCGCGTCCCCTTTACAATATGTGAACCCGCGTCCCCTTTACAATATGTGAACCCGCATCCCCTTTACAATATGTGAACCCGCGTCCCCTTTACAATATGTGAACCCTCGTCCACTTTACAATATGTGAACCCGCGTCCACTTTACAATATGTGAAAACACGTCCACTTTACAATATGTGAACCCACGTCCCCTTTACAATATGTGAACCCACCTCCCCTTTACAATATATGAACCCGCGTCCCCTTTACAATATGTGAACCCTCGTCCACTTTACAATATGTGAACCCGCGTCCACTTTACAATATGTGAAAACATGTCCCCTTTAAAATATGTGAACCCGCGTCCCCTTTACAATATGTGAACCCGCGTCCCCTTTACAATATGTGAACCAGCGTCCACTTCACAATATGTGAACCCGCGTCCCCTTTACAATATGTGAACCAGCGTCCACTTTACAATATGTGAACCCGCGTCCACTTTACAATGTGTGAACCCGCGTCCACTTAACAATAAGGCTGCAACGATACACTGAAATATCGATGCATCTCGATGCGACAGTCATGATACGATACACGATACAATTACATTTGAATATCGGATAAAAACGATACACATAGTTATTTCAATCTAAATAAACACTAGATAAATCATGCACTGTACCAGTATTAATTCCATTGATATACGACAATAAATTTTTCCCACGCATTAAAATAATCGTTTTTACTCGACTGCTTTCTAGCTTGAAAACGAAACTAACAAGAGTAACTTCCCTTTAGTAATCGCTTCACAACCGAAGGATAATTTATTCAAATTTGTGACTGCCCTGATAGCTCATTGGTCCGAGAGATATAGGTCAGTTCTTTCAAGCTATCGCATTGGTTGATTTTTCCGATCTTTATCTTCGGGTAACTTCGACTATGCTTGACAACTGCTAAGTTTAATACGCAACCAATCAAATCGTGTGAACAAGTAGCGTAGTATTTTAGCGTAGTGTTTGACAGTCATGGCAGCCAACAACGAAGATTATCGTTTTCTATTCAATCCCTAGACTTTCCCATTTAGCGTATCTAGAAACATATCGTATCGTGAGCTAAGTATCGAGATATGTATCGTATCGTTTGCTTAGTGTATCGTTGCAGCCTTACTTTACAATATGTGAACCCAAGTCCCCTTTACAATATGTGAACCTGCGTCCACTTCACAAAATGTGAACTCGCGTCCCCTTTACAATATGTGAACCCGCGTCCCCTTTACAATATGTGAACCCGCGTCCCCTTTACAATATGTGAACCCGCATCCCCTTTACAATATGTGAACCCGCGTCCCCTTTACAATATGTGAACCCGCGTCCCCTTTACAATATGTGAACCCTCGTCCACTTTACAATATGTGAACCCGCGTCCACTTTACAATATGTGAACCCACGTCCCCTTTACAATATGTGAACCCACCTCCCCTTTACAATATGTGAACCCGCGTCCCCTTTACAATATGTGAACCCGCGTCCCCTTTACAATATGTGAACCCGCATCCCCTTTACAATATGTGAACCCGCGTCCCCTTTACAATATGTGAACCCGCGTCCCCTTTACAATATGTGAACCCTCGTCCACTTTACAATATGTGAACCCGCGTCCACTTTACAATATGTGAACCCACGTCCCCTTTACAATATGTGAACCCACCTCCCCTTTACAATATATGAACCCGCGTCCCCTTTACAATATGTGAACCCTCGTCCACTTTACAATATGTGAACCCGCGTCCACTTTACAATATGTTAAAACATGTCCCCTTTAAAATATGTGAACCCGCGTCCCCTTTACAATATGTGAACCCGCGTCCCCTTTACAATATGTGAACCAGCGTCCACTTCACAATATGTGAACCCGCGTCCCCTTTACAATATGTGAACCAGCGTCCACTTTACAATATGTGAACCCGCGTCCACTTTACAATGTGTGAACCCGCGTCCACTTAACAATAAGGCTGCAACGATACACTGAAATATCGATGCATCTCGATGCGACAGTCATGATACGATACACGATACAATTACATTTGAATATCGGATAAAAACGATACACATAGTTATTTCAATCTAAATAAACACTAGATAAATCATGCACTGTACCAGTATTAATTCCATTGATATACGACAATAAATTTTTCCCACGCATTAAAATAATCGTTTTTACTCGACTGCTTTCTAGCTTGAAAACGAAACTAACAAGAGTAACTTCCCTTTAGTAATCGCTTCACAACCGAAGGATAATTTATTCAAATTTGTGACTGCCCTGATAGCTCATTGGTCCGAGAGATATAGGTCAGTTCTTTCAAGCTATCGCATTGGTTGATTTTTCCGATCTTTATCTTCGGGTAACTTCGACTATGCTTGACAACTGCTAAGTTTAATACGCAACCAATCAAATCGTGTGAACAAGTAGCGTAGTATTTTAGCGTAGTGTTTGACAGTCATGGCAGCCAACAACGAAGATTATCGTTTTCTATTCAATCCCTAGACTTTCCCATTTAGCGTATCTAGAAACATATCGTATCGTGAGCTAAGTATCGAGATATGTATCGTATCGTTTGCTTAGTGTATCGTTGCAGCCTTACTTTACAATATGTGAACCCAAGTCCCCTTTACAATATGTGAACCTGCGTCCACTTCACAAAATGTGAACTCGCGTCCCCTTTACAATATGTGAACCCGCGTCCCCTTTACAATATGTGAACCCGCGTCCACTTTTCAATATATGAACCCGCGTCGACTTTACAATATTTGAACCCATGTCCCCTTTACAATATGTGAACTCGCGTCCACTTTACAATATGTGAACCCGCGTCCACTTTACAATATGTGAACCCGCGTCCACTTTCAAATATGTGAACCCGCGTCGACTTTACAATATGTGGACCCGCGTCCACTTCACAATATGTGGACCCGTGTCCACTTCACAATATGTGAACCCAAGTCCCCTTCACAATATGTGGACCCGTGTCCACTTTACAATATGTGGACCCGTGTCCACTTTACAATATGTGAACCCGCGTCCACTTTACAATACGTGGACCCGTGTCCCCTTCTTTACAATATGTGAACCCGCGTCCCCTTTACAATATGTGAACCCGCGTCCACTTTACAATATGTGAACCCGCGTCCACTTTACAATACGTGGACCCGTGTCCCCTTCTTTACAATATGTGAACCCGCGTCCACTTTACAATATGTGAACCCGCGTCCACTTTACAATATGTGAACTGGCGTCCACTTTACAATATGTGAACCCGCGTCCACTTTACAATATGTGAACCCACGTCCACTTTCAAAGTTGCAGGATCCGCCTATGCAATGGCACATAGTGGTTAGCATGTTAGCCTCTCACGTCAAAGGCATGGGTTCAAATCCCAGTGAACTTTGTGATACGGGTCTTATACTGAGTTATGTCCCTTGGCAATGGACTTCATCCACTTTACATTCGGTCCACCAAGCTGTATAAATGGGTACATGGGGTATTGTATGGAGATCCACACTGTCTTTTGAAATGCTTATTACCTGCTTTTACTGTAAAATTCCTTTACAATCAGTAATATAAAGGAAGCGTCTTGAACATATATATATATATATGGAATAATGGAACAATGCATGATTAAGAATCCACATTTTTCAAACATTTTTAGCTCATCAGGCCTTATTATGCCAGATGGACTTATGGCATCCTTAAACTATTCATAATGGAATTTTGGAGTGCACATAGATGATTTTTGCTAACCATTTAATGCCTCCGAAGGCAATTTGACTCAAGTTTTTAAAAAGTTTTACTTGTGAATTATTTTTCAGATCTTCAGCCATATATAATAAATCATGCAAATCCTATAAATGAGCTAGAGGGCCAATGGCTCTAGTTTTTACTTCATACTTACATGTTATTGCAGCCATTTTAGGATCCTGAATCAGTTATTAGTACATTTGATAATGTGCCCATTGTTCCAAAGTGAGCAAGACTCTAAGTTCCCTTATAATTATGGTTTCATTCAAGGGATCATGCTCATTTCACACCTGATCATATAGTAGAGTTACAAATTAGCCCTAGTCAGGTAGCCCTTGGCTAGTAAAACAGTTGCTCTCAAGTAAAATGTAGTTGATCAAGAGCAATCAGTCATTTGGTTTTGTTTATTTATGGCTCTTTGTCTACAATTCCAAACATTTTTCAACCTTTTGATCAGTGTTTTGTCTTGGTCCAACAGTAATGGGAGCGACCATAGCCAGTAACCTGCCAAATCAGCCGGGACAGCAAGCGACCCTCCCACCAGTGTACTCTCCTACACGAGACATCATGGAAAGTCGAAAGCGTCCACATGATCAACAATCTTTTGCTGCTCCTGACGATGAAGATTTGCAACAACTACGAAGTAAACGACGAGGACAAGAAAATGAAAAACATCGTCCTAATATGAAACAGTTATTGCAAAAACTTGAAGATATTATAGTTTGGGACCAGCAAAAAATTGATATCACTGAATGTCCATTTTATCTATTAACTGATCAATGCATCGTCATCTTTGCCTCAGAAGGTAAGTGTTTTAAAAGAAATAAGTAAGGGGGTAAACAGTTGAAATCTGAATCAGTTGAACCTCTCTCAGTTTATATTCTTAAACATTTCATCAGGCCCAAAGGTCAGATAGGCATTCCTTATCGTTGTTATAATTATACTGGACAAAATAAGTTAAGGATATTTGATGTTTTATAATTACTATTTCATTTAGGGTTTGGTACCACGAACATTTCATTACCGAGGTATATGTATCTTTTTGTCCAACTACCACAGTATTTACCACGATATACCGTGCTTGAAATGAATAGGAACAGGTTATGTATAATATACAGGTAGAATTGTTCCAGATGTCTTTTTATTCAGAACTCAGTATAATAGAAGTATAGAACACCAAAGATGAAAAATTCAAAGTAGATAAAAACATAACTATCATTTCAAGTTTTTCTTCAGGAATATCAACATATCAACATGCAACCATTCAGTTAGCAAATTGCAGACACTTTCATTAGAGATGTATTACATTCAAACTACATCAGATAACAACAGTTTAAAGAACCATTTTAAAAAAAGTTACTTTTATTAGTAAGATATTAAATTTTTCTGACAAATATTCTGTAAAAGGTAATTTTTTCTAATGATAAAAACCTCGGTTTTCTCCAACGTACCACGGTACGTACCACTTTATTGAAAAACCATGTTTTTCCGGTATAGCGGTAAAACCACCCATCTCTAATTTCATTAGTATTTCAAGTAATAAATACATCAGTATTTATAATTTCCAAATTTCAAAATATCCCTTATTATTTTTGTCCAGTAAATTATAATATTGCCTCTCCTTATATGCATTCAACTTAACTGTTTTTAAAAATGTTCAGCACACAAAGCAAACACAGTGTGTGGTATTGAGTCATTGAGCACAGAGGAAATTTTACGCAATTGATTCAAGAATCAGAGATTGAATAACCAGTTGTCCCTATTTGTGAACTAAATTAGCTTCATTTGCAGAGGGAAAACTGGTCAATTTTCTTCTATGTTGCATAACCTATGTGCTAAAATTTGCCTGTGCATACAGATAAGTCCCGTGTCCACTTTACAATATGTGGACCTGTGTCCACTTTACAATATGTGAACCCGCGTCCACTTTACAATATGTGAACCCGCGTCCACTTTACAATACGTGGACCCGTGTCCCCTTCTTTACAATATGTGAACCCGCGTCCCCTTTACAATATGTGGACCCGTGTCCACTTTACAATATGTGAACCCGCGTCCACTTTACAATATGTGAACCTGCGTCCACTTTACAATACGTGGACCCGTGTCCCCTTCTTTACAATATGTGAACCCGCGTCCACTTTACAATATGTGAACCCGCGTCCACTTTACAATATGTGAACTGGCGTCCACTTTACAATATGTGAACCCGCGTCCACTTTACAATATGTGAACCCACGTCCACTTTCAAAGTTGCAGGATCCGCCTATGCAATGGCACATAGTGGTTAGCATGTTAGCCTCTCACGTCAAAGGCATGGGTTCAAATCCCAGTGAACTTTGTGATACGGGTCTTATACTGAGTTATGTCCCTTGGCAATGGACTTCATCCACTTTACATTCGGTCCACCAAGCTGTATAAATGGGTACATGGGGTATTGTATGGAGATCCATACTGTCTTTTGAAATGCTTATTACCTGCTTTTACTGTAAAATTCCTTTACAATCAGTAATATAAAGGAAGCGTCTTGAACATATATATATATATGGAATAATGGAACAATGCATGATTAAGAATCCACATTTTTCAAACATTTTTAGCTCATCAGGCCTTATTATGCCAGATGGACTTATGGCATCCTTAAACTATTCATAATGGAATTTTGGAGTGCACATAGATGATTTTTGCTAACCATTTAATGCCTTGTAAGGCAATTTGACTAAAGTTTTTAAAAAGTTTTACTTGTGAATTATTTTTCAGATCTTCAGCCATATATAATAAATCATGCAAATCCTATAAATGAGCTAGAGGGCCAATGGCTCTAGTTTTTACTTCATACCTGAATCAGTTCAGTACATTTGATAATGTGCCCATTGTTCCAAAGTGAGCAAGACTCTAAGTTCCCTTATAATTATGGTTTCATTCAAGGGAGCATGCTCATTTCACACCTGATCATATAGTAGAGTTAAAAATTAGCCCTAGCCAGGTAGCCCTTGGCTAGTAAAACAGTTGCTCTCAAGTAAAATGTAGTTGATCAAGAGCAATCAGTCATTTGGTTTTGTTTATTTATGGCTCTTTGTCTACAATTCCAAACATTTTTCAACCTTTTGATCAGTGTTTTGTCTTGGTCCAACAGTAATGGGAGCGACCATAGCCAGTAACCTGCCAAATCAGCCGGGACAGCAAGCGACCCTCCCACCAGTGTACTCTCCTACACGAGACATCATGGAAAGTCGAAAGCGTCCACATGATCAACAATCTTTTGATGCTCCTGACGATGAAGATTTGCAACAACTACGAAGTAAACGACGAGGACAAGAAAATGAAAAACATCGTCCTAATATGAAACAGTTATTGCAAAAACTTGAAGGTATTATAGTTTGGGACCAGCAAAAAATTGATATCACTGAATGTCCATTTTATCTATTAACTGATCAATGCATCGTCATCTTTGCCTCAGAAGGTAAGTGTTTTAAAAGAAATAAGTAAGGGGGTAAACAGTTGAAATCTGAATCAGTTGAACCTCTCTCAGTTTATATTCTTAAACATTTCATCAGGCCCAAAGGTCAGATAGGCATTCCTTATCGTTGTTATAATTATACTGGACAAAATAAGTTAAGGATATTTGATGTTTTATAATTACTATTTCATTTAGGGTTTGGTACCACGAACATTTCATTACCGAGGTATATGTATCTTTTTGTCCAACTACCACAGTATTTACCACGATATACCGTGCTTGAAATGAATAGGAACAGGTTATGTATAATATACAGGTAGAATTGTTCCAGATGTCTTTTTATTCAGAACTCAGTATAATAGAAGTATAGAACACCAAAGATGAAAAATTCAAAGTAGATAAAAACATAACTATCATTTCAAGTTTTTCTTCAGGAATATCAACATATCAACATGCAACCATTCAGTTAGCAAATTGCAGACACTTTCATTAGAGATGTATTACATTCAAACTACATCAGATAACAACAGTTTAAAGAACCATTTTAAAAAAAGTTACTTTTATTAGTAAGATATTAAATTTTTCTGACAAATATTCTGTAAAAGGTAATTTTTTCTAATGATAAAAACCTCGGTTTTCTCCAACGTACCACGGTACGTACCACTTTATTGAAAAACCATGTTTTTCCGGTATAGCGGTAAAACCACCCATCTCTAATTTCATTAGTATTTCAAGTAATAAATACATCAGTATTTATAATTTCCAAATTTCAAAATATCCCTTATTATTTTTGTCCAGTAAATTATAATATTGCCTCTCCTTATATGCATTCAACTTAACTGTTTTTAAAAATGTTCAGCACACAAAGCAAACAAAGTGTGTGGTATTGAGTCATTGAGCACAGAGGAAATTTTACGCAATTGATTCAAGAATCAGAGATTGAATAACCAGTTGTCCCTATTTGTGAACTAAATTAGCTTCATTTGCAGAGGGAAAACTGGTCAATTTTCTTCTCTGTTGCATAACCTATGTGCTAAAATTTGCCTGTGCATACAGATAAGTCCCGTGTCCACTTTACAATATGTGGACCTGTGTCCACTTTACAATATGTGAACCCGCGTCCACTTTACAATATGTGAACCCGCGTCCACTTTACAATACGTGGACCCGTGTCCCCTTCTTTACAATATGTGAACCTGCGTCCCCTTTACAATATGTGGACCCGTGTCCACTTTACAATATGTGAACCCGCGTCCACTTTACAATATGTGAACCCGCGTCCACTTTACAATACGTGGACCCGTGTCCCCATCTTTACAATATGTGAACCCGCGTCCACTTTACAATATGTGAACCCGCGTCCACTTTACAATATGTGAACTCGCGTCCACTTTACAATATGTGAACCCGCGTCCACTTTACAATATGTGAACCCACGTCCACTTTCAAAGTTGCAGGATCCGCCTATGCAATGGCACATAGTGGTTAGCATGTTAGCCTCTCACGTCAAAGGCATGGGTTCAAATCCCAGTGAACTTTGTGATACGGGTCTTATACTGAGTTATGTCCCTTGGCAATGGACTTCATCCACTTTACATTCGGTCCACCAAGCTGTATAAATGGGTACATGGGGTATTGTATGGAGATCCACACTGTCTTTTGAAATGCTTATTACCTGCTTTTACTGTAAAATTCCTTTACAATCAGTAATATAAAGGAAGCGTCTTGAACATATATATATATATGGAATAATGGAACAATGCATGATTAAGAATCCACATTTTTCAAACATTTTTAGCTCATCAGGCCTTATTATGCCAGATGGACTTATGGCATCCTTAAACTATTCATAATGGAATTTTAGAGTGCACACACATGATTTGTTGCTATTTAACCATTTAATGCCTTGTAAGGCAATTTGACTAAAGTTTTTAAAAAGTTTTACTTGTGAATTATTTTTCAGATCTTCAGCCATATATAATAAATCATGCAAATCCTATAAATGAGCTAGAGGGCCAATGGCTCTAGTTTTTACTTCATACCTGAATCAGTTCAGTACATTTGATAATGTGCCCATTGTTCCAAAGTGAGCAAGACTCTAAGTTCCCTTATAATTATGGTTTCATTCAAGGGAGCATGCTCATTTCACACCTGATCATATAGTAGAGTTAAAAATTAGCCCTAGCCAGGTAGCCCTTGGCTAGTAAAACAGTTGCTCTCAAGTAAAATGTAGTTGATCAAGAGCAATCAGTCACTTGGTTTTGTTTATTTATGGCTCTTTACTTTAATGTCTACAATTCCAAACATTTTTCAACCTTTTGATCAGTGTTTTGTCTTGGTCCAACAGTAATGGGAGCGACCATAGCCAGTAACCTGCCGAATCAGCCAGGACAGCAAGCGACCCTCCCACCGGTGTCCTCTCCCACACGAGACATCATGGAAAGTCGAAAGCGTCCACATGAACAACAATGTTGTGATGCTCCTGACGAAGATTGGCAACAACTACTTCAAAAGCTTCTAGAGAATGTACGACTGTTTCAACAAATACTTCAAAAGCTTCTAGAGAATAAACGACTGTTTCTACGTCTTATACAACTATGTGATCCACAACATCAATCTGAGCAAGTGCAGCAATCTCAACATGAGGAACAACTTGACCAGCAAAACACCAAGCAGCATGAAATACGATTCCTTGATATTCGAGGTACATTTCGTTCATTTGCCGATGAATTTGCTCAAGGAAAAAGTTCTCTCCTGGATCAACCGCAATATGATTTGAAATAAATAAGGGGTTAAATATTTGGAATCTGAATCAGTAGCCTGTTGTAATTGTTTTGTTTAGAAGATGTCAACCAAACAACTCAAGTATTTCAGCTCCCTTGACAATTACTTCTGAAAGTTGAAAATTATTCCACCTTAAATAATGTACTAATTTAATCTTGATTAGCTTCAGAGTAAAAAGCTATTAGTTCTAAGTAATTGAAAGAAGTTCTACTGATCATGTTAGAATATCTCTCAGTTTATATTCTTCATCATTTCATCAGGGCCAGGCCCAAAGGTCAGATAGGCTTTAGGCATTGGTTATCGTTGTTATAATTATACTGGACAAAATAAGTTAAGGATATTTCAGTAGTATTTCAAGTAATAAATACATCAGTATTTATAATTTCAAAATTTCAAAATATCCCTTATTATTTTTGTCCAGTAAATTATAATATTGCCTCAACTGTTTTTAAAAATGTTCAGCACCTTAGAAATCCATTTAAAATTCGCAAAACAAACAAGGTTTGGGATGAAATATATGAAAGTGTGTATTGAGTCATTTAGCACAGGTGAAATTTTACGCAATTCATTCAAGAATCAGAGATTGAATAACCAGTTGTCCCTGTTTGTGAACTAAATTAGCTTCATTTGCAGAGGGAAAACTGGTAAATTTTCATCTCTGTTGCATAACCTATGTGCTAAAATTTGCCTGTGCATACAGAAAAGTCCCAATAAGCTATTTGTAGCACTTTAGAGTGGTTTTATGGCATTGGCCTCCATATGTAGACTTTTCACATTTATGACTTCTTCAGAACTGCTGTACCAAATCCGACTTGGTTGAAATTTTGTGTAGAAGTACTCGGGAATCAAAGTTTCTAATGAATGAAAAGCTCTAGAATCTTAAAATCTTGTGTTGCTTTACAGAGATATACCTCAATTAGTAGATTATTGCTGCATGTATAAATATTCATTGCAAGGTATAAACCTATTAATTAAATTGTTCAACATGTTTGAATTTGCTTCAGGGATGACTCATGGAGATGAGGATCTTAAAGAATGCACAGTTCACCAGGCGATCAGCACAACTCAGAATCAGTTCATACAACGCTTGCGAAATCAAAGTCTTGATATCCAAACGTTCTTGAATGTACAAGGGTCAATGGAACAAGAACGGATTCAGTTCACCCAACGATTGCCAGCAGCCATACAGAACCAGAACCTTCAACTGTCCCGGAACCAGAAGAGGAACAGGGACTCATTGTATGGTTACGATGGGAACTCTGCAGGCAGCAAACAGTCCTGGAGTACAGGAGAGAAGTCACAACTCACAAACTGGCTGAAGTCGACAACAGAGAGTGTCGCAGACTTCTGCCATCAGCCACAAGTCAGCTGGTCGAATCCCCGATCAGTTCTAGTGTGCTGAAAAAAACACTGTAACATTGAACTCTGATCTCTAACAATTCTGACAATATTGAAAGTGAAACCTAACAATATCTTATTCACTGGAAATAGTGCTGATCTGAAGTGAGTGTCATAACTTCTTGAATTCTAAAACATTTTATGATTAGCTTTCACTGAATCAGTGAGGAAATCAGACATTCTGATATTTTTTGTAATGTTGTAACTCTAGTCTGCATGTTGGTACCAAACAGTCTAGTGCTGTGACTTGTTACTGGCAGCAGAGAGAGAACTCGACATTTGAAATCTCCATTATTCAACTGACAATAATGTGAAAATTTACATTTTCAAACAATATTTAGTGGCTCTATTCAGTGAGGACACTATCAGTTCCACAGTTGCTCATTATTTGCTGACTTGTTTACATATTCAAGAAATGTTATACTGAGGTAAGCAGACATTGTTGTATAATTTCATGTTGATAGTGTTCCCATTTAAAAGTGACCTTGAATTGTTTTACAAGAAGAACAGTACCTTAAGTTAAAATGACATGTAGCATTAAGAACAGACTAACTGAATGTGTATTCTGCATATTGACAAACCAACTGGTTATAATACGCGGGAAAAACAATAGTTAGTTTGTAATTGATGTTTACGCTGTCTGATTTTTCTTCAAAGTTTCATTAACCCATTTGTACTTGACTTTGGTATTGTGAGAATTGTTAGAGATTGTTCAATTTTGTTCATTACTACTGGACAATATCTTCATTTCATTATTCAAATAACTTGACCAAGGGTATATCGCTCAAATCATTTTGTTATTTTTGAATGTATTACTGTTTTTCATGTCTACTTTGTATATATATCATATTCCTTGATAGCTGTTGTCATGTCCTGTTAATATAAGAAATCTTTATTATTAATAGAGAAAGTTGCTTGTCTGACAAGAGGTAAATGAGAGGGTTACTTCCAAGCTAAAATATATTTACAAGTATTTACAATTTAAAATCTGTTTGAATCAAGTGAAAATAAACATTCACCGAATTATTAAAGAAATTTTGAAGTTGAAGAATAGCAACAGCTAGTACAATGATGGCTTATGACATTGAGGCAGGCAACTCGAGTTGAGTATAGTGTGATCGTGAGGCAGGTTAGACATGAACGATATCGAGTCATTTATGAATTAAGTTTTGGAAGAATATTTCAAAATTAGAAACAATGATGACTCCTCGAAAATTGCGCCACCTCTGATGAGATTTCGCGCTGAGCATTTGTTTTATGTACTTGCTCAAAAGAAAATCGAAACATTGCTTGAAATTGGTGTATTGTTGAATAAGAGTGTTACAGGCAAACTGAAATAGGCATATTAAAAATGTAAATGTATATATGGGAAAATACTATTTAGTTCAGTTAAAAGGTGAATTCATAAATTAAGACATTTTCAATTTGCCTGTTTTTCACAATAACTTTTATTGATCAGATTTCTGATCAAGTTTTATAAAAATGTATTCCACTTGGGTGATCTACTAATTTATCTTTTCAATTGAACTTAAATTATTTTGGCAAATTTATAAATACTTTAATTAAAAGTTACTTATTCATGAAACTTCATTAGGTGTAAGATCCAAGGGAGGGAACTCAGGACTAAATCTATCTTCTGTTTCTGAAATGTAGTTCCTGGTTTTGTGTGAGAAATGGCAGCATCAATTAATGAAATAGAGCAGAGGTTTTAAAATTAACTGTCAAATTAAGATTTAAGAAAATGTAAGAAACACCGAACATGCCAAATTAAACATTATTTGATTAACTTTATTCTGTTTACAAACATTGATTCAAATTTTTTCTGTTTTACAATTTCAGTTTTTAAAATAACTATGTTATCCTCGGTGATGACTATCATTTAAAAGTAATTAAGTGGCTTACCGACTCTCATTTGTGTTAGTTTATATGGTAACAGATATGTTTGACTATAACAAAATGATAGTTTTTCTCTCACAGGCATCAGAGCTAACACTATCGTCATTATTAGAAATTACATAGTCTTTGACGGGCAAATAGATGTGAAATAGGTTCTGAAACAAGATTTACTTGATAACAACTTCTATGTTGTGTAGTTACATGACATTTTGGAGTATATGAGCACGCCAACAATCATGAGTAAGCATATACTTCTACATGTCTTCTAACTACACAATAAATAAGTTGTCAAGAAACTGTGGATAGTCAGTTATTTAAGGTGAACATGTGGAGTCATGAGTTGTCTCCCTTTACCATTGCATAACTTGTTACTTAGTCTCACTCTGGGAATTTTAATTTCACAGCCTGAAGTTTTAATATAATTAAATGAAGCAGGAAATCAATATCAATAAGCATGGTATGGGTGGGGTGGGAGGGATGGAGTTTAAGATCAACTTCATACATGCAATGTTATGTATTGTCAGCACCCCGCCCTCCAAAGGCAAGGTTTACGTAAGGGCTGTTTAGTTGTATTTATTTTCTATCTTTTCAACATGGCCACACACTCATTTTCATCTATCATCTAATTATATGAACATTATCATTAACTGTATTTATGCTTTAGTGGTTTTATGAAGTACTTACTTACTCGAGACATATTATTTGTAAAAATTCAATATGGAAGATCAAAAGCTTTTATAATGTCTACGGGACAATAATCAGATATATTAAAATTAATTGAATAACATATTCTTACAAATCAATGTTTATAATAATATAATAGTTAAATTCAATCAATATAATTGTGGGGAAAATATGTTGATATAACACTTTGAACATTTTTTAAGGTCATGATTTTTTAAAATATTAGAAATATTTAAATAATTTTAGGGCCATAATTTATAAGACATTTTGGTATAATTTAATATAGGGATATAAGAATAAGTTGTGAATCAAGAACAGAATCATGGCAACAAAACAATTATTCCTTATGATAGTTTAAGAACATAATCTAAAAATATTTATTAATTTAATATTCATATAAATTAATCAGGTTACCAAAGATTTTCTGAATAAAATACTTCATTTTAAAAATATATTGTTCAATTTAAAGCATATTAGTATAAGATGTCTAAATTCCAGGGACATAATTTAAAAGAGTTAATGATAGTTTAAAAGATCATCCCTGTATTCTACACATGCAATGTCAGGTCATAGACCTGCAGATACGATACACTGACTCAAGTTGCCTGCCATACGTCATATGCCACATACTACTGCGTTTATTACACATTACCATTGAGCGTACTTGTGATATATTGACGACAGCTGTCAAGGAATACGATATTGAGAGATATATCTTGTTGAGCGATATACCCTTACTTTGAATACGACACATACTGTACTTGCCTGAACCTGACGATGACTTGTATCAAGAAGATCGACTGGCTGCGTCACTTGTATTATGAAGCTACAAGATGGCTCAACTCCTTGACGGGCCAGGTCAAGTGGAGAGAGGTGACCGCCAAGGATCCAAACAACGGGTCGAAGATGACCGTTAAAGATTTGGAAGCAACTCTACCAATCATGCTCCAAGACTGTCTTCAGAACAACTTGGTACCCAGAGTGTATGTCCCTGAAGTGCAGTACTTTCTCAGAATAGCAGGACAGAAGATTGACAATGGTGTGCTTTCAGATCTTGTACAAACAAGGAAATGGGTACTGAGTTTGAAGGACAGTCTTGAAATGTTTTGTGGACTATCGGAAGACGATAAAATCAAATTTGTTAGCATGGTAGACATTGCTTCCTTATACACTGATGTGACGAATCTGGTGACAAGGTTACAGAGGATGAGAATCCCAACAGGTGAAATGTTGGCGGTTCAAGAGGATGACAGGAGCTCAAAGTTCAAGCTAATCGACTGGCTGAGACACATGTACCTGGTTTGCCAGAAGTGGCTGAACAACGAGGCGGGGCAGATGCAGTGGAGTAAACTCAACGCTCAGGACCCAAACAACAGCAAGGATGGGAAGAGGATGAAGTTGGACGAACTTAAACAGTCCTTGAAGGTCCTGGTGCCTGGTCTGCGGAATGAAATAGTGCCTAGACCGTACATGTCTGAAGTTGCCATCCTAAGTAAAGTCCTTTGCTGCAATGAAGGCAAATTTGTAAACAAAATTTTGTCGGCTGAAGAACATTTAAGAAAAGTTGCCTTGAAGCTTGAAGATGTTTTTGGAAATCTGGGAGATCCTCAGGCAGTTCTTTCAGCAATGGACTCTGGTCATCTTCCATGGATGCTGTCTGTTGTCGTCAGGCTCAAAATGGAGCTTGAAGCAACTGGGGAGGTAGAAAACATTGATGCAGGGGAAATGATGGGAGCTGAACCTGATCTTCTTGAAATCCTTGAAGAGCCTTCTTATGAAATGCAGGTACAAGAAGAGGTATTACAACAGGTGCAAGAAGAAGCGGTACAAGGACAGGTATTACAACAGGTACAAGAAGAAGCGGTACAAGAAGAGGTGGTACAACAGGTGCAAGAAGAAGCGGTACAAGAAGAGGTATTACAACAGGTACAAGAAGAAGCGGTACAAGGACAGGTATTACAACAGGTACAAGAAGAAGAGGTACAAGAAGAGGTGGTACAACAGGTGCAAGAAGAAGCGGTACAAGAAGAGGTATTACAACAGGTGCAAGAAGAAGCGGTACAAGGACAGGTATTACAACAGGTACAAGAAGAAGCGGTACAAGAAGAGGTGGTACAACAGGTGCAAGAAGAAGCGGTACAAGGACAGGTATTACAACAGGTACAAGAAGAAGCGGTACAAGAAGAGGTGGTACAACAGGTGCAAGAAGAAGCGGTACAAGAAGAGGTATTACAACAGGTACAAGAAGAAGCGGTTCAAGGACAGGTATTACAACAGGTACAAGAAGAAGCGGTACAAGAAGAGGTGGTACAAGAAGGTTCACCTGAACCTCTGCATGAGGACTCAATTGCTGAAAGTGATGGTACAGAGTATTTGATGGACATCATTGACCAACTTTCAAACCAAGAAGATCCTACTCCAGATGTCCATGCAGACAGCATGGTTTCCCCCCCGCATGAAGGTTCCGCTCCTGCCTCCCCCATCTTTCCACACAGACACTCTGTTGACGAACATCTCTCTGATGACTCTGGGTTTTACTCCCCGGAACCCAACAACCCTCTTGATCTGGAAGACGCTTTTGAATTGCCAGAATTGGAAGACATTAATTTAGAAGATTTGGATTTTTCATCTCTTCCAGATGTTGTCCTCACTGATGACAAACCCGAATTTCCAACATGTTATAGAAAACGAAGACTCTCATGTGAAAGCTATGAAGAGCCAACCATAAAGAGGGCTAGGCCTTGAACCAAATGTTATTATTACAACCTTAATTGAGAAAAAAGTCAAAAGGTCCTTGAATAGCACTGGCACTCTCAGAGGGAGATGATCAAATGGAATCTTTGGCAGACCACCAGGATAACATGCCATGATGCACCAAGATTGAGCTGTTAAGATCTAACCAGCAGAACATGTTGCAGACCTCAAGAAAAAAACTGCTCGGTACCCAGACCAAAAGGCAAACAGATGAGCGACTTGATTAGAACGAAAAGATAGATATTTGGCTAATCCAGCTGCAGCCAATCAGAAACTCTGTCCTTGACCTTGTCGCCACATCCCCTGACCTTAATCTAAAAATTCAGGTTGATGAGAGAGGAAGACTCGTCCCTGATCAGATGTTTCACGGATATGACACAGAAACTGGATTGACACTGAACATGACTTTACCGAATATGACTTACATTGGCAAAAACAGTACAGTATGTTGTTTGATGAAGACATCCTTTAAGGATTGTCATCAATTGTACATAGTATCATAGTATCATAGTATCTATTCTGATTAGATGTGTTTTCATGTTTTAGATATGTAATCGTATATTGTAGTAAATGCTTTATTGTGTGCGGTCTTGTGACTATTAATTGATTCAAGGTATCATTATAATTGTACTTTAATTTGTAGAAATCTAAGCATTGCTTATGAATATAATTTCTTTTCTCATGGGATTTTTTTTTTTTGAAATCGTAAATTATGCTCTAATGTCATAGTGACAGTCGCTATTTTGGTCTGCCTAGGAAGTTCTTGTTCCAAATCTGCAGTTAGCTAGTAAAGTTTTTCTTTTGTTGAAATTTTTATAGGATCAAGATAATCAGGATGTATATTTTCAATGTTCTTTCTTATCTTTAAGCTTCCTTGCAGGTAAGTGTTTGAATCACCAATGATGCTTTTATTTCTGCACAGAAATAGTGTATTTTTAAAGAAATAAAAACATATAAAATATATAATCTGTTCTGTTCTGTTGAAGATATGAACTAGTTGAAAGACATACAGGATGCTGCATCTGCAGGATCAAAGTTTGTATATGGTGTCCGTACTTCCGTAATCTTTTGCTTTTTAGCTCCTCAGACCTGAAAGGCCCAATGGACTCGTGGTATGGCATGGCGTCCAGTGTCCTTCTTTCCATCTGTCTGTAACTCTTCGCTTTTTCGACTTCTTCTCCATAACCAGTGACTCAAGAGAACTGAAATTTTGTTTAAAGACTCTTTGGCTTCAGGTGATTCTAAATTGTAGATTTGGTGACCCTGTGATCCTAAATATGGGTCACAGAGGTCATGACCTAAAAACTATTTTCATCTTCTCCAGTATGAAAAGCTCTGGGAAATGGGGATTCTGACTTGTAGATTTGGTGTCGCCTACATCAAACAGTACAAACCCAGATGAGCATCAGAGCCCTTTGCTCTTTTTTTACCTCATCAAGCCTTAAAGGCCAGATGGGCTTATGGTATGGCATGACATGGTGTCCAGCGTCCGTCCATCCGTAAACTTTTCGTTTTTTCGACTTCTTCTCCAGAACCAAGTGACTCTAGAGAGCTGAAATTTCATGTGCAGACTCCTTGGCTAATGGGGATTCTAAATTGTAGATTGCGTGACTCCGTGACCCCAAATGGGGTCACAGGGGTCACAAATTTAAAACACATTTTCATCTTCCTCTCCAGTACGAAAAGCACTAGAAAGCTGAAATGTTACCAGGGATTCTACCTTTCCCCCTACCCAGGGCAATTATCTTAATAATGCCACTCTTCAAATATCTGTATTTAATACTGAGATGTTAAGTTCAAGATGATAGTTAGTGTATGTTGTGTCTAACTCAATAGAGAAAACAACTGTTAATTCAAACATCAATCTCCAAATGTTTTTGGCAATAACCCGTCTCGAACCCGAAACCTCCATACTCCTGCACACCAAGCGCAGCAATGATACCACAAGTTCCCTTTGCATACCCTACTGTCTTTCACCAAAATTCGATATTTTACGGACGACTCCTTTACTTTTTCGCACCATCAATTAGAATAGATTTAACATAAAATTTAACCACGGGGTCGGTTTGTTAGCTTGATAAAACAGGCCAAAGGGTGTCTAGGAGATTTAAAATCCGCAACCCGAGGGATAAACACGAGGGGCGTTATCCCGAGAGTAAGGGTTTTAAAGGGGCAGTAGCACGTTTTTTGCAAAATTTATTTTTTCGAATTTCCTATTTATAATGATAGTTTTTGCCGTTTAAAATTACTTTAGAGGTTAAAACATCCTATTATACAAACCAATTATCCGTAGCAGTGATAACGGTGTTGCGTATAAAGCAAAAATTGCATGGCGGCCATTTTATTGTGAACACATTTTATTGTTTTGAATGACAAAAATGATTCCCATGGCTTTACGGAACCACGTACTCATTTTTAACTTGATTTTCCGAAGTAATAAGGATGTTTTATCATTGGTGACATTTTTTTTCAAATACATTTCATTGACTTATTTGAGCGAAAAAACGTGCTGAACTGCCCCTTTAAATCTCATAAACACCCTTTGGCATGTTTTATCCTATACATACAACATAGTCCCGGTAGTGCTAGTACAGTTACGTTTTTATTATATGCTAAGCGATGGGAGCCTGATATATAGAATACTAAACGATGTCCCGGTTGATAACGTGTTTATGAAACGAGTGAATGATTTGGTATTTTAACGAGCGAAAGCGAGTTAAATACCGATGCCATTCACGAGTTTCATAAACATGTTATCAAACGGGACCGAGTTTAGTATTTTATTTATTACTCAATGATGTAAACAGTGCTGAATTGCAATAAAATCGTTGTTAGTGACGCTCACTTGCAAACAGGTCACCCGCTATTGCAGTCGCGCGGCAAACATTGGTTTCACACGTGTGTGGTATGACGTCACGTGTACAATCAATTGACGCGACGTCATCGCCGTTGCTAAATGACAGAGCAACAATGGTATGACGTCGCCAGAACTTGCTCAATTGAAGCAGTTTTGGACGTACAACACCATATTTCCTACCAAAGAAGCATATAATAAACAGAATATTTTGTGTTTTCAGTGCGATATCACGTATCTCTCATATCGTGACGGGGCAAGGCCGATATTTTCACGTGAAAATATCGGCTTTACCCAGTCACTCGAGAGATAAGTGATATCACACTGAAAACACACAAATAGCACGGTACAAAAAGTCAGAGGATATCTGTTTACAGTTTGTTCATTTACCACAGCAACATATTGGTAGTCTGTAACATCTCACTCTATTCAACATCTGGTGTCTGAGTCGAGCCGACTTAAAGACGACATCGAGCAGTTCTTGCAACAGCAAATCTGTACTGATATTTAGCTGCAATGGAAGAGGACGATACATCACGGCAGTCCAGTAAGGGGGAAACATCAGAAAGGACGGTTAACTTACAAAGAGATCGATTGTCGTACACTAATATTCTTAAAATAAATCATTTTTGTAAATTAATCTACGGACAGCGATACTCAAAACAGGAAAAAAAAGCTTAGGGGAAAATCTGCAATGCCGTGAACACAGTAAACCTTTAAGTCATTTGCAAAATCTGAATCGATTAAAAATGTGATTAAAAGAACGGTTTATTTCTGTCTCGGAATACGAGGATAACATTATGGATTTCCCGTTTCTTTCAATTTCTTACATACAGATATATCACCATTAACATGAAATACGATCAGCTAAGGGGTGCTTAAAGGTTGGTCAGAGGTTCACCTTGAACATAGCACAATCCTTAAAAGGTAACTTAGCGACTAACTTTAGGTATTACTTTGAGTTACATGTCGCCGACAGCCTTTTATTTCCCTTTATTCCATCAGAAGGCTGCTTCTCCACTGTCTATATGTAGGGAGTTGTACGTGCTACCCGTATTTGGGTACACGCCAAATCACGTGCGTTCCATGCCTGTGGCGTGTGACACTTTCATGTCACCAGCCGACTATGTCGGACGTGTTGACAACATTTTCCTAATGTTGTCAATATCTTTCACAGGTAAGCACCCTCTCTACATATCTTTCATTGTCTTTGCTAGTATATATATTATTACCATAAATATCGTAATAGCATTAAGTTTGTAATTAATCGCGATCGCGTAGTTTAAACATATTTTCGCGTATTTAGCACATTCTAACTTAAGCACTAGCATTGCACGTATGATAGTGTGTGAACGTTTGATCATAATGATTTATACACAAGGTATACTAAATCATCTATTTTATATATTTTCTGACTGATCGCTAATGCGTGACGTCACATAAGTTGTAAATATACCGGACGTGACGTCACATATATTTTATCTATTATACAATTATAGTGTTTCTATCATATACTATTTCATAACTATAATTATATTGTTTATTGCCAATATATGTATTTATAATATAACATATGTATGACTTTCATGTCACCAGCCGACTATGTCGGACGTGTTTACAACATTTTCCTAATGTTGTCAATATCTTTCACAGGCAATAAACAAGGTTTTGACTCTTTGGCGATATATAACATTTATTTCCTCCAATTTGAAGAGTACAAAGAAAAATATAACATATTTACTCAAAAGAAGTCATTGTCGAGGGGCATTGGGTGCCGGATCTGAGCTGCCGTAGATCAGTGTTCATACTTATGTGACACCAACAGACCTCTGGTAGTATCTGCTGGCCATACGGAACACATATTGCACACAGACTGCTGCGAAGGTGTCCTTGTCATATGTGCACAAGTCTAAGTTTGTCCCACACGACAGCAAGCACATAGTGAAGCCAAGGTCACTGAGGTTGTGGAGATGTGCACTAAACTCTACGCTATCTATAGCTATGATCTCACACCACAGTTCATCGCGTAGTTCAGTCACATATTCACAGTTCAGGAGAATTTGGATGAGAACATCAGTGTAAAATAGACCACATCTATGGCACAGTTCACTTTCACCCTGTCTCACTCTGACAACAGCACATGTCTGCACCACAAAGTTGGCTGCTACTCTACAGGATGGTGTCCTCTGGGCGAGCACCCAGGCTTGGTGCACACACAAGTTTGGGTGGATTTGATGGAACTCGTGTAGTTCAGAATCTATTATCTCTGTCTATATGATCTTAGCTCACAGTCCATGACACACCTTTTTACTATTCTCTTCCATGCCATTTGGTTGAGGAACTGTCCTGTTTGTGTGTAAGACTCCAAGTACTGATGCAGGTCATACTTGTGGAGAATTCTAACGATGTCTGGAATACATCCTGAAGACGTCTCTAGTTCATACCGGAAGCACATAAGCCTAGTGAGAAAGACTCGATGAGGCAGATAATGTCTCTTCATGTTCTCGTGAGGTAGAAAAGTTATATATTTTCACTCGTGGCTGCGCCACTCGTGAAAATATAACCTTTCTACCTCACTCGATGAGATAAACATGGTATTAGTCAAGAAAAGACAGATATCCTCTATCAATGAAACTAAACCGTGTTATCAGTAACTAGTGAAAATAACAATGGAACGTGTTATCAGTCACTAGTGACTGATATAACAATGACCTGACGTCATAAAACAATGCTCCGACGTTATGACACGTTCATGACGTCACATTGTTGCTGAGGCGAAAGGCTCATTCTGGAGCCGACTTAACGTACATATGTAAATGCAAGTCTATTTCGGTGAATATGCAAAGATTTGGTCATAATAAATAGAAAATTTGTCTTTTCTTGACAAATTCCATGTTTATCTCATCTTATGAGGTAGAAAAGTTATATATTTCCACTCGTGAAAATATAACCTTTCTACCTCACTCGAGGAGATAAACATGGTATTAGTCAAGAAAAGCCAAATATTCTCTAAATATGCACAGCCGACTGAGTGATGCGACGTAAAATATCAAGCAGTTCCAACCCGTAGATCACATAGCACAGACACAGGCTTCCTAACGTCATGGCCAGTGAATCGGAGCAGATCAACCATGAACTAATATCAACACCAACATAGCACCAATCTTTAACATTTGCTGTGTTTTGTGTTACTATATTTACATCTTAAAGCATATCAACGAACAAACTGGGTTTGGTTTATTACAATTTGCAAATTATTACATTTTGAGGAAAAAATATCGTGATGTGAGGTGAGGTGAGGCCGCTTACAATATTATGTCTTATAATGGCAATTCATATAATTCCAGGTTATCTGCATGTGTTGAGGTAGGTTGTCTTGGTTATGTACGCGTCCGAGGGAGTTATTTGAAGGCGGTTATATAGGCTATTTGCCAAACATTTTTTTAAAACACTAGGGCAGATACCGAACATTCTCGGCTTCGCCTCTAACTTGGTATCTTCCCTCGAAAATTACACATTGGGAATTTTCGAATATTGCCTCTCGGCTTCGCTTCTAGTCAATATTCGAAAATTCCCAATGTCAGTTGGTTTTCTGAATTTGAAAACTACCTAGAAATAACTACCTTCAGTTTGTGCATAACCAAAATAACATACCTCAACAAATACAGTTGAAAGGTATGTCCATTGCTCATGTATTGGACATCGCCTCAACATACCTTTGATGCCGCCTGGGCATAAATGAAAGTTAAAATATGGCAATATGGACTTTGGAAAGAGAAAACACACATTTGAAGCATTTAATTGAAGTGAACCACCGTTTTCAAATTACATGTTTGATTTTTAGCTCATCAGGCCTGAAAGGCCCGATGGGCTTATGGCATGGCATGGTGTCCGGCGTCCGTCCATCCGTCCATCCGTCCATCCGTAAACTTTTCGCTTTTTCGACTTCTTCTCCAGAACCAATGACTCCACAGAGCTGAAATTTTATGTGCAGACTCCTTGGCCAATGGGGTTTCTAAATTGTAAATTTCATGACCCCATGACCCCAAATGGGGTCACAGGGGTCACATCCTTAAAAACCTATTTTCATCTTCTTCTTCAGTTCCAAAAGGTCTAGAGAGCTGAAAAGTTGTGTGCAGACTCCTTGGCCAATGGGGATTCTAAATTGTAGATTTTGTGACCCCGTGACCCCAAATGGGGTCACTGGGTTCACATCCTTAAAAACCTATTTTCATCTTCTCCAGTTCCAAAAGGTCTAGAGAGCTGAAAAGTTGTGTGCAGACTCATTGGCCAATGGGGATTCTAAATTGTAGATTATGTGACCCCGTGACCCCAAATGGGGTCACTGGGTTCACATCCTTAAAAACCTATTTTCATCTTCTTCTCCAGTTCCAAAAGGTCTAGAGAGCTGAAAAATTGTGTGCAGACTCCTTGGCCATTGGGGATTCTAAATTGTAGATTTCGTGACCCTGTGACCCCAAATGGGGTCACCGGGGTCACATCCTTAAAAAACCTATTTTCATCTTCATTTTCCAGTTCCGAAAGGTCTAAAAAGTTGTGTGCAGACTTCTTGGCCAATGGGGATTCTAAATTGTAGATTATGTGACCCCGTGACCCCAAATGGGGTCACAGGGTTCACATCCTTAAAAACCTATTTTCATCTTCTTCTCCAGTTCCAAAAGGTCTAGAGAGCTGAAAAGTTTTGTGCAGACTCCTTGGCCAATGGGGATTCTAAATTGTAGATTATGTGACCCCGTGACCGCAAATGGGGTCACAGGGGTCACATCCTTAAAAACCTATTTTCATCTTCTTCTACAGTTTCAAAAGGTCTAGAGAGCTGAAAAGTTGTGTGCAGACTCCTTGGCCAATGGGGATTCTAAATTGTAGATTATGTGACCCCGTGACCCCAAATGGGGTCACAGTGGTCATGATCTAAGAACCTATCTTTTGCTTGTAAACAATAACTTAAATAACTTAAATATTCAACTTTAGATAGTAAATCAATGAAATCCTGATGAGCTACAGAGCCCATGGCTCTATTTTTAACATTTTCATGTGACTTGGCCGCGATCTTGTTCCACACTGTAGATCTACCGTCAAAGATAGCAATGATTGGCCTTCGTTCCTCGTAATCTTGTTTTCAAATAGGTTCACAGAACTGAAAAAGAGCAAAAGATAAAATTGACAATTAACACATTAAAATCCGAACTAAAATGAAAATGTGCACTTAGACATTGAAATATATTTACGTATTATGAACATCTAATTTTTTACTTTTTCCAAGACGGTTAAACTGTTAAAAATGCGCCCAAACTAGATAGAAATGTACACTACAGCGGGAAATACTTGATTTTCTTGTTTACATGTATAACGTAACGGATTGTAAAACGTACGGTTTAGTTAATATTTAATTCGAACTTCACAAACATTTCAATACTGCAGTGGTGCTCACCTTTTATTTATGTCTTTGTCCAGCGGCGGTCCAGCCCCTTTTTCTTCAGAGTGTTTCCTGGAATAGCAAATGTCACTGTCATACATCTAAATAAGAATGATGAAACGTGGATTATCGTCGTCCTTTTGAATTTCCACTATTACACCCAGTTCTGCTTCCATGTCTTGCAAAGACCATACCTTCGTCTGAATAAGAATGCATTTTGCCACACCTCAGTGCAATGTGTTGACAATCGTGCACGAGAATCACGTGCGCTTCCGCAAGTTGATACCACGTGGTCGCTGAGAGTTGCGTTTAGATGTACTGTATGGTGGGGCGGAAAAAACAACTGACCTTGGGCAGGTTATTTAATTAGAAAAAATGAAACTATACTTTTGTTGATCTTTTTCATCACACCTAATAAGCTACACGCATAATAAATAAGTATGACCACGTGATGTAAGTCGTTTAATCACCCTCACTACGGTAGTTATTGAAATAAACTCTATTCGGGCAAAGCCCTCGCAGAGTTGATTTCAAAAACTACTTTGTGAGGGTGATTAACCTTAACGTACCTTAAAGTTATCATATTTTACCGTTGAGATTGATACAATTGTGCCTTAACAGGACCACGTTCAACACGTAAATATTTAATCAAACATACATATAATACGACGAGTAACATCCAAGTCTGATTAAAACCGACGGTATTCCGCGGAAAAAATGTGCAAAATAGTGCATCTACCGGGATACGAACTCATATCGTTCGGAGATTTCCACGCCAAACCGTCCTTGTAGCGAGGAATCTACTGAACCTGTTCGTATCCCGATAATATATATCATTTTGCAAATTTTATTCCTCGGAACAAGGTCGATTTTAATCAGACTGAGTTACATCCTCTAATTTTCATCCAGCAGTTGTTGATATCCAATAAGTATTAATTATGAAATACAAAGAGTTTAGTTAAGCTAATAAACTATTGATTAACATATTGTCGATGATTCCATTTACTTTACAACTAAACAAAACATATTCCGAATATCAATTTGCTGTCATCACGTTTGTCTTGTGTTCATGCTTTTCACATTTCCTTCTCATTGTACTAATGAGCATTAATATCAAAGTTTTCTCAATACTATTTATAATGGGTATTTTACATTTTAACTAATCTCATTAAAATCATATCTTTGATTCGTTCCTATAAGGCTATGAGATAACTGAGTCGTCACTCATCCAGGATCTGACGGAATCCCGTAGAGCTCCGTGTTCGCCGGAAGTTGTAACTATACCGTTGAAAATGCATGCGGACACGGGGCTCCACGGGATTCCGTCAGATCTTGGATGAGTGACAACCCAAATTTTTAAAGCTTAACCTTGGGAACGAATCAAAGATATGAGTTTAATGAGAATGACATTTTAAGAAGCTGTACAGAACATAACTATTAACTGTACTTCAAATAGAACAAATCCGACATCGGCATCTGAACTCGGATAGAACCCGAGCGAAAGGGGCTGCTACGAAAATCAACATTCGTCAAAGGAACTCGTTATTGTTAGTAAAATGTAGGTAAAACAAACAAAACCCAGTAATTTGTAGATAGAACATAGGTACAAAAAAAATCTACCTTGAGGTTTTCTTAGAGCAGAAGACCGAGGAGTGTTTTGTCGAATTAATAAACCGTCAAATGTCAAAATTTACGTTTTATACAACTTGATTACCAAATTCTGTGTTGTAAAGAACATGTCTGCCTGACTGAATGCGCATGCGTGAACAGCGAAAAATCACGAACAAAATGTGTTAAAAAGTGAGTAAAGTAATAAAAGTGACGTTTTCTAACGAAAACATCAACCCAGTAAAAATTAACAGCCACCAGAAGAGAAAAATGCTGCAAGAAGAGAAAATGGATTGCATGAGAGCTCGAGACTGTTGAAACGACAAACTCAGCGGAGTTAGCAATGGCGGCGGGTACAAGCGGTCAATCTGTCAACAGGGAGCAAAGTACAGACTTCACATGCAAACCAGATCAAAACGGTGAGTCTAGCAGCACTTAATAACATGCTCCATGCAGTTGATAAACTGACATCAGAAATGCACAGCATGAACAATAGTTTGTCGAAAAGAATGGATGACCTCGAAACATCGCTTGAGAAGTTTAACACTTTCACTAGACAATGAAGACATGAAGACTGTTCGATTGGAATTAACTGAAAAGTGTGAAATGATTGAAAGTCACTTAACCACCTTGACTCAAGACTCAAGATCATTCAGTGAACTTGCTAAAAGTGACAATAATAAATGTAACATTGGGATAAAAAAATCTTCCATACGATGATGATGAAAACACTTACCCTTGCATGGCACTCAATACGGTCAACACCTTATTATGTGATGGTCTGAAGTTACGTGCTGTGAAGTTGGAACTGCAGAGGTTGGTCCACTAACATTAATGACAATTCTGGTTTCAGAAAATTCGCTGTCTTATCAGGGGACTATGAAGTCTTGGTTCAGGTGGTGTAGAAATATTTGTTAAAATTCAATTCTAGAAAGATATGCATGTTCTATTTCAGATAACAATAGTGAAGACATTACATTGTTCAAGTTCAACAATAAAGTTACAGGTAATAATGTGTTTATAGCAGTGTGTTATCTAAGTCTTCGCACTACAGCGATGTGGATGAATATTTCGAGACATTACTTCAACAAGTATACCAGTTCCAGTTCCAGGGTATTGTTCAGATATGTGACGATTTTCGACCATCATGCGAATGCATATGGAGAGAAACCTATTGACTTCCTTGTTGATACCAGCTTCTGCATCCTTAATGGTAGAAACTCTGTTGGGCATAAGTGCTAACGGGAGATCAATGGTGGATTATGTATTTGTGCCCCATGAACAATTACCTCTCTTTAAAGACTTCGAAGGATGTACCTATAAGCAATCTACAAGTATCTCGGGATGTGGTTCGAAGAACATTTAGATATGAAACTCAGTAATTTGGAAATATCTTAGCGGATCTTGCCGAGGCTGCAATCGAGACCCAACCAAGTATTTCTCAACACTCACGTCAGGTATAGCCTGGTTGTGACAGTGAGAGATGTGCCCATTCCAGGGGCAAGGAACGTCCTTGTGCGGGCAAACCTCTGTCCACCGAGTGGAATTTTCATCCACAGGCTTTTCAGTAGGTGTGCCTACCAGCTTCACATAGATCTGCACATGTTCCCCATCCCCCATCCGGGAACGTTGGCCTTAAATGCCCTTTTGTTAGGATGGGAGGGGATAGACGCTTACGCAACCGACGAGCGCTCAAACACTTCGAGAATTAATGACGTACAGTGGGGCTGTATGACCATCAGTCAGGTGGCAGAGTATCTTGTATACGTACGTGAGCAGAAGGGGCTGAAGGCCTGATCTTTCAACAGCCACCTGGCAGCCAATTTGTCCCTGGCGTGGACATTTCCGTCTTTTACGCAGGTGATAAGGACGTTTCGGCAGGTCGACCACCGGATCAAGCCGAGGTTCCCGGAGTTGTACCTGGCGACAGTCTTAAAGCACCTAGGCTCAGACTTCTATCATTCTCTGACTGACTGTCAAAACCCCTGTTCTGGTATCTTTGACCTCGGGCACCAGGATATCTGAGCTACATGCCCTTCAGACTTGCTTCGGTTTAAAGCTAAGGGAAGGCCATGCTCGGTCTCGCACAAGACTTTTCAAGAAGGAGGGAGCTTACGAGTTGGGCAGGGTCCTCCACATTTCTGCTCTTACCCATTTCTTCTTCCTCAAGGACAGGAATTACAGACTCCTTTGCCCTATGCGAGCTCGTTGCATTTATTTGGAGCATACACGCCCCCTTTCATGAGGGCAGAATCGGGCTCTCCATGCCCCCCTCACATCTAGGAGTTGGATAGGTGTGCCTTGGCGAGGCATACAAGACAGAGGGTAAGGCCCCGCCGGCTCGCTCGAAATCACCCGAGATCCACAGGGTTTCTGTCATGATGCTTTTCAAAGCAACATAAATGTGCGGACATCATGGCGGGCTGCTTTTGTTAACAAATCACAAACTCCGAGACGGATCTACGTAAGATTTGGCGGTTATCGCCAGGCTTGGGCCTCAGGTCTATGCCCAAAAACGGACAGCAGTGCCGGCCATTCCACAGGGTTTGCGACTCTTCGTTAGTCTGCTTTGGACTTTATTGGTCTTTGTAAATAATACGCTCTCTTCTTTCTTTCTGACTTGGTTGTCTCTTTTGAGGTTTGTTCTAGGAGGAACTCTCTTCTTGTGGCGGGTCGGCAGGAGGAGTCTCTTGGGGCGAGGGGCCTATGAGGGCGTCCCCGGCTCTATCCCCTTTTTTGACTTGGTTGTTTGTGGTGGTCTTCCTCCTTTGAGGTGATGTCCCCTGGCCATTTGGCATAGATAAGTTTTTAGCCTACGGACACCTCTGCTAACCTTCCCGTTCTGGATCTCGCGGATATCAACCTTCTGTAGTATCCTTGGCTACGGTGAGTCAGGGACGGTATTAGCACGTTTAATAATAGTACGTCTTTGATTGTTTCAGATGCGTATTATAGACCATTTGTTTATTAGAAAACTTCTGTTTTATAGACCCTTTGTATATAACAGATATATTGGAAGTCTATGTTTATTAGAGATCTTCTGCTTATTTTAGACCCTTTTTTGTTAAATATCTTTCGTTTTTTATAGACCCATTTTGGTTTGAGATATTCAGCTCATTAGGACCAAGTGTTTATCAGAGATATGTTGCTTGGGTTTACCAGGTTCTTGTGCTTATTTAAAATCGGTGTTTGTTGTTGTGTTTTCGCACCATAAATATGAAATATTTAGAAATTTTTTAATGGAATTTTCTTTACAAAAGATATGATATTAATTATACGCTAATACACTCGGTTAATAATCTCAATATGTAAACCAAAGAATTTTGAAACACAAACACAAACACAAACAATGATATAGTAATGGCAAGAAATTTTTAAAAATCGTAAATGTACTTTTACCACCATAGACAAATAGTACGTTTTTGATTAACCTACTATGCCTGCCTCCTCTTAGGCACGGTTTAACAAACCTTAAGTAGGGATGCTTAAAATCCCTGCTCAAGGGCGGTCACTCGGTGGTCTCATGACGTCTCTCTCAGGAGCCTCACTCTCCGAACAGGCCCCAATAGTAGACAGCAAGCAGACCAAGCGGAGAGGATGGGCGGGAATACAGGTAAATATAAATCATTATCTTAAACCAAAAACAAACTATTTTTTAAATACCTGTCTGTTGACTAGACCTACTATGCCTAGAATCCAACTGCATGGAGGCGTTGGTAGACAACCAGTGCTTAATTGGGAGTATTTTGCCACGTCGTGACAAAGGCACTGGTGGTATCGCATCCTGTAAATGCATGAAGGGCTGACAGGACATTGCAGAGTGTGGGCCCTTTCAGATTCATGAACTTTGCACATCCAGAAGTTTTCGTTTGTCACCGGTGCCTGTGTCAAACAGAACCAAGGTTTTCACCTTTTGGACGAATTTCAAAATCAGAACCAACACATCTGTGTCAGGTGACCTTACCACGTATTCTGAGCATCAATATTCAAAAGATGAAGAATGATACTTGTGTCCGCTTCTTCCTGTGTTGAATACAAATCATTCTCTTGAGTAACGGACACTGATTTACCATCTGTGGTCGTCAACAAAAAACACTCTTCACCTTCACAAAGAAGACTTTCTTTCCCTGAAGTCCAATTGCGTATTTGTTAGTGCACCATTCATCAAAGAGCAGTTGTATCAATTGTCTTTTGTTCTTGGCATTTGACATGAATGATTTCCAATTAGATGGGGTTTTGTTTTTGGACCCTGTACCAAAACGACAACAGCTGTTCCTCTTCTGTCTCTCTCCAATCCTTTGATGGATTCTTCATGGAAATAATATGTCACAAAATCCACTCGTTCTGTAAGTGGAAGCATCACAAGGACCTTCTCAGCTAGTTTCTCAAATGTATCAGGAATGCTAGTGAGGGATTGGAGTTAGGCATTGCCGTCCACTATATGCACTGCATCATCAGATATTCTTTCATGCTTCTTTGCATCTGTCTCAAGGTAGTGCAGAAGTCTGGCATTGTCTGTCTTCACTGGATGGCCATCAGCTGTTGCTAAGGCCCATGGAACTGTTAATAATGGGAATGACAATTTTTATTAAGTCAATATCATGCTTCTCACTCAAGAGGACCAACTGAGCAAATACATTTCTCTCTCCTTTAACTTGGAAGAGTCTGTTATCAGTACTTTTAACTATCCTGGTTTCTGATATTGAAGAAAATGTTTTCAATCTTTTTCGATGAATTGGGTCATGGAAGCTTTTTCTCTTTTCAACAAGTCTCTCTGTCACAAACTCATCCATGGCCTGTTGTCCTAGATGGTCAGCAGTCAGCAAATCCTGTGCAACAGGCTGTGAGCGTGGCGGAGCAACGGATGAATGGCGAAAGACGAAGTCAAGAGGCGTACACTCACGAAGGGCGTATAAGACGACTCGCCAACAGCAGGTGAAGAAAAACTCGACAGTCGTAATCTAACGGCAGCCGTAAGGCAAGTCACTAGTGAGTTGAAGACCCCTCACTGCGCGCGGGACAGATGACACATGCTAAGTGAGAGTCGAGTCACTAGCAGGAGGAGACCCACTCGTGAGAGACTCAACAGACGAGGTACTTGTCAGAGAAGAAGAGTGCAAAACACAGAGAACATGGTGAAGCAAGGACTAGAAGGTGAAATGACTAAGTCAATATACCGGAGACGAAAGCCGAACACACACTAAGGCGGAATCACAACCGGAGAGTAAGACCCCCCAAACCGAGACAGACGTAACCCTTATAGTGAGATGCGTCCCAAACCTAAATCCCAACACCCACTAATGAAAGGAGAAAACATGCTTGCGATAGCTAATTTAAGTGAATCACCAGAAACACTTAACTGACAACACGTCATACGACGAGACGCTTAAGTGAGAAATGTGTAAGGTAAGACGACGAAGGCTATAGGAGGGTCTGCACTACCAGAGGGTATGACTATCAAAAGCGAGTGGGATATCAAAGGCCCCCCACCGGAGGATCCGATAATCAGAGACCTTAATACCGGAGGTTCTGACTAACGTAGGGTCAGACTACCGGAGGGTCTGACTATTGGAAAACCCGACTATCGGAGGGTCGGAATATCGGCGGGTCCGAAGACGAGACACTAGTGTAAGAAGAGGTGTCAACTTAAGCAAACGACGGACTATCAGAAGACCCACCAAACACTAGGGACGTAGCACTGTCGGACGGTACGAACACAAGCCGCACCAACCAGTCGATGCGAAGAGGTGATCAAGAAACCCGGGTTGCACGTGAAGAACGTCAAGATTGATTACTCCACCGGATCAACAAATCACATTCAATTAGTCCACAATATTGCTGCACACATTTAAAATGATCGCGTAAAATGGGCAAATAACTCTGGTTTTGCAGAACCTTAACTGGCTTCCTGTAAAATAACTACTCTGTAAACTGAGAACTGTAAATGTGCCCGTGGAACACCTTGGTACCGAAAAAGAATGCAATACCGTGAAGTTTTACCAAAATGAAACCCATAGAACCATTCTGAGTGAAATTTTGAAAATGACGTCATAACGTCAAATCAACATCATCAAAGACAGGGGTTTGGCATCAAACAACTACATGGGAGTGTTTGCACAGGTTCCAACTGCATTTAAGAGCACAATGGCCCTTCATCATCTGAACAGGGATGTGGCTGTTTTCCCAGAGGATGGCTATGGCACAAGATAATGCTATGCAGAAGTTCTTCACCAGTATTGACTTTTCGTTATGTCATCATGCTGTTCAACATGTTATTAACAAAACTTGAATGCTCTGATATTATAAATTTGCTGAATACAGCGTCTTCAGTCATTACGAAATTGTTTCTTTTGCTGTTAAGTATATATTATTGATCTTATACGCCATACTTTCAATTGTATTTATGTACATGTAGCCGGGGCATATTTGTTGTTGAAATGGTAGAATTACGTGCAGTATGCACACATTAGGACCTTCTTAAACAATGAGTGAGGTGAAGTGATTTGGGGTTTAATGTCGCTTTCAAGAGTATTTCACTTATATCACGGCTGCTAGTATTAATGCAGGGGAGAAAGCCTGCAACACCATGTGGCTATGTATTGTGATGAAACTTGCAATCACCGGCTCGAACTAGCGAAGCCATGAGTGGTAAACAACGGCTGAAACTATGAGAGAAAGAAAATAAACAATGAGTCTAGCAGATACTTTATTCTAGAAACACTGAAACATTTAATGACACTTTGCTTCCATGGGATAAAATGATTGCGAAATTCCCAACAAACCAAAGCTATATAGCTTGCTTCTTCAACGTACATAGTTTCTTGAAAGTGTATTGCACCGATATCGGGTTCCATTCTGCAAATGAACGCACTAGCAGAGTGAATTTCTGTACCACCGCCGACTTCGGTGTGTCTATGGATTATTGGATTTTCCTACAATTTCTCGTTCCAAACAATAAAACCTTTGCACTAAGATTGATATTAATTCTCTGAAATTTCAAAGTCTTAACATCAATAACTGTAATATACGACTGATATTGAGAAGAAAATATAATTCTGTCATATGCGTAGAGAATGTCGCGAATACCGGGCCACTTGAACGGAAACACCAAATTAACGACATTGTCCTCAGTAGTAGTTAAGTTTAAATGAACGAGGTTGAAATTTGTACCATAATACAGACTCGCCCCGTCTGGTGTCAGCGTAATCGCGTTGATACTTCCTTCACGGTCAGTGACCAGCCGCTTCAGATGGCTTCCGTCGAAATCAAAGGCGACAATGTCAGTAAAACTGGATACGTATATAGTTCCAGTGAGTGGATACACATCTATATCAACTCCTGCTGCACTCAGCGTCCTGACAACCTCGTAACCGTCACTAGTCAGTCTCGCCGTCACGTGTTTCTCAGTGGACGCCAGGAAGTACACGACAGCGTTCACGTCATCCACAGCCAGCCCTGAACACGCGATGTCAGTGACGTGTACCTCCTCGTTCAACCCGTTCCTGTCGGAGGAGAGGATGAAGCCGCCCAGTTCAGAGGAGCACATGAACTGTCGGAGTGTGGAGGACATGTAGACGATAGAGAACAGGTCAAGAGCTCGTCTCCTATTGGTTTTGAACATCCGCAATTTCTTTCCATCTGGGTACACTCCTCTATACCAGCAGTCGCTACAGGGAGTGTCGGCCAGCATGGCGTAGACGGTCTCGTTGCCGGAACATACATGTACATTGTCTCCACCTGGGTATGAGGATTCTGAAACTTTCAACATTTAACAGTGAATTAGTGATCTAAATTAGAATACCATACACACAACCGAAAGAAAAACTAAATGTTACTATTTCATGAGATAGGACAACACTGTATTTATTATGGTAAGCAATTCTCATATTTATCACATATTTTTTTCTGTGTTTGAATAATAATGAAAATAAGTACACTTTACCAAAACATTGATGTAATGGACAGATGATGCGTGTTTCTTGACATATACACTGTGTATCTCTTCTCCCGAGGTAGTGAAGCAGCGTACTATAAAGTGCAGGTGAAGCTAGCGAGGGAAAGTTAACGACATGCAGCAAGGGTTTGAAATAGCCAGTGATGACTTGAGAGGACGGGTTTATGTCGCCACGAGTGTGCTTTATTTAGTAACGGGGCGAACTCACATTCGACAGGCATAGGACAAATTTTGTGGACAATATAAGCACTTACTTTTCGACGGTTTGGTGGAATATTGATCTGATGTACTTGATGTAGGAGAAGAAGTGGGCACCTTTGAAGATACATGGAACATAGATACATATAAACATAGATACAAAGATACATTATATACATAGAAAATAGTAAACATTAGATGGTTTTGACTGGATCAATCTTCTTTAATACAATACGATGAGCTCATTCGACCAGTATATCGGTATTTTCAAGTATGGTTAACATGTGGAAGATTGCATATTTATATATGAACAAAAACAATAGCATGTTGTAATGCTCAACATCTTAACACGTCAGTGTATTGACACTAAAATCAGTCATTGTCTTTCAATCACGTACGTGAATTGAGAAAGAAGATTGATCCAGTCAAAACCATCTGATGTTTACTCTTTTCTATATATAACCTTACTTCACGTGAGAGGCAACTCATCCTATTTATATACATATATACATCTATACATATATACATCTATACATATATACATATATCCATAGATACATAGATACATAGATACAAAGATACAAAGATACATAGATACAAATATATTAATACTTAATGGTGTTTGTCTAATATCAGGTTTATTCCATCAAGACCAGTATCATGGGTTCGGCTGATAATTCACGCCACACATGAACTACCAAACTTATCAATCACACTCGATGTAATAAACTAGGTATTTTACAAACACCATTAAGTATTTTATTTGTTTATGATTTTAACAATAAAATGGCATTAAAATACTTTATAAGTTGTATGCTTCTCACGAGGGTAATACGGTTACATGTACCATCTTTGTACCAGTGTCGCCCGAGCCTTTCAGGCGAGGGATGACACTGGTACAAAGATGGTACCTGAGACCGTATTACCCGAGGGAGAAGTATACAACGTATTTATCTTTCCGTCGTGTCAATAAAATTAGTGTTATTATAGATATTGCGATTTGACTGTGATTGACTGATCAGCTGGTATCGCTTGAATGACCTTCACCCTAAACGTAAACAAAATGGCGTCATCCGTCTCGACTGAAATGTTAAAAGTCGTATAACGTATTACTACAAGCTTTTACATACCTTCAAACAATTTAATATTAGTTTAATTGAATGTTCAAGCAATGCAAAATAAGATTTGTTTCTAAAACAAACAGCAAATAAGGCGAAAATGAATTTGTAATTAATAGACTGGTAAACAGCTGATCGAATTGTTCAAAACTTCGTACACCGCGTGCGTCATTCTATAACGTCATCTGACCATGATGCGACACCTACTTTTAGCTAGGAACTGTTACTATGACAGCAGAGTACATAAAATTTGTACACCGAGAGTCTGACGGGGTACATACGAAAAAACGTAACGACCGTTAGCCAATCAAAAACGAGTATTTCACTGTAAGGAAAGATAAATATTGTTATATATTGTTATATAACAAAGTAACTTTTATATGTTTGCATAATGGAACGTAATTCCGGCAACATACCAGTGACGATATTGTCGATGGTCTGAGTGAAAATAACAGATACCCTCACTGTAGCTTGATAGAGAGTTTATTTCATTAATACACATCACCTTCTAATTGCTCATAATATTGTTTATGATAAATTGTATCCTTGAGAAAGAGTAAATGATGATATACAATTGTGGGTTTTTAAAAATAAAATATGCCTAAAAGTTAACGAACGATTGAGGGGTTAAATGAAATGAAAAATATCAAGCAATTTCAAATTCAGTGTCGTTTGAAAGCAATTGAAGGGTCAAAATATATAAGGTCAAGATAAAGTGTGTGACTTGTCAACTTGCTGAAAGACGCTGTAGCACGTTTTTGCCATATTACATATTATATAACATCTCATTACACGACCCGTTTAGTCGTATCCACAGACAATTGTTATACGTGTTGGAAGAACATATCAGTATGATAGTTAGATTTGGAGGTCTCATTGGAATTTGAAAGTTCAGAGAGCAAGATGGGTGACCATTCCACCATGGTGCCATATTTGTAACTCTAATTGACTGTTAAGGTAGCGCTACATCAGTCAGGACATTTGACCTACCTTCAAACGGCCATTTTAATGTGAACACCTTAAAATGACCAATCGTAAAAAAATTAACTCGCGCTTGAGCGCGTTTGAAATATACATTTGATTTTGACCATCTTATTTATTTTATATTCACGAACTTCTCCACAATCTGAGGTGGTCTAATCACACAATTAAATCATGTTTTGACACCAGATATAGGGAATATCTTTGAACAAATAAAGATGTTGTATTATGACAACTATGCTACATTAACATAAGAACTGAGGACCTGCTTACCGGTTTAGTTGCTTCAGTCTGCTGGCACCAGAGAGCGAATGTTGCTTGTAACCTGTTACATCTTCTCACTCTCCAGACGTCACTGGTTTCTTGATCTAAACACACTGTGGTTTTGCACAATAAATAAGGATCTTTTCTACTCATGTAGTTAAAGTCGATGAAAACCATTTCATCAGCAGTTATTGTTGTTATGCAGAGAGAAATCATCCACAAATGTATCATGTTGTATTTGAGTATAGCACAAGCTAAATATGTACATACGGGGATATAAAACCGTGTGATCATCACAATGATTGTCCCTCAGTATTTAATTATTAAACTAGATCAATATATTTCTTACTATGAATATAGCGTTTTGTCTGATTTAGTTATCAATATGTTTTGAGATTACGCGTAGGGGTTGGGTTTAACAACACTCCTTATCTAAAGTAATATACTCAGATTCATGCATTTTCGCTTCGTGTCTAAGTCCACGTTGTTGTCATGGATACAAGAATACTACTTTTGTTTAAATTCCTAAAACAAAATACACATACACATGTTTATAACATTTGAGTTTCAAGCAAAGTTTCATGATAGCTTTTGTTATCGTAAGAATACTCTTCCACTTATTACCATCGAAACAATCACACGTTCCCTGATTGATACATGAACAAACGCCCTGTACACATAGTATGTGTTGATTGGTTATTATTAAGTGATAATCTTAAATGGGCAGTAGCACGTTTTTCGCTCAAATAAATTGATGAAATGTATTTTAAAAATATTGTCACTAATAGTAAAACACCCTTCTCTCTTCGGAAAATCAAGTTAAAAATGAGTGTACATGGTTCCGTAACGCCATGGGAATCATTTTTCTCATTCGAAATAATAACACGTTTTCACAATAAAATGGCTTCCATGTAATTTTTGCTTTATGGGCAACACCGTTATTACCACTACTGATAATTCGTTAGTGTTATAAGATTTGTTACCCTCTAAAGTAAATATAAATGACATAAACTATTATTATAAATGGGAAATTTGAAAAAATATAATTTACAAAAAATGTGTTACTGCCCTTTAATTCTTTAACGTTTTACATAAACGACTGATAGATAGTTTTGATATGAATTATTCATAGTGTAAAGAGTTCCCAAACATAATAAGTAACCGTTTACTTCTCTTTATCTCCATATCTGTAAGTGACACAAAAGTATTTCAATTGTTGCACTTTCCAATATTAAGAACATACAATATGCAAAAGAAAAGAAAGTCTGAGAAACAATTTGGTTTAAAGGTCAAACCGAAAATGTTCTTAAAACGAGACGGAACTGACCTACTTTTACTCTAAACAGGAGTCTTTCATTTCCAGACTTCATTCAGCTTAACATGTTTATCATGAACAACGAAATGTTGTACAATAATATTTGCTTATTTTGAAATTCAAAGACGCATGTTGTTCGGTTGGAACACGAACTTTGAACAATGGTAGTTTTCGATCAGCGTTACTGGAATAAGATGGAGAAACATTTCTGCACCAAAAATTTTAGAACACCCTTTAAGTCTGTCAATGTAGGTCTAGAATAAAGTCCCATGTACGGACTGATTTGACAATCAGCAATATGGAGAGACGCCATCTTATTCTCAATAGGACGAATAAGCTTGGTTTCTGCATTACTCGCCTACAAGTTAGCCCGAGGATGTAGATGTTATCTATTTTATATACCAAAAAACCCCCCCAAACAAACACACTTTAGTGCAGTTGTCTATAGGTATACGGAAGTTGTTTCAAGTAAAATAAAGCGCTCAGAAAAGAATGAGTTGTATGTAGTGATGAATGCCAGTCCTGTGTTAAATTATCGTTCAATCGTTCCTTAAGTAATGGATAACACCTGAATACGAGGGCGTTCTAGCAAAGAGAGGCCTTTGCCCAAGAGTCTGCCCGTAGGCAAAGGCCTCCCTTTGCTAGAACACCCGAGAATGTGGATGTCATTTTATATACCAAAAAAGCCCAAAATCAAACAAACGTTAGTGCAGTTGTCTAAAGGTATACAGCAGTTGGTTCAAGTAAAAGAAAGCGCTCATCAAATATAAGTTCTCCGACGGCAGAATACTGACCAACAATCAACCCCTCTCAGTCACCAATCCTTTGTGGTCTAGTGGTAATGTCTTGGGCTACAAAGTGAAGGGTCGTGGGTTCGAATCCCGCATTGTCTGTTATGAACATTTTAGACTTGGTAATTTTGTGGATTGATTGCCTTACTTACTTATACTTAGGGACTGGGTCACGTGCACAGAATTGTACCTTAGTCAGGGAGAAAAACCGAGGGTGCTGTTTTGGTCGACATTTGATAAAACCCGAAGGTTTTTTTAATGTCTAGTACCAAAACACCACCGAGGGATTTCTCTGAACTGTATACCGCCATACGTTTAAATACAACGATGAAAGCAATCGTGTAAATGTTTCAAGCCCTCGTTATTTAAGTTTGAGGCGCACATACAATATCTCAATTTTGGGAGCGGAGCAGAATAGATACCAACAAACAATATTCTCATGATCACCAATCCTCTGTGATCTAGTGGGATATTCTTGGGCTACAAATCGGGGGGTTGAGGGTTCGATTCCCGCAATGTCAACTATACAATTAGATTGTAACACTTCAGTCTTACTATATGTTGAAAATTAACCTGCTATGAGGTTAACTTTCAACGGTTGGTAAAACCTCTAAAACAAACTTTAAAATTCGTGGTGAAACCAACTCAAAGATTATTACAAGAAATGCAGTTACCTCACAATGTACAGAGATATCCCGAGACATTATCTGAAGCCCACGTTTGTCGACCTGTATCGGAGATAGACTAAATCATATAATAAGATTGATGGTAGACTTGAGGCTCTAGATGGATTAGTTACATGTAAAATAGCACAAAGGTTCTGTTCTGGTTTTCACACAGACTGATGATTTACCATACATGTCACATACTATCCTGAGAACTGTACCTTTTATACCATAGATTTCAATTGAGTCAGTAGATCATCATGATGAATGTAGTCTAAGGCTTTCGAAAAGTCGATAACTAAACAATAAAATCTTCCATTCCTTTTAGATATATACTTTTGAATGATCGACTGTAAAACATACATCTGGTCAACCGTGAAAATACCTGGTCGAAAGCCTGCTTGTGTCTCGCGGATTGCATATTAGTCGTCACACCAAGCCTGGAGTCGGGAGTCAAATATGGAGGTGAACACCCTAAACATCGATTAAGAGTGAAATGTCTTGATAGTTTCCCGGGATCGTCTGCTTATTATGGACCCTTTGTTGGTTAATAGAGATATTCTTCTTATTGGGGACCATGTTTTTATTAAGATTTGTCGATATTAAGTGACCAAGTTCTTGTCCTTATTAAAAACTCTTAGCTGGGAATTTAAAAAATTACATTTTTTATTCATAATATAATTTTTTATTTAACGTAGTGGTTATTTCCGATGCAACATATACTTACAATTGTATATATGTTCATGTAGACGGGACATATAAGCGATGGATCTGTCAGCAAACATTTGCTTTGAGCACGAGAAAGGTGTTCACTTGTTTACGGAAAGGTAGGACTACGTAACGTATGAACACATTCAGACCTTTCAAAACAATGCCGAGTGAAAGAAAATAAACAAAGAAGTTATTAAACCAAGCAGATTTTAATTGATTTTGCTTTAAGTGAAAGTAGACATCGCATTGCTAACTTATAAGTAAAATTTGATTTTCTCAATACTGAGAAACAAGAATGTGTGAGCAATCTAGACACAATAGTAAGAATCATATCATGGCGCATGGAGCTTTGCATTTCTATCTGATGACCGTCAGCAACAATCGTTATGGTTATCATCGGGTAGGTGAGGCAGTATATAGACTCTCATCGTCTGAATACTTCATACCTTTGCTTGGGTAAGAGACGTAGTTCTTTTGTCCACCAAGCAGGAGGACATTAGTGGTATCAGTTTTTAACAGTAAAAGTGCCCGAGCGCTCGCTGTATACCGGGAAATGAGGTACCATTGAACGCAAGTCCGAATTGGAACCTTCAACGCCTGACCGCGGTTGCAATGTTCGAAGTGGACGTTAAATCCTCTACTCACAAACTCTCGGGATACTATATCAGCGCTTTGGACATGCAGTGCTATATATCTTAATATATTATTACTTCTCATTAATTATACACATTCTTCAAATCAAATGAAACGTTGAAAATCAGTACCATGTATAATGAGTAAAATGAGCAACAGTAGGAACAAAATCTGCTCCTTGAACAATTATACAAGAGGACTAAGTATTACTCTGTAACAATGTATCTGTTCACAAATCAAATTCATTATTATACTATGATAAATACAAGCATCTAAATAATTCACGATATGATAAATAAAGGCGCGACAAAAACGAAATGTCAACATCAATATATTACAATATTGAATCCAAATGCATATTACTGAAAATGACATGTTTCATATTTATAAAAGTTTCTTCCTTACATAACCTATACCTAGTAGTTTTAATCTAGATATTACTTAGTAGATTTAAACAAGATATAAGCTATAAAGTATACGATCTTATTGGTATTCAACTTCTTTTTTCGGGTCATTTTCAAGCATCTATTTGGTTATACATACATAAGGATCTTTACTAAAATCCCGAGTCTGGGATAAAGAAGTTGAGTACCCATAACATCGTGTACTTAATCATCACAACAATGTCACTCAAATAGTTCAGGAATATCTATCCATTTAGCTAAAACAAGAGACACTTAAAGGTCCATCCAGTGTGTTGAGGGGAGTCACATATTCCAAACATTATAAATGGTGTTACTTTATCGAGAAATACAGACTGTTTTGATTTTGATGATAGTCAATATAGTATATTGACGATATGAAGGTAAAAGTAGTGATTTCTGATCGAAAACCGGACATGCGCAGCGTGTGGCGCGCGCCAATGAGTCAAACGTAATTTTGGAACCTTTTTTAAAACAGACAAAATAACACCTTTTGGTTGATAATGTTGAATAGGTCATATAACTACTGTACATGTAAATGGAACATGCAGTTTCGGTTTCTGCACATGCAAAATGATGTTACTCTATTTTAATTGGCAACTAGTAATTATGAATCAGTTATATTAGGCGATTGGGAAAGAATATGCAAGATGGGTGAATTTGTTTGTATTGTAAACAGCTCATTTGGTGAGTTTGTGCGTATTAAAGCCAAATCTATGTTTGTTTAACACAATGGATGCACCTTTAACGGGTTTACATGAGTTGAACTGACCTACAGAGAATGTATTCAACATAAGCGAAAGGTGCAGTCATTACACTATCCTAATGTCATTGACAAACATAGAACATGTGACGAGCGTATGTCTCTAATAACGGTTATCCTATCTAACACACGTCTACCATTTAAACCACATGTACTGACTAAACAAAAAAATGAACGAACCTAAAAACATCGTCTCCATTGAAACTGATTCTTGGTCAATTTAAACTGATTTCCAATTTGTCTGATTAATAGTCTCTGGTCATATATTGTTCAATTTTGTTCCAAAAAAACCCTTTAAATCTCTCCTTCCTTCAAACTTCCTTGAAACCACGGAAAACCTTGGAACTGCTGATCTTACTGATACTATACTGAAATCTAACACAACGTGTGTGAACTGTATATCATTCCGAAATCTCGGCGATCTCTCAAAAGTTTCCGCCAAGAACCATCATCGTTTCTGAAGTGGGCAGTGACCGACGATAACTTTGCGAATCTGATAGAGGAAGCTCGCTGCAGCTACAACCAGTTTTCTTGTTGACTCTCTTGCATTATACCGTAACAAATATGTGCGTGCGTCCGTATCTTTGTGGCATAGCCATGGCAATTGTGATATGAAACAATTCCATAATTTTGTCGAGGACAACTTCATGATCTTTGAAATAGCTTTTTCATTTGAAAACGACATCACAAGTACGCACCAGCCTTGTCCCACAATAGAAATGTCAATTGTCGACCCGACCACCTGTCTACATAATCAACATAATGTACACTGGATTGGTGGTATTGGATGTACTTGGTACTGTTGTTGACTCAAGTCTGTTTTTCAACACTTCAGTTTCCCCAGCACTGCTACCACATCTTTATGACCACAAGCCCGGGCCACTTCAATGGGCGACTGATTAGCGTTGTTCTTCTTTTTGAAATCGACACCAATCAACGTTGTAAGGAAGGACACAAGCTCAAGGTTCCCTCCAACACACGCCAGATGAAGAACGTTGTCCCCATCCTGGTCCAGTACAGACAGATCACAGCCCTTGGTAACAAGCAGATCAAACACGTCCTTGTGGCCCATGCTTGCAGCCTTCATCAGGGCAGTTTGTCCATACTTCCCTGTGCTTTCCTTATCAGCCATATCGAGGTCAAACAGATGCTTCACCATTGGGACGCTGCCACCAAGACAGGCAACATGAAACACAGTATCCCCGTCAGCATTCAACAGGGAGTAATCCGACCCCTCTGATAGAAGATAATCGAAGATATCAATATGACCTCTGCTTGCAGCCTTCATTAGGGACGTCTGCCCATACTGCCCTCTACTGTCAGGAGGGAAAAGATTTTGAAGAATGAGGTGACGCACCATCTGTAAAGAGCCTCCCATTGCTGCTATATGGAACACATTGTCGTTCTGGCTATCCAGAGCTTGGGCATTGCAGCCTTCCTTCACTAGGAGATCAAACACAGCAGTGTGTCCCTTCTCCGCAGCAACCATCAGAGGGGTCCGCTCATGCTTGCTCGTACTCTCTTTACTGATGTCGGTTCTGTCCAAGACGTGCTTCACCATGTGACCATGACCACCTGCTACTGCTGTATGCAGGATGTTCATCCTGTCAGAGTCGCTTGCTTTTATGTTTGATCCTTGTTTTACCAGCATGTCGAAGACACCAATATGACCGAAATAGGTTGAGGTCAGCAAAGGTGTCTGTCCAAACCGTCCACGTCTTTCTAACCCGAAAAGGTTCTCAGAGAGCAGGTACTGTACCATGTCGATATTGCCGCCGCCACACGCTACATGGAGGATGCTGTCACCATTCGAATCAAGAGTAGCCAGCTTACATTCTTCACCGAGAAGGAACTCAAACACATCCTTGTGGCCATTTCTTGCTGCAGTCATGAGTGGAGTTCTTCCATACTTCCCTTTACTCTCTTTATCGAACATATCTGAGCTCAAGAAGAATTTGACCAATTCTAAATGACCTAGGGAACATGAAATGTGAAGTACATTCTCATTGCCAACATCAACCAGGCTCATATCACTGCCTCTCTCGAGCATCAGATCTACAACTGCCTTCTGTCCAGTCTCTGCAGCTTTCATGAGAGGAGTCCTCCCAAACTTGTCCTTACTTTCCAGCTCCACAACGTCCTGTCCCAGGATACATTTCACCATCTCAATATCCCCGCCTAGACAGGCAACATGTAAGATACTGGCTCCATTAGAGTCAAGGACGGTAAGATCGCATTCCCTACTGACAAGAAACGCAAATATATCTTTGTGACCCTTCTCTGTCGCTTTCATTACTGCAGTTCTGCCATACTTCCCCCGGTCCTCAATATGAACTACCTTCTTCTGCAGGATAAATCTGACAATATCTAAATTTCCCCCATAACATGCCACGTGCAGGGTGTTGTCGCCACCATCATCTACTTGTCGGAGGCTACAACCAGAGTTCGCCAACATCTCAAATATATCTTTCTGACCAAAATCCGCAGCCATCATAATCGGGGTCCTTCCATGTGTACCCTTTGCTTCTTTGTCCGTTTCCTTGAGTGACAGAAGGAACTTGACCATGCCAACATCACCACCAAGACATGCCACGTGTATAACTGCATCCCCATCGTCATCCACAACAGAGAGGCTGCTCCCCTTAGTCACTAAAAACTTGAAGATGTTTTGATCCCCGGTATGTGCAGCCACCATGACAGGGGTTCTACCATGTCGACCCCGAGACTCCAGCCCTCCGATATTTTTTAACACTAGGTACTTGACCATATTTATTTGGCGTCCACTGCAGGCAATGTGAAGAATACTGTCTCCATGATCGTCCGTTGAAGAAAGACGCGCCCCTTGTTTCACAAGATAATCAAAGATTGCCTTGTGACCGAAATATACCGCCCACATAATGGGAGTACGACCAAATTGACCTTTACCTTCAATGCCAGCTGCTTTTTTAGAAATGATATCAGTTACAATCTCGACGTTTCCTCCAGCACACGCAATATGGAGAATGTTGTTTCCATCCTCATCGACAGTGGAAAGATCGGCGCCCTTACTCGCAAGCAGATCAAATAAGTGTCTGTGTCCCTTTTCAGCAGCTTTCATGATAGGAGTCCGCCCTATCCAGCCTTTTCCGTTGATGTCAATCGTATCTTTGGATAAGATGTACTCAGCAATGTCAGTCTCATCACCCAGACAAGCTATATGAAGGATGCTGTCATTTTTATCATCAACGCCAGACAACTTCGCTCCCTTAGTGATGAGGAAATCGAAGACTGACTTGTGTCCCATACTGGCCGCCATCATGATTGGAGTCTGTCCTTCCTGACCCTTGCTCTGTATAACTATCATCTTGAGAGAGACAATGTGTCTGACCACATCCATGTGTCCACCTAAACAAGCTATATGCAGGATAGTGTTTCCATTTACATCAGTTCCGTCCAGCTCACACTTCTTACTAACGAGTAAGTCGAACACAGCAATGTGACCATGATATATTGCCTTCATAATGGGAGTCTGGCCAAATCTGCCTTTACTCTCAATAGTCAACATCTTTTTAGCAAGGAATATCTTGACGACATCAACATTACCTCCGATGCATGCTAAATGAAGCGGATTGTCCTTTCGCTCATCAACTAAGCTTAGATCACATTTGTTCTTGATTAAGAAGTTGGTCAGGTCCTTCTGACCAGTGACGGCGGCAATCATAATAGGAGTCCTGCCCAGCTTGCCTCTGTCGTTGATGAGACTGTGATCCTGTACAAGATAGTCCCGGACCACCTCCAGCTTCCCCTTCTCACAGGCCTTGTGTAGACTGAGGGCAGGCGGGGGCTTACTCACTGACTTGGCCATTGTAGAAATATGCAAGTTTTATACTTAAATGTGCTGAGTGGAGGTCTTAGTAAGATACTAAGATCGTTAACAATTCGAGTTTGTTAAACCTTTCCATATATTTAACCTTGGCATTCATACAGTAAACATTAGACAGGCTACTTCATCAACTATCTAAACCACTCGAATACCTCTAGGAGGGAGGTCCATCGCAGTCTTTATACAATATAGCCAGCTGCAACCTTGGCTTATTATCAAAACTGACTATTCATACTTCATACTTTTGAACCTTTTGAAACTTGTGAACAATCCATTTACCTTAAATAACTTTGCATAACTGGATAGTTCACACAAAACCTTTAAGAAAATTCTTACATCATCTGTCACCATAGTTCGTTCAACCTTTCGATAATTACATAAACACTTCACACATGACTTTAATATGTTGATGTGGACTAATTTTTAAAACTCTCTGAATTAAGGATATATTAGCTGTCGTAGTTTTCTCAAGGGGGTATGGCACTTATATCGCCTATGTTCGAACATCAACATATCTTAAAGGATCACTTAAAGCTCTTTGGTGCCATTAGTAAATCTACATAATTAACAGTTGGGAAGTCTCTGGGCTTTCTGTATCTTCCTGAATTTGTTAACATAGCTTAGTTCAAACTCAGCTATTGTAAATGTTTCATTGTACATTGCTTGATGATGGATTATAATGAAGTCTTCGTTGCTTGTATTATCACTCAGTACGCGCATCCAAGAAATCGATCCCGTCCCACTCGGCAATGTTTGATGAATGTCGCACCTGGTGATCTTGACCAGTTGATGAATGTCGCACCTGGTGATCTTGACCAGTTGATGAATGTCGCACCTGGTGATCTTGACCAGTTGATGAATGTCGCACCTGGTGATCTTGACCAGTTGATGAATGTCGCACCTGGTGATCTTGACCAGTTGATGAATGTCGCACCTGGTGATCTTGACCAGTTGATGAATGTCGCACCTGGTGATCTTGACCAGTTGGTGTCTTCAATCAGATGGACCTGTAGATTTAATCTGTACCACTTGATGGATGCTGGTGTCTTCAATCAGAAGGACCTGGTGTGTAAAAGAGAGGTGTTTAGAACCGCTTCAACAACATATCCTCTAATGAAATAAAGTGTAGCTTCAAGTTAAACCTATTTCCTTTCGTGGTTTCTGTACAGTAGTGTCCTTTAAATGCGGACACAGCTCTCAGACCCGCTTCACAAAATATAATTGGACATAATTGAAAATAGGAAAGGCACATCTATGGGAATGACTAACCTGTGTAAAGTTGAATGAATATGGAATGTACAGTTCCAGAGATAAATGTTTGACAATATAAGATAACACAAATAATAAAGACTGTGTAACTGTTCAGTCGTGTTTCCTTGGAGACCGCCAAAAATAAAATTCAGAAATAGGCCTAACCCTCAAAAGGCAAATCTAGGCACCATGGCTAACATGTGTATGAAGTGTGGTGTAGCTAGAATGTATAGTTTGGGAGATATGCTCCTTACAAAATAACTTCCTCACAGATTCACTGTTTTGGTCATGTTTCAATGGAAACCGCAAAAATTAAATTTAGAATTCAGCCCCTCAAGTGGCACAACTAGCGATCATAGCTAACACGTGTAGCAAGTTTGGTGAAGCTAGCATGTTTAGTTTGGGAGATATGCTATGTAAGTTTGTGACGGACGGAAAAGACAGACAGACAGACAGACGGGTCTTTGCATTCTTTGTTGCCTTTGCTGAAGTTTTTGCCTCCCAAGAAATACAAATTATGGTGTCTACGTGGCCTGAGCTCTAAGATAAGTAATCATTTTAGACAAAAGTGAGATAATGTTAATGCCTATGACAGGGCTGTGTTATACGCCCCTTATTATTTTGCTTTTTCTTAAATGAATTTGCCGCTAACATTGAGACAAATTGTACACAAGGCATTTGACTACACCCATATATTTACAAACCACACAACACCTCACAATACATTATAGCCAATAAAATATATAGAAAGGAATTTAATTAATGAGTGATACACATAATATATTTACACCATATCGCTAGAAGTCAACTACTAAATTTTTAATTTGAACACATACTTGCTCATGTTCTTATTACGTCCTAAAGTAACGATGCCTTAACGAATTAACATCATGGAAGGTGCATTGAGTCGTCAAAATCTGATATTTCTGCGATTACAGTACCCCAAATGGTCTTATACAGTCCGATTAAATTTAAAGTTATATACGCCGGGGAAATGAATTGTGTACCTTTCATCACAAAACCACATTCATTGATTTATCTGGTACACATTTAGTGATTAAAAGTTTGTACCAGTGTCATCGCTCGCCCTAAGGCTCGGGAGACGGAGATGGTACATGAGACCGTATTACCCTCGAGAGAAGCATACAACTTTCAATATCACTATTTCAACACTACTAGTAAATATTTAATGAATTTACAAAGTTTCACTATGTTTTGTGTTCATGTATTCCATTATGTCTGGGATAAATAGGAGTTTCTAAATTCAAGAACAACTATACTGATCAGTAAGCAATTATTTTATATATTTACAATAAAGTTACGTAATCAGAGCAATTGTGGTATTCCTAAAACGTTGACTTGAACTTTTAAGCAGAGAATTTTGCAATAGAATTACCATCTAATCAATCCAGTATCACACATATGCACAGGTTTAATACCAGACCAACCAGTCTAGACTACATGGATAGGATTTTTCACTTATTGCGTTTAAGTTTCCAATAATGAATGCACTTGATTCCCCACTGTTGATACATAAAGCATTATACTTACACAATTTCACTTCAGTTCTCAGTAGGCAGTGTGAATTGATATATAGATATTAGATTTCGTAAGTGTGTTTAGATTAACGTTTACACAGTTGTGCACGTCAACGTTGGAACAACTCTTTCAGCACTCTTTGTATCATTTCACGACGCATACCGAGACCCTCGCTGATTTTAGCTTCCATTTGTATACACAGTGAAACGATTTGTATGTGCATTATCCGCAGTTTACAAAAGGCCGTTTACCAATACAAATATATACTGCTCTATCAAGGTTAGCATAAAGCTATCGATGTGGACACGCCCCCTTTCCACTGGTTATGGCCCACTGATTTTATTACTATTTGTAAGTTGTGTAGATTTAGTCAGTTGAACAAAGTCAAAAGAAAGTGTCAGTGTGAATAAGTCAGTTGACAGACGCACTTGAATGTGATACGATCAAATGTATTGAAGTAAATCAAATGGTAAAAGCACTCAAACCTTTGATTTAACACTCCAGTCTACACCGTGTGCAGTTGGATGTCCGAGTGTTCTTGGGTGTTAACAATTTGCAAGTTTCTATCAGAATTTGTTTTTTTCTATTTCTTTATATTGGACAAGATTAGTTAGGGATATTAAAATGTTCTTGACGGATATTTTATCAGTGTTAAATGAATAAATATATCCATATCTGGAATTTAAAATTGACTTGTATCAGGAATAGGTTACAGTAACATTAACAGCTTAAATGTAGCACTGTCTCTACACACTACTTCTCGTGATACGAGTTTAACTGATATAATTCTATAATTTCTGTGTCAACACACGTGCTGTACATGGCTAACTTTCCAGAGAAATGAGTTACCGTATTAGGCTGCATTTTGTTATATAGTTAATCTTATTGAGTCGTTAGAACTGATCATACTGTTTTATGCAACATGATTGTGTAGTCAGAAAAGCATGTGTTTGCGAATTGTTATATATTATTATCAGTTCAAATATGTCGCACCAACTTTTCGTTCCCTTAATTAATAAATCCGTGTACTGCCACGACGGATTAAATATAAACAGAGCTAGATAGCAGGAGCTGAGGTAGCAGTAGTAGAAGTAGTAGTAGCAGTAGCAGCAGTAGTAGTAGTAGCAGTAGCAGTAGTAGTAGTAGTAGTAGTAGTAGTAGTAGTAGTTGTAGTAGTAGTAGCAGTAGTAGTAGTAGCAGCAGCAGCAGCAGTAGTAGTAGCAGTAGTAGTAGTAGTAGAAACAGTAGCAAAACTAGTAGTAGCAGTAGCAGTGGTAGGGGCACCATCAGTAGCAACATCAGTAGTAGCAGAAGCTGAAGAAGCTTCATCTGAAGTAACAATCTAACCTCATTTCCTCAATGATCCGGGATCTTCAGAACGCCTGTATGTTGATATGTTGGCGAAGAAACCACGGCCACAATATGAAGCAAATCTCATGGAGACGTCCAGTTGAAACAATGGAGCCACAATATCCACCAGACAAGTCATCACAGGCTTAACAGGAAGTGACAAAGTATTAAATTGTAATCCGAGAAAATGGATTGTGATCAGATATACCACGCTGTCAATATGTCTGTTCACAGATCTGGATACCTTATGGTATGGCTACACTTTTAACCCCAAAATTAACATCAACATCAGGTTTCAACGCAATTCGACAAAACATAGATTTTGGAAGAATACTGGACACGATATAACATTGTAACAATAACACACTTTTTATCCACGAATTGACACCACATTATAAGGAACATTGTATCGAGTTAGATACCGTCATGTGGGAGGGCTGGTTAATTGGTCCAGGAAACTGGTAGGGCACCAAGAGACGGACAGGGTCGCAGTAACGACTTTACACCGGTGTAGACGTTGATGGTCTTCACATGCTGGAGGTGAGATTGCAGGTTATGGCTATACCCTGGACAGATGTATAGCAGTTTCAGATGGGAGGCAAATAGTCGTCACCCAGTGCAAATAACAACCGTGATCAAACGATAGCAGTGCAGGAAATTCTAAATTCTCTTGCATTTGCGTGTAATTCAATCACATTCCAACACTTTGTATATACGTCCAATATCTCCACATTTTCGTATAAACGTCCTGTATGTTCACATCCCATGTAAGAGAACACAAGGGTCACACACACGTGTGAAGGTACCACACGTCGGGTGTGTTATAATGTTGATCCAGTATACACATACACACTACACAGGTCTACACGTGCGATATCGTCACACACTGGACAGGTAACAGTCACATAGCAGGCGATCACTCATAACCTCGGGTAACCATCTGACGTCACAGCATACATACAGCACACTAAACATTCACCAGTAGATTCCATTCATCTGTCTACCTGGCTGATCAAAGAGCCTGTATACTCTGAAGTGGTCGGTATTATCTACACAGCCAGGTGCGTGTCGTCTTGATCTGTAGTCTAAATGATAGGTATTCCGCATGTCTTGTCCGGGTAGGTGCATACACGGTGTACAGACATATATTACCCATATGGGAAGACGGACACAGGGTAATATATTTTCTGTAAGTCACACGGGAGTTACACCTTTTTCTGGCTTTTGATTGGCTGTTACAGAAAAATAAGAATTTCATTGGTTGCCGGAACTACTTCATTCATCTTTCTTACTTTTCCCGACTAGTAACTTTAGAAACTGTCTTCTGCATTTTAACATGATTTATTTGTGTCCCGCAGTTGAAATTAGCGTTTTCGTACATGTGCCGACGCATCAAATGTCGGAGGAAGCAGTTAAATTGTCCGAAATTTAAAGAAACTATCGATTACTGTTTGACTGTATAACCACGGAAAGCTTCAAGAGCGACGGCGATCGTTCGAATGTAATGACGTCATAGGCGCGAGCGGTTATGACGTCACAGTGTCGATTGTAACGTCACAGGGCTTTTCGGTTTGAGCCGACTTGTTTTTGAGCTTCGCACACCTCTTGATATGGATGTTGCAATAAATTATATGTATAATCATGGATTGATAGTAATTGGCAGGAATAAAAAAAATTCAACTAAAGCCACATCTTTCTTTTATTGTGAAAGACATTTTCGCAGTGGACATTTTAATCGTGCGGAGTAAACAAGGATAGGTACGTAAGAAGTGAATCCACGTCACACGCGTATGGATATGGAGATTCATCTCCTTCTCGGGTCCTTTTAGAGAAGCTATTGGCTTTTAATATTCGCGTTTTTACTTTAATTTGTCATATGGGTAATATAAACAATAACCAACTCGTGACGGGGAATGGCAGATTATCTTTCCCTCGTTATATCAATTGTGTGTAATTCTCTCGCCAAGGCTCGAGAATTACTCAAATGATATAACTCGGGAAAGATAATCTGTCATTCCCCGTCACTCGTTAGTTATTGTCTAAATATGCTATATCATTACTATTATAAAGTTGTATTAATTCAGATATTAATCGTTTTGGTTTAATAATATGATCGAGCACGTTTTATGGGAATGGTGTAGTAGGGCATTTATATAGCGTCAGTTCAACAACACATGCCTTTGCTCAAAGCGCTTTCTAAGTATAAATAAAACTATTTACAAGACTGGCAAAGGCTGGCAGAAAGTTATTTGCATCTCATAACAATGGCGGCTCTTTAAGGAAGTGAGAGACTGAGATAATTACGGTTAAGAGGAAGTGAGTTCCACAGAGAGACAGTTACGTACGTGGATAACCTTACTGGACGAGTTTCAAACTGTAACTGGTAACAGTCACATAGTTCCACTGGGGATATAGTATATATGATTATGTTTTAGGAAATATTAACAAGACAATAACACCTGATAAGTACATGATTAATTGATAGTTAGTAATCAGGTACGGTAAATCGAAACTCATATTTTACAGGGAATCAATACAATTAAACAAGTTAATAAAACTCGTTTATATTTGCATTGCTGATGTATGTTCTTTGTGTCTTTTTTTCAAATTGCCATTTGCCGAACCTTTGATAGAAAATAAATTGATTGAAAATAAGTTGGATATCACCCCGTCTCGGTCCACTTGACACAATCAGCATATGTTACCAGAAACTAGAAGCAGGGAATAAACGGAGTTGCTTGCTACTATCGTGGTCTCATGGGGGTCCTATTGGTACAGTGCATTACTGAAAGTGCGAAGAGTTAAAATGACCTTCGCAATGCTCTCGCAATAGTTGAAGAGGACTGCTGCACCGTTTCAAGTGTCAAGATGACCTTGACTATAAGCTCAATGTCTCCCACATTGACTGGTGCCTGTGTCATAGTTACCGAATAGGAAACATTGCAGGGGTGCAACAACCCAGGAGACATGGAACTAACAACAACAGGGACAGACGGACGGACGCTGCGGAATATATCGTGACACTGTCCTTCAAATAGCGATGGAAGGGCATGTTGAACATACAAGATGCTATACAATATACACTCTCTCAAAAACGAAACGCAACCTATGTCTCAACATTTGACAAGAAAAACAACCTGAACAAAAGTAGTGAGCGTAAATTAGAATGTTTGTCATGTTCTCTTATGATAAGTACTAGCTCCTAAACGTAGTCTTTGTCACGCACGCTGACATTTTAACCGATTTTGTTTTTGCGAATGTACAGACATGATATCATGTGCATAATGCTGAGAATCTGTTGCACGAGCAAATCAAGGAAAACACATTTGATGTAGCGGTATATAAACACGTAGTTTGGCAATTCAGTAATTTCATTTACTCTGTAAATATAGGTCAAAACTGCCCTGGTTGAGTACAGCAGATCGAAATATTGCCATTGGTCGCATTGCAGCCGGACAAAGCTTTGGAACAGTTGCCCGTCATCTTAATGTCCATAAAACAACAATCTCCCGGGTCACCCACCAACGTAATCGACTAGCCACACCAACCGTCACTGCAACACAGGTGCCTGGTTTGAGGAGAGTGAAGGCCAAAACCATCCAGAACCGTTTACGTGAGGCCAATCTACCTGCATGAAGACCATTTGTCGGACCCGTCCTGAGACGCCAACATCGACGCCAACGTTTAAGGTGGTGCACTCACGTGAGGATATGAACCCTTAGAAAATGGGGAGTCCCGTTTCCAACTTCACCGACGTGATCGAAGGCAACGTGTCTATAGACGGAGAAATGAACGTTTTGCTCCGAACTGCGTTCGACAGGTGGACATATTTTGAGGAGAAAAAGTGATGGTATGAGGAGCCATGTCTCACAACCAACGATCACACCTTGTAACCATTCCCGGCAATTTGTCTCGTCTCGTCTTCTCCCGATAATCATCCAACAGAGGGAGCTGTTACAATAGGACAATGCCCACCCTCACACAGCTAGTGCAACAGTGAAATCTCTACGGAATTCCAATGTCAACATCTTGCCATGGCCTTCCAGATCGCCCGACCTCAACCATATCCAATTATCTATGGGACCATCTTGATCGTCGTATTCGTGCACGTACACCTCCACCGCAGACGTTGGATGCACAGGCCTAAGCACTACTGGAGGAAGGGAGAGCAATAACCCAGAATATGATTCGCCGTTTTATCCGTTCTGTTCCGAGGAGGTGCAATGCTGTGTTTACGGCTCGTGGGGCTCATACGGGATACTAAAAAAACGCCCCCTTGTTTGCTGGAGACCTATAAGATTGTGACCTTGTATCAGTGTGTTGTCTTTGATAATACATGTGAAATAACAAGTTAGAGATTGATATAAACACTTTCTAAATTCAGGGGTTGCGTTTATTTTCTAACAACATACCAGTTCTAAAAAAACATTATGCATTCCAATATATTTATTGACTTAAACAATAATACCCACATCTTCTATGATGAGTTAAATACGTTTTCATTTCTAACATAATCTTGAACAACATTTGCTAACAACCAATCAACATTCTTAGAGAATCACCTTGATAGTGACTGAAACTTACAATCAAGCACGTATAGTTCACCAGCCACCTTTATTACAGTGCAAACTTTGAGTCAATACATTGATATTGGCGTGCACTCGAAATGACCGTTCAACTGTCAGGCGTCTTTACAAATAGCTTCTGTACGTGTATACAGGTATGACAATTGGGGTCACAAGAGACTGTCGCGATATGGTGATAGAAAGGTATATAGAGATTATTACACGAGGAAGTGTGTCATATGATTTTTACGAAACGAGCGTGATTTTTTATGTTGCCCAAGCGAGAGCGAGGGCTATACACAAACTTGCACGAGCTTCGTGAAAGGCATATGACACACTTTCGAGAGTAATGCGTTTTATAACCCATTCTATACCATTTGAATGTCGAGAAATAAGCCAGGAGACGGCCCATTTCTCTTGCGACCGAAAGCCACACTGACGTCACGAACAATTGTTTTTATGACGTCAAAGACGCCGAAATACGGGAAGTCGCGGTGAAACAATGGTTGCACGCGTGCTCATATCAATAATAATAACTAAGTTATTTTCAACTTTAACGGTAATAAATAGATGTTTGGAGAAGATAATGACATTTTGAGATTCGGTTTAACTTGACATAGAGACCTTGGACTATAAAGAAAATTTTGAATTGTATATGTAATATGTTTTATATCTAATTAATGATTTAGAGACATATATTTTCAAAATAAATAATAATCTGGATATTTATACGGCAATTATTACTGTTGCTGAACTTGCTGTAAGGGTACATTTAGCCGCGCCCATTGTTGCTGAACTTGCTGTAAGGGTACGTTGAGCCGCACCCATTATTGCTGAACTTGCTGTAAGAATACATTGAACTGCGCCGATTGTTGCTGAACTTGCTGTAAGGGTACATTGAACCGCGACCCATTGTTACTGAACTTGCTGCAAGGATACATTGAGCCGCGCCCACTGTTGCTTAACTTGATAATACATTGAGCCGCGCCCACTGGTACTGAACCTGCTGTATGGGTACATTGGACCGCGCCCATTGTTACTGAACCTGCTGTAAGGGTACATTGAACCGCGCCCATTGTTACTGAACTTGCTGTAAGGGTACATTGAACCGCGCCCATTGTTACTGAACTTGCTGTAAGGGTTCATTGAGCCGCGCCCATTGTTACTGAACTTGCTGTAAGGGTACATTGAGCCGCACCCATTGTTGTTGAGCCGCGCCCATTGTTACTGAACTTGCTGTAAGGGTACATTGAACCGCGCCCATTGTTACTGAAGTTGCTGTACGGGTACATTGAACCGCGCCCATTGTTACTGAACTTGCTGTAAGGGTTCATTGAGCCGCGCCCATTGTTACTGAACTTGCTGTAAGGGTACACTGAATCGCGCCAATTGTTACTTAACTTGCTGTAAGGGTTCATTGAGCTGCACCCATTGCTTCTGAACTAACTTTATGGGTACATTAAGCCGCGCCCATTGTTACTGAACTTGATTTAAGGGTACATTGAGCCGCGCCCATTACTTAACGTGCAGTAAGGATTCATTGAGCCGCGCCCATTGTTCCTGATCTGGCTGTAAGGATACATTGATAATGATTATGAACCAGCGACGGATGTGGCAAACGCAAAGATATTGCACGGATATTCATGGTTAACATTCCAACAGAGTGTAAAAGGCACGACATAGGCCTACGAGGTACGTATACTCCATGTGACTGCAACTGCCTGTTCTACACGAGCATGTAGATATGAATACGGTAATTGCACCTTTGGTCACAAGAATGTTATCTCCAGAGCAAGCGAAAACGTTTCATGGTCAGTGAGCAACTTCTTGACGAATACCGCACGGACCCGGCATCACTTTTCACCCATGTTGTTACTCAGAAACCTTGGTTCACCATTTTTATCATGAGACAAAAAACCAAAGCACGCAGTGGAAATACGTTACATCGCCTACCTAATGACTAGTGATGGTAATTCGTAAAATACAGGACGTTTAGCAAATTCGTGCCTAAATTGTAAAATAACAAAACCAATCATAATACATCAATGGTGCACAGAAGTCCGGCTGTAGAATCATTACGAGGTGTTGTATAATTTAGGTGCATTCTCTGACAATGAAAAACAACACCCTGTATGTCTTTTCCATTGGAAACGTTGTGAAATTCTTCGTCTCGGGATCGAATATTATCACATAGGGATGGAGTGTAGAGGAGAATATCACCCTGTTGTATGCATATGTCATGTACTTGATCCCGGCCATCGCCCTTCGCCCTCCCAGGAATTTACAAAACAGCACGACAGACTTGACAACGTCCTTCAAACTTATCGCATACAATATTCTTGTTGTCCCGTAGTACAGAACATCGCCTCTAGGATTGACAACTAGAGAGTATACCTGATCTCTCTCTCGCCCTATATACTTACGATGTTTTCCCTCATAGTCAAAAGACATTATCTTGTCAGAACCTCCTATAAAGAGCATTCTAGTGCCCGGATGTGCTGAAATACAATATGGCCGCCATGACAGGCGTCTCACTATTTCATATCCTTCGTCATTAAGTCGTGATGTCATTGCAGTAGGTGATACAAACCCAACGAAGAAGACGAGGGAGTTAAGATCGTCCACTACCAGATCGTTGCAGTATACTTTGTGTACATGGATCCTCTCGTTAGTACCGTCCAGATCTGACGACATGATACGGTGCATGTCGGAATAGGAGCAGAAGTACAGCCTCTGCTGTGAGGAGGAGAAGGCTGTACGTGAGTAGTTGTAGGGTCTGAATCGTCTCGTTTTGACTATACTGGGGACGGTCGGATCGACTCTGTACAGCCAACACTCGTCACACGGGACAGTGACGAACATCACCCTCTCTGCTTCCTCCAGGGTACATACCAGATTCTTGTCTGAAAGAAACATCCCGATTCGTAAACTGAAGACAAGTTAAATACAATACAATAAACTGGCTCCATATACAGATTGAGAATTATCTTTCCAAACCAGTGAACTTTATCAGACTATTTTTGGGAAGAAAAATCCGTTGTACTGAAATAAGATATATCTCTGCCTTTTGCCTATATTTTCATTAGTTTTATTTGGAAAGTTTCGATAGTTTCGAGGTACAACTATCCCATAAAACAAGAATTACTATAATTATATGTATTATGTCATTGTGTAGTTCTGTATGTTATGGTTTGTATAGTTCTATGGTGTTACAACATTTTATAGTTCTATGGTGTTGCAACATTTTATAGTTCTATGATGTCATAATATTGAATAGTTCTGTGGTGTTATAACATTGTTTCTATGGTATACTGTGATAAACTTGCAATTGCAAATCAAATAATGAGAACATGCTGGATGCAACGTTTAATCCAGGTATTCACGAAACGTTTATTGAAAATCAATCTCTGCGTTCTGTTTTGGTGCCAGTGAATGTTGCTTTCACAACATGTCAGTAATCAGAGATGCACTTAATAGTCGCACTTTAGTATCTGCGGTTGGTACAGTAGATATCGTACAGCGTGGGATCATGCTAATCGGACTTCCGTTAATACTGCAAGATCCAGTCAGTACCGAGGTTTCTATGGTTGCTTTACCAGCGACATCTTGTTCATCGCTGTTATAATGTGTCCCACTTAAATATCACACTCTATGGTCGTTCTCGGTTGATAGTTAAAATGAGGGTTCTATCGGGGTATTTTTTGTGGAAACGAAATTCAAAGGGATATTCCCGTTTACACATATATGTTATCAATACATGATAAAAAAAACAGCCAAATTGAAAGACACTAATGAAGGTAATATGTTGATGACTTTATATTTCGCAACTTGACAAACACAAGCGCACGTTTGTTGAAAATAAAAACATTGAGAACTGACGCCATTCACAGGCGCTGCGAGTCGGGAATACATCGCTTCAGCATAACAGCAACGTGTTTACTAGTTTTATGACATGTCATCATGTTACTTTAGAATACTCCATGTGTGTGTCTTTAATTAATTCTTTAAAAAATGCAAAATTAGGTACAATATAGCGTGTTTTCGTTTCATGTAATGCAAAAATATCCAAGATGGCGACAGAACTCTCCCTTTAACCCGGATACATAATAATCTCCATATCAAACGTGCTTATTCTCATTATTCTAGTTGTTCCTATAGCTCTATGATGTAATGTTATGATATTATTTCCTTCATTGTTGAAGTAATTGTAAATTGTAAATCTCGAATCTTACCTTTGTGTGTTGCAGCACCCTGCTCCTGGAAATACAGAAGGATCTGAATTGAATGTTATCACAGCACATCGTCGTTATAACTATCACATTCTCCGGATCTATTAGATAAGTGGTGTCAATACGTTATAGTTATATACGTTATAATGTTTTACATGGTCGTTATAACTATCACCTTCCTCGGATCTATTAGATAAGTGGTGTCAATACGTTATAGTTATATACGTTATAATGTTTTACATGGTCGTTATAACTATCACCTTCCTCGGATCTATTAGATAAGTGGTGTCAATACGTTATAGTTATATACGTTATAATGTTTTACATGGTCGTTATAACTATCACATTCCCCGGATCTATTAGATCAGTGATGTCAATACGTTATAGTTATATACGTAATAATGATTTACCACAACGCAACATTTTTGATATTTTTCATTTTAATTCTACCCTGAACTCAATTTATATTTAGTGACCCTTTAACAATTTATCCCCAAATATAGTTTGTCAAAACAGTATCAGACCAGGGCCTCCTTTCACAAAGCTACCTTTACTAAGGTTAACCTTATCTCCCATCCTTTAACATTGCGCTAAGGCTACCTTAGTGACTTACGATCACCTTAGTGCTTTGTGAAAGGGGGCCCAGTTATAGCAATGTTACATTTATAACTGTATACATAATCATAGTATGTGATAATTTTTGTTTCATGATCATTACTGTAATATTGAGCTTTATGTAGCAGATATAGTCAATATGGACTGTACCGTGTCATTGGGAGCTGGTCTGTGACACCAGAGTTCTCCTGCTGTCAGTGTGGTGTGTGCACCAAGAGTGGAACATTCCCTGGTCCTGGTGAGACTGACGACAGTACAGGATGAGTTGCCAGCAACCTCGGACAGGTGTGTGAACAGACTGACAAGGTCAGCGTCCCCGTCAGCAACAGCAACATCCCCGTCAGCCACAGCAACATCCCCGTCAGCAACAACATGGACAGCGATGAGCCACAACCAAAAGAAGAGCAGCATAGTTCGGTCTCAAACAGTTACCTGCGTTCTTTAAATGTTTATGTGTCTGTAGTTTGTATTAAAGTGGATTGCCGTTGCCACACTGCATACGACACTTTATTGACAACGAAGTCTCTACTGCATCCTCATCGGGAAAGCTGACAACAGAGAGTGTAAAATAGAAAAGAAAAATCAATTTTATATGAATCAAATTGTTAGTCAATAAACAATAAATATGTCACTTCCAAAACAGAATATGAATTCATAGACAGAAACATCGTAAGCTCAAACGGTATACACAGATATACAAATGGTATTCCTTTTACTATAGATCAGTATCGTGTTACTGTGGCCAAACCCATTTAAATATTTCCAGGAAATATTCTGTAGTCAAGTTACATTTTTGTTTCGCTACAAAACACGCTGTTATCAAGAAAACCGTGCTTTACAATGTAAACTGACTTGCAAAAGAAACGCCACCAGAATACAAAAGGTTATTATTTTTCGAGGAACGAAGCCTACCGATTGAAAACACTTTAAACATGTCTTCTAAATGTAACCTGTACATTCACTGTACGCAAATGCAAGTTTTCGTCGTAATTTTCGAGAAAAATGAACTTATTGGTCAAAACTTTCAGATTGTGTACAAAGTTAACCAAATGAAATTTGGGTACAAAACATCAACAGAATGGAGGTTTTACATTAAAATATTAGATTGCAAGCGACGAACATGGCTTTTTAAAGTGCTACAGAAAAAGAGAGAACAATTTGCATCCTACAGATTGGAGCGACGCTTAACCAAGTTGCATAATCATGGATTGCACCAAGCGTACAAAAGCCAGACTCGCTAAATTTTACAGACGAACTGGTAACATTGCGTACAAGCCACGGAGTGGAAAACCAAAGTTATCCACGCCGAAGAAAGACTGATCTGCTGACTTGTCACCCATTGAACAACTTTTGCAATTCCAACCTCGGCCATTTACAATAGAGACTTGGCCTTTTCCTCATGTGTTTGTAAGCCTTCTTACACCATTAAGCTTAAAATATCGTTATTCTATTCAATGTTCTAAAAAATCTGATGATCGAAAACTGGACAATTGACCCTTTACGTCACGTCAATTAATGGTTATTTTTTACTGAAATACCCTTCCAATTGTATGTATTTTCGATACACAATATTAAAATATGAGTTTGTTTGATTTGGGACCAAAAATCTTTTGGTTGCGTTTCTTTTGCAAGTCAGTTTACTTATGTATTCCATTACAAGATCAAAAGATCTCCTACCTTCGTTGTGCTGCCTCGCGGAATTCACAGATGCTTATGTTTTCACAGAATTCACAGATGTTTTGGGTTTCTCAGAATTCACAGATGTTTGTGTTTTCACAGAATTCACAGATGTTTATGTTTTCACAGAATTAACATATGTTTGTGGTTTCTCAGAATTCATACTATATATATTCATAGTTTCACTGAATTCACAGATGCCTATGGTTTCTCAGAATTTGCAGATGTTTTTGGCTTCTCAAAATTCACAGATGTTTGTGCTTTCTCATAATTCACAGATGTTTGCTATTTCTCAGTATTCACAAACATTTGCTAGTTCTTAGAATTCTATGATGGTTTGATGTTTCACAGGACACATCTGAAAAATTAAAAGATAATGAGAAAATGAACTACTAATTCCCATAGTTTAAAGAAATAATAATCAAATAAAGTGTCATCTAATGAAAAATACCCAAGCTTATGCACTCTAAACTTCAATTTACTCAAACCAAACGTATCAATAATTGACGAGTTTAACTACTCACAGAAGATATGAATGAAAGAAAAGAAATGAACAACATACACACCACACGTCCTGTGGAGCTCTGCACCTGTATTGAATTCACCAGTCAATACAAATACGAATTATGAATACAATGTCTCTGAATTCCATGTCCTGAATTCATTGTCCTACAGGCATGACACATTGCTCACGTGAAAGATGAACATTATAGAGAGGGATATATCCAAGTAATAACAGGGGTTTTGAGAGAAGGGAAATCGAATTTTAATAAATTTTAATTTTGATTTAATAAAGACATGTGAATTTGCCTTTGTCCGCAAACTAATCCACTGATGTAAATAGTAGATAAAAAATGAGCTGACATTTAATATTATTGTAAAATTCTCACACGGTACTTTTCACAAAACAGTTCTCTTTCCGTTATCACAGATACGAATGTCTGAGAATAAAACTGATTAAAATTGACCTAAACACCGAGATAAAGGCTTCGTAACATTTTCGCACACTGAGATAAGCAGCCATATTAAACCAGCCGTCAAAACGGTGAGAACATTTTCTGTTTTTAGTCCGACTATTTTCTTAATAGTTTTATTTGGTAAGTGAATATTTTGTTCTTAAAACAGATTACTGCTTGCATTTGTAAAATGAAAGTAGTTCCTTTCAGGCACAACAAACTCGTTGACACATAGATGTATTCATTAAAATATTGTCGTAAATGATTGAAATACCGTATTATCTCAGTGAAATAAATCCGTTTCATTTTTGTTCACAGTAGTTTTATCCGTATTACTTAAATTTCTACCCCACTCGATGAGGTCAACACAGTTTTAGTCATGAACAAACATAATTTGAATCTCCAGGGTTAATTTCTCTAGAGACGGTCGTTTATAGGGGATTAACGTTCAATTGTCACAATTGTATTAATAATGCTAATTTCAACGCCTAATATCCAGCATATATTCTGCTCACTAGCGGTACAATATGTACATTATTACCATGAAGGAATTGTACTTTCGGTGCCGCCACTAAGCGACCGTGCGACCATTTAGGCCCCTAGCTCTTCGGTCAGTTACCAATTTAAATAGTTGGGTGGACTGAGTGCAATGTGGATGAAGTGTCCTGCACAAGGACAAAACACAGTATCACTGTGTACACTGGAAGTAGAGAGGTGTATATCGATGATATGTTTGTAGAGAGGAGTAGAAAACAAAACAGTTGGTATATAACAGCAGAATTCTCCTATTTCTTATTTAGTTTAGTACACAGTTATGAACACATTAGAAAAATAATACAATTTGTGAGTGCGGGTGGCTGTTTCAGTGTGCTGAGGCATATAGAAATTATCAAAAACTTGCTTTGCTCAGTGACCCTGTGTACTTTTTGGATGCGATTGAAATGTTTACAATGAAAATTAGACAAATTAGTTGATGTAATTTTTAAAAATTCCCTAGTATACATAACTTGACTTCTGCAGGAAAGAACCATTGCCTAGGAAATGGTTTCGGATAGTCTTCTAGAGCGAAATGCTGTTTTTTTCCTTTCGTTGCTTGTGTACCGTTTGTATCATAAATTGCTGCTTCGCTGTACCGTTTGTAGTTTCGGTTGATGTGCCACTTGTATATTTAAACAAGTTATCAATATTTAGTTTCTGATACACACACAAGCACTTCGTTACGTTTTAGATATAAATAAATGTATATATGTTATCATGAGGTTCTTCGAAATAGGCTTTTGTTTCTGGCACTTTCCAGAGAAGCGTGAATTTATTTGGGAAAAAAACCACGTTGAAGACTCATTGATTGCCAGGTTTGCACTACGAAAGCCTATGATTCATATATTTGTAAAATCTTTCCACAAAATAATATCAGACCACGATATAAAAACCTCAAAACTGCGATGTTCCTGATCGGAAACTGTTCAGCTGACAATAGTTTATGGAACGACAGATATTTTTTTAAATTGTCAATATATTTTAACTGTCACACGAGGGGGCATTTTAATTATCTACTCAATGTTATGAACCTAATTGAATCTAATTAGCCATTATGTGATCATTCGGATTCTCATCAACATTCACGTTACGTTCTGCCTTGGCGAAATTCACGTAGATAATGCGTTACCTATGTTTACTTGCATGCTAAAGCCTTTACCGTAATTAAGAACCTAATGTACTTGTCCAAGAAAGACACAATAACAAGCAATGCCTTACACTCACATTTCATATGCTTCTCTCCTAGTAAGATTATCTCCATTTCTTCCGAAAATATTTCGGACATTTTTAAACAGATAAGACTCGGGTTTTAAGACAGATTTATAATGTGAACCTTCATGTAAAGATAAGTGCAAGTCTTATTTCAAGATATCAATTGACTGGAGAAATGTACTCTGGAAACACGGATATATTCTTGATATACATATGAGGAAATATGTCTCTCCCGTTTAGAACATATATTTTTGATATTATTCTGTCCGCGATAGTTTTGAAGCCTCCACTCAATATTTTCCGAATCACGATTTCTCTTTCAGGGTGTGTATCAATGAATGGTATGGTTGTATTGTCATAAAATGATATCCTCCTTGTCACGGTTCTAAATATTTATATAATTGATATAAATGTGTCACCCATTATATACCTGGAAATGAAGGGGACAGATGATATATATGGTTTACGATATTCTGTGTGTTTTGCCCAAAACATACTACCAACGGTACACAAAATATCTACAAACTGTACACAAAGGAAAATCCACACCGATTATTTACAGGCTAAAATAACAAACTTGAATAGGATATTGGTAGAATTCACACTGCCTTAAGTAAACTTGAAGCTTAGTTAAGACATTTCTCTTGTAAGTGAATCGAAATGTAACATATTTATTTATTAAATTATTAAAAAATGTGAACACTGGCGACACAAAATACACCCCCCAGACTGAGCAACGCTAATATACAATGATATACGTGATATTATCACCCAGTTGTAATATTGTTATTTATTTATAAGTACAAGGTAAAACTTCAAGTAAAACTTACTTGTGATAATTACCCGTCCTTGGTGTTATTTCCAAATTAAGCTGAAAATGTAGCCATTTTACTCCTCTCTACAAATATATCATCGATGTACACCTCTCTACACCCGGTGTACGATGATACACAGTGAGTATGAGACCCAAGTCACAAATGTTTGGTGTCTCCACGGTGACACCAAACCATTGGCGTGAGAGGCCAGCATGCTGACCACTACACCACTGTCGTCACCATGGTACCTGACTGGTGGGCAGCTTAGCCTTAGTACTCTGTAGGCAGTTTCGCTTGATTAATTTGGGCAAGTAATAAACCGAATACTAAACATCCTTCTATGTAATAACATGGTTGTGACACTCGTGAATGATTTGGCATCAAACTCGCTTTCGCTCGGTATATTCAAAATAGTCGTTTAAAAACATTTAAAGCATTTTAAATGGAAACTCGTTTAGTAGCCTCTATTTATCTAATACACTGATAGTTTTCAATTTATTTTCCATCGTTGCTTATCATTCCATACAGGCACCGCTTCTTGTCCCCAGCCCGACCACGCCCATCTGTAACAGTACAGTTTGTGATAAATCAGATCACATTGTGACCGCTACTTTCATTCTCCTTAAAGCTGAATCTTACCTTAGAGTAAAGCTGTAATAATGTGGCATGTTGCTTTTCAAATGAGGAAATTTATGTCTTAATTAGGATAATAAAGGTCATATTGATAACAGGAACGAATGTTATTTTTTCACACATAATGATAATGTTATAATACTTAATGTTAAACCGTACTTGTATAATGAGGCCATCCCATCTACCAACAGACGGAGGAAATTATTCTACAACCAGTGTTCACCGCTAAAATGTGATATACATTTGTAGAATACAATTAAAATACAATGAAATAACAATACTCTCAGCCTGTAAAGAATTCGTTCAATTTGTTGGTATAAAGAGGTTCGAGTGTTTGGGGGAATGTCTACCGTACCAAAGCACGGGCTGACTGTATTCCCTATGCGTGAGTGTAACGAGTTATCGCCCGTAAGTAAGACTGGTCATTTGTCTCCTTTCCGCAACCTATTTGCGCCGTATCTTGCCTGTGATCTTTGGGTACATAGATTTTATATAAGTTGCGTTTGTAATCTCCACAGGCATGATCGTCTTGTGAACGATGTGATGCTAAAGGAACCTTTTTGCACGTTTAATATTTCTTCCAAGTATCATTGCCTGAAAGGTATGTTAGCCTATCCATTTCGATTTGAAACGTCAGTAACGGATAGAGAGCAGAGAAACGATTGTAAACTACTTAGTCCAGTAATATTATGAGAACACCCACAACAAATTGCAACAGAAATGATTTCAACTGATTTAAGGTCCTGAACCGTTCCTTTATAACATATAGAAAATCTAGGAAAATCTGAGTAGGGGAACAAGGTCAAATTCCACCCTCAAGGTCATAGGGGTCACTGTCACATGCGAAAACCTATTTTGAAATGTAAACTTTTTTATTTTCATTTCAATTGCCTCATGTTATATATCAAATGAAAGCTCTAATTACAGGCTTTCTGAAAATGTATGGTTTAATAGGGCTAAGTCTCTTCATATTTGTGTTATGTAAAAAAACGTTATATATAAAACAAAAAAATAGGAAATTTCCCCCCGACATCCTTATGTTCATGTACCGGTATGTTACTATTATCACTCATACAAATCTATTTTACCCATGATAAATTCCTTTTCAAACATTATTTTTTCATTTTCCTTGAAAAAAACCCTAAAATTTGTAAAATGCATCTGAGGCCCTTAAATTTGAAATTGACTGGTATATGTTGTGCACCAAGTACTACAGGAAGTGCACTCAGGGATCCAAAACAAGGGCACATATATGACGTCATTTTGATGATTCATGCAGTATTTTGTTGGAAAAAAGGTAAGTTTATTTCTCAATATCCCACATAGAATACTCAGGCACCAAAATGTCTTCATAAAAATATTTTCAACTTGATTCATTTGATAATTGCACTTTTAACACTACTGAGTTTGAAGGGTCCCCCTTGCAAACTACTGAGACACTACTTTCCAAAAAACTCTTCTTACTAAGCAACATATTACAATACCTCAAATGATTTATGATTTAATTTTTGATAAAGTTTCAATAATTGATTATTTAACAGATTCTTTAGCACATATACTTTATCAAGAAAAATTAATTACAGTGTCAATGCTTTTTATATAAATTGTATGAGAAATAAATTTTGTGTTTTTCTGAAATTTTAAGTGGAATTGACATTGTTGAAGTTGTAGTGAATACATAGATAAATCTTAAACAAACCAGTCTGAAGAATCACATTGAATTGATTTTATGTAAGTTAGTGACAATAATCACTGAAGTGAAGAAGTATGAATACAGTGCTGCTTTTGAAAAAGGATTGGATATCCCAGATCTAAAACCTGAATCATCACTGCAATTCATGGCTGACAATGTGGATCACGATGGAAGCACATTAGATGGATTCAACACCTTTCACGGAATGGGCATCATTGCCACGATTACACCAGCCAACAGAAAACCCAGACCTTTGCCAAGAAGAGATGTCACAGCAGAAGATAGTGTTGCAATTGGAAGGATCAACATGCACTTCTACCAGCCTCCAACAACTGGATTTCAAAGCCACCAATATCTTCCGTTAACCCAAATAGACGGATATGATTCAACATCCAGTATTGACATCCTATGGAAGAGTGTTTGGCTTCTCTGTCCCACTCGACCAAACTGGTCAGGCATGATGCAAGCAATCCATCACGGCAATCATCCAGGAAAAGCATCAGTAGTATACCTACACATAATTGACATGAACCCAAGTGACTTGTCCTGCATATACACAACGCTAGTGTTCATTACAAAACAAGCAGTGAGAAATGGCGCCACTCCGATCATTACTTTTGATCAGCCTCTCTGGTGGAAAGCTTCAACGATAGTTTCAAGTGAACCTGCATCAAGTGATTTGAGGAACATTGTTCTACGGCTTGGAGGACTCCATGCACAAATGAGCTTTTTAGGATGAATTTGAAACATCATGTCTGGATCAGGTCTTTTTTAACTCCTCGAAGTTATATATGCCACCAACACAGTTAGTCACATACTAACCGGGAAAGCTGTTGCCAGAGCTATGCAAGCTCATTTTCTTGTCGATACAGCTCACAGTGGACTGTTGGTGTCAAGAACTTTTCATGTTGGTCTTCCTAGCTTTTGTGAGTCTTCTGACGAAGCTGAAACTGAGCTTACAACTTCCCTTCCTGACACTGATGACGAGGATCTCAACATGGCAGCAATACTGTACGACGAGCTGATGAGCGAGTCCTTGACTGTTGGTGAGGTTAACTCGTCAAACGTATTGGAAAGAATTCACCATAGCATAAACCAAGAGAAAGATTCACTAAGCATTATGAGAACAGCACAATTTTGGATCCAGTACAAAGAGCTGAAAGAGTAGGAAATTGGAAGATGCACCTAAAGTCACTTGCTCAAATGTTGCCATTCTTTGCAGCAGCCGGTCACAACTTATACACAAAATCAGTTCGTTTGTATATCCAGATGATAACTTCCCTGCTCGAAACACATCCCACGGTCTTTGAACTCTTCAACTCAGGTCATCATGTTATCTGGCGCTCTGATCGTTATTGGGGAGGACTTTCAATGGATCTTGTCATTGAGCAAGTACTGATGAGGAGCATCAAAACAAATGGAGGACTTACAAGGGGCACAGGCATGTCTGAAACACAGAGGCTCGTATGGCTTATGTCAATGCCATCATGTACAGAAGTCAGCAATGCCATGACAGATCTCTCAAATAGTGGAAACAGAAACTCAAAACTGCACAAGGACATGTCTAATGCGAGACAAGATAAAAATGATGCCATGAAACTTCTCCACTTCATACAAGATAGAGACCCATTCAAGCAAGACCCTGACCTGAGAAACATTGCAAATGGTGTTGTCGCAAGTGCAACTGTGAATGCAGATGATGCGTGTGGTGTTGGCAGCTCTATTTTGGACTCTATGACAAACACTACCACTACAGATTTCAAATTCAAACGGAAAGATCAAATTAAACAAATGAATGAGAAGCTAGTTACGAAAGATGAAGCAATCTGTGACATTGATCCAGTGTTTTTGTTCCAACGGTTTCTGATTGCTGCTAGACAGTCAACACATGACCTCCAATTGTTGCTGAAGTTTTAACTTTGCAGTTATCCACCTGCATTTTTGATTCTCCATTGTTCCTCAAGGAAGCAAACAAACCTGCCCTCGCTTCATTCATATCAACATTACAGGATGACGATTTCCTTGGTCCAGATTCTGATGTTGTGTATGTTCTTGATGGAGGAGCTTTGCTTCACACTATACCATGGCCACGTGGAATGTCATATGCTGACCTGTTTAACTTGTACTTTTCATATGTGAAGGCAGAGCAACTGTTGTATTTGATGGATACTCCACTTCATCTACAAAGTATACAACACAAATGAGACGGACTGGTTGGCTTATTGGACCAACAGTCAAATTCGATGAGAACATGATCTTGCAATCAAAGAAAGAGTCTTTCCTTTGTAATGTTGAGAACAAAGAACAGTTCATAACAATGTTGAGTTCCTTTTTACAGGCAGAAGGATGTGAAACCGTTCAAGCAACTGGTGATGCTGATGTTGTGATAGTACAAACAGCAGTTTCCTTGGCACGTCACTCATCAACAGTTGTCGTAGGGGACGACACAGATCTGCTAGTTCTCTTGTGTTTTCATGCAAATGACCAATCCCACAAGATTTTCTTGAAGTCAACTCCCAAAAAAAGTTCTTTGAAAAGGATGCCATTTTGGAACATAAGCGAAACTAAGAAGAAACTTGGAGAAGACACTTGTCACAATCTGTTTTTCCTTCATGCCGTATTAGGCTGTGATACAACATCAAGGATCCATGTAGTTGGAAAAGCTGTTGCAATGAAGAAGTTCAAGGAAGAAATATATTTCTGAGACTGTGCAGAAGTTTTCAACCAGTCCATTGAAGATGTAACAAAAGAGCAAATCATTCAAGCTGGAGAGAAAGCTATGGTCTGTCTCCTTAATGGAGAAAAGGAAGAAAGTTTGGACTTGTTCAGGTACAGACGCTTTCGTGCAAAAGTAACCAGAAGTCAGATGCATGTACATCCACAGAATCTTCCGCCATCTTCAGCAGCAGTCAAGTACCATAGTGTTCGTGTATACTTCCAAATTCAAGAATCGAAAGGAAGTAATCATTCACTAAATCTAATAGATTGGGGATGGAAAAGAGACTCCAAAAGAATGTTACCCTTGCAAACAGATCTTCCCCCAGCTCCAAAGGAACTGTTAACAGTCAAAGCTGTAACTGTAAGACAAATATGTGCACTTCTCAAAGATGCACATGTAAGAAACATGGACTGAGATGCACTCACTTGTGTAGTGTCTGCCGCGGCTGTGCATGTCTGAATGCTCAAGAACTTGACCTCAATGATGAATGATGCAATCAAAGTAATCTTGAAAAATGACATTACCATGAAAGTTAAAGATGACATAATGAACTCAGGTAATTCACAGTGAACGCAACTTATGAAATACAATATCAGAAATCCCCGTATACATTCCAATTGACAAAATGGCATGTGTTTCAAAATCTGATGGAATTGGGTTGATATAAAATGTTGAACTTTCACTCTATTTGTTATCATTTGAAAGGCATATGTGTTGATGTAGCTTCATTACAATAATTTCACATGTACAAGCTATAATACAATCGAAAAATAATATTTGTGAGTGATATTAATAGTAACATATATGAACATAAGGATGTCGGGGAAAATGTCCTATATTTTGGAACGTTTTATTACATAAAACAAATATGAAGAGACTTAGCCCATACATTTTCAGAAAGCCTGTAATTAGAGCTTTCATTTGATATATAACATGAGGCAATTTAAATGAAAATAAAAACGTTTACATTTCAAAATAGGTTTTCGCATGTGACAGTGACCCCTATGACCTTGAGGGTGGAATTTGACCTTGTTCCCCCACTCAGATTTTCCTAGATTTTCTATATGTTATAAAGGAACGGTTCAGGACCTTAAATCAGTTGAAATCATTTCTGTTGCAATTTGTGGTGGGTTAGGTCAAAATATCACCAGGCTTACTGGACTAACTATAGTTTGGTATTTCTGTCCCAATCCCAACTATATCAGGGACTGATAGATGAGTTCTTTCAGACGATTTTATGTTGACAATGATTGACAATAATGTTAATTTCCCAGGCAGGAAGCTGATGGACATGTGGGTCGCTGCAACTTTGTTGCTGTGTTCAATACCGATCAACGGTGATGACGTCATAGAGAGGAGACAGACAGGTTGGTTTATTAATGCACGTGTAATGTTAGTTCAATTTCACTTATATATGTGTGACTGTGAGCTTGCCGATTTATTGTGATATTTATGTTTACAAATCTTATTTCAACATCAAATACATATCAAAATGCATTCATTACCAGTTGCAAGTCTACATTAAAGGTTTCACCGCAATGTATAGCCTCCATGGCGTTGCGAGCTTTCTCCCTGCGATAATACTAGCAGTCGAGATATATGTGAAATAGTCTTGAAAGCGGCGTTAATCCCCAACTCACCTCACCTCTACGTACATTAAAGATGCTTCCATATTGCAAATAGACAGAGGATATATGACTTTATGGTATATAATCTTTGTCCAACGAGGGGACTGTTATGCAGACTCGACCCCGTAGTGTGTGTCGTTCACTGCTTAGAGTATACGTGTAGTGTGGAGGTGTTTTTGAAAGGATGCACTTTATACTATTCAAATCTACAAAATCGGTAATAAATATGCTTTATTTTGACATTAAGTATTTGGATACTATTTCATTTGGCTTTCATACATGCCGACATAACGGTTCCAACAATTTCACTTGAATTGCATATTCAAATCCAATCGCAAAATGTATGATAATTACTTATTTTCGAATCAAACAACGGCCTTATACATGTTCGGAAACCGAATTTATACGCCTATGTCCAAGTCCAGTTGTTTAAACATCAGCCACAATCAGTCATTTCATCTGTTATAAATAAGTTTCAAAGGTTTCGTTGACTTATTGGCGCGCGCCAGTCGCGGTACGTTCTCCGAATTTCTTTAAAAAAATCGTCTCTCGTCTCTATATTGTCATTATACTGATTGAACTAGCTTTCAAGATTCAAGATTTGTATTACAGTAGTAGAGGCCTTCAGGCAAAAGTACATGTTTCATTGACAATAAATACAGCTCATCAACGGGTGTACGAACATATTAAAGAATACAAACAAATAAACTAAACTAAAATTATACATGCATTGAGTGCAACAGGTGCAAGAGAGCATTTCATATTGATGCAATATTAAGACATATATATATATATATATCATGCACGCTTCAATATTATTGGGAATTACAGATTATCTCCCTTGAATATATACATACATATTAACTGTAAGATATACATGTTCTGCTGCAGGTGCGAGTGTGCAGCTGGTGGGGGGTGAGTACCCCTGGGAGGGGAGGGTGTTCGTGAGGGGGAGGGACGGCAGGTACGGAGCTGTATGCAGCAGCCGACTCTCCTCAACAGACAGAAACATCATTTGTAGAAGCATCTTCAAGAACCAGTGAGTAATGAGCATATTCTAAATACTATGTAACTTGTCCAACAACTCATCACATGACTCTTGTTTATCAACCTACTAGCCATATAACGTGGTACTTGAAACCGTATCACCCGGTTCGAGGGACTTACAACATTGTAAGTCCCTCCAGGAGGGTTTACATAGACAGTTGTAAATCATGTTAGAAAGAATTACAATGATTGTAAACCCTCATATATATGTAAGATGACGGCTTGAAAGTAAAGATCAGAAGAAACAAACTTAGGCTAATTTTGAAAAAAAAATCTTAAATTTACGTCAGAATATGAACAGCAAATGTTTTGTAGAAAGTGCGTCTCGAACCCGTATCCACTATCACCTGTACTACGTGAGCTAGCGATTTAGTCCACTGCGCCAAATTTTCTCTCCACACTTTATACCATTTTGTTTGATGATTTGGAGAATATGTTTATTCTATTTCAATTTGGAGGATCACCTTTTCTTCAATTTCTTTGCAGAATTGTGATACCTGGACAACCGATTTTATCAAAATTTAGAGTTGAATTATGCACTGAACATTTCAAGACTGCATTTGTTCAGGGCTAGAAGTTATGCATTATATTTATTACTTCATTAATGAACAAAATTATTAAGCTCTAGAATGCTGAAATCTTGTGTAGACATATCTTTTGAAGCAGTTATACTTACATAATATTAATCTCTTATTCTGATTTGAGCAGTTGTTAAACAATTTACTCACTTAGTCACTTAGGTGGTGGCACGTGGTCCTGTGCATAGCTCAGTCGACCGCTATCAGTTAAGTTCAGCAACAACGGGCGTGGCTCGCTGGATGGGTGGGTTACCCACCTCATTGCTGAATGAAAACTGAGAGTTTGAAGGGTGATTCCCTGCCCCACACTGAGACATGAGTTGAGAGGCAGCCCAGGTTGCATACTCCAAAGGGAGTTGAGAAAAAAAGGTACTATGTTGGTCCTTATACCAGGGTAATTATGTATGTAGCGCTTTGAGCATGCACTTGGTGTATGGAGGCTAGCGCGATATAAGTACACAGTACGTCATCAACCTGATATTAAGTCATGTACATGTAATTTCTGATGAGCTACAGAGCCCATGGCTCTATTTTTTTTAAAAATCATCTGCATACGTAATTATGCCATGTGAAGCAGATGGTAAGTGTCCTCGATCATTGGATCTCACTGTCGCTTCAGACCATGAAACCTATTCTGCCACAGGGTGTACATGTTCCTCTTATTGATATTCCACACATGGTGAACGTTATACCATTTTCACAGTCTTCGTATACGTATGAAGAATAACTACTGAGGATCCAATCGTGTGTAATCGTTTGCAGTCAGATCGTGGGTGTAGACAGACCAGTGAGCTCATTCGGAGGCAGTATAGAGAACACCGCCATCACCAGCTCACTGCGCTGTACAGGCTCAGAGGAGGATCTCTCCGAGTGTCCGGGCATGTCAGCGGTCACGTGGTCAGACAAGACCAGCTGTGTCCGGGGAGAAGCAGGGATCAGTTGCCAAGGTAACGGTACTTATTGTTTCAGCGTTCATTAGCGTTTCCCATGTTAATATGTCGTAGAGTCGTACTCAGGAAGATACATTGAGATTATTATACGACTTAGACTAAACGAAGATTACCATTTTCTCTGGCCCGTCTGCATAATGTTATGTGATGTAATTCCTTTGAACCCTTTTACTTCATACGAACCAATTTAGAATAGGTCAGCACTGGGTCCTGTCCATTTCCCTCCGCTTCAGATTGAATGTTCAATTGTTCCCTAACGTTGTGGACGATCAGATAGATACAGGAAGATACGCTAACACAATGGTTACCTAGCAAGTAGACATTCGACATGAAAAGCCGTTGAAAGGCAAGCTTTTGGATACCTGCGTCGACTTAATGGATTGAGCACGGGGTGGTGATTTGTTTATGAAGTGGGGATGCATACGGGGTGGTGATTTGTTTGTGAAGTTGGGGGTGCATACGGGTGCAGGATGAACAGGGGGAGTACAGATTTCAGATAAGACGAGAGGAGTGAAGGAGGAAACTATTTGGAAGGAGGTGTTGCCCCAGGACAATTGAAATCATGGTTAAAAACACGATTAGAGAACAGATTAGTTGTCAACGACATTTTAAAGCAGATCCGGTGTGTCGACAAATTCCGACTGCGTTTGCTCGGACTCGTATTAGCCCGATTCGTACCGTATCGGTTCGATTTGTAGCGTATTGGTCCAATTTGAAGCGTATTGGTTCGGTTTGTAGCGTATTGGTCCGGTTTGTCACGTATTATAGCCCGGTTTGTTTCGTAGTGAACCGGGTTATCTTGTATAGGTCAGGTTTGTCTCGTGTTGCCCCTCGTTTCCTATATTGGCCGAGTTTTGCCGTATTGGCCCGGTTTTGTCGTATTGGCCCAGTATTGGCAGTAAATACTGTAAACATGACATACGATTGATAGCTAATGTATAACTGCAGGTACCACCCAGATACGTCTGTCAGGAGGGAGGTACCCCTACCAGGGGAGGCTCGAAGTGTACCAGAACGGGACCTGGGGCAGTGTCTGTAACAGAGGATTCACGTCCGAGGCAGCCAGGGTGGTGTGTGATAAACTCGGATACTGGTGAGCTTCTCCTAACAACATCCATGGTAACTTTGGTAACCTTTTTGATGTGTTATGTCTGGCTTAGAAGAAACATAACGTGTTTTCTTTATAATGCATATAATTGTAACTCGTAAGCAGCATTGGTAAGTAAGTATGTAAATGTATACGTCTATTGAATATGACTCAGAACAGACTCTAACTGTATCTGAAACAAAAACATAGTTTCGATTTCTATCAGACTGCATTCGAATCGCAAAGGAAAACTCCTCTTAAGAGTATCATTGTTTCATAGGTTTTAACAGTCAATCCTATGTTCCTAACACTGTTTCATATTTCACGTCGCCAACATATGTTAGTTTACATTCCGTCTGAGGAACCTGTGCCTAGTATTCTTCTGTATTCCACATTACATTCACCAAACCTATTGCTGTAAACATCCAACATTATACACTTTACCAAACCCCTCCCACTGTCGTGTCTCTGCGACCATCCAACCTTCATCAGCATCTCGTCCAGATCAGTTACCTCTTACAACCCAGGGCTGGAGGGAGAAGCTAGTCGATCAGATCGAGAGATGATGTTGACATTGTATCAACCATGATTTCAAATACACAGGTCACTCCGTCTTTCTCCTACAGCATTACATATTCAATATCGGACATAACTGTGTTGATGCCATGGTGCTAAATGATGCTTACTTTATTCACTATCAACCTTCCACTCCGTGGCCATATTTCTAATTTCAATATCCTTAATCTGTGCCAAAGGAGCGCTAGTGGTCAGATCGGCTCTGCCTCATCCTACGGAGTCTTTACTGGCCCTGTGGACGTGGAGAACTTCAAGTGTTCCGGGAACGAACCTGATCTCGCCTTCTGTTCCTGGGACCAGTCCAACTGTACACACACCACTGACGTCGGGCTCACATGTCAGTCCTCCACAGTTGGTATGTATCCGATCTCTTGTAAGAGTTCAGAGTGTGTATATATCCAATCTCTTGTCAAAGTTCACAGTGGGTACGTATCCAATATATTGTCAAAGTTCAATGTGGGTATGTATCCAGTCTCTTGTAAAAGCCAATAATGGGCATGTATCCACTTTCTTGTAAAATACCAAAGTGGGTACGTATCTGATCTCTTGTAAAAGTCCACAGTCCACCTCTCCGCTGTCGTGTAAAGGCAACTGTAGTCGCGTTACCACTGTCGTGTAAAAATAGTGGTCACATGTCCGTACTCTTGTAGAATTCTGTACTCTACAAGTCAACACTGATCACTTATTCGCTATAGTGTGAATTTATACATCGGGGACCTATCTGTTTTCCTGTACAATTAAGCTATGAACATGTACATGTATCGGTCTCTTGTAGAAGTCTATAGTTATATTGCTAACGTGTCTGCTCTCTTAAAGACTAGTGGGCAGTGGGCCCGTATCTGTTCTCGCGTAAAAGTCTAAAGTGGTAACAAACCCACCGTACCGTCTTGTTAAGGTCCACAGTGGCCACTTATCCACTCTCTTGGCTTTTAAAATTATACATATTCGCTCTCTTGTCTTGTAAAATTCTACATATTCGCTCTCTTGTTTATGCCTTGTCTCTACTCTCTTGTTAATGAGCAGTTGGTACGTGTGCGGACACTTGCATCAGGTTCCCCTTCAGTTTACACACTATTTACACGATTTAGAAATATCATTTGCCATAAAGACATGCAAGCTATACGTGAATTTAATTATCCCAGCCGTGTCCAACGTGAAGCTGAGGGACGGCCCCAACCCATGGACGGGGAGGGTGGAGGTGTACAACAGGTACTCCCAGTATCACTGGAGTGCCGTCTGTGGGTTTGGGAACCACTCCTTCTCAGCCATCAAACCTCTGTGTTCTACACTCGGCTTCAAGTAAGTAGAATGTATGTGAGAAGCCATGGTCATCAATTGTCTCTCAATAAGAGAAAAACAACAACTGTGTAAGAACATGAAGATTTTCTGGATAACAACTTCTTCAATGTGAGAATGGTATACAATGGGGATTTGTATTACAAATCCCCATTGTATACCATTCTCATGCATGTTAATCCCCCTGATTGAGTCTCCTCACCATTGTTTTGTTTGCTATATAAATGTACCATATTTTTGTTATTTCCTTATATTCCACCTGATGAAGGAGTGAGTATGTACTCCGAAACGTCGTGTATTTTCAAATTTAAGAAGTTGTTATCCAGAAAATCTTCATGTTCTTATGTATACCACTTCTAAATGCCCTTCAAAGACCTGAAACAACTGTGTATTCTGTAACTGTCAGTCTTGTCCACCCAAATTACAACGGAAGTGTAAGCAATGCGTCAAGATCGAATTAGAAAATGAAAATACACAAGTTACATAGATATTAAATAGATATTAAGTCCTCTGCTAGTATAACTTGTACTTGCTCACCAGGTTTATATGGCAAGATGACAAGAGCCGGCATCAATAAACTTTGTAAAATTTTCAACTTCTCCCCAAGAACTGCTGCACCCAAAGGTTGATAGTTTATGGAGAGATATAACATGAACCTAGGTGATTAGCTGTTTCACATTAAACAATAGATTTTGGCGCATTAACATTGCGTTTAGTCCACCGAGCTGTATAAATGGGTACCTGAACACGGTAAGCACGGACCTATAGCTAGGAAGCTATCAGTAGTGACATCGACAGTGAAATTCTTTCAGTGTTTATAATGTAAGTAAAATGTTGAAAAGCATATACTAGTAATTAAAAAAATCCATATTATTATTCAGCTTAACCAGTCTATGACAACAAGCCTTATATTGACCAGATGTTGTGTTTGGCCACATGACAGTTGTGTCAATGGGTTTGTATTCCATCACTCACCCCATGTTGCAGGTATGGCGGACACCAGGTACAGGCGCTGCCGGAAGGATCTACAAAGGTCCACCTGCGTCAGTTGTCCTGTACGGGGAAGGAAACCAACATCGGTCTGTGTAAGGGTTACGAGATGTCTCACAGCAACGACTGTGGCGACGACCCACCCACAACGTGGACACTCGACTGCTCAGGTGACCAGATAGACCTTGAATAGTAAATGTTTCTGTCCATACATGGCTGCAAGTAAGGCACTTTAGGTTCTTATTGGAGTTTGTGTATCTGATTGATTTTACAACACCAATGCCTAAGTTTGAGTATTTCCCCAGTGCTCCACTACTACTTGGGGTGATTGAGCTCCCTGTATAAACATGACTGCAGGCGGGGTGCAAGAAATTTCGGATATTTATAATTTAGGTTGTGTGTACTTTGTCTTTACGACACGGGTGCCTCAATGTTTGTATATCTCAGGCTCACGTGTGTCCTAACTGTTGCCTCATTAAACTCGTAATTTGAGATATATTCAATGTACTTTTGGTCTAGTCGGTTTAACATGGTTCAGCTTTGATTGTAGGTATATTAATCTGGTAACTATAACCTGTTGGTGCGAACGGCAATATTCCTTCAATTATACTTTAAAAGTACTGTTTGTCCCTTCAAACGTTAATAATTGTACACGTGTGTGTAGGAGGGATTCAGGTACGTCTAGTGGGGGGAGAGAACCCTCTTGAAGGCAAGGTGGAGATCTACAACGGTGGCAGATGGTCGCCAGTGCTGGGTACACAGGTGCAGGTCGAGGAGGCACGGGTCCTGTGTGCTTCTCTCGGTTACCAGTGAGTTCTACATTTTTACATATGCAATATTAATATTAATTTAATGAGACGTAACCATTGAATTCACCGTTGGTGTTGACATACCTCAAAAACTTCTAATTAAAATGATAATATGCCTTTGTGGTTTATGTCTCCTTAGTGCGTGTGTCGATTATAAATTAGCAATGTATTTTTTTAAACAGAACGAACCACGCCCTGGTGCTACCTATAAACAGTAAGGGTGCAGGCACCTCACCGGAAGTTAACAGTCTCTCGTGCTTAAGCTCATATAAACACATCTCGCAGTGTACACTGTCAACTCCAGCTGCAAATGCTAGTCCTACAGCCGCGGCCATCAAGTGCTTCAGTGAGTTTGTTTGTTGTATAATTGTTAATGTCATTGTTCACTGACAACCACCTGCATATTAAAAGATGATACTAAACGACCTTCCATTTAATACCATTTATATACCCCCGCCTTACAACGTAAGTGGGGGTATATAGCGTTCATTCTGTCCGTTTGTCCGTCCGTCTGTCCATCCGTCACAAAACTTTGTGCAGAGCATATTTCTCAAACTATACATGCTAGCTTCACCAAACTTGCTACACATGTTAGCCATGATCTCTAGTTGTGCCTTTTGAGGGTAAGATCAATTTCTGAATTAAATGTTTTCGGTTTCCATGGAAACATGACCAAACAGTGACTCAATAAGGAAATCCAGTGTGGAACTGATTTCCTAAACTATTCATTCTAGCTACACCAAACTTCATACAAATGTCAACCATGCTGCCTTTTTTGGTTGGTTGGGCTGGTTATTTAAACGAGTATTTCTGTAATTTAACAATTTGACAAAGTAACAATTTTGTACTGGATGATTCCATACACTGTTGTAACACAGGTACATCTGGCAGGGGCGGGTTTGCCTGAGTGTCCCCAACCTCAATTGCTTAAATAATCAGCTCCATCTTCTATACACTCTCCAGACTGCAGCCAGTTGTTTACTGGAGAGTCAGGTCAGATCCTCTCCCCTGGGTACCCGGGTACTGCCAGTGAGTACACAGACTGTCTGTACCACATCCAACCTAACGGCTCTGCCGCTCTCTACAAGATGTTCTACAACAGGTTACAGCTCGGCAACAATGATATTCTACAGGTAAGTAACCACGATTTCTTTTTACACCTTCTTCGATTTGACGATACACGACGTATATGATGCATATTCACATGCTCCGAAACGCATATTTTCTCATAAAGAATTTTTTGTTCATATGAATTCGACTTCTAAATGCCCCGAAGCAATTGATCCCTCGGATAGCCTTTGAGATTTGTGGTTGTATGTGGATCGCACTCTCTGCATTATAACAAATTATTGTTCATTTTTGGGAAATAGTTCATATTGCAGAAATTGTGTTGTCCCAAATATGATAATGTTTCACTTGTTCCTGATTTAAATGACATTCATTTCTAAATTCGATACGGCTGATAGTATTCAGAACAACCAATTACGATTAAACTGCACTGTCAGTTGTGAACTTAAGGTTTTTTAGCCATCTAGTATCCTTGACATACTAATATTATGTTTCATTTTCGAGACAGCGTGGTGGCTTTTATACATTATGCTATCTAATGATTAGTCAATCATCATATGCACATTTTCATATCATTCATAATTAAAAATCAAAGCCCAAGCTCTTGATCCTATGATACCAAGAATACAACGACAGTTCCTGGCAATACAGATGACCTTGCTATCTTTATCAAACTGCGTTCGTCCGACGTATGTTGAAACAACTGACGGTGCAACACCTGTACTGCTACAATGGCCTGTTCCGTTTCTTAAAGATAATAAAATCTCTCTCTTTGTTTCTATGTTAATTCGATCATTCATATAGACAATGCTTTCAAGTAAACAAAACACATGTATACGATTATTTCGAAGCGTCAACTACTTACTAAGATATGGCCATTCAAAGTGAGTAAAATTGGCCAGCCAATCATCCCAATCCTTAAACAGTCTGCCGGGCCGCCGTTAGCTTTCGTTAGCGATGTGACGTCATACACAGGAGTTGCTTAATGAAATCCGTAGGCGATTTGTCGATTTTCGTCGATAATTCGTTTAAAACATATTAAGAACGTTTCGACATTACAAGTTTCCGATAGAATGGGTATCTGTGCGTCCGTTGGGAGTAATTTCGGAGTTTTTGGAGTATTTTTCGATATTCAATCACTTTTGATTTGATTTGTTCTTTTCCCATTCGGGTGGAGTGTTAGGCTATCTTATAGGCTACAATATGTTTTGAAATGAATAACTGACAATCCAAAAATAAAAAAATACCCTGCAATTTTCTAAAATTATAACGTCATTATTAGTTAATTTTTTGTTGTGCTTGATTTTGTGTTTGAAGAGGCGTATCGTTTCAAATCTACTGCATCATTATTTCTCATGGTGATTTTATATTGCTAATAGAATAGTTACATTATAACTAAGAAAATCATATCATTTTCATCATTGTTACTGGTTTACACATTTTTTAGATACAAATATTCGGGCTATCTTTAAATCTATAGTCGTGTACATTTACAATTACTTAGATTAGGTGTAATACCACTGACCTAACATAAACATTCATTAGATTATAGCATTGCATGAGCTTTACTAAAAAAACATCAGCATGATATAAAACAGGCTTTGCATTTCATATTGCATGTATTGTTTGGTGATCAATTCATATGTTTTTGGAAATAAAATAATGTTTAAATCACATCGGATAAAAATATGGAAAATGTATCTTTCCCATTTTCAAATGAAAGAATTGGAACTATAGAACTTTGATCAACTCGCCATGGCCTTGTGTTGTTTGGTTTGCAATTTAAAAAATATTACTCTGGCTATAGTTCAGTCGTGTAGATTTCCCCTCTTATTTAATATGTAACCAAGTTAGAGTGTCAATAACGCAACTACACCACTTATTGCATATCGTTACATTGATAAACACAAATATGGAAAATGTATTTTGTTATTTCGCAAATGGACGAATGTGAAAATAAAAATTATTCAACATACCCATGAGTCAATGAATGAGGCGTGTTAATACCGTTATAATTTGTATAAAATGTGTAATAGATCTCTGATCATCTGACATGCGTGCCGCCGCAATATTGGGCGATGATAAGAATTGTTCCAAAACACATTGCAGAATTATGGATCCAGCAATGGTCACATCACGTATTAAACAGTCTGCTGCAATTTGTAGTACGTTTTACGGGGCGTGTATATATGTAATTTTGTTGTATAAGGACAAAGGTAAATATGTTATTTAAGCAGTTATGTAAGGCTAATTCAAGTGGATTCTGTCATTAGACGCCAAGCGACTCCTGTGTATTACGTCACAAGGCCTAGCACGCAGTATTCGCTCTTGCCTTAAGTTTTACGAGGCGTAATTGAGTGGCGTTCTGAAAAGGCCTTATAAAAGGTGTTTATTGGTTGAATTGACATCCTCATCATCTTTGAATATGCTTGAATAAATACCGAAAAGTGATATGGTCCAGGTTTGTGGGTTTTTAAAGAGTGTTCGGTAGTGTCGACACTATGCTTAAGCCATCTAAGATCTGCTTATGTTTTATTGTAGGTTTCCGAGAACCCAATCACAGGTCCGTTCACAGAGTACACGAAATCCTCCCTTCCCGGCCTCCATCTGTTCAAGAAGGACCTCTATATCCGGTTCCTAACTTCCTGTTGCGGACCCCGCAGTTTCTACATCAGATGGGAACGTATGTGAACATCGGGTATTTTATGAAGGCGCAATATCCGCTGCGTTTTATAAAGGAGAACATCACAATGAAAATGATTGACATAACAAAGACATCTATAAATAATTATATATATAAATAACCCGTCATTAATCTTTACTTTTTAATCCACCACCCGAACGTTTTCAAATGTCTACCAAAACCCCACACGAGGGTTTACTCTGACCTATATATCGCCATACGTTTTAAATACAAAGGTGAAAACAATCGTGAAAATGATCAAGCCCTCGTGATCTAAGTTTGAGGCGCACATAAAATATTTCAATTTTGGGAACCGAGCAGAATAGACAGCAACGATAGAAACAAACAATTTTCTCATAATCACAAATCCTCCGTGGTCTAGTAGGATAGTATTGGGCTACAAATAGGATGGTTTCCCCAATGTCAACTATACAAGTTTTAAACGTGTAAATAAGTACCTAACTGAACAGGAGATTAACGTTATATGGAGTAACGTCTTTCAATTAGATTGTAAACTTTAGGTCTTACCATATGTTGAAAATTAACTTACTGTGAGGTTAACTTTCAACGGTTGGTGAAACCTCTCGTCGGAGTAAAACATTAAAGTTCGTAGTGAAACCTACTCAAAGATCATAACAGGAAGTGAAATTACCTCACAATGTATAGAGGTTATCATGAGAGTGTGTTTTGGGATGGTCAATATCCTGCATTAGGAATAAACATTGTATTTTGCGAGCCTTGGCGAGCTAAATACATTGTGTTTATTTCTAATGCAGGATATTTACCATCCCAAAACACACGAGCATGATAACTTCTTAATAATACAATGTCATTCTTCATTCATTTTGCGCAAAACAGCATGACAACATTAATTTCAAAGTTGAACTTTACTGTAACTACGCGTATTGATATATGCAGATGAACTGCGTGCTATTCCAACAGTAAAATGACACAAAATAACGCCTCCTAAATTATGCTTTCAGTGAAAATAATTGTTATTTTTGGCATGATCATAATATTCAATGTTTATAATACGTTTTCAAATAAAAAAAATTAAAGGTGAGGACAGCGAATTTGAACTCGCGTCCTTTCGTGTAATCATGAGTATAGGGGAGTCCATCTTGAAAGAGCGAGAGCTGCTTCCCTTCCGCCCGGTTGCAAATGGCGACTCACCCATCACACGGAGAGCTAAACTGAATGTTAGGCAGCGAATTCTAGTAGCAATTTGAAGCTAATCGTCTATTAAACAATTCTGGTTCGAGTGTCAAGCAGTCACATACAAAAAAATCAAAATGGCCGCCAAAATCCAAAATGGCTGCCGATATCCAGCTTTTTTGGGAACACGCCTCAAAACCTTTGTGCTATTGAACCTAGAATAGTGATTTTGGACTCAAAAGTTTCGTTTTTAGTACCAATTTGAAGCTAATGGTCTATTAAACAATTCTGGTTCGAGTGTCAAGCAGTCAGATACAAAAAATTCAAAATGGCCGCCAAAATCCAGAATGGCTGCCGATATCCAGCTTTTTTGGGATTACGCCTCATAAACTTTGTGCTATTGAACCTAGAATGGTTATTTTGGACTCTTAACATAGGTTTGCATCTATAAGTAAATATTTAAGAATGACAAAAACATGATTGGAACATATCTTCACTTTAATTGAGTCATATTGCCAAGATGATGCTTACAAACGTGCTTGAAAAACTCCTTGAAGAATATACATTCAATAACAAAATGACTAACAATTAACCAAGCCCCCTATTTCAGTATTGGCAATTGTTCTAGTCCAGCTATTTCTCGCATGTGCACTTGCACTGCCGTGTGCACTTCAACTTTGCCTTCACACACTTGCACAGTGGAACAGTGAAGATTGACGTTCGATAAATGAATGTGACTCAAACTGCCTTTGTTACCTGTGAGTATCTGTAAATAGTTTGCTCGGTAGATTTCAACTCGCGATGACCATGTAACCACTGGTTGATGATAATAAACAAAGTTTGCCGCACCATGCAGTGCACACTGTTTGTTTTGTCATTTCTCAAATTAATGTATATTAAATAAAGCATGTATATTTAAATGAAGCTGTTTCGCTGTTACGACAATTTACGGTTTTTTTTACAGGCGTTCGCAATGTTAATGCATTTGACGTCATTAACAAAAGAAGTTCCGTCACTTGACCTCTGTAATTTGCATCTTTATCCGTATATGACCCCAACGGATACCGAAAATATCCGTAGCCTTTATCCTGCCGAGAACACCATCCATTGTATGATAAATAGAGTTATCCTGTTTTGGAGTGAAATTTGCTTCAAAATTTACTAAATGTAGATTAGTTTTATCATCAAGTGAACACAAACTCTAACCATTCCAGTGTTACGTGTTTTGTTTAACAGCACATCAGACGAAACACTGAAAGTATCTGTAAAAAAGTTTACAAACGTTGGCATTATATTAGTTTGGAACAGTTACCAAAAGTGAGTGGCCAAAATAGATTGATGGATGTATAGATGTAGATACAGAGGATAGCCACACAGATATAGAGACTGTAAAACCCCATAAACCAGCTAAACTTTGTCTTTTATTTTAACTTTGCTTAATGTCTGTGTCTGTTGTCCGTGTTAGCGGTGACCCTGGAGAGCACAGTGCAGCTGACGTGTACAGACACGTACATGAAGGTGGGGGTAAACATCACGGAGCTAAGGTGGCTGTACCCCGACACCAACCCCGCCTACATCTCACTCGTCAACGAGGGCTGCACCGGCTCCTACTCAGGGGACACGTGGACCATCACCAACCAGCACACAGACTGCTTTACTAATAGGAAGGTAGGTATATCATACACATGGAGGATACTACTTAAGAAATAGATAAACTGGTATAAATGCCGGAGCTTGTCGACGGCATTTATCCTACAGTTTAACTTGAACTTTCAAACCGTTTATAAGCCACTGAACAAACACATTATGAAATCTATTTCTAATAAATTCAAACTTTGAAATTTAAGCGATTTCTAATCAGTAAATAAACTTTTGAATATAAATAATCTCTGCAAAAAGTGTACAGTGCATGATAAAACATATGTTAAGCATTGTCTTAGATCATGCGCTAAACGTCAGGTTATGAAGGTTATCCTTTTCAGCTGTCAGTCTTGTGTTTATGAGAATGTATACCGGTCACATGACCTTGTTTAATCCAATCAGCAGAGTGCATATCGCTTAAATTTCAAAGTCTGAATTTATACGACCATACATTTAATATAATTTTTTATTGAACGAGTTGATTATTTGGTAATAAACGAGCGAAAGCGAGTTTGATAACAACACATTGACGAGATAATGCGAACCAGGGACAGCTGGCATAACCATCGCAGGACAAAAAGTGGTGGAATGCGCTTGCCGGATTCTTCAGGATCCGCTAATATTTGGGAGAATCCGGAAGGATCTGGCAAATGGGTTCCACCACTTTTTGTCCCGTGCATCATTACGATGTGTGGACACAGCTGTAACAGTTCAATGTCCAAGCATAAGTCATGCTACGATCCTGTGTCAACACTTATCCATGCTTCTATCCAACTATTTTCTTTGATAACTTAAAAACACGCACGTATGATTAATGTACATTAGAAGCAATTGGGGTTACATCCTTTAGCAGACAACCATCTATAGTGACTAGAATGAAGCCCCCCACATGAAGACCTCGATACACATTGTCGATTAGAATGCGCTGTTGTTATTATGCCCCCTCAATGTTAGTATTTGTTCCTTGTTACAGATAGACAGCCGGGAGGTGACGTACAGTAACGCTCTGATCTACAAGGAGATAGGGAGCGGACCAATCGTCAGGGAGCACAGGTGGAGGGTCGACATGGACTGTGCCTTTAACCGGGACATTACGGTATGGGCTGGACATAAGAGGAACACCACTTTAGGAGATATATATATATATATATATATATATGTTTTATGCTGTGAAACATAACGCTAGAAGATGAACAGTGACTGATCCTCTTACACTGTGTGCAAACTCACAAACCACTGTGTTGAATACCATTTTAAGTTGACATGTAATTAATTTAAAGAGATAAGTATGTTCTTGATTATTTTTCAAAACATTAACTCATTCAGTTATTAATTTAAAATTGTATGATAATGTACTCTAAATGAAACATTTAATCAACTTAGTATTTTTGTAGATGCAATATGGTGTACGGGAAAGAAAAAATAAAACGGGACTTTATACATGGAAATAAGAATTGATATGTATGCTGTCAGCTTTTGTTACGTGAATCGAGCCAGTTCATACATATTGACCTCCTTACTGTTAGATAGGATATCTTCTCAATGCTTCTTGTTCATATTGACCTCCTTACTGTTAGATATATATATATAGGATATCTATCTTCTCAATGCTTCTTGTTCATATTGACCTCCTTACTGTTAGATAGGATATCTTCTCAATGCTTCTTGTTCATATTGACCTCCTTACTGTTAGATAGGATATCTTCTCAATGCTTCTTGTTCATATTGACCTCCTTACTGTTAGATAGGATATCTTCTCAATGCTTCTTGTTCATATTGACCTCCTTACTGTTAGATAGGATATCTTCTCAATGCTTCTTGTTCATATTGACCTCCTTACTGTTAGATAGGATATCTTCTCAATACTTCTTGTTCATATTGACCTCCTTACTGTTAGATATATATATATAGGATATCTATCTTCTCAATGCTTCTTGTTCATATTGACCTCCTTACTGTTAGATATATATATATAGGATATCTATCTTCTCAATGCTTCTTGTTCATATTGACCTCCTAACTGTTAGATAGGATATCTTCTCAATGCTTCTTGTTCATATTGACCTCCTTACTGTTAGATAGGATATCTTCTCAATGCTTCTTGTTCATATTGACCTCCTTACTTTTAGATAGGATATCTTCTCAATGCTTCTTGTTCATATTGACCTCCTTACTGTTAGATAGGATATCTTCTCAATGCTTCTTGTTCATATTGACCTCCTTACTGTTAGATAGGATATCTTCTCAATGCTTCTTGTTCATATTGACCTCCTTACTGTTAGATAGGATATCTTCTCAATGCTTCTTGTTCATATTGACCTCCTTACTGTTAGATAGGATATCTTCTCAATGCTTCTTGTTCATATTGACCTCCTTACTGTTAGATATATATATATAGGATATCTATCTTCTCAATGCTTCTTGTTCATATTGACCTCCTTACTGTTAGATATATATATATAGGATATCTATCTTCTCAATGCTTCTTGTTCATATTGACCTCCTTACTGTTAGATAGGATATCTTCTCAATGCTTCTTGTTCATATTGACCTCCTTACTGTTAGATAGGATATCTTCTCAATGCTTCTTGTTCATATTGACCTCCTTACTTTTAGATAGGATATCTTCTCAATGCTTCTTGTTCATATTGACCTCCTTACTGTTAGATATATATATATATAGGATATCTATCTTCTCAATGCTTCTTGTTCATATTGACCTCCTTACTGTTAGATAGGATATCTTCTCAATGCTTCTTGTTCATATTGACCTCCTTACTGTTAGATATATATATATAGGATATCTATCTTCTCAATGCTTCTTGTTCATATTGACCTCCTTACTGTTAGATAGGATATCTTCTCAATGCTTCTTGTTCATATTGACCTCCTTACTGTTAGATAGGATATCTTCTCAATGCTTCTTGTTCATATTGACCTCCTTACTGTTAGATATATATATATAGGATATCTATCTTCTCAATGCTTCTTGTTCATATTGACCTCCTTACTGTTAGATAGGATATCTTCTCAATGCTTCTTGTTCATATTGACCTCCTTACTGTTAGATATATATATATAGGATATCTATCTTCTCAATGCTTCTTGTTCATATTGACCTCCTTACTGTTAGATATATATATATAGGATATCTATCTTCTCAATGCTTCTTGTTCATATTGACCTCCTTACTGTTAGATATATATATATAGGATATCTATCTTCTCAATGCTTCTTGTTCATATTGACCTCCTTACTGTTAGATAGGATATCTTCTCAATGCTTCTTGTTCATATTGACCTCCTTACTGTTAGATATATATATATAGGATATCTATCTTCTCAATGCTTCTTGTTCATATTGACCTCCTTACTGTTAGATAGGATATCTTCTCAATGCTTCTTGTTCATATTGACCTCCTTACTGTTAGATAGGATATCTTCTCAATGCTTCTTGTTCATATTGACCTCCTTACTGTTAGATATATATATATAGGATATCTATCTTCTCAATGCTTCTTGTTCATATTGACCTCCTTACTGTTAGATAGGATATCTTCTCAATGCTTCTTGTTCATATTGACCTCCTTACTGTTAGATATATATATATAGGATATCTATCTTCTCAATGCTTCTTGTTCATATTGACCTCCTTACTGTTAGATAGGATATCTTCTCAATGCTTCTTGTTCATATTGACCTCCTTACTGTTAGATAGGATATCTTCTCAATGCTTCTTGTTCATATTGACCTCCTTACTGTTAGATAGGATATCTTCTCAATGCTTCTTGTTCATATTGACCTCCTTACTGTTAGATAGGATATCTTCTCAATGCTTCTTGTTCATATTGACCTCCTTACTGTTAGATATATATATATAGGATATCTATCTTCTCAATGCTTCTTGTTCATATTGACCTCCTTACTGTTAGATATATATATATAGGATATCTATCTTCTCAATGCTTCTTGTTCATATTGACCTCCTTACTGTTAGATATATATATATAGGATATCTATCTTCTCAATGCTTCTTGTTCATATTGACCTCCTTACTGTTAGATAGGATATCTTCTCAATGCTTCTTGTTCATATTGACCTCCTTACTGTTAGATATATATATATAGGATATCTATCTTCTCAATGCTTCTTGTTCATATTGACCTCCTTACTGTTAGATAGGATATCTTCTCAATGCTTCTTGTTCATATTGACCTCCTTACTGTTAGATAGGATATCTTCTCAATGCTTCTTGTTCATATTGACCTCCTTACTGTTAGATATATATATATAGGATATCTATCTTCTCAATGCTTCTTGTTCATATTGACCTCCTTACTGTTAGATAGGATATTTTCTCAATGCTTCTTGTTCATATTGACCTCCTTACTGTTAGATAGGATATCTTCTCAATGCTTCTTGTTCATATTGACCTCCTTACTGTTAGATATATATATATATAGGATATCTATCTTCTCAATGCTTCTTGTTCATATTGACCTCCTTACTGTTAGATATATATATATATAGGATATCTATCTTCTCAATGCTTCTTGTTCATATTGACCTCCTTACTGTTAGATAGGATATCTTCTCAATGCTTCTTGTTCATATTGACCTCCTTACTGTTAGATATATATATATAGGATATCTATCTTCTCAATGCTTCTTGTTCATATTGACCTCCTTACTGTTAGATAGGATATCTTCTCAATGCTTCTTGTTCATATTGACCTCCTTTCTGTTAGATAGGATATCTTCTCAATGCTTCTTGTTCATATTGACCTCCTTACTGTTAGATATATATATATAGGATATCTATCTTCTCAATGCTTCTTGTTCATATTGACCTCCTTACTGTTAGATATATATATATAGGATATCTATCTTCTCAATGCTTCTTGTTCATATTGACCTCCTTACTGTTAGATATATATATATAGGATATCTATCTTCTCAATGCTTCTTGTTCATATTGACCTCCTTACTGTTAGATAGGATATCTTCTCAATGCTTCTTGTTCATATTGACCTCCTTACTGTTAGATATATATATATAGGATATCTATCTTCTCAATGCTTCTTGTTCATATTGACCTCCTTACTGTTAGATAGGATATCTTCTCAATGCTTCTTGTTCATATTGACCTCCTTACTGTTAGATATATATATATAGGATATCTATCTTCTCAATGCTTCTTGTTCATATTGACCTCCTTACTGTTAGATATATATATATAGGATATCTATCTTCTCAATGCTTCTTGTTCATATTGACCTCCTTACTGTTAGATATATATATATAGGATATCTATCTTCTCAATGCTTCTTGTTCATATTGACCTCCTTACTGTTAGATAGGATATCTTCTCAATGCTTCTTGTTCATATTGACCTCCTTACTGTTAGATATATATATATAGGATATCTATCTTCTCAATGCTTCTTGTTCATATTGACCTCCTTACTGTTAGATAGGATATCTTCTCAATGCTTCTTGTTCATATTGACCTCCTTACTGTTAGATAGGATATCTTCTCAATGCTTCTTGTTCATATTGACCTCCTTACTGTTAGATATATATATATAGGATATCTATCTTCTCAATGCTTCTTGTTCATATTGACCTCCTTACTGTTAGATAGGATATCTTCTCAATGCTTCTTGTTCATATTGACCTCCTTACTGTTAGATATATATATATAGGATATCTATCTTCTCAATGCTTCTTGTTCATATTGACCTCCTTACTGTTAGATATATATATATAGGATATCTATCTTCTCAATGCTTCTTGTTCTTATTGACCTCCTTACTGTTAGATATATATATATATAGGATATCTATCTTCTCAATGCTTCTTGTTCATATTGACCTCCTTACTGTTAGATAGGATATCTTCTCAATGCTTCTTGTTCATATTGACCTCCTTACTGTTAGATATATATATATAGGATATCTATCTTCTCAATGCTTCTTGTTCATATTGACCTCCTTACTGTTAGATAGGATATCTTCTCAATGCTTCTTGTTCATATTGACCTCCTTACTGTTAGATAGGATATCTTCTCAATGCTTCTTGTTCATATTGACCTCCTTACTGTTAGATATATATATATAGGATATCTATCTTCTCAATGCTTCTTGTTCATATTGACCTCCTTACTGTTAGATAGGATATTTTCTCAATGCTTCTTGTTCATATTGACCTCCTTACTGTTAGATAGGATATCTTCTCAATGCTTCTTGTTCATATTGACCTCCTTACTGTTAGATATATATATATATAGGATATCTATCTTCTCAATGCTTCTTGTTCATATTGACCTCCTTACTGTTAGATATATATATATAGGATATCTATCTTCTCAATGCTTCTTGTTCATATTGACCTCCTTACTGTTAGATAGGATATCTTCTCAATGCTTCTTGTTCATATTGACCTCCTTACTGTTAGATATATATATATAGGATATCTATCTTCACAATGCTTCTTGTTCATATTGACCTCCTTACTGTTAGATAGGATATCTTCTCAATGCTTCTTGTTCATATTGACCTCCTTACTGTTAGATAGGATATCTTCTCAATGCTTCTTGTTCATATTGACCTCCTTACTGTTAGATAGGATATCTTCTCAATGCTTCTTGTTCATATTGACCTCCTTACTGTTAGATATATATATATATAGGATATCTATCTTCTCATTGCTTCTTGTTCATATTGACCTCCTTACTGTTAGATATATATATATAGGATATCTATCTTCTCATTGCTTCTTGTTAATGCTACAACATTCTAATCTCCTGTTCAAGACGAAATGATCATAATAGTCATTCGTTATTGACCCAAATATAGAGTTCATTGGACATTTATTTTGCGAATTGTGCACCCAGCAATCACAGTCCCAGTTATAGGGCTGATCTGTCCTACTGAGTCGAAGCAAGCAAGAAATGTGTTAACGGCTTTATATATGACGTGGCCGGGAATCGAGCCCTGTCGTCCGTGTGATGTGCGGACACTCTAGCTATATTCCTGGTTGATTATGAATATAAATATGATTATGATCATGAACCATGCTGATAAATCTGCCATGTTGTATGTTCAAGGTAAACCAGGGATACAACGTCGACACGCAGTACAACTATATGAAGAACTTGACCACAAACTACCAGGCTGAAATACATCTGTACAACGACTCCACCTTGCATCACGAAATGAGCTTTGAGCCAATCAGGGCCAAGTTAGGAGATGACCTATATGTCAAGGTCAACTTGAAGGGCAACTGGAACGTCACAATGAGGCTACAGCACTGCGTGGGGAAACCTGACCCAAATTCGAGCATTTCGTATTCACTTGTTCGAAACGGGTAGCTTTTATTTGTAATTCTTAACGTTCATCTCTCGTCTATATTAATGTTATCAAAGTGAAGAAGGGAACATTAGCGAGATTATGTAATCGGCCTAATCTCTTCCCAAGTTCAGTTTATGCTTACAAAGATTTCTCTGAAAATCCAAACTTCGTAGCTGTAAAAGTATTGATTCATATTTCGCCTGTGAATCGACACCTGATAGGACTAACTTGAAGATGATGCTTCCGGAAATTGCGAAATATGTTGAAATGGTAAATAGACAAATATTTGATGCTAGTATGTTTCCTTCAAATGTTATGTGTCACATGTTCACGTCGTGAATCCGGACATGCCAGTTACATACATGCTTCGATTTGACTTACAGTTTGGTAAGTAACTGAATCACTCTCTTCTCCCTTTCCCGTACCACCAGATGTTCAGTGGACACCGAGACGCACGTGATATACGAGGACCCCACCACCACGCTCTTCCACTTCAAGGCCTTTGAGTTCTACGCCGGCTTCAGCACCGTCTACCTGTCCTGTGACGTCACATTCTGCACACCTGAAGACATATCTGACGTCTGTAAATGGAAATGTGACACGTCTCACACCAAGAGAGATAACTCTGTTCTCAGTTCTGTTAGAAAGCAGTTGGAAGTTCTATAGTGAAAGTGATGATAAATAAATGTTCCCAATGTATTGAAATGGCTTATAATTATGTCTATATAAAGAACCCATGATTATGTCACTTCACTTGACAATCAAAATGTAAACAAGATTTTATGGTTAGTAACTTCTTTATAGTGTAGATAACTTTGATCAGTCATTTACAGAGGGTATATAGGTTAACTAAATAATTATGAAAGATCATTACGTACATCCTCTTATCAATGAACAGTTCACCTAACTTCCCAGCTATGTGCATCGCTCGGTGTAAACCCCTTTAAATCACGTGACCTCGACATCAAAGGGATTATACTATAGTAACTCACTGCTCTTCATTGGATCGTACCAAGACTTAGTCAAACTGACGTCATGAACAAACACTTCACAATTGACAGGAAAACGGTAGTTTCGAGTCATAAGAAAACTAAATCCTCTTTTGAACTGAGATAATCTGTCATTAAAAGGATGGGATACACTGTATGTATGTAGACTCTTGTCTTAGTTGTGTTTATAGGATTGAAAATTGGTTTCCCATATATTTACATGCAGGTTAATGCTGACTTCCTACCCACTGCCCTACCCTCTCAAGTGTAAGTGAAAAAAACTAGTGGGATGGATATGGATATGTAGATAACCGTTAACGAAACATACCCATCAGTGAGCATAACTGTAAATATAACAGTATTTCAATTACATATGTATATACGATCATACAACGGAAAAACATATAAGTATACAACTTCAGTGTAAAAAACAAGTACGTTGTTAAACTTAATAAGGGATATGGTCACGATAACCTCCGTATCATTGGTAGTAGAGTGTCATCTCCGTTTTTACAAACAATAGTCCTGTGAACATGTTATTTATTTTCAGATGCGCACATTGATGTATGTAAATAAACAGTAGCATGACTCTCACAGGTAACATAATACCCCTTCTCTGAATAAACAATTAAAAAAAAAACAATACAAAAAAGCTAGCATTCCTTAATCTTCGAGTAATCAGGAATCACCCCTTGGCGATAGTTGATTCCCGTTCACTCGAAAGGAAATGGCAGCTGTCTACAAAATAGTTTCTATGGTTAATTCACCAAGTACATGTAGGGCAAATATTTTCTTCACCCTCTTCAATGCATGATGTAGTAAGATATACTATATCCACATTGTAATTGCACCACCGATATTTAATGGCGACAGAGATAATGCTAAAGGTATATGGAGTTTGTTAATACACTCCAATCGTTATGAAGCAGGTACCGAGTAACGGGGAAGTGTCACTGTAAGCCAAGTAAATATTACCCCACAGGGGAACAAGATGGTGACAAGATAATGGGGATAAGTCTAATGGGGTCCGAGTGGGATAAAACTTCGTTATAAAACTGTGTGAGATAGTACAAAGTATTGTACTTTTTTAGGAAGAGTTTCTTGTGGGATTCGAATCCACAACCTCACAGCCAGGTACCGATCGGGAACAGTGACAATCCCAACAGGTTATCCACTCGGTCACCAAGAACTCGACCTTCGAGGGAATAATTCTGTTTATCTTTCCTTACTGTAGAATACTCGTTTTTGGTTGCTAACGGTATTTACGTTATTCCTTATGTACCACGTCAGCCTCACGGTGTACAAATTCCATGTACCCCTCTACCACAGTAACAGCTCCTAGCTCAGAGTAGGTGTCGCATCATGGTCGGATGACGTTACATATAATGACGCACGCAGTGTACGGAGTTGTGAACAGTTCGATCGGCTGTTTACGAGTCTATTAATTACCAACTTATGTTCGCCTTTTTTGTTACTTGATTTCTAAACAAATCTTTCTTTGTATTATTTGCCAACTCAATTACTCTAACACTAACTCATTTTAAAGCATTTGAAAGCTTGTAGTCATACGTTATACGATTTTTAACATTTCTTTTGAGACGGATGACGCGATTTTGTTTACGTTTAAGGTCAAGGTCTTTCAGTCATAGTCATGATCAGTCAGAGGCAGTCAAAACGCAAAAACTATAACAATACTACTTTTATTGACATGGCGGCAACATAAATACGTTGTAAACTTCTCCCTCGGGTAATACGGTCTCATGTACCATCTTTAGGCCAGTATCATCCCTTGCCTGACGGCTCGGGAGACATTAGTGCAGAGATGGTACATGAGACCGTATTACTCGAGGAAGACGCATCCAACTTGTATTGTATGTTTTAGACGTATGGTGCTCATAGGATAACATTATGGAAATGGTTCAATCATTCTTTACAAATTGTCCGCGTTTCAATCATACTTGACAAATAGTCAGTTTTTCAATCATTCTTTACATAATAAGCTGGTAGATCCCCTTTGAATTTCGTTTTCAATTTCCCTGCCATGCTTTCTCTGAAACAAGATTGTATGTGACCATTGGCTCGTAAATATTGACTTACTTACAACAAAGGGATATGCATCGTGTGCTCTGTTAGTGACTTTCACACTTGTAATTGTTGTACGTTCCATCACGATAATCAGCGAGATCAGCGAGAGCTTTGATGTCATCTTCTGACAGGTTATTTAATTGAAGTTTCCCCTACTGCGTGCTGTCCAAATCACACGACAACACCGACACGGAGTGAAACAATTAACAACTGTTTGACTCTATGCTTGCTATGTTAAGACCTAAAGTACACTTACAATTGTTCCATTGAATGATGGTGTTACTTCTGGAGCAATATAGTCTATAACATCATTTATTGTGGCAGTATGGACACATTGTGAACCAAACACAGGTGATGATCTACATGATAACCCAAATACTAATTAGTACACATAGACATTACGTGAATTTCGCTTTCAATATAACCTGTACAAGAGTGATCTAAGTAGAAAGTAAACTGTAAGATCTCTCTACGCTTTGTATACACAGACGAACTGACATTCGTACCACGGAACACCTGACTGTGTGTACCTTGCTTTATTAACACTGGCTCTTGGAGAAAACAACATCTGACATTCGGCAAGGTCAGAAAGGTCTGTTTTAGAAGTCGGTAGGTAGTAAACACTACATAGTTTGGATTACTATTGCGTACACACGACTTGTCTGGGTTACTTCTTGCCCCTGAATCAGCCAAAGGTTATTTGAACTTTTGATAGAAAATTAGATATGTGTTTATTATTTGCGGGAATGTGTGTTATTGCTTTGTTGTTCAGTTTGAACAGCGTTTGTTGATTGTTTGAGTGAGTTATTGTTTAACGCCACTTGGGCAATATTGCAGCCATTAGCGGCGAGAAATTTGATTAAATTAGATATTTAAAATAATAGCAAAAGCATAAAAGTACGACACGAAGGCCGTAAAAACACCAGCAAATTATCACAATTTGGTTAAAAGCTGATATAGCATATATAAAAGTTATAGTTTATCAAAGAGATTAATTTCCTTTATAAAATCTAAAACGCGATGTTCACGAAAGTGAGTAAAAACTTGAGAAATGGAAATATTAGGATAAATGTTTCCCTGATATGAGCAGTGTCCAAACACTCGCACAAAATGTGTTTTACTGTGAGGGGACACTGGCAGGGGATACACGTCGGGGGATCTTCCCCCTTTAAAAGATTTGATTGTTTGAAGACTGAAGATCGACTCCCGGTCGTGTCATACAATGACAGTTAAAAGACAAGCGTTATTTGTTTGACTACAGCTGCATACTGAACTGAGACACCTACAAGTCCACATTAGTGCAAATATCATGTAAATTGACGTTCATTTTAACGTTAATAAGATTACATCATATACACTGACAACGAATCATCGTATATCAATGAGGAAAATAATCGTTTTTAAACGTATCCTAAGATTGGCACGCCAGTGATGCATTTTTATTAAATTTGGCATAATGAATTAGACAGAAGGGGTCAAATTTTGAAAATTAAAATTTCATTAATTTTCCAATTAGAGTTTTTATGTGGACTTAATTAGAAAGGTTTCATCACAAATGCATTAAATGAGTGTAAGAGTAAGTAAGTAATATGATGTACGTTTGACCAAGTTAATGACTTGCTAAAAAATTCCCAGACGAAAGTCCAAATTAAAGATTTTTAAAGATTGTCTAATGGTCACCAGGAGTTTGCAGCTTGTTTACGATGGAATATCAAATCAGACACTCAATTGTCTTCTTATAATGCTAAATGGTCTGTCTAGTTTCCGCATTGATACGGTGCTTCTAAGACATTAAAAATAAGATAATATTTGCACTAAAATACACAAGTAAGTGAACAAACGTTCGGTTTGCAGCTGTGTATATAGACAACAGAAATTCAGATAAAAGTGACTCTACATAGTGACTGTCGGTTTCACGTTGAAGAAGAGAAGTTTCAAAGTCACGGACCATAGTGAATGAATTCCTGTCTAACAACAACGTCACTTACATTATACATTTAAGATTAACCTTTCAACAAGATTTCTTTTCATTAAGATTGAATTTGTATTTTATTTGAATCAATTACTGTAACTATGACATCCTTATAGTTTTGCTAAGATTACATATAATTAAGATTACAGTTCACAAAGATTACATTTCACTAAGATTACATTTCACAAAGATTGCACCTTTGTCTTGCCCTACCAGTAAGATCCGCATATTCACATACTTCCAGATAGTGCCCGTATTACCGCTGAAGATATTCAGTGAATATTACATTTCTTGAGACAATATCATATATTGTGTTCAGAGATTTGCCACACGTGGTCAGTGCAATTAATCAGAGCGACATCTGCCAGGCAATATAAGGCATCTCACGGAGCTTAAACACTACACTACCAAATGGATCCGTATGTGATCTAGCATACACACACACTCGAATCAAATACATTGTACAGTTACATTCTAGTGTAAATGTGTCAGTCACATGGCCGGGAATGAAGGACATTTCTTTGAAGGACAGATTTCCGTATTTGTTTGTCATGTACATGTAATTAATTTCATTGAATCACGTAATTGAACCTCATTTCTCCTTGAGCTAAACTAAATTCCATCCGTTATTATCAAAAGGCATTATAATATTTAAAAAATGTGTATGTCCACGTGAAATAGCGATCGTGATAACTTTAAATTATTTAATGTTTTTTTTAGTAATTTGTAGTTCCTTTACTGCTTACATTAGTTCACCTGTGAACCCTACTTTATTTATAACTGTCTGACTGAGTTCATCATAAACCAACCTTTAAAAATTATTTCACTCAGTTTTCAGAATTTGGCCACGGTTTAAAACAACTTTAACTTGTTTTCTTGTTGTTGTAATCACCCTGCTAGTTCTATTCACATCGTGTTAGTTCTATTCACATCATGCTAGTTCTATTCACATCATGCTAGTTCTATTCTCATCATGCTAGTTCATGGACCAGTTGCTTGTTTTAAATCACCAACCTGTCTGTGTCCTTTTACAAGTAGTCGTAACTGATGACGTCATTACTATTGTGATGAAATACCCGGATTAGAGTTAGAGTGCACGGGTGCAATCTGTGAGACTTAAAGATTTAAATCTTACAGGGTAGGAGCAAGGAACAAACAGTTGTCATGATACATGGTTTAATTCTAGCGGATGTTCACGAAAAAAAACACAATTAAATTCTTCAGTTTTTGCTATCATCAAATACTTTTATAAAGGGATGCAAATGCAATTATTTTCTAAAGTTTGCATCTCGGATGTTTCTTTGTTAACAGACTTGTTTATTTAGCGTAACTTACGGGCTGGGTAAACAGGGTAGAATCCTTGTCAATATGGGATGAATCAACTTAGTGTGGACAGGTGAGGTATAAAAGTATCCAACCTCTTGTTCTGTCATTTTCAATTCAGTTTCATTTTGGAGTAGCAGCTTGATCAGGTGAAATTTAACAAATTTAAGGTATGTAATTTATCTTCATTGAGAGGTATTTTAGAAGTCGGAATGACCAGGATTGAGAGAAATATATAGATGACAATTTCTTTCTTTATTCATGATATGCGATGTTTAATCAAATTAGTCCATCTGTTTGGTAACGATACAAGCATATGTTTCAAAACGTCGCATATCGCAAATAAAGAAGTTGCCATACATATGTTGCTTCTCTCAGTTCTCGCGTGCTTTATGTTTGGTAATATGTGCTTTCACTTCACCTTCCAGTGGCTCTTTCTATCTTGATTCATAAGTTGTAAAGGTATGTAATTTAGGCTTCAAAAGCTGTTCTATTTTGATGATTTTTGTTCTGTTAAGGGGTTTTACTTACTGTGATGTATGATGTAAATTATCTCTTGCATATTTCGTATATATTTATCACGATGCGAAGTACATAATGTGCTTTATACCTCTTACGAATAGTTAATGCCGTATTTGGTTTGTTAATAATTTCACTCAACTTGCATATTCATCCCCAATGACCAAATCTGTCATAATTAATAGGTTCCAATAAATATCGAGTACCATCATTATACATGAGCAGAATCCGAAACTACACGATAACCAGTATCAACCAACCTTTGTATGTTTGTGTGTTGCAGATCAGAAATCACTCCTTTGCCCTTTATTATATCACTATACTGAGCAGACTATCATAAAAATGTTAATATTTAGCAAGAGTCAGTACTTTTCGATAAAAGAACACCATTTACAATATTTGGGATATTTGACCCCCAACAACACAATGGATGCACATTTAAGGATATGGACCGATACCCTCCATACACTTTATGCATTTGATCTGATAGAAAATTGTAAACAATTACTGGAATAAATATCCAAATTATCCATTTACCCTCATTTGGAGAAGTGGGAAAACACACGGAACATATGTTTGTGCAGCTTTATTCTTTTACCAATCTTACCACTTTTGTGAACACGATTGCTCCAAAGTTCAATGAGCTCAACCTTTTGTCTTCATGCTATGAAATAACGGCCATTTTCAACGTACCAGCCATATAACGTGATACTTCAAACGACCTTTCTAAACCGTATCACCTGGTACGAGGGACTTACAACTGTTAGAAGGAATTATAATGATTGTAAACCCTAATATATTTGCTAAGATGACGGCTGGAAAGTAAAGATCTGAAGAAACTAACTTAGACTAATTTTGAAAATGTTCTTAAATTTACGACAGAATATAAACAGCAAATGTTTTGCAGAAAGTGCGTCTCGAACCCATATCCACTATCACCGGTAGTAACTGAGTTAACGCCTTAGTCTACTGCGCCAACGGGGCAGACGAGATTTCACGGTACAAAAGAAACTCATAAAGCGCGGCTGTTAACAGGCTGACATCACCCAGGAATCCTCAATATAACGCCATGGATCCTCAATATAACGCGATAACAAGTAAAAAGCCTGTTTTACACTTAAACACGGTTGATAATATGGAGAAACCATTCTACCTCGGATATGGTAAGGTTGTAGACCCTGATGGACCCTTCCTATCAGGGTCCACGACCTTACCATATCCTCGGTATCATGGTTTCTCCTTATAATTATTAACTTACCAATAAAACCAAAGACACACCCTCACATGATGCTATTTCACACACCATTGTCATTGAGTTAAATCTTGTGAGTTCTGCTCCGTAATTATATTTTTATTTAAGCTGTCGTTTCATCATTCTGGTTCCCGGAGTCTGTTGCGCTGCGTAACTGGCGACTGGCTTAATCGTAGACTCCGGCAACGTCAAAGCCCATGGCATCATTATAATTCCTTCTAACAGTGTTCACAACTGTTTCCAAAAAGAATTTTGAAATGACAGCAACTTTTAACAAAACTGTAGCTGTTTGAAATATGTTTCAATTGTTGTTTATATGTTGCCTAGCAACACATTTTTCAATCGTGTGTAGAGAGCTTTAGAATTTTTTCTTGGCGATTTTAGATGTATGTATGTGTTCACTATACCCTAAGGATTGTGTAACTAGTGATGAAAATGCTAAAAAAAATCGTAAACACCACTTTTTCGAAGTTCACAACGTTAAATATCACTATTCCTGCCATTGGTTTTGCGCATGGGGGCGGCCATGGGCCTGGACGTTGCCGGAGTCTATGATTAAGCCAGTCGCCAGTTACGCAGCGCAACAGACTCCGGGAACCTGAATGTCGTTTCATTACAATGGCTAAACATAGATTTTCAAAGAACTTGTCAACTACACATGATAATTGTTCACAATACCAACTTTCAAAAGCTAGGCCTTACTCTTTTTTTTATTTAGGTCCGGAAAATGTTGTTCTCGTTTGTGTTTTCGTAGAAATGACAGAAACATCATTTTAAAATTAAAAATACCAAAAGGTACACCTACACGGCGTGTTTGATGAATACAAACTTATTTGAAATATACTGTGACCGAGTGTTGATCCGGAAAGGAAAAGCCTGTGCGCGCGGACGGAGGTGGGCCAGAATGGACGGAGCTCATTGCTATACCCACCGTCAGTTTCGTTGTGGCGGGATATATATGTTTTATCTCCAATCGGAACTTTCAGTCACCATGAGTGGTGCGCAACAGCCGACCGACATAATGCACCAGGTTATTTTTGCATGAAATGGTCAAACTGCACATAATTAAAAACGACACGTCTGAAACAGTTAGGCTCCCGGAGAACATGTCAAACACGTACATGTCCCTCCAACCCAGTAGCACCCATTAACCACAGCAGTTGTTACATGTGTCAGTATTCCACCTCACACTCTCGGCTAGAGTGTGTCACTTTTAGAAATCAGATCCCACAATCCACCACACCTTTTGAAGCATTCTTCTCTGACAGAGGAGAATGAGAATGCTTTTGTAAACCACCAGGCAAAAGAAAGTGTACACCTTACTTGGTTTTATCATATGTTTGATTGTCACTTACAAACATTCCACGTCGTACTTTAAAACTGAAGGCCTTTAGTCATCTGTCATATATTACTTCTACGTGAGTTTTTTAAATGAAATTTTAAATTACAAAATTCTTCAAAAAATAATTCGGATAAATGACAACTATTCATCGACATATAAGACAACATATTCTACGTGTAAATCAATAAATGTATCTGATTCTGTACACATTTACAACATTTTAAACATGGCAGGGGTCATGTTGGTGTACCTTTTATTTCTTACCCTTGTCTACATTAAACAAACATGTTTTAACTAAAAAAATAACCAATCACCAATTAATTCATTCCACCAACTGCAGATAAGTGGTGTTGTATCGTGCCATAATCAAATGAATCTCATTTCTTTTGAAATATTGAATAAATCAAAATGAAATGAGGTGTGTACTTTCTTTTGCCTGGCAGTTCAGTTGCACACTTACCATCACTTATCTGAATCTTTCATTCAGGACATATACCGGTGATTGAAATGTCATAATTTCATAATGTCATAATTTCAGTTACCGTGGACCCGCACCACCCAATTTACAACAAATGAACTGTGGTAGTTTATCAACACTTACACATGCGTTAGGTCATTTAAAATGTTATGCTTAGAGTTTGCTGATATGTGATGTTTGATGCTGGTTTTACTAAAGGAAGTCCGTCGTCCTCCAGCAAACTAAGAATGAAGGTCTGTACAGCGAGCCTCCTCTCTGCTGTCTTCCTGATCCTCACCCCAGAGGTCAAAGGTCACGGCTATATGCTCATTCCCCCTGGTCGGTCATCAGCCTGGAGAATGAATGGGACGAATTACTTCCGGGTCAACTATAACGACAACCAGAACTATTGTGGAGGGTATAACGTTAGTATACACTTATAGTTTCTTTGATAGACTGAACAGTAGAGGACGGCTATAGCTTATTGTATATAAATGTTGATGTATTGAATTGGAAACGTAATGACAACCTGAACATATAGGTACTAATTAATTGTGGTATTGAGCATTGCACTGTTAATGTTTTAATTATCTTTAATCATGACATGTTCTATGCAAATACGTACAAAAAGGTCGACTAGTGTGGATGGCCCATGTACTTAGCTCACATAATATAAATGAATTATATACATTACATTTGTATATACATGTATCTCTTTTCGAGTTCATTACTGTAATTATCACAGCGATGTGGTTTAAGACGATATTATGTGTATATACACTTTTTTTAATATGTAAGATAACAAATTCATAAAGGAATCGCTAAATATGTAAATACTTACCTGAATGACGTCACTGTTCACAGCAACAACAATTGGTAAACAAGGGAAAATGCGGAGTCTGTGGGGACGACTTCAGCTTGAAGCGACCACGTGCTAACGAGCGAGGTGGCTGGTACGATACCGGCAATATTGTTGCATTATATAAGCAAGGGGAGACCATCGAGGTTGTCGTCGTCATCACAGCCAATCACAAAGGTCGTTTCATGTTTGAAGTCTGTCCAATGAACGACCCCAAACAGCGGGAAGAAGATAAGTGTTTTATACCCCTGACGAACGCGGAGACGGGGGATCCTTTCTTTAAGCTTCCACACGATTACGCCGACACGTTCTACATGAGGATGACGCTGCCCCCAGGTGTCACCTGCAAGTACGGCGTGCTCAGGTGGAAATACATCACAGGTAAGTAAATGTTCATCTACAGGTAACACTGGTCATACACGTAGGTGAGTTAATGATGCCCGAATCACTTTGCATTATTAGATGTTGTTGTAGGCGTAATTAGGTACGTGATTTTAAAACCATTATGTAAACTTAGTTATCATTAAGTAAGCACATTATTACGGTTGTCTGATTGACCGAGAGCTGGTCACATCAGTGTATTGGCTTTATTCCGATTCCGACCAAAGATGATATTCACTTACTCCTAAACATAGAATTAACACCAACATGCATTTATTATTACATAATGGAATTTCACCAATACCATCATTCAATATCTGTTTATTACCGATCATAAAATCTTTATGAAACCTGACATTCATCATGCTTTTATCTTATAAGATAAACACTATATTTCGTTTGTTTTACATAGTTACTCTAATAAGTAAACAATCAACTGTTATATATCTATGGACGTTTGATATCTATGGAAGCGTTTTAAGGTCATAGTTGACATTGTTCCTCTAAACTTAATGTTGATAATCAGTATTTTTCAGTTCAGGTATCATTAAAATTATCACTGGGGTAATTGTTGTTATCTCAGGAAGAAAGTATGGTAGACGTCGTCATAGATATATCAGTTATGATTAATTTTCATATTATCTATGACTCCAACGGTGATGATAACCCAAATTAGTTTAAACAAAAACTATTGATTGATCCCCCTGAAACCTATGTATAATATTCTTAAATCCTAATTAGTAGATCTTAAAATCTCATTAGAAATTTGTGTTCATGTGACCCTAAAAGGCTCTTATAGTTTGAACAAATGGTAATTTATTAATCAATATATTTTACTGGATTGGTCAGATTTTAACGTCGCAATGACTCAACTCTAAGTTGCATAAACAAATTTAAATATTTCTCAGACACAGTGACGAGGACGGTAGAACTTTATTTTATTCTTTTTCGAAAAAAAAACTTGGTAGTTGTAGAAGTATACACAAACGGAAGCATAACTACTTAGTTACTTATCTTTTAATTCATGACAATAAAATATCTGTCACGGGCACAAATAAAAGCATTGCGCCGAGAAACATTTCCTTTTTTTTATTTAGCGTTATGCAAAATAAATTGCAGTACCTTCCGGATTCCGCCTTCTTTAAACACATGGTGTTCTACTGTGAAGCTTTCTCCCATATACATGAGTATAGTATCCGGAGTATGATCGTGTTCTACTGTGAAGCTTTCTCCCATATACATGAGTATAGTATCCGGAGTATGATCGTGTTCTACTGTGAAGCTTTCTCGCATATACATGAGTATAGTATCCGGAGTATGATCGTGTTCTACTGTGGAGCTTTCTCGCATATACATGAGTATAGTATCCGGAGTATGATCGTGTTCTACTGTGAAGCTTTCTCGCATATACATGAGTATAGTATCCGGAGTATGATCGTGTTCTACTGTGAAGCATTCTCCCATATACATGAGTATAGTATCCGGAGTATGATGGTGTTCAATATATAAGTATCAATACCCATTAGATACCGTACGGTCACTTTGAGTTCATCAAATGTTCATGAAACCTTGATGACCATGAACACTGACACTATTTCGAGACTTTCAACATCTTGCTCCTGATTCAACACTCGATTTAACATCCTGACGCCCGTGACGTGAGTTACAACTTCAGTTTGCCTTGGTGGTAGATTAGATGTGTAACGATGATGTGGTTCTTAGCATGTTGTGAGAAGATCACAGTCTCATTGAAGTACTCGTATAAGCACACTCATCTCTTGCAGCCAACAGCTGGGGGTGTGGACAAGACTGGAGAATGTGCTGTCCCGGATGTGGAGACAAACAAGAACACTTCTACTCATGCGCAGATATCAGAATCACGTGGACCGGAAGAGAGGAGATACCGGAATGGCATACCTTCGACCCGACATTCACCACGTCACCTCTACCTACCACAACAAACTACTACTCTTCAGCCACAACAACATTGAAAACAACCACGACAACATCGACAACAACAGCTCGTCCCACGACGCGTCCTACGAGACCAACAAGACGGCCAGTGTGGCTTACACGGCGTCCAGTGTGGCCTACAAGACGACCAAAAACAACAACAACCCGACGACCACGTCCAACAACAACCACCACCACAACAACAGAGAGCCCCATCTGCTCCCAGTGGTGCGCGGACATGTGCAAGCCTCACTTCCAGAGGTTCTGTTCCAGTCGGTTGTGCAGCAACTGTGTTCAGTTCCGAAGCTTCGTCCACAACTAGCTGTCACGAGAGAACAGATTAAAAACCTCTTCGTACGGTTCTGAGTTAGCGTTTTTTTTTATTTTGAATACTTAATGTTACTCTTTTATCCTCAGATGGGCCTTGTATGATTTATGGCATTGTCACTCATGCATGTTGGCAGTCTGCAGAAACTATGGAGACTTAGGTGAGTGTATGTAAGTGAGATTACATGACAAAGCGTCGTCACATGCCATGGTTGATACGTTACGGTTAAACGTTCAATCAAAATCCCGAAATTAAATGTTGTTATATAAATGGCTTTACGGAAGCTTAAAAAATGGAAAATCTAATTACGCTTAAAGAGTCATCAAGGCTGTTAGTGTTTCAAATACAAAATTAAGTGTGGAAAATATACGTATAACGCACAGGAACGCGATATCGTACTTAAAACGTAGATAAAACGTAGGTAAAAAACTACACCCTATTTAACATAAACCCAATACCAAAAGAAACTTTGCATCTCAGTTGATTTTATCATATGTATGTTTTTCAATTACACATATTTCAAGTTTTGGACATCGTACACTAAAACTGAAAAGTAATGGCGTATTGTCATCAGTCAAATATTTTTTTCAGAAGTTTTAAATTTTTTTTTACAAAAAATGAAATTTTAAAAAATTTTTAAAATTAAACTTTTAATTTTGACAAGACACACATGTTAAGCGACTAACGCACTACTGAAACAGTTTCTGATGTTAAAAGTCCGTTGATATTACCCATTAGCAAAGACCACCGAGTACGAGATCACCACCGAATCACAGACGAATTGATCAAACACATTTTGATACCCCTCGTATGTTGATGCGTCAAAACTTTTTATTTAAATAAACTTTTGAAATGAATATTTTCATACATCGAATGTAAAATTGAATAATTATTACAATACTTAAAAACCCAAATCCAATCGTTGCCTATTATGTGATTTATTAAGACAAGAAGATGGGTGCAAAGTTTCTTTTGGTATCGGGTGTAGAGTAAAGGAGAAAGGGCAGCCATAATGCCGATCTAAGGTCATTAGGTCAAAATTTACGCTAAGAATTGGTGACATCCCAAAATGAACGTACGTACCTATCATCTATACATTTCTCCGCAAAACCCGACTGATTTCCACCATATGTCCCCCCTACGATAAGTTTAATAGCTCTTCAAACGCGAGAATCGACCACAAACACCTCTCCCGTGAACGTTACTCCGCAGTCGACACCCATTCGAACGATCTGATTGGTCCGTTGAGGGGAACTATTAATATAGTATCGGTAAACAAACACGACAGCATGGTGAAAACAGTTTGATGTTTCGAAAATTGCTTCGCTATGAATTCGACACCTGATCAGAGGAATGTTTTAAAATATGAACTACAGAGCCAGCTCAAAGTACGATATCGAGTTTCTGTGTTTGTCATACATGACTGAATGTTACGATTGCTTTATAAATAATGTTTCTTAATGTCCTGAGAATATACAAATTATTGCCTGTTTAATGTAGGCCTACTTTTTATTGAGATAAGACGAGCAAATTATGACAAATATATTCTCATTGATTATAAAATTCAAGCAGACTACCTAGCTGGGTAAAACGTGTATTCCAACATCTGAAGCAAATACATGATTAAATGAAATGGTAAATAAATAACCGCCAAAATTTAGATATTTCGATTTCTTTCATTGCTCACAAACTTTATTTTTCGTTCGTGTCTTTGTATACAGTGTGTAAGCTAGACCATAATGCTTTGCGCTTGAAAATAATAGAATTGGTCTATATTTAGACTGGAAAACACCTTTACGAATTTCTCGGCTTATTTTTGGTCGAACAAATCTGTGTAAAAATTTGTGTATATATTTCAGGGAGATGTTTTGGCAATTTTCCGATATGTTCATCAATTTATTCAGGATCCATCAAGGCTCTTTAAACTCCTGTGGCTTTGTGAGTCTTATATAAAACACATACAGAACACTCACGGCTAATCACTCACATCGAGTAGACAGGGACACGTGTCATCAATGCATAGAGAACTAACGTCTGTAAACCAGCCTTGTATCTAAACGTTCATTTCATTAACACATATTGCTCAATAAAATGTTTGTTTAAATATTCACAGTTATCGACATTTAAAGTCAGTGTTTTGAGAAAATAATGGTTGTAATTCATGTCCATTGAGGTAGCTGTGGAGGTAGCTGAAACAACATGAGGTGACGTCAAACTCTCTAATCGTACCACAGTAAAGTGTCGTGGTTTTACCCCACCAAGCCCTAGGGATGATATCGGGTGAATATAATCTCTCCGCACATCATTCGATTATATGTAGATATATCCTACTAGTCCAATAAGGTTTTCAACTCAAAATAAGTGTTTTCAAAGCAGCCTCTGATTATCATTCTTATAACATCTGGATAACGTACATATACAAGTTGTGCTAAAAGGGGCAGTAGCACGTTTATGCAAAATTTATTTTTAAATTTGCCATTTATAATGATAGTTTATCTCATTTGAATTTACATTAGAGAATAAAACATCTCATTACACAAACCGATTATCCGTACTGGTAATAACGATGTTGCGTATAAAGCAAAAATTGCATGGCGGCCATTTTATTGTGAACATATTTTATTATTTCGAATTACAAAAACGATTCCCATGCCTTTACCCAACCATGTACACTCATTTTTTAACTTGATATTTCAAAGAGAGAAAGTTGTTTTACTATTAGTGACAATAACTTTCAAATACATTTCATCGACTTATTTGAGCGAAAAAACGTGCTACTGCTATATTTTCTTGTTTAAAGCGGCCATAAAATCAGTGAAAGTTGCTGATTTGCTAGTGGATTGAGTTCAGTTGAGGGTACATTATATCGCTTGAATTGTATTCCCATTCTTTATTACTGAAGTGCAGGCTACCAGCCCATAACTACACAGAGGTTGTTTACATTCTACATGGTGTGCGAGGTGTAAATTAATACATGTAACAGCTTTGATGCACTGCAGTTTACAGTATGGTGTTGATATAATACATTTTAATTCAGCTATATCTGGATTTAATCAAAATGCATTAGGTACCATTGTATCGGTATATGTAACCTCGGCACACGAGCCGATTCAATGAGGTTGTTATCCGAAACAATATCCCTTTCTCGACCAGTTGTCAAATCCAAAGAAAAATTATGAATATCTTTTGTAAATGAAGAACCATTTTACATTAGCGCGTAGTTTTCTATTTCAGTCATAATTTCGATTGAAAAATTTAACAATATATTTTGTTAGTATTTCACAATATGCATGAACGCGGTTAAATGATCTGTAACATATCACCAATTTGGTTTGAACATGTTAAAAGTGATGGAACGGACATTGAGCAATCTGTTGTCAGGTTGAGTAGATACCATAACGCCCTCGATATATACACCAATAACTCCATCGACAATAAAACATTAGAATGGGTGTATAACATATGTTTAATATTGATTAAAAAAATCACCGAATGTTTCATTCGTAAATGCTGAGATAACAACAAAGGTATACGTATGATTATTGACACTACACGTGCCATCTTTGGTTTGGTATGTAGACAGGAATGTGTCGGGACAGGACCGTTGGAAGCTAAAGGGAAACGTTATCTAATTCAACACTAATGCGCCCGATTTCTTATGCGTTTCGTCATGCGTTGTGTTACCTACCATGCGTTACGTCATGCGTTTTGTTACTTACTGTGCGTTGTGTGAAGTTTGGGCTTCCTTTGGATCACACGACCAACATCGAATTATTTAATTAATATGTATATTTATCTTGTAAGCTATGTTGTGAAGATGATATAGTAGCTGCTTCATAGCTCTGAACAAGGATTACACTAAGTTCCACTGTTAAACTTTTACTGATGATATGTAAGAAATGTCCCAGTAAACTGTAGCAACACTGTCGAATATATTATGATACAAACAATGTATTATATACACGATATGCGTGGCTTTACGGCATCACATGACGTATCACATTAGACTACCGGATGTAGTATGTATGCACCCGACTTAACTAAACCATTAGGCCTTGTTATTGAGTCACACATATTGTGACACATGTTCAAATGTACAGCGACATCCCGAAAGTTTGTTCACCTTGAGGCGTATCTTGCACATACTACGCACATTGGGTTTCATTTTAACGTCAATAGAATTTAAAAAATTACTATGATCCATGTGTAGCATAATCATTCTCAGACGCAAGATGTGATCGCAACTTTTCGCTAATAATGAAACCGACAGAAGGGGTCAAATTGTGAAAATTCAAATTGTATTAATTTTCTAATAAAAGTTTCCATATCGATTAACTGAACTCAATTCATCACACGTACATTGAATGAATGTAAGAGGGAATACATAATGCATGGTTGACTCGATCAGTACTGGATATTTTACCGAGGACATACATATTGTAAACAACTGTATCTGTTTACTTTGAGGTTTTAACATGTATTAAGTTATGGAACATGCAACTGCCTTCTTATAAAGCGAATATACAAAATGATCTGGTTACGTTTCGCGTTGATACGATGATTCAAAGACATTCCACATTACTTGATATTTGCACTAAGACATATACACGTAGGTGAACAAACTTGTGGGATGCAACTATATATATCAGCACCTTAGCCAACACTATAAATGGAATGTTATGCCTTGACGTAGGAGTTCATACATTCGCTATCTATCGTATCGGACGTTATGTATCGATATAAAATGTCGTGTCATCAAATATCCACTACAGCACCATTGGTTGATTGCGCTGTGACGTCATTGGTCAATGACGTCATCTACGAGTCCTCTTTCGACCCCTTGTCCACCGAGGATGGATCGCCGAAAAGGAAGTTGCAGGCTGCTGATTGGTCGTCACTGGTAATGTAGCCGAACCACAGAGTCTTGAAACTCGCTCTGTCCAGCTGGTGGCCAGAAATCTGTAGAGAACAAGAGTTGGTATCACAACATCCCTTGTCACTGACCACTGTCTTCTTCATCAGGTCATCATGTGCAACCTTAAGTCATTATGATTAGATTACTCTGCAAAGTTAAATTCGCGATTTGTGCACGTGTTCCAAGTTTAATTTGTACATCGAGGATCAGTTACATTGTTCTGTTATTGAATATAACAGGATGATGTCACGGGTGTAATAAACTGACAACTGAAAATGGAACACAGTATGAATTATCGTAACAACAATGCCGTTGCTATATATAATGCTGTAAGGAAGATACACCTGAGTAATGACACATTGGTATAATGTTTCCAGCATGTGGGACTTGTTGTATCCCAAGTATGGATCTATCCCATCTTAAGATGGGATAGCTCTCCGGGCTATCCCAACTGTGAATAAATCGTTATCTCAAGTTGGGATATCCATAAGATGGGATAGCAGAACTTGAGATAGCGATTTATTCACAGTTGGGATAGCCTGGAGAGCTATCCCATCTTAAGATGGGATAGATCCATACTTGGGATACAACATGACTCACCTCCTGTGTGATCCGGGTGTAGGATTCCTGGCAGGAGTCCACGGGGACACTGAATGCTGCAAGACTCGTCACGTACTCCTCTTTACTTATCACGTCGTCATCTGTAGGTACAAACACAGGCTTCAGTCTCCTTGACGCTATATAAAGTCATTCCCTTCAGATGTTCGATCTTCACCCCTTTTCCATTAATGTCGTGTTTAACACAATACCCCAGCGGCAATGAAAGGGGACAACATATCATCTCCTTTATCTATCAGCATATTTATGGTCAATTTTTTTCACAAATTCAAATAGCATACATCCAGGAAAACACATTACACAAGAACACGGGTTCTGTTTAAAAAAATAGCATTATGACGTGTCATTGGTAATGACACCTTTACAACCGTACGTGTCGATGATTTCACAACTTTTTTCCCAATGCAGTTTCTAGCCTAGCCCTAGTAAAAGAAGGCTACAATCGGCTATCTGAAGGTAGTAATTTTTGTTGGAAGAGAATTGATACGATCATGCGAGGACGTTTAACTTCTGAAATATACATTTTTGTTTTCTTCTGAAATATCCATCATTGTTTTCTTAGATATTCATTAACGATTTGAAGACGTGCACTACCGACATATTCATCTTTATTATTGTTGTTTTCTGTGCAATTTAAACAGACACTATACAAATAATGCTTACTATAACTCTATTGTCCTGGTCAAACTTTTCTTCTTGTTCAGCACTTGCCACAATATTGGTATTTTCATGAAATAAGCGAAGACCGTCATTTATAAATTACTACACGAGCAAATGTGACGAACAAATTTGTGTGCAGATCACCACATTGGAGGAAGGTATTTTAATTTTTTATAATATTTGTGAAATAAGCAGAAGGTATGTAGACAAGAAGAACTCACTGTTCTGGTCCATGACATCGAAGAGGAAGTCGACGAACTCGGTGTGCCAGCTATACTCGGCGTGCTCGTCCAGGGAACTGCTGGGCCAGTCTCGACACTTGCCCGCTGCCTTCACGAACTCGCTCCAGTACGTCATCCACTCCGACAGACTCAGCTGCAACAAGGTGTAGATATTAACATTCTGCTCAGTCGGTGTAGTTGTATCTACAGGGCTTCTTCAATACAGTTATCCCATAATTGCCATTCCCACGAATCGAGGTATAAATAGCCAATCAATAAAGTAACTTTGAATCGAGAAATGGTGGCGGATCCTGGATGAGAATTTCTTTGAACGACCATCAAATGTTAAAGCAACACATTTCATTGGTTGGATAGAACATGCTACATATAGCGATGAGTAACTATCCTTCAGTGGTACGCGGAAGAGGGTGCTTGTGGGATCAGGGGAGTCAGACAGCACTGTGAGCACAAATATCCTGATAGAAAAGTGTGAATCATTAAAGGCAAATATCTGATATTGAATAGCCTGTGATGACACCAACTTCACATTGCTAAAGGTATCGAATGACATAGCGCTACATACACACATGAAGCTATCGCTGGTATAGCCTAATCCAACAACATAAAGTCAGCATGTCACAATATTAAATCAATATATTATAGTTTTCCCGTCCTATAATAATAGATAATAGATGTGCCGACTCCATGACGACCGCTGTCACCACCTTGCAACTGTACTGTTTCTGTCATCATGATCATGATCATAACTATGAACCCTGGGGATCATACACTAGTGGTTTAAACATATTTCTATTCAATAAAGAATCTGGTTTGGCAAACAAGCAAAGTCTTGCTTTTGTAAATACCGCATGAAATCATACGCTATGTACATACATGCAGCTGTAGCGGGTTCTTCCGGTAGTGTCGGGAGCTCTTCATCAGACCGGACCAGATACTCGCCATGCGGGTCTGCAGCTGTCGACTCTGCTCACATCTCCCTGAGAGTCCCTTCAACCCGGTCACCAGCTGCACAGACATTGGTAATACATCTATGGTCTGAGTTTGCATTTATAATAATAACAATAAATCCTTTTTGTGTGCAATTGGAACTCATCGTGTAATTCCATATGTAATTTCAAATGATTACAATGATTACAATGAGACAATGAGAAATATTAAATATAGTCACAAGTGACGATAAAAGGATTCAGCGCTTAATAAATTAAATGTAATGAACGAAGCCATCCTTCTATTGTTATTGCTCATCATTTAAAGAAAGTTGCATGTCTCTAGCATGTCTGTAGAGTTATTGAGACCCAAAGTTCAATGTTGAAAACGACATATTTTAAAACTCCTGGAGGAAAGTCAAATTTGTGACGTAACTATCAACTTTTACATGATAATGATCTCAACTTGAATTGTTAAACAAATATCGGGGAACAACTTGCAATAAATAACATTGACATTGATTTATTTTTGACAGAGTTATGTCCCTTTGAACATTACGCAAAAAAACCCGGGTATATTCAAGGGCAGATAAATCAAGTTCTAGGACAAAACACGTAATTTTGGCTCGTCACTGTCTTACCCATTTATTCAGCATTAAAATGAGATATTACACATGCCTGTACATATTGCCGTTAGTGAGAAGATAATTTTCAAAGAAGCACACCCTCAAAATCGCGAAATTTCAGTACATTTTCTATATTATTCAATTTGTGACCATAACTGACTGTTACTGCCGTAACTATCAATTTTTATATGATAATGATCTGAAGTGGAATTGTTGGGCAGGTAGTGAGGAACAGATTGCATTAAATGGTTTGGACCTAAGTATATTCGTAAAAGAGTTATGTAACTTTGAACTTAGAGCCAAAAAACGAACATTTAAAAAAGGACCATATTCAAGGGTAGATAATTCACATTCTAGAACGAAATTAATAATTTTGGCTCGTCACTGTCTTCACCGTTTATTCAGCTTTCAGATTAGCTATCATTCATAGCTGTATGAGTTGCAGGGATTTAGACGAATATTTTTAAAGACGCACACCCTCAAAATCGCGAAATTTCAGTACATTTTCAGTTTTTTTGAAATAGCAAAAAATCTATTATTACGGCCGAAAACCCCAATATGTCTAATCGATGGGGAATAGTGTTGCCCACGTTTTGGTGAAGGTAAAATTATCTTATTTAGTTTTTGAGCTATTGAGGTTTGAAGTTTGCACTTTTTGCAAAATTGCCAGATTTCAAGTAGTCACTGTGAAAAAAGTATTGCGAATTATAACCCGTGATGGAATAAGCAATACATATAATGCCTTAGCTACACTATGTACAAATAACAGCTCTCTAGTGTTTATATCTTCAGAGGACAAGATTGTCAAAGGTGCATGGGTTCGGGAAATTTTCAAAAGTGCAAAAAAACAATATGGCGGCTTAACCACGTGACCTACGAATTTTCAAGTCTCTAGGTGCATTTCCCATGTTAAAAATGGACACTTGGATTCGAACTGGACCTCTAATGGTTGATTCAAATAGGCCCAAAAGCTTCGCATGTCTATTCCAAGCTAAGGGCTATCAGCATGTAAAATTTGGTTGCATTTGCCTCAGCCGTTTTGGCTGAATCTTGTTCACAAAATTCTTGAAAGAATAATATAAATAATAAACACGTCAATAACAATAAGGATTCAGCACATTGCTGAATCCTTAATAAACAATCAATAATCTCGACCAGTGTTACCAGTGTATCGGTCCTTTCAAGTATATATATATAACCTAATTCATGTGAGATACCATCCCTTGCTATTTATGTTTCTTCGTTGGTCTACCATTTACACTGTCGGCCAAAATAATCGCCTACCAGATATCAGATTTCGTAAAAACTATAATGAACAGTTTAGCGACAAGATGTCACACAAGAATAGCGATTGTTGAAATGGGACAAAAGAAATTGTTCACTTTTCGGCCAGTGCTTGATAAGAAAAACATTTGAAACAGATTTTCATACAACCACGAGCACCAATACAGGCACGCATTCGCATTAAAGAGGTGATGACGCTAACGATGTACGCGGGTACGGTGCGCAAGTGAATCAACCGGAAGTAGCTGTCTTCATTGGGCATGGTTTTCATGAATGTTATTGACTCGAATCAAAGTTTTTCTACGATTTCAATGGACTTTCATATTATGTTTTGTTTAGCATAACGCGGCGGCCACCATGATTTATATTTCAGAAGTTATTTCATCTTTCATTTTACGGAAAAATCAAGTAGGCCTTTCTTTTGTCCGACAGCGTAGTTCTGTTGCTTAGGCAAAGCAATACAAACACAGTCAACACATCATCATGCTTGTACAATTGTAATGCGAATAGATAATCCTGTTATTTGTTAGTTCAGTACGTCTACATTTGGGTTAAGACAATCAGTCGTTTAATAAAAAAAATTGTATTGGATACGTCCTGCTTTATACTTAGGTAATAAAACAATGTACACTTCTTTAAATGAATAGTCTATGTTGCTATGGATACTGAGTCACTTTGACATAATCCATTACTAACAGAAACTGTATAAGCATATCTGGGTTAAGATGATGTATTACTTTGTGAAATGTGTACAGTATCTCTGACACGTATTCTCCACTCCAGCCCACACGGAGACTGGGTGTATTATAAGCTTATCCTGGTATCATTGTGAGTTTACAATACACATCAGATACGGTGTAATCCTATATACGAGATGGTAACAGTGAATGGTATGGTCATAAGCATTTAAGCGTTTAATGTGTGGGCTTTAGCTCGTTTTAAAACAAGATTTGTGTTAATAATTGGGAAAGGTAGCGAATGCAACACAAGGTTTAAGCGTTTAAATTGTCGGTCAACATTGCTGTACAGAAGGTCTCAAATAATCACAGGAATGTCGAGATACAACGTAAGAATGTCATGTTAAGATGTTAAAGGGGCAGTAGCACGTTTTTTGCAAAATTTATTTTTAAAATTTCCCATTTTTAATGATAGTTTATGTAATTTATATCAACTTTAGAGGGAAAAAGATCTTATTACACAAACCAATTATCCGTTATGGTTACAACGTTATTGCGTATAAAGCATAAATAACATGGCGGCCATCTTATTGTGTACACATTTTATTAATTCGAATTACAAAACCGATTCCCGTGGCTTTACCCAACCATGTACACTCACTTTTAACTTGATATTTCGAAGAGAGTAAGTTGTTTTACTATTAGTGACAGTAACTTTCAAATACATTCATCGAATTATTTGAGCGAAAAAACGTGCTACTGCTATATTTTCATTGTTTGAAGCGGCCATAAAATCAGTGAAAGTTCTGCTGATTGCAATGATTGGCTTGTGGATTGAGTTCAGTTGAGTTCATGGCGGTACGGAACATTGTACACTCATTTTTTAACTTGATTTTCCGGAAAGAGAATGGTGTTTTACTATTGGCGACAATATTTTTCAAATACATTTCATCGACTTAGTTCACCGAAAAACCGTGCTACTGCCCCTTTAAAACGTTAAGAAAGTTGCATTCTAAAAATATAAAAACTAGAAGTGTAGCTTTTGAATTTTATTTCATATTTACGAAAACATGTTAATTAGTTAATGTAAGAAATATACACGATGGTATCTGCACAAAGAGCGTTAGGTAATACACTTAATAAGAATAACCTGACAAACAATTGGGCTTTAAATATTCAGCAATATTGTATAAAAGAAACTGGCTTAATATCCTTAATATGTCATTCAACAAATTCCGTATGCCACCAAGTATTATGGAGCATGTTTCAAATGACTACTTATATTGTCTTGCAACAGATTATTGAAGACAAGTCACGATAGGAATTAACGGTTCAAGAAAGACTTACCTTTTGTAGCTTCGTGAAGTCCTGCCTGGACAGATTCCTGTCATGTGTGATGTCTGTAAAGTACATAAACACAAGTTGTCAACATGCATTCATTCATTCAAATTCTATTAATGAATCTGATTGTAATTTATGTGGTATTTAGGGCATATATTTTCACTTTAGATAAGTATATGGTTCATAACGTAATTCGTCGTGATTGATATTTAAAAAGTTGAGTCAGACAAATGAACAGCGACATGCTTGAATCTAATATTATAGCAAACTGAAAATTACAGAACAAAGCGATTAATAAATAGATAAATAAATAGGTAACACTACCCTGGCAGTGAAGAGAGTACTGAAATCGACGATCAATGAAGTTATACGACAATGTACATGTATAGGGGTAGAAAGTGTCATTCCAGTAAAGCTCGGTGTTTCAGTTCATATGGATGTCAGCTGTTGAATCTTTACAGGTATTATACTTGTACCCATCTTCCCACGGCACGATAAATTCACAGGCGCCAGACCCTAAATATACACCTACGTATATCTACCTACCTATGTAACATATAAAGAAGGTATGACACTGCCGCCATTTTGAATCCTGGCATAGGACCGGAAATGTAAACTTGGATCAGTCTACGAATGTTACAAGGCGTATTTGACCCAGCAAACCAGTTCCGGTCCTATGCCAGGATTCAAAATGGCGGCAGTGTCATACCTTCTTTATATGTTACATAGGTAGGTAGATATACGTAGGTGTATATTTAGGGTCTGGCGCCTGTGGATAAATTCTACCCGTTGCAAGAGAGGAGTTAGAAATCTCTTCGTTACGACCGTGACGTTGTCGAGATGATTTGTACCTGTCCTGTCACGTTTTAATATAACTCTAAAATCAAAGTGTGAACAGGAATGGCAAAGAATGTTCTTTGTTATTTACCTTTATCGTCACTTAAGGTAAGCAGATGTACACAAATGAGTGCGGACATGTAGGTATACTATAACTGTATAAATCTGTAATGCATATCCGACTCTATAGTGTCGGTAATACCTGGTTTCGGCAGACAGTAACATCATGATTAATCTGTTTAACGCATAGAGACGTCTAGTTTTACTACTGTTTGTGTCAGCAATATCTATAATCTTTGTGTGGAAGCAAACTATGGTGTCAAGTAGTTCAAGGACACGCACTTTTTGAGTTTACGATACAGAGCTATGTCCAGAGTAAATGGTTGGTTTAAATCAAACATTGATAACACGACACATGCGGCGTCGAGGCGAAATAAAATGTCTTAGCACAAACATGCGTACAGGTGAACAATTCGAATGATACATCCAAGATAAATGCATTTTAGGTTTCCATATCTCAAAATGTAATCACGTATGATGAATATAATATATATAAAATAATGTTAACTATACCATGAGATTTTCCAAATGCGGATGTCTCGTATTTTTTCTCTGATATTCCTCCTACACATCAAACATATCCTCCTGACGTAAAATGATCATTTTGCCAGGATAATAAAAACTGAAATACATTTCTGGCAAGTGTTGCACGGTGTATGTATATGTCTATATGTATATAATATTTCTGATGTCTGACGGGCCTATGGCCCCTTTATTGAATAACGCTTTCTATCACGCAACATAAATAGAATAGAAAGTTTTAGAATATATGAATTCACATCGATATGGATTAATTGTGAAGCAATTATAAAAAATAATTGAAAAGATTAGATTAATCAATGAGGATACATATACTGAAATAATGTACCATATACGATAATCTCTACACTTATTGTTATAGAAGATAATATTCATATACGAGTATAGTATTTGGTAACAGTATGCAAACTGACCAAGATAAACAAACCCAACCGTTTATTGCTACCTATACAGGTACTTGTGAGTGTGATGGACTGATGATTTTACAACTCACTGAAACTTAGGGTAATCAGCATTGGTTTTCTGATAATTTGATCTTCCTATAAAATATTTGAAATGGCGATGAAAAAAAAATCACTAATTTTAGGAACATAACAAAATTCATTGCCATGCCTTATGAACAGATTGTTTTATTTCTTGATGATTAATTTAATTAATTAATCAACTCCGACAACGGTTGAATATAACAGAAATACCCCTAACGTTTAACATACAATATGTAAAGTTGTGTAACCAATATTACATACTAAAATTCATATTATTTTCTCCTGAAATTTGTCTCCGTCACATTTTTCGTATCATTATGGACAATGCAACACAATAGAAGCATGCCATACTAAGTTTTCCTTTGCAATAAAAATAATTATGTTAAATTCGACAGTTTAGTATCCGCATATGCCTGTGAAAATTATCCAGAGATGTAAGATATAAATCGGGCAACAGTTACTGTTGACGCTCAAGTTGATTCAAGCATGACCTATATCTAAGACAGATACCAGTAATAGATGTAGGCACAAGCTTGAATTGGTTACCCTGTCGTTGGCCGTGTTTCGTCGAGTATAGCTTGTGATAGAAAGCAGCCATGCATCAGAGTGAAACATGAATACCTCGTTATGAATGATGTATGATTCATCTTAGTGACGTGTACTTTCACTTTAGTTGTACACTAATAGGGCATGTTATGTTCAATATAAGACGAACATTTAATTTATGACATATGCTTATTTTATTTCATTGAATGTACAGTTAAACGTTCCCCTTTTATTGTCTGAGCTGATGTTCAGAGAACTAGATTTGCGTGGTGAATGCTATACTATGTGCAAGGTACCTCTATATTGATACACAGTTTGTAGCAGGAGTAGAACGTTATCAATCAAATCTAGATGGAACTGTACATGTACACGGATACATCAGATCAGAAGTAATTCTTAGTTCTACAATGACAGACAGATCAATGTGCAGGGGAGATGTGCACGTTTAGCATCCCATACCGTGATTTAAGAAAGCACGCTCAGTACTAAGGCTATCATTAACCCATAGTTATAAACATAATGTACGACAACACATAGTACAGGAGTCTGTGCTGGTGTGATAAGGTGTGTTAATAGTTGGATATGAACAGGTCAGTGATATCAGTAGTCTGGATAACGACTCCTACCCAAAGGATAACAAAAATTGCCAATATAACTTCACCAAAACGCTGATTGCTTCGATGTACTGTAAGATGGATAGAATTAACATTTGTTGTCTTAAAAGAAAACAAACGTAAAACGTTTATTTAGGCAATCGGAACATCAATTTAACAGTTGTTTTAACAACATTTCCTGGACAAAGGGCGTGCGCATTATATCTTTATCAAGTGTCCTGGTGGCGACACGAGAGGTCTGCAAACACATGGAGAGGACAGGGCCATTTAGCAAACACTCGAGATGGTGACGAGTAGTTTATAACCGTTATGTGCCGATTCACGTTTCGCCATATACATTTCTGTACATACATTTCCTCCTTTTACCATTGGTTTTGAAACATTTTCCCTTGTCTGTCCAACTACACGTATGCTGTAATTTCGATTGGTACGACTCGGCAATGCATAAATTATATTTTTTAAGCATCAGAAATATTGGTGTGTTTTATCGTTTAACATTTAACTATAAATCTCAGGAGATATATTCATAAACGGAGTATTTAGCCAAACCCGAAGCTAGCAAGAGAGGCAATAAAATAATACTGAACTGATTGGCACCACTTTAATGCAAATACAAATTTCTCTATATGCCTTTCCAGAGATGTATTCCTCTTATGTATTTTAGTATTCTTAGTTCAGTTTGAGCATGTCGACCTGTACACTTTTGAATACAATAGCATTACTGTGAACAAGTATCAAGAATGTACGCATGTGTATTTTAACGTGATTGATTAAAGTCGTGTTCAGACAATCGAATGTAGATATTACATATAATGTAATAATGCCAAATGTCAACATATTTCTTTGTTTAAACAATGTAAAACATATTCCATGTAAAGTAACGAGGGGGACTTTCACAAAATTAATTAACCATATTGATACCAAAATCATTCTATCATGAAACAAGGACATCAGATTTCATACACTGGTGATACCAAAATCATTCTATCATGATACAAGGACATCAGGTTCATACACTGGTGATACAAAACTCATTCTATCATGATACAAGGACATCAGGTTTCATACACTGGTGATACCAAAATCATTCTATCATGATACAAGGACATCAGGTTTCATACACTGGTGATACCAAAATCATTCTATCATGATACAAGGACATCAGGTTTCATACACTGGGGATACCAAAATCATTCTATCATGATACAAGGACATCAGGTTTCATACACTGGGGATACCAAAATCATTCTATCATGATACAAGGACATCAGGTTTCATACACTGGGGATACCAAAATCATTCTGTCATGATACAAGGACATCAGGTTCATACACTGGTGATACCAAAATCATTCTATCATGATACAAGGACATCAGGTTCATACACTGGTGATACCAAAATCATTCTATCATGATACAAGGACATCAGGTTCATACACTGGTGATACCAAAATCATTCTATCACGATACAAGGACATCAGGTTTGATACACTGGTGATACCAAAATCATTCTATCATGATACAAGGACATCAGGTTTCATACACTGGTGATACCAAAATCATTCTATCATGATACAAGGACATCAGGTTCATACACTGGTGATACCAAAATCATTCTATCATGATACAAGGACATCAGGTTTCATACACTGGTGATACCAAAATCATTCTGTCATGATACAAGGACATCAGGTTCATACACTGGTGATACCAAAATCATTCTATCATGATACAATGACATCAGGTTCCATACACTGGTGATACGAAAATCATTCTATCATGATACAAGGACATCAGGTTCATACACTGGTGATACCAAAATCATTCTATCATGATACAAGGACATCAGGTTCATACACTGGTGATACCAAAATCATTCTATCATGATACAATGACATCAGGTTCATACACTGGAGATACCAAAATCATTCTATCATGATACAATGACATCAGGTTCATACACTGGGGATACCAAAATCATTCTATCATGATACAAGGACATCAGGTTCATACACTGGTGATACCAAAATCATTCTATCATGATACAAGGACATCAGGTTCATACACTGGTGATACCAAAATCATTCTATTATGATACAAGGACATCAGGTTCATACACTGGTGATACGAAAAGCATTCTGTCATGATACAAGGGTATCAGATTTGATACACTGGTGATACCAAAATCATTCTGTCATGATACAAGGACATCAGGTTCATACACTGGTGATACCAAAATCATTCTATCATGATACAAGGACATCAGGTTCATACACTGGTGATACGAAAAGCATTCTGTCATGATACAAGGGTATCAGATTTGATACACTGGTGATACCAAAATCATTCTGTCATGATACAAGGACATCAGGTTCATACACTGGGGATACCAAAATCATTCTATCATGATACAAGGACATCAGGTTCATACACTGGGGATACCAAAATCATTATATCATGATACAAGGGTATCAGATTTCATACACTGGTGATACGAAACTCATTCTGTCATGATACAAGGACATCAGGTTTCATAAACTGGTGATACGAAAATCATTCTATCATGATACAAGGGTATCAGATTTCATACACTGGTGATACCAAAATCATTCTATCATGATACAAGGACATCAGGTATCATAATGGTACAACCATAATAAATTTATAATGTACGAAAGTCATACCATACATTGGTAAATTTAGGTTTTTGATGGGCATCGGTTACAAATTACAATATATGGCATGGATTGTAACTTCTTCATTATGTTAAAACCTTATTACAGCTGCATTCCGAAAGTTGTTTCACCTGTTTGTGTTTCTGTAATATGTAATATGGAATGTTTTTTAAAGCATCGTATCAACGCGAAAACGAATCCGGTCATTTTGCATTTTCGCTTCTGAAAGAGACAGTGGAATGCTCCAAAACATACTTGAATGTTACACCTCATTGTAAACCGTAGGAGTTGCAGCAACTCTTTGAAGTGACCAGAGATGTTTCCAAAATTACAGTTACAATTTTCTAAATATCCAGTAAGTGATCAACTGCGTCAAACATTAATCATGTATCTACTTTTAATCTCATTCACTGTACTTATATATGGAGTTTGTTTTCTCATTTGATCGCCATGGAATCGTTTATCTAAAAATTAAATCAAAATTTTCAAATATGTATCTCTTCAATCTGTTTCTTTTTGCCAATGTTAGAAAATCACTGACGTGACGATCATATGGACACTTGAGAATGATTATTGTACACATGATATAGTATGATTCTTTGTTTATGTCACTGAGGTGATTTAATTGACGTCACAATGAAAGCCAGTTTACATGATATTTGCACAAATATTCATGCTTAGGTGAACAAAGTTCGGGATGCATTGTATATACATATCATATACAAGTTGCAGTTCATAATATACATAGCCAAACAAGTGTTGCACCCGCCTACATACATACTTAAAATGTGATGCTGTGGCAATTTTAGGATACATGTATTGAATTAAACACTTAAGACATAAAGATAGGATAGTTAATGACTAATGTCTTCGAATAAAAATATCCATGTTGACATTTAAAGAAATTACGACTGAATTTGCAATAGTACTGTTTTTTACCCAAATAACTATTGTTCCTGTGCCGAAACTATGCGATGACCATTAGGTTTCAGAGGACGAAAACAAAAATGTTGTTACCAAGTTGACTTTCACACATCAAAACATCAAATATGGAAGGAACTGGTTCTTAAAATTCAGACCGAATATAGTCAGTAAGCAACTTTGTTCAATTTTTTCTTTTTCCAAACAATTTGATTTTGAAGGTTCATACTGCTTTAACAAGTGACGTTTGGTTAAAAGTAAGTTACTTAAGATTCATCTGTTCACTTGAAAGAATGGAACTGCTTACATAAGAACAACCAATGCCGACTTTCAATTTTCAGTGTAACAATACTTGTTCCTGGACACCAATATAGCAGAATTTTAGGAATGCAAATATCACAAAGTTGTGAAACGTAATCTGAATGAAATTTGCTTCGTTAAACTGGTAGATAATGTTTCTGTCATATGTCAACTTTCTCATCAAACAACTTTTACTGGTAAAAAAAAACTTGGGGGTGCAACACTATTTTTTCTATGTATATAATTGTAGTATTGGCGAAATTAATAACCTATCTATGTCATTATAATTTACTTTCCTATTTAGAGAGAAATAGTGGATTACAAAACATCCCGGGACGTATTTATTCGCTGCTAGAGTATTTAACCACATCATTCAGTAATCCAAGTCACGCCCAGGAGGAAATACAAATACGCATCTCTCTTTCATGATAATCTTCCCGAATCCAAATAATCCACGTGTGTGCTGGGAATGTTAATTGTGAGACGTGCCAGCCTGAATCTAAACACACAATACCTTGTGTACTCACACACACAGCATATGTGTCAGGTGCCGAGTGCTGGATTGTTAGACTTGATGATCATTGCCATGTCGTATGATACACATATATGTTTAGTAATGTGTGGTACAGTGGACATATACATTGAGTAAATTGTCGTACAGAGCACGTATAAAGTGAGCAGTGTGTTGTATAGTAGATAGATATGTTGAGTGATTTGTCATTCACGGACAGATGTCTTTAGGAATAAGATGGACATTGAGAATCTTGGACATATAAACTGATTTGATTTTCACTTAGCAGATGTCTTATATGTCGATGAACAGTTGTGTTTTATCCAAATTAATTCCAAAATAAAATTAAAACCACACAGAATTATTCCTTGGCTGAAGACTAAACGCCTGCACTTTTCAGTTTTAGAGTACGACTTCGGAAACATAACATAACATATTTGTAATTGAAAATCAAACATCATTATTTTATATAAAACCAACTGAGATGTATTAAAAGCTTCTTTTGTACCTCAGTTTATATTGAGTAATTTGTCGTATAGTGGACGGATATATTAAGTTTGTAGTATATAGTGGACAGGTATACATGCTCACATTGAGTAATTGTCGTATAGTGGACGGATATATTAAGTTTGTAGTATAAAGTGGACAGGTATAAATGCTCACATTGAGTAATTGTCGTATAGTGGACGGATATATTAAGTTTGTAGTATAAAGTGGACAGGTATAAATGCTCACATTGAGTAATTGTCGTATAGTGGACGGATATATTAAGTTTGTAGTATAAAGTGGACAGGTATAAATGCTCACATTGAGTAATTGTCGTATAGTGGACGGATATATTAAGTTTGTAGTATAAAGTGGACAGGTATACAAACTATACATGCTCACATTGAGTAATTTGTCGTATAGTGGACGGATATATTAAGTTTGTAGTATAAAGTGGACAGGTATACTAGCTCACATTGAATAATTGTCGTATAGTGGACGGATATATTAAGTTTGTAGTATAAAGTGGACAGGTATACATGCTCACATTGAGTAATTGTCGTATAGTGGACGGATATATTAAGTTTGTAGTATAAAGTGGACAGGTATACATGCTCACATTGAGTAATTGTCGTATAGTGGACGGATATATTAAGTTTGTAGTATAAAGTGGACAGGTATACATGCTCACATTGAGTAATTGTCGTATAACTGATACTGAGTAATTTGTCGTTTAGGATCGATATATTGAATATGTGAATTGAATTGTTTTAATAATGTTGAAAATAATCCGTGCGAACAAATGTATGACCATTTTGTCTGTCTCTGTGCGATTGTCTCCTTTTCTCTTTCTCTTTCCTACACTACCATCTCTCTCTCTCTCTCTCTCTCTCTCTCTCTCTCTCTCTCTCTCTCTCTCTCTCTCTCTCTCTCTCTCTCTCTCTCTCTCTCTCTCTCTCTCTCTCTCTCTCTCTCTCTCTCTCTCTCTCTCTCTCTCTCTCTCTCTCCCCACGCCCTCCGCCTACCCCACTCTCTCTACCCTGTTCTGTTTGGTTGATTTAATATGACCTGACATTTATTTGCAGCATAACTACCTGAGTTATGTGCTGAAAGTAAATTATCCTTGTTCGTGACCTAATTGTTAACAACTGATCAAGGAAGTAGTTGGTACAAACAGAACTTGCATTGATTAACGTCGAGCAGATCAGCAAAATAAACATATAAATTTTCAATGATTTCACAACCCTTGAACGCTAAGATAAAAGTAGATCCCCTAGATTCTTGCTCTCAGCTAGTGGTGAAACAATAAAGAATATTAAATCACAAGTTATTACCAAGCCATGTTATGCCTCATATGTCTTTGAACTTTTTAAATGATGATACTCGCATCTTCATTACCTTCAGATAAACACATCTCATTAACACAAGAATCGTTAGGCATGCCAAATCTATTCCTTCATACAGTGCTTTGTGTCGTTTATTTGCATAACAATGATAGAAATCAGCAACGTCGTGCCCTGCCAAAACAATACTGCGTGTAATGCATGCTGTTTATACAGATTCCTACCCTCAATAACACGCCCGTACTATATTTGTCATATTAACCCCTCTATAGCTTGTATATAGCTTGTTACAATTAATGACACCTCCTTAATAAACATGTCATATCAACCCCCCTATAGCTTGTACATAGCTTGTTGTCATTGATAACACCTCCTTAATATACACGTCATATCAACCCCTCTATAGCTTGTATATAGCTTGTTCATAGCTTGTTACCATTAATAACACCTCCTTGCTATACATGTCATATCAACCAAAAACTCAAACCATATACATACCATATGTACTTCTAATGACCTTGTTAGTTTGATGTACATGTCATGTAATATTAGTAGTATCCTTACCTTCAAATTACGTTTTAAAGTATAAACACATAATCCCATTTTAATCGCAAATGTCATGATTTTGTCCCGCTAACAACATTATGTCAGTTCAATGACATGTTAAAACTGACACAGCGTTAACGCATCGCATACTTTGCTGATCAGTGTTGAGCTAAATGAGGTAATCTGAATATGCGAGCTGATTTCCTTGTTAATTTTACGCAGACCTTCATAACAACTACAGTGAGACTGCACCTACCGTATAAAGTGTCGAATATGTACTCCTGTTTTCGTCGCTGAAAATCACTGAGAGAATTGCCAGTACGTTGAGCCCCATTCATCGCCATTGTAGAAAAATGTGATTTCTGTAACGTCCGAACAGCTAAAAAAGCGAATAGTTAACAAGGTGTACTCGCCGGCTTAAGTGAGGCTCTCTACCGGTGTCCGCACACTATTTCACTCACTTGCAGTTTGTGATAAGCGGCTACACCTTGCCAGTACACACGTATGTAACACTGAGTATGTTATGTTCACTCCTCTTGAAATGTAACTTTGATATGCAGTTAGTTGGATACAGACTCCATGTAGTGATTTAACTTCAAGGTATTTCAAATCAAAGTACTTGTAGTATTAGATGCATTTAAAGGGACAGTCAATGTTTTTCATAATATTTTAGTTTGCTGACACGTTCCTTGTGGCTCTCAACTTGAATTATGTTCGCTGTTTCGTGTGACTGTTTGGATATTCTTAAAACTTGGATGTTCCGATCTTCGTATAAGATCAACATAAGAGTTATTTAAATATGATATGGGCGTGCGGTTTCTCTTCTATTTACCTAAAGGTATCGAGACTACTCGTTCCTGCTTCTACTGTTCAGGTGTCTGTAAATCATCGCAATAATCATATACTAGATGATAAGGTCAGCTTTCAAGGGCTTGTGAAACACCATGAACTGAATGAATGATATATTACTGTATAAAGAGGTCGGGCTGGACGTGATGCAGATTGTACCAGTTCCTCGCTGACAATATCATCATTATATCATTATAACATTATTATATTAAAGTACATTTGCAAAGCGCCCAAACTGCAGGCACTGCTCATAGCACTACAAAAACTACGTACACACTGCAGTAGAGATGTTTGATAGACATTGCTATCTTAACGTTTGTAATATTTCAAACAGACATATCACCATACAACTGTTAAAGACATCTTTATTTCCATGGGCAATTCATACGACAAAGTTGGGGGTCATGTAAGCATATGACCTCTGTCCAGACTGTTTGATGTATGTTTGGGTACATTTGGGTTTTGGCAACTGATGAGCTGACCTTAGTGTCAGAGAAGATTCATATTTATCAATCCATTCAGTCATAGATAGGAGCAGCCCGATTAACTCACGTGTAAGTTGAAAGTGAACATCGTACAAATCTGAGTAAATTAGCAGAAACTAGCTCCTGTTCAAGTGATTCTGTGTCTTAGAAATAGAGCCATGGGTTCTGCAGTTCATCGGGATTTGTAAGATTTATGTTGAAGTCTCGAAATTAGCTGTTATGATTCTGAGAGTGTGGACGTCGTAGCTTCATTTAAGGTCAGCGATCAACATATCGATAATCCCAAACGTCCGTGGAATCTGACTACAATACTTTTGATACAGAGAGATTAAAGCTTGCCTTCAGGTAAATATACTTGTCATTACATTTGTTGAACAAGAAACGGATGGATGCTGTCATGATTATATATCATAGGGAGCGGCATGTATTGTACAGATGATACATTATTACTTATAGTTGTATATACTCGTAGCTCATGTGATGTCATGTGATGTCAAGAATGGACGAAAACAAACTGAAGAATTATTTTTGTCAATGACATGCTATGTCCTGATAAAAGTTGGTAATGGGTTGCTGTATGATACTCGTGTAACTTCGTTTACAGCTCGATAATTCAAAGTATACCTTCCGCTAAATCTGTACTAGATGACTAGTGATTGTCAGTTTATCGGAATGTATATCTCCGAGTATCGATGATGCTTCGTGTATAAAACAATGTCGATATTTGTATCGTGCTGGTCAATAACGAAAACAGATTGCATTATGACACTTTTACTATAGTGTGATCGCTTTGTTTTTTCATGCAGAACCGTGCATCGATACTCTCTACTTCCTGTGATACATCACACCTGTAACATGTACAGTGCTATGGTAGAATCACGAGACTTGAAAAGGCAAAATCATACAAAGGAAGACAAGACATGCTGTTTTAAAATAGGAATTGCTTTAATTATTAAATTATTATTACGCACATTATCCTTCTTCACTCGTATATCAGATGAATATGGAAGTATTAACGTTAAGCGACTTTGGAAACTGAGCGCAATGCTTGCACGATATTTAATGTGATTTATCATTTATGATTGTTTTGTTACCAATTAGGGAAAACATATGTCGGTCGATGATAATTTACTTGCATTACTCTGGGTTATCCATCTTGTTAGGCTGAGGTATTACACAAGCACTAGAGAAATGCAATGAAATATGAGGGGGACGAGGTGTTATTTAATGTTATTTGATATCCATGCACTATTCATACAGTACAGGAAGGTAATATGGATATAGATATCAGGTTACACCATGCCTATCAGATTGCGACATCTTGTACCGGTGTAAATAGCTAATATTCCAAACATGTTATCCGGGTATCAGGTAGCAAGTACAATGTTACCCACACAAAGAGCATCCATGTTCCACTGACTCCTTTCATCACTACTATAGTTACCGTACTCGAAGTAATAAGTGCACGGGTGCTAAACTTAATAGGCGTCGGTTCTAATTGGAACGCTCTTCTTCATAGTGGATGGAGGTAGAAAGTGGCTTGATAGACAATAGAATATATTTAAAATTAAATTCATACATACATTTATATAATGTTCGGCAATATTCATTAAACATAACAATTTTACAGTATGACATCAAGTGTAGTAACCATATGAAGTTAAGGTATGGTAACCAACAGTTGATGTATTTGATTGAGTGTACACGTGTTACAAGCAGTGCTGGCAAGTTATTTATTTGAGAGAGAGAGGGTTTGGGTTTGTGAATGCTTGAATGTCAATAGGGGGTCATGCCATGCTGATGGCTCTCAATATATCAGTTACGGTATGATCGTTTGATGTGTCAGTATCTATGTTAACACGAAGTGAATACCGGGGATCATTTTATAGGTTCCAGAAAAAATTGGGTTTTATGCATTAAATATACATGTAAGTCATGCGCTGTTCATATTACCCTACATATTCCCTTACATGAGGATATATTTCTTTCACTAATATTGATTCCAAAGCGGGGTGTTAATAGTAGAAACATTCAAGGCAACAACTTCGTCACCATGACTCTGACTCATAACAGTGAGCGCTTATAATCGCTCATTGCGCGCTCATTCTCTCATGAACGACACGGTGCGATGCCTCGAGGTTTTCGCGCTTTGCTACGTAGCGCTATATTGAGCAATCGCGTTCAAGAGAGGTTTAAAAGTAATCGCCCATTGAGTGATTACTTTTAAACCTTTATTGAATATGGCCCAGATCTCCGTCACCCCAAGCATCGTCCCAACCTTCATTATACTTGTCGCATGTTATTCAAACCATTTATATTGCCAAAGTCATCCCACACGGGCGATGTTCAAGACGCCATCTGGCCCAATCGATGCTCACATGTACCCGACTCACATGTACTTGACTCACATGTACTTGAATCACATGTACTTGACTCACATGTACTTGACTCACATGTACTTAACGCACATGTACCCGACTCACATGTACCTGACTCACATGTACTTGACTCACATGTACTTTACGCACATGTACTTGACTCACATGTACTTGACTCACATGTACCTGACTCACATGTACCTGACTCACATGTACTTGACTCACATGTACTTGACTCACATGTACCTGACTCACATGTACTTGACTCACATGTACTTGACTCACATGTACTTGACTGATATGTACTTGACTCACATGTACCTGACTCACATGTACTTGACTCAGATGTACCCGACTCACATGTACTTGACTCAGATGTACTTGACTCACATGTACTTGACTCACATGTACTTGACTCACATGTACTTGACTCACATGCACTTGACTCACATGTACTGTACGCACATGTACTTGACTCACATGTACTTTACGCACATGTACCCGACTCACATGTACTTGACTCACATGTACTTGACTCACATGTACTTTACGCACATGTACTTGACTCACATGTACTTGACTCACATGTACCTGACTCACATGTACTTGACTCACATGTACTTGACTCACATGTATCCGACTCACATGTACTTGACTCACATGTACTTGACTCACATGTACTTGACTCACATGTACTTGACTCACATGTACCCGACTCACATGTACTTGACTCACATGTACTTGACTCACATGAACCCGACTCACATGTACTTGACTCAGATGTACCTGACTCACATGTACTTTACGCACATGTACTTGACTCACATGTACTTTACGCACATGTACCCGACTCATATGTACCTGACTCACATGTACTTGAATCACATGTACTTTACTCACATGTACTTGACTCACATGTACTTGACTCACATGCACTTGACTCACATGTACTGTACGCACATGTACTTGACTCACATGTACTTTACGCACATGTACCCGACTCACATGTACCTGACTCACATGTACTTGACTCACATGTACTTTACGCACATGTACTTGACTCACATGTACTTGACTCACATGTACCTGACTCACATGTACTTGACTCACATGTACTTGACTCACATGTACTTGACTCACATGTACTTGACTGACATGTACTTGACTGACATGTAATTGACTGACATGTACTTGAGTCAGATGTACCTGACTCACATGTACTTTACGCACATGTTCTTGACTCACATGTACTTGACTCACATGTATCCGACTCACATGTACTTGACTCACATGTACCCGACTCACATGTACTTGACTCAGATGTACCTGACTCACATGTACTTGACTCACATGTATCCGACTCACATGTACTTGACTCACATGTACCCGACTCACATGTACTGTACGCATATGTACTTGACTCACCTGTACCTGACTCACATGTACTTGACTCACATGTACCTGACTCACATGTACTTGACTCACATGTACCTGACTCACATGTACTTGACTCACATGTACTTGACTCACATTTACTTGACTGATATGTACTTGACTCACATGTATCCGACTCACATGTACTTGACTCACATGTACCCGACTCACATGTACTGTACGCATATGTACTTGACTCACCTGTACCTGACTCACATGCACCCGACTCCAATGTAGATCTAGAAAGGGACAGGGATCCCTCCAGAGCCTCACCTGCCCCACAAACACTGTGTACACATGGTGACCCATGACATTCGAGATTCTGTTATGTGACCGCCAAAACACTGCTTGTTTTACCCAGAACAGGTGATTTGTCATTCCGATACATGTAGACTACTCAGTTATGGACAGGACAGGGGTAATATACACAATAAAGATTGAACACTCCTATCCAGGAACTCGATACTAGGCGAGGATAGTGGTACATTAATAAGAAAACAAATATTTTTTCACCAATACATACAGCTGTAGACTCGCTTTTACGCGCGGGTTAGGGTAACTTTATGAAAATTACGCTTCTCAATTATATACAACATATTATTGCTTTTCTTCGATAGAGGCACAAACATGTACAAACCTTGAGTAACAACATTTAATGCGCTAATGAAAACACATTCAAAATAGTATGTCCGTAACTTCACTGTCTGGCTGAGATCGACAGACGAACATGGTAAAATTTCGAATCCAAATTGAATTGTATCACAACTATTTAACTTTAATCATTGATTGCAAATAGCTTACTATAGATACACTGTCGACCAAAAGAAACGCCTACGAGATATCTTATCATGTTTCGTAAAAACTATAATGAATACTTTAGCAATATTATAGCATAATGTAGTTGCGCCATTTCTGCATGATATATCTAAATTTCAGAAGTTGTCATGTCACAAAAGAATGGCGATTGTTGAAATGAGACGAATGAATTGTTCAGTTTTCGATCAGTGCTTGATCAGAAAAACATCTGAAACCGATTTTCATACAAGCACGTGCAACAATACAGGCACGCATTCGCATTAAAGTGGCGATGACGCTACCGATGTAATAATAATAATAATAATAATGGATAGTTTTATATAGCGCACAAATCTCCACGTTGTGGACTCAGGGCGCTTCTTAACATTATTACCCTGGTCTAACCTAAGCTGCCGCAAAGCGCTTAAAGGTCACCTCCTCCACATCTTACACCAGGTACCCACTTTATGCTGGGTGAACAGAGGCACACGTTGAATAATGTCACTTACCCAGGGTGACACCATAAGTCTTTCCACTCATGTCTCAGTGTGGGGCAGGGAATCACCCTTCAAACTCTCAGTTAATTCAGCAATGAAGCGGGTAACCCACCAATGCGGCAGGCCGCGCCCATTGTTGCTGAACTTCACTGATAGCGGTCGACTGAGCTATGCACAGGACCACGTGCCACCATGTACGTGGTGGCACGTGGTCCTGTGCATAGCTCATCTTTGTAGGCGAACTTTCGACATAGATTCAAATATCGTTGTCAAGCAAGTGATACACACGGGAGAAACATGTAGCAGTATATACATAAAACGCCGTCTTCAAATAATAAAGAAGTTATATATCCATAATATTGTCTTTATTCTTCATCACCTCAACTTCCAGACAACATTAGTGTATACTTTATAAGAACGAGCTCCATCTGGGTGTCTGTGTGTCGCTGTTTCTACGTGTCCTTTCCTCGTATGTTGCAGGCTTTGATGAGGTGTACGGATGTCGGGTTTCAACTCATGTATAGATTTTCCATTGTTTAAATCCGCGAAAAGATAAACAGTTATATACATTGAGTAATACATTGTAATACAGTTATTTAAATTGAGTAATACAATTTAATACAGTTATATATCCAGACCAATCAACATACGCATAAAACATCAACAACAACAAAAGATGACAAATCAGCCTTTTCGGAAAACATCAACAAATGTCCACAACACAGCATCATATATGACAGTGTCAAACACTCACGAACAATAAACATGACTAAACTCAGTGCCGTTTAGCTAAAGCCGTGCATATTTTTCGTCATACTCCCTCTATGAACAGAGATCAAAGCTATTTCATCCCATCAGCTTACAACAACCTAATCCACAAATAATTAATTACATTACTCACTTTGGCTTCCCCATCCCTCACTATTTGGTTTTCCTCACCAACTTCGTCCTCTCATCTTGCCCCTGGCTAATTAACTTACCACCCTCTGGTATCCTACAGATCTCTTCATTGTTATCACAAATTAATTTGTTTCAACCTTTATGTCATTGTTATCTCATCTTGTTGTAATTGTTATCATACCAATATGCATCTGTGTATATAACCTGCTGTGTATCATCTTTCCCATATGTTTGATACCGGTAAAGGGATCTATACCAAACCGTCGCTTTAGTAAAATACTGTAGTTGATCATCCATGTCTTTTCATTACACTATCATCCAGAATGCATCTCAAACATTTGACATTGTATGTGGTGGCACGTGGTCCTGTGCATAGCTCAGTCGACCGTTATCAGTGAAGTTCAGCAAGAATCGACGCCACTTGCCGAATTAGTGGGTGACTCGTGTCATTGCTGGATAAACTGGTAGTTTGAAGGGTTGATTCCCTGCCCCACAGAGAATGAGTTGTGTTGACTTTATTCACTGTGTGCCACTCAGCAGTACAATTGGGTACCGAGATAACCTTAAAAGCGCCTTAAGTCGCAGCTAGGTTACATACTCCCAGTGAGTTGAGAAGGCCAAAGAGAATGGCAATCCTACCATCACGACGGCTCAATGCCCACCAGTAAGCTCTACGATTCCAGTGGCAAGCTTCGTCACGTGTGGCAAGAGCAGGGCCTTTAGGCGGAGGCCGCCACTTTGCCCCAAACTGCCGTGTACTTGGTGTTCAATTAATCAGGCTGCTGACGGACATATTTTAAAATTCCGCTCCCGTACCAGATCTCAAAAGATGTAAGGCATACATCAATGAAACTTGATATGTACAGATGTGCCTTTTGGGGTTTTCTACTACTTTGGAATTGTATTTGTATTTGTTTCCATGATTACATACCATAACAGTTTGTTTCTGACCAGACCTGTAAGACCTAGCCCAGCGAAACATGGTATTTGAAACAAGCACCATGTGTGGATGTGTTTTGGGTTTTTTCCATCTTTTCAAACTTTTGTTTTTTTTACCAATATCCTCGGAAAAGAATCTTCATCTTTGAGCAAACCTCAAAATGCTATTAACAACATAACTTGAAAAGTATTAGGCTGAGATGTGATAATCTTGTGAAGTATGTATTCTTGCGTATCATGAATGTATTAAATAATTTAATTTATTAAATTAATTTATTAAAGAATAAAGCTAATAACTGTTCAATATAGTTTTAACTTTTCCCACTTGGTGGGAATATAATCGACTCTATCTGCTTGTTGTATTTAAATTGTTCAACAAATGATGTTTTTTTTATTATTATTTTCCAAATTCAATTCAAAATTGGTTTTACTTTTACAATCTGTGCCATTATATTTCAACAGACATTCTATTGACTGTTATATGTATTAAATTTCTCTTGGAAAATTTACGTAGGATAGTATAAATGAATATATGTAAAACGTTGAATTATGATATATCCCTTGATTTGAGACGATTATTCTCTTGATTTGAGGAATTGAACAACATCATCTTTGTTCTCCTTTTCAGCCACTTGTAAAGGTGTGTCCCCGTGATTGTCTACCTTCCTGTCACACTCGTCCAGTTCTTTCAGGGTGAACAGGTACTTTACCATATCTAATTCACCTCTTCACATGCAATGTGGAACATGTTACGGCCCACATTATTGACTGCGGTCACATCAGTACCTCGCTCTATCAACAGTTTCACAACCTTGATGTTACCTCTGAGGACTGCGAAAATCAGCAGTTTTCCCCCGATCATTTCTACAGTATATATCAAAAGTGTGTTTAGTGATAGAACGTACTTCACCATGTCCACGAAGCCGCAAAGACAAGCTATATGCAAAAGTGTGTTCTTCTCGTCGTCTACTGTTTTAATATCAGCTCCTTCTTCTTCGACACACAGAGTACATCAGGGGAGTTTGTCCCTGATTTACTCTCCACTCTATATCATAGATCTTTAGTGACATAACATACTTTACCATGTCCACATGGCCACCTTGACAAGCTTCGTGAAGAGTATTCATGTGTTCGTTGTCTGTTGATTCAATATCAACGCCTCTTTCCTTAAACATCTCAACAATTTCTAAATTCCCTGAATATACAGCATTTAACCAAGGTGTTGATCCGTCAGCATCCCTGTGTTCTATATCAATATTAAAATCACCCACTAGCCTCTTAACAATGTAAGTACTACCGCCTATAATTGCATAATATAACACATTACAATCATCTTCATCTAGAATAAGGAGTCAGTCTTTTCCTGAAGTAGAAAGTCAAACATGCTTCGTGAAAAATTCTCACATCAGCAGGAGAGCGGCTAGGATTTCTTCGACTTGATATTGTCTCACCTCAACAGAGTGAGTGAGTGAGTTATTGTTTAACGTAGCTTCGGCAGTATACCTAGACAGAAAACTAAATAGTCATGCATGTGGTACTGGAACATCGTCTCACCTAGATAGATAAACAATATACTCATGCATGTGGTACTGGAACATTGTTTCACCTAGACAGATAAACAATATACTCATGCATGTGGTACTGGAACATTGTTCCACCTAGACAGATAAACAATATAGTCATGCATGTGGTACTGGAACATTGTTTCACCCAGACAGATAAACAATATACTCATGCATGTGGTACTGGAACAGTGTTTCACCTAGACAGATAAACAATATAGTCATGCATGTGGTACTGGAACATTGTTTCACCTAGACAGATAAACAATATACTCATGCATGTGGTACTGGAACATTGTTTCACCTAGACAGATAAACAATATAGTCATGCATGTGGTACTGGAACATTGTTTCACCTAGACAGATAAACAATATACTCATGCATGTGGTACTGGAACATTGTTTCACCTAGACAGATAAACAATATAGTCATGCATGTGGTACTGGAACATTGTTTCACCTAGACAGATAAACAATATACTCATGCATGTGGTACTGGAACATTGTTTCACCTAGACAGATAAACAATATAGTCATGCATGTGGTACTGGAACATTGTTTCACCTAGACAGATAAACAATATAGTCATGCATGTGGTACTGGAACATTGTTTCACCTAGACAGATAAACAATATAGTCATGCATGTGGTACTGGAACATTGTTTCACCTAGACAGATAAACAATATACTCATGCATGTGGTACTGGAACATTGTTTCACCTAGACAGATAAACAATATAGTCATGCATGTGGTACTGGAACATTGTTTCACCTAGACAGATAAACAATATACTCATGCATGTGGTACTGGAACATTGTTTCACCTAGACAGATAAACAATATACTCATGCATGTGGTACTGGAACATTGTTTCACCTAGACAGATAAACAATATAGTCATGCATGTGGTACTGGAACATTGTTTCACCTAGACAGATAAACAATATAGTTATGCATGTGGTACTGGAACATTGTTTCACCTAGACAGATAAACAATATACTCATGCATGTGGTACTGGAACATTGTTTCACCTAGACAGATAAACAATATAGTCATGCATGTGGTACTGGAACATTGTTTCACCTAGATAGATAAACAATATACTCATGCATGTGGTACTGGAACATTGTTTCACCTAGACAGATAAACAATATACTCATGCATGTGGTACTGGAACATTGTTTCACCTAGACAGATAAACAATATAGTCATGCATGTGGTACTGGAACATTGTTTCACCTAGACAGATAAACAATATAGTCATGCATGTGGTACTGGAACATTGTTTCACCTAGACAGATAAACAATATAGTTATGCATGTGGTACTGGAACATTGTTTCACCTAGACAGATAAACAATATAGTCATGCATGTGGTACTGGAACATTGTTTCACCTAGACAGATAAACAATATAGTCATGCATGTGGTACTGGAACATTGTTTCACTTAGACAGATAAACAATATACTCATGCATGTGGTACTGGAACATTGTTTCACCTAGACAGATAAACAATATAGTCATGCATGTGGTACTGGAACATTGTTTCACCTAGACAGATAAACAATATACTCATGCATGTGGTACTGGAACATTGTTTCACCTAGACAGATAAACAATATAGTCATGCATGTGGTACTGGAACATTGTTTCACCTAGACAGATAAACAATATACTCATGCATGTGGTACTGGAACATTGTTTCACTTACACAGATAAACAATATAGTCATGCATGAGGTACTGGAACATTGTTTCACCTAGACAGATAAACAATATAGTCATGCATGTGGTACTGGAACATTGTTTCACCTAGACAGATAAACAATATAGTCATGCATGTGGTACTGGAACATTGTTTCACCCAGACAGATAAACAATATAGTCATGCATGTGGTACTGGAACATTGTTTCACCTAGACAGATAAACAATATACTCATGCATGTGGTACTGGAACAGTGTTTCACCTAGACAGATAAACAATATAGTCATGCATGTGGTACTGGAACATTGGTTCACCTAGACAGATACACATTTAATTCATGCATGTGGTACTGGAACATTGTTTCACCCAGACAGATAAACAATACACTCATGCATGTGGTACTGGAACATTGTTTCACCTAGACAGATAAACAATATAGTCATGCATGTGGTACTGGAACATTGTTTCACCTAGACAGATAAACAATATACTCATGCATGTGTTACTGGAACAGTGTTTCACCTAGACAGATAAACAATACAGTCATGCATGTGGTACTGGAACATTGCTTCACCTAGACAGATAAACAAGATAGTCATGCATATGCTACTGGAACATTGTTTCACCTAGACAGATAAACAATACAGTCATGCATGTGGTACTGGAACATTGCTTCACCTAGACAGATAAACAAGATAGTCATGCATGTGGTACTGGAACATTGTTTCACCTAGACAGATAAACAATATACTCATGCATGTGGTACTGGAACATTGTTTCACCTAGACAGATAAACAATATAGTCATGCATGTGGTACTGGAACATTGTTTCACCTAGACAGATAAACAATATACTCATGCATGTGGTACTGGAACATTGTTTCACCTAGACAGATAAACAATATAGTCATGCATGTGGTACTGGAACATTGGTTCACCTAGACAGATAAACAATATAGTCATGCATGTGGTACTGGAACATTGTTTCACCCAGACAGATAAACAATATAGTCATGCATGTGGTACTGGAACATTGTTTCACCTAGACAGATAAACAATATACTCATGCATGTGGTACTGGAACAGTGTTTCACCTAGACAGATAAACAATATACTCATGCATGTGGTACTGGAACATTGTTTCACCTAGACAGATAAACAATATAGTCATGCATGTGGTACTGGAACATTGTTTCACCTAGACAGATAAACAATATACTCATGCATGTGGTACTGGAACATTGTTTCACCTAGACAGATAAACAATATACTCATGCATGTGGTACTGGAACATTGTTTCACCTAGACAGATAAACAATATAGTCATGCATGTGGTACTGGAACATTGTTTCACTTAGACAGATAACAAATATAGTCATGCATGTGGTACTGGAACATTGTTTCACCTAGACAGATAAACAATATAGTCATGCATTTGGTACTGGAACATTGTTTCACCTAGACAGATAAACAATATAGTCATGCATGTGGTACTTGAACATTGTTTCACTTAGACAGATAAAAAATATAGTCATGCATGTGGTACTGGAACATTGTTTCACCTAGACAGATAAACAATATAGTCATGCATGTGGTACTGGAACATTGTTTCACCTAGACAGATAAACAATATAGTCATGCATGTGGTACTGGAACATTGTTTCACTTAGACAGATAAACAATATAGTCATGCATGTGGTACTTGAACATTGTTCCACGTAGACAGATAAACAATATAGTCATGCATGTGGTACTGGAACATTGTTTCACCTAGACAGATAAACAATATAGTCATGCATGTGGTACTGGAACATTGTTTCACCTAGACAGATAAACAATATAGTCATGCATATGGTACTGGAACATTGTTTCACCTAGACAGATAAACAATATAGTCATGCATGTGGTACTGGAACATTGTTTCACCTAGACAGATAAACAATATAGTCATGCATGTGGTACTGGAACATTGTTCCACCTAGACAGATAAACAATATAGTCATGCATGTGGTACTGGACCATTGTTTCACCTAGACAGATAAACAATATAGTCATGCATGTGGTACTGGAACATTGCTTCACCTAGACAGATAAACAAAATAGTCATGCATGTGGTACTTGAACATTGTTTCACCTAGACAGATAAACAATCTAGTCATGCATGTGGTACTGGAACATTGTTTCACCTAGACAGATAAACAATATACTCATGCATGTGGTACTGGAACATTGTTCCACCTAGACAGATAAACAATATAGTCATGCATGTGGTACTGGAACATTGTTTCACCTAGACAGATAAACAATATAGTCATGCATGTGGTACTGGAACATTGTTTCACCTAGACAGATAAACAATATACTCATGCATGTGGTACTGGAACATTGTTTCACCTAGACAGATAAACAATATACTCATGCATGTGGTACTGGAACATTGTTTCACCTAGACAGATAAACAATATAGTTATGCATGTGGTACTGGAACATTGTTTCACCTAGACAGATAAACAATATAGTCATGCATGTGGTACTGGACCATTGTTTCACTTAGACAGATAAACAATATAGTCATGCATGTGGTACTGGAACATTGCTTCACCTAGACAGATAAACAATATACTCATGCATGTGGTACTGGAACATTGTTTCACCTAGACAGATAAACAAAATAGTCATGCATGTGGTACAGGAACATTGTTTCACCTAGACAGATAAACAATCTAGTCATGCATGTGGTACTGGAACATTGTTTCACCTAGACAGATAAACAATATACTCATGCATGTGGTACTGGAACATTGCTTCACCTAGACAGATAAACAATATAGTCATGCATGTGGTACTGGAACATTGTTTCACCTAGACAGATAAACAATATACTCATGCATGTGGTACTGGAACATTGTTTCACCTAGACAGATAAACAATATACTCATGCATGTGGTACTGGAACATTGTTTCACCTAGACAGATAAACAATATAGTCATGCATGTGGTACTGGAACATTGTTTCACCTAGACAGATAAACAAAATAGTCATGCATGTGGTACTGGAACATTGTTTCACCTAGACAGATAAACAATATACTCATGCATGTGGTACTGGAACATTGTTCCACCTAGACAGATAAACAATATAGTCATGCATGTGGTACTGGAACATTGTTTCACCTAGACAGATAAACAATATAGTCATGCATGTGGTACTGGAACATTGCTTCACCTAGACAGATAAACAAAATAGTCATGCATGTGGTACAGGAACATTGTTTCACCTAGACAGATAAACAATCTAGTCATGCATGTGGTACTGGAACATTGTTTCACCTAGACAGATAAACAATATACTCATGCATGTGGTACTGGAACATTGTTCCACCTAGACAGATAAACAATATAGTCATGCATGTGGTACTGGAACATTGTTTCACCTAGACAGATAAACAATATACTCATGCATGTGGTACTGGAACATTGTCTCACCTAGACAGATAAACAATATAGTCATGCATGTGGTACTGGAACATTGTTTCACCTAGACAGATAAACAATATAGTCATGCATGTGGTACTGGAACATTGTTTCACCTAGACAGATAAACAATATAGTCATGCATGTGGTACTGGAACATTGTTTCACCTAGACAGATAAACAATATACTCATGCATGTGGTACTGGAACATTGTTTCACCTAGACAGATAAAAAATATAGACATGCATGTGGTACTGGAACATTGTTTCACCCAGACAGATAAACAAAATAGTCATGCATGTGGTACTCGAACATTGTTTCACCTAGACAGATAAACAATATACTCATGCATGTGGTACTGGAACATTGTTTCACCTAGACAGATAAACAATATAGTCATGCATGTGGTACTGGAACATTGCTTCACTTAGACAGATAAACAATATACTCATGCATGTGGTACTGGAACATTGTTTCACCTAGACAGATAAACAATATAGTCATGCATGTGGTACTGGAACATTGTTTCACCTAGACAGATAAACAATATACTCATGCATGTGGTACTGGAACGTTGTTTCACCTAGACAGATAAACAATATACTCATGCATGTGGTACTGGAACATTGTTTCACCTAGACAGATAAACAATATAGTCATGCATGTGGTACTGGAACATTGTTTCACTTAGACAGATAAACAATATAGTCATGCATGTGGTACAGGAACATTGTTTCACCTAGACAGATAAACAATCTAGTCATGCATGTGGTACTGGAACATTGTTTCACCCAGACAGATAAACAATATACTCATGCATGTGGTACTGGAACATTGTTTCACCTAGACAGATAAACAATATACTCATGCATGTGGTACTGGAACATTGTTTCACCTAGACAGATAAACAATCTAGTCATGCATGTGGTACTGGAACATTGTTTCACCTAGACAGATAAACAATATACTCATGCATGTGGTACTGGAACATTGTTCCACCTAGACAGATAAACAATATAGTCATGCATGTGGTACTGGAACATTGTTTCACCTAGACAGATAAACAATATACTCATGCATGTGGTACTGGAACATTGTTTCACCTAGACAGATAAACAATATACTCATGCATGTGGTACTGGAACATTGTTTCACCTAGACAGATAAACAATATAGTCATGCATGTGGTACTGGAACATTGCTTCACTTAGACAGATAAACAATATACTCATGCATGTGGTACTGGAACATTGTTTCACCTAGACAGATAAACAATATAGTCATGCATGTGGTACTGGAACATTGTTTCACCTAGACAGATAAACAATATACTCATGCATGTGGTACTGGAACATTGTTTCACCTAGACAGATAAACAATATACTCATGCATGTGGTACTGGAACATTGTTTCACCTAGACAGATAAACAATATAGTCATGCATGTGGTACTGGAACATTGTTTCACTTAGACAGATACAAAATATAGTCATGCATGTGGTACTGGAACATTGTTTCACCTAGACAGATAAACAATATAGTCATGCATGTGGTACTGGAACATTGTTTCACCTAGACAGATAAACAATATAGTCATGCATGTGGTACTGGAACATTGTTTCACCCAGACAGATAAACAATATACTCATGCATGTGGTACTGGAACATTGTTTCACCTAGACAGATAAACAATATACTCATGCATGTGGTACTGGAACATTGTTTCACCTAGACAGATAAACAATATACTCATGCATGTGGTACTGGAACATTGTTTCACCTAGACAGATAAACAATATAGTCATGCATGTGGTACTGGAACATTGTTTCACTTAGACAGATAAACAATATAGTCATGCATGTGGTACTGGAACATTGTTCCACGTAGACAGATAAACAATATAGTCATGCATGTGGTACTGAAACATTGTTTCACCTAGACAGATAAACAATATAGTCATGCATGTGGTACTGGAACATTGTTTCACCTAGACAGATAAACAATATACTCATGCATGTGGTACTGGAACATTGTTTCACCTAGATAGATAAACAATATAGTCATGCATGTGGTACTGGAACATTGTTTCACCTAGATAGATAAACAATATAGTCATGCATGTGGTACTGGAACATTGTTTCACCTAGACAGATAAACAATATAGTCATGCATGTGGTACTGAAACATTGTTTCACCTAGACAGATAAACAATATAGTCATGCATGTGGTACTGGAAAATTGTTTCACCTAGACAGATAAACAATATAGTCATGCATGTGGTACTGAAACATTGTTTCACCTAGACAGATAAACAATATTGTCATGCATGTGGTACTGGAACATTGTTTCACCTAGACAGATAAACAATATAGTCATGCATGTGGTACTAGAACATTGTTTCAACTAGACAGATAAACAATATAGTCATGCATTTGGTACTGGAACATTGTTTCACTTAGACAGATAAACAATATAGTCATGCATGTGGTACTGGAACATTGTTTCACTTAGACAGATCAACAATATAGTCATGCATGTGGTACTGGAACATTGTTTCACCTAGACAGATAAACAATATAGTCATGCATGTGGTACTGAAACATTGTTTCACCTAGACAGATAAACAATCTAGTCATGCATGTGGTACTGGAACATTGTTTCACCTAGACAGATAAACAATATAGTCATGCATGTGGTACTGGAACATTGTTTCACCTAGACAGATAAACAATATAGTCATGCATGTGGTACTGGAACATTGTTTCACCTAGACAGATAAACAATATAGTCATGCATATGGTACTGGAACATTGTTTCACCAAGACAGATAAACAATATACTCATGCATGTGGTACTGGAACATTGTCTCACTTAGACAAAATCCAATGAACAGTTTATCACAGTCCGAAAAGAAGTTGGCGGCCGGAATTTAGCAGCAGCTTCGTTTTGAGTTATTCGTTCTTCGAAGAACGAAGAACTAGACAGAAGAGAAATATTTAGTTCTAAGAACTAAACAGAATACACAATTTTAGATCTTCGTTCTTCGAAGAACGAAGATCTAGAATATATGGACAATTTTAGTTCTTCGTTCTTCATTCTTCGTTATTCGTTGTAATTCAATTACTTCACTTTGCCTACAACCGACTTGATGAGGGTCGGCCGATCACGAGATAGAGCTGCCTTGTCTTTATGTCTTTAATAAATAAACAACACTATACAATAAAAAGTCTGTCAGGAGACACAGACTGAATCGGCAGTAATGTTTCATTTTTCGATGTTCAAATTACCAACAACCAAAGACAAATATTGTTTTAGTTCTTCATTTCTCGAAGAACTAGAAAACTGGAATATCTTACAATGTAGTTATAACACACTTAGTTTATTTTACCTACACCACTGTGAGATGGTCGGATAAACAGAAGAAAATCAAACATCAGTCAGTAAACAAACTGTGTAGTTCTTCATTTTTCTAAAAAACGAAGAACTAGATAACTGGGATGAACTAAAATATCCCAGTTTTGTAGAAAAACGAAAATTGGACAGTATAACTTTTCTTTACCTACACCAATGTAAGATGATCGGCCGATCACAGGATATTTGAACGCCATTTAGTAAATAGACTATCGTTGTTAGAACCCTGGCCCACTTACTTGAATCCCTAATAAAGTTGTTCGTTCTTCGAAGAACGAAGAACTAGACAGTATTGAATAGTTTAGTTGTTCGTTCTTCGTTCCTCATTCTTTGTTATAATACACTTTCATTGTTTTCCCTGCACTATTGTTAGGTGGTCGGACAATCATGGGATATGTTAACTTCAGTCCGTAACTAAACTTTGGCTGATAGATTCCTGCTGTGTTCTTCTTTTTCGAAGAACCAAGAACTAGAAAACTAGGGTTGTAAGTACAGCGCTGAAATCAGTGTAGCATTGCATCTACACCTTACTGCGTGTAGAACAGTTCTCTACTGCAGACACAGTTGCCATGCCCCTGGCGGGGTTCGAATCACGAACCACGGATCTCTTGATCGGAAGCCGAAATCGCTAAACACTGAGCTTTCCCGCCCTTTTACAAAGATGAACTAAATAGTTTCACACTTCTGGTTCTTCGTTTTTCGAAGAACGAAGAACGAAGAACAAAGAACAAAAAGTGAGTTTGTTTGCAGTTGTTCGTTCTTCTGTTCATTCTTCGAAGAACGAAGAACTAAACGTATATTGTCTAGTTCTTCGTTCTTCGAAGAACGAACAACTAAACGTTTCTATTCTGTCTAGTTCTTCGTTCTTCGAAGAACGAACAACTAAAAACGAAGCTGCTGCTAATTTCTTTACCCTAGAGGAGTGCACCACTTTTAAGTTACACCTTTCCACGGTTTCCTAAACTTGCATCTTAGCGTCTCGCTATGCAACCCACCTTGTTGTGCTACCATTTGAGAGTTCGTCCTCTGCCTTGCGAGCATCGGCCTCAGTGTTGGGCTCGCTTGTAAGTGGACGTTGCTCTCACTAACCTTCGTCTTGCGCTATCCTAACTTGTTTGCAACTTTTCTCAACCTTCAGCTGCCGATCTATGTCTCTCCAGTGCCAGACCGACTAGCAATTGCCTTAGACGGGCTCTCGTTCGACTGGGAGGGGATGGATGATTATGTGTTCCAGGCTTCGGCGATCCTCTCCCAGGTGGTAGCCAAGATCGGATCCACTCGCGTCCTTCGTCTTCTACGCGTTGCCCCTGGTGGTTAGCTCCCAATTTCGTATGTAGCTCCAAGCAGCTGATGAGGCGAGAGGTATTTTATCTACTCCGGCGCTGGAGTCTGACTCAAGAGAGCTAGATCCCTCTCTGTGTCCGATTACAGCCTTGAGGGTTTGGAGGCGTCAGTTGTTCTTTTCTCTCTATCTGCCACCTCAGGTCGGTGGCCATCGACGCTTACAAGGCCACTTTCCTGCAACCTCTGTCTCGCTCCAACTCTCATGAGAGCCGAGCACAAAGTATGTTATTTGTCAAGATATGTAAGCACACAAAAAGTAAAGTAATAATTTGTAGAAATGAGCAGGCCATATGTAAAGTGTGTGTGTTGTGTACGATGCTGCAGGCTATCATCGTTGTACTAGACAGATGACAGATAGTGACTGGAAAAGAATAAACAAATTAGTTAAACAACTTTTTTTAGATTGTTTTATTGGCAATGTCAGATTTTGAGGTGAGAAGGTCATTGTTGACCTTAAGACGTTTTATTGTAGATTTGGAACCTTTGCCTTTAATTCTACTAATCATATTCCAGACTTTATTTATAGGTGTTCTGGAACTTATCTTAGAGACATAGCCTCTCCAAGATTCGCTTTTTTGTTGGTTGACTGTGCTCGAGCCTTGCGACAATTATCCAAATTAATTCTTGTAGGTCGTTTACTGAGCTTACCCTCAGCTTTTTTACGTGCCTTAATGGCAGTATCGCAGGTTTCATTAAACCATGGCTTGTGAATGCGTGGATTTGCCGAGGTTTTAGGGATTATTTCAGTTGCTATATCAATGAGACTTTTAGAAAAGGCCTCAACAGGATCAGTTGCATTGATTATTTCATCATATATAATATGTTCACGGCAGAGGGTAGAAAATGTACCCCAATCAGCCTTGGAACATTTCCAACGAGGATTGTGCTCCTCGGGAATAGGTGATGAGGGTTCTAATACAATGGGGAAGTGGTCACTTCCACATGTATCCTCATGTACTGACCATGAAAAATCTTGTAAAAGAGATGCATCAGTTACTGATAAATCTATAGCTGTATATGATCCTGTAACATATGTAGATATGTGTTTGTGCCATCATTAAATAGACATAAGTCATTTTGACTGAGGAAACTTTCGAGTATAGAGTCTAGGGTATTGCTACCCCAGAAGGGATTGTGACCGTTGAAGTCACCAATGATAATAAAAGGTTTAGGTAATTGGGTAACAAGTTGATCAAGATCTTTTATAGTAAGATCTTGAGATGGTGGAATAGATAAAGAATAGAGAGTTAAAGTTTTAAATAACGATAAGCTGACAGCAACAGCTTGTAATTGTGTTCTTAATTCCATCACGTATTAAAATTGATGCACCCCCCTTTGGCCTATCAGAAGAAGGGGAGAAAGAATTATGAAAAGTGAATTGTCTCATTGCAACATTATCAGATTCTTTAAAATGAGTTTCTTGAAGGCAAATAGCTTGGGGATTGTACTTTTGGGCTAGCAAGCCCAATGCGTTAAAATTTACCCTAAAGCCTCGAAAATTCCACTGGAGAAACGCCATATATGCAAGAATAAAATATAATATCAAAAGCGTAATGGTGGATGTTTTAACGGGGAAAAGCGACGGTCCAAGGACCGAACCCTGTGCCCCTTTTTTGGCGAGTTGTTAAGAGATGCTGTGTCTGATGCGTCCATAACGACGTCATCAGACTCAAGGTCAAGAGATCCATACTTGTTGTAGACCTTGACCGCACTCCTTAGGCCTTTGGGAATGCGGTTTGCTGTTTTGGATTTGGAATTTTGGGAATTATGTTTTGAGATTGATGGTTTTGAATTTTTGTTGGCAGTTGGAGGTATTTTAGATCCTGTCGGCTTGACAGGCTCTTTAAGGGACAGAAGAGGGAATGTCATGGTACCTATTGTGAAAGAAGTTGAATTGCGGAGTTTGTATTGAGTTGGGGGATCACTCACGCACTGAATGTCTGTCTGAGTTGATACAGAGCATTTAGTGGCAGTTGCTGATGATACTATGGTTGAGTATGAGGGTTAAGGACCCTCAAGAACCAGGCGTTTTGCTTCTGGGAAAGAGATATTCTGCGTGAATTTAAGTTTTAGTATTTAAGATTCCTGTTGCCACCGTGGGCACTCCTTGTAGGAAGCCAAGTGTTCGCCAGCGCAGTTGGCGAACTTCGGCAACTCCTTGCAGATGTTTGGATGGCTTTCATCCTCGAGTTTGCCACACTGAGGACAAACACGCTCATCCAATTTGCAAGAGATGCTTCCATGGCCAAATTCTGGCACTGTTAGCAAGGGAGGGGGTTAGGGATATATAGTTCCGTGGGGAGTTTGTAATAACCTGCATACACTGTTTTTGGAGCTTGTGGAGTTGAAAGTTAAGTTAAAGTTAAGAGGTAGGTGCATGTCTTGATAATGTTGCCCTCCTTCTTGATTGTGAACTGCTTAACAGCAGTCACTGCCTGGCTCTTGAGGTTGTCAAGAAGCTCATGTTCTGATGAATCATCGAGACAGCGATCCTTGTCCCGAATGATGGCTTTGCTGCTGTTTAGAAATGAATGTGGTGAAACCTGAACAGGTTTATCTATAATTTTCTGCAAGGTGAGAAGTGAGGTTGCCTGTTGTTTTGTTCTTACTTCCACAAGAAGGTACCCATTCCTAATCTTCTTTACATCCTTTACTTTACCTGCTAAACCTTGAATGGTCTTGGTGGTGGCGAAAGGATTAAGACGGAGAGGTTTGTCATCAGTGGATGATATGAACAGAGATCGAGGAAAGGTGCTTGAATTTGAATTAGAAGTTGAAGTTGAAGGTTTTGAGTTGGATGATTTTGAAAGTTTAGTTGATTTTGATGATGTTGCCTCTTCCTCAGAAGAGGGACAATCATCCGTTGAAAAATTTCGCTTGTCTTTAACTGAACGGGTCATGTTCTGTTGGTAAACATTTCGTCAACCTGGATCCCCACCCTCCACGGAGCACCAACAAGGGCAATGCTGTATGTCAGCGGATCTCCTGCTGACTGCACCTGGGATACCAGGATGATATACTCCACTAAAACGTTGCCAATGTTTCACCGGATTGGCCCATGGGCCACCGCTATCTTGGAAGCTGAGTAAAGTTGATGAATGTGTACAAAAGAGCACTAAGAAAGAGTGCAGAGAGTAGGGATAGTACATCAGGAAGGAAAGCATTGTGCAAAGGTGGTGAAGGTATGCAAGAAAATAATTGTAGCAGCGGAAGAAGAAGGATAGCAAAGATGTGCGCAACCAAGTGCTTGGCATGACCAGCCGATTGACCAGACTGGACCAATCTCGCCACCTGTCTAGATGAAGTCGGGGCCGAAGCAGTGTATTGGTCAGTGGTAGCATTCTGCTACACACAATCCTCAACCACCAGACATCCTTCCTCCACCCGTACAGGTCGCAGTCCACGGCAAACAGACTGCCCCCTTTTAGTTGCGTCTTACGACAAGCAGGAGGAATTGAGGGCCTATTCTAACCCGGGCACCCCACAGGGGTCTCTGACAGGAGGATAAACTCCAGGAGCATCATATGCAACATTTTCATGAAGCTACATGTACAAGCGTGTCAAGTGATCAAAAGATCAGAACACCATAGGCTACTGAATATAATTTCTCTCAGGTATAACAGCAAAAGTCAGCAAGAGGTCAACTTAATGAAATGTTTCAGATGAAGAGACAAAGTAAACTTTAAGGGTTCCGTGTGCAATGCATATATTTATTATCAAGAGATTTAGAATCAATAAGAAATGCATTTTTTAGGAAATATTGGTTCTAAGAAGTTTTTACACTATATAGGCCAGGACCATTAGACATGAGGTGGAAAAAAATAGTAGAAAGCTGATTTTCTCTGAATACCTTAAAAATATTGTCCTTATATCAATGGCACAAAGTTCTGCAAATTCTAGCTGGTGGCTTTTTCAAAATGGCCGCCATTTCCAAGATGGCCGCCGCATTTTGGTAAATTAATGAATTATTTTTATTTTTAAGTTTATCATGTCATGTCATATATCAAATGAAAGCCCTCTTCAAGTGCATTCCATAACTAAATATCTTTTTTACATGGGGTAATTAGTTAATCCATTATTGGGTTTTGAAAATGTCTTCAATACCCTTTTTCGGTTTACTATTTTTATAATTTCCAAACCCAAACCATGCTTATCATGATTAATGATGATACATTAAAATCATATATTGTGTATTGGTGATTAAAACATTTAGAAATACATTCGTGCATTTGGAGGTTTCAGTTTTAAAGTTGACTTGTATATTCCAGCTGGTGGCATTTTCCAAATGGCGGCCGTTTTAGACGGGGATTTCCTGGATCATCGACTTGTATAATACATTTGTGCCAATCATGGCATGTAGTGTATCAAAAGAAAGGCTATAATCCCTTTACCACTGAAGCAACTCCTGTTGAGTGTGCAATTTTCAAAACCCAATAATGTATACACTAATTACCCTAATAAATTATGCATTTTTGGATTCCATTTGAAGAGGGCTTTCATTTGATATATGACATGACATGATAAACTTAAAAATTATTTTTTTTAACAATTTACCGAAACGCCGGCGGCCATCTTGGAAATGGCGGCCATTTTGAAAAAGCCACCAGCTAGAATTTGCAGAACTTTGTGCCATTGATATAAGTAAGATATTTTTAAGGTATTCAGAAAAAATCAGCTTTCTACTATTTTTTTCCGGGTTGTCCATATCTTTTGACTAATGGTCCTGGCCTAATAAGAGCATGGTTCTTTTTCGAAAATAAAATATTTCCTTAATAACATTTAAAAATGAGTTTTTGTTTAATCTTTATGACTTTACTAACTTTTTGAAGGATAATTTATAAACAAAAAGCTAATACAAGTAGCGAATGGTAAATATGGACTTAACTTACACACATGGATAGCTATCATAAAATATGCATGTGCTTGGTTAAATCCCTGCTGATGAACGATATCTGATAACACAAAGAAATGTCACAACACTATAAACAGTAATCAGTGAATGCGACAGCATGATTGTGTAACAATTACAGTTCAATTTGAGCATAGTTCCTTCAATAAAGAATCTTTCTTTTCCTTCTAGTTCTACATTGTATTTGCATATTTCATAAATGAGAAATATTGTGAACTGTTTATTACAGTACTTTGCGTATTCATCGATATGTTTGATATGGAGGTTAAGTTTGGGTTTTAATGTGAACTCGCCCTCTTGCTCTATATACACCCCCGTTTGCCCAATGTCTCCTTCGCCATAACCAGGGCATTGTGTCACATTTCTGGAGACACAAGCAGAAGCTTAGCCCTCCTAAAGGCAATTCATCACATTAATATACCCTTTCCTGTATAAGTTTATGTCAAAACATTTTCTTAATGGGTGGTATTAATTGACGATACATGATGATGATATTTACCTGGAAATCTGACATTACAGGGTTCCTGTCCACCATGAATGGATTGGATGGTAGTGGAGCAACTGATTCAGCAGTTGCAGTTTTAACACATTTAAAAAAAGTATTACCCTGATGATTACCTTTGTCAGCCACATGGCGTTGCGAACTTTCTCCCTGCTGTAATACTACCAGCCGCGATATAAGTGAAATACTCTTGAAAGCGGCGTTAAACCCTAACTCACCCTCACCTCACCTTTGTCAGCGTTATAACTGTTGCCTCGGCTTGCCCCGAGGAGGACCATTGGGAGGAGTGTCTCTCACACTGGGACAGTAGAAAGCATACCGGTCGGCCATCAAGATGCAAGGGCTGGTCTGCGTTGTTTGCTCCTCCGGTATCTTCTTTCTTTGCTTCACCGACATAGGACCTTGTTATTGCAGAGGACGCCCCAGAGATCGACTCAGTTGCGGACTCCCCACATTTGTCGTTTGGGAAGGCGACTCCTGAGAAAGCAGAGGACATCTAACATTCGCCAGACTGGTTTTTTCTCCTATCCATGCTCCAATGGCTGAAGTCGGGCATTCGACGTTGTCAGGTCGCAAACAAAAGAAAAGAGGGACTGAGGTGGGCGGTGCTGGATGCCCACAAGGCAGCAGACCTTCCTCCTCCTGCTTGTTCAAACCCTCATGGGATAAGGGCTATCTCAGCCACTATGACTCTCCATAGTAACATCACTGTGGCTGACATGATGTCAGGCTGATGCTGGAAGTCCGGTATGGTGTTCGCTAACCACTGCTCTACCGAAGATCTGGAAGGCGTGACAAAATTGGGCCTCAAGTCTTCTGGGTTTCCCGCCACTATGCAGTGTCAAACACAACTGTCCTCTGCCCTAGTTGTTATAACCTAACACATCATTAAATAGCAACCCCCGGCTGTTTCAAACCCTGGACACCACCCTCCACAAGACTCGCGTGTTCACATCCGATTTTATATGATGGTTATATAGACGCTATATATAATTTTTTGGATTGGTACAAACATAAAAGTAAGATTGGCAAAAGAGTGAGTGAGTGAGTTATTGTTTAACGCCGCTTCGGCAGTATTGCAGCCATTAGTGGCGAATTGGCAAAAGATGAATTTGCCTGGTTTTGTAGTTATTGTATGAAATAGGGGTGTCACTGATTTTCCTGCCAAACTATAGCTTCAGGTTAAAACGCGTTAACGGCTAGCTTTGGCAGTCGGGCTCTTTTCCTTACTATTCGCCCTAATCTTCTGCGACGAGTTCTGCCTCTTTAATCAAAGGTTTCAGATGAGGAGATTTGGGTGGTTCGACATTATCCTATTCTGTGTAATATTTATAAAGATAATATAAAGAGATTTGGAATCAACAAGAAATATTTGCCAATAACATATTCAATCTAAATTTCACACTTTATGAGCATCACCGCTTTTCGAATGAAAATCTCTCCTTAACAATAGTCAAAAAGATCGTGTGTCATCTTTATGACTTCACTTACTTTATGTAGCTTTAAAAGTAGAATTTATCTAAACGATAATCTAATACAAGTAGCGAATGGCAAATATAGAATGTACTTATACACATGAATAGGTGTAATTTGCTAAATCTCTGTTGAAGCAAAATAAATTATAACACGAAGGTTATATTTATATTTATCATCCTGACTCCCAACAGTAGATATCTCTTGTGTGAGATCAAGAGATATCTGCACGCGATATCAACATTTTATATATCATTACAATCAACTTGTCATAATTCTTTTATATCAACATATATCACAAAGCTTTGAAGTCACCAAGAACGTAGCTGACAATGCTATGGCGACACACCGTTGACGACTTAAGAATGCTATGATGCCATAATGCTGATGATGTCACAATATTATCACCTCACAGAGATTACTGCCGAGGAAATTAAAAACATCTTCGGCAAGCCTTGGTTATTTATCAATTTAATCGACCCGTGTTGATATATTTCATATCAGAAATCAAGAGGGGGTATTATCTATACTAGTTTCTAAGATGACTAGCGGTTAAATTTTGTTTCTGAGCATCCTCGGTTGTCAGATTCAAATAGGCCTTGTAGCCACATAGCCTTGCAGCCTTATTGGACACTTTTATTAACAGTGTTCTTCATGCACGTTAGAAACTTAAATAACGGATGGAGCGCATCGTTTTAAGTATGTGTTGGAATTATCCACAAGGGAAGTTCCATTTACAACATATTTACAAGCTGTCGCTCTCAGACTATCATTTAAAATTCTCACCCTCTGATCTTTCTGTAGCCCCCCATCTAAATACCTTACAATGAAGTATCTTGATCAACTTAATTGTCTTAATTAATCACTAAATTATTTATTAGAAGACACATTGGCTATTCCCGAAGATGTGATACCTCGTTTGAAATTTGCTACGGTTGATTGGAGTACATTTTCCGCCCTTTGATAAAATCGTCAATGCAGCTGTTGAGGTTGAATCCTTTTAAAAAGTAGCATTAATGTCTCAGCCATTTAAATCTATAGAACGGTTTCTAGTTTCCGCAAACAATGCACTACCACTGACCATGTTCGTTTATAATATTTTATGCGTGATGCATTTATTAACAAACAACATGATGTATCTATTTCTCATGATTTAGAAAAAGGTCGTGACGATACATGGAAGCATGGCATCCTAATTTGGCTCTAACCTTTTAAATGATTGGCAACTTAGAGGCATCTTAAATTCTTCGTTCAAGAAATGGGTGTACCATAAGGTAGCATTTTATATGTCATATTATTAAGTATCAAATCAACATCTTTTTGTAAGTTTTATTCAGGTGGCTCACTTTTTTGGATGATTTTGGTGTTTCCTGCGGAGTCTAAAATGTGCTATCAATTGAACTGCAATTGCATCTACTTCTCAATAAAATATGTAAATTTTCGTTTGAAAACGGCTTTATCTGCTTAAGTGTAAACAATCGTCGAATTATGCCCAAAATGCACGATGATCCCGAAGTATTTATTGATAAAACTCCAATCAAGTTGATTTTTTAGGCCAAACTTCGTGGTTTCACTTTTGACAATAACATTTGGTTCATCCTTCATCGTAAAAATAAACTAAAGGTACTCGACCTTTAATGGTCGTACCAAATATTAACTGGTGTGAAGGTGTAGAAACTCTTATATGCTGATCACTCATCCGATCCAAACTGGATTAAGGATCCATAAACTATGGATCTACCCGCCCCTGGTACATCAAAATGGTAGACACTATCAATCACCAGGCTTCAGGCTTTGTCCTGGGGGCTTCTGAACTTCGTTTGTTGAAAGTCTTTATGTTGAAGCTGATGAGCCTCTTGAAGATCGGTGCATCAAGCTAGCACTACAATATTTAACTAAACTTAAATCCAACCCTTCTAATCCTCTACATTATCTTGCGTATTAAATCCTCAATACCGACAGTTGTATAATTCAAAACGTGAAGCAATTCCACCTGCCGGATTCCGCCTTCAACAGGATTTGGAAGATTCGGATATCGATCTCCCAACAATAAAATCAAATTCGTAATGTTGAAGCTCTTTCAGTTATCACTTCAAAACATCACTGAACTTAAATCTAATCCTACAAATCCGGCCTACAAATCCGGCCTACATCTACGTATTCAATCTAGAATATATCAGCAATTGAAGTACTCAAAACCTAAACATGTCTTCAACAGCATGTTGAAAATTCGGATATAAACCTCACAATAATAACAGACCTGGGTTTGCTTGCCATCTCTCCATGGCAGCTGGTCAAGACCCGTGTTATCTTTCTCTAACATACATACAAACTCAGTCACTGATCAATCGATATTTCAGCAGGCATTTTATTATTTAATCATTCTTTCTCAGAGTATAAAGAAATATAGGATGGATGTGCAATGGAATGCAGCAGCAAACTGTGATTCCATCAACAATGTATGCTTCCAGGCTGTATCATGTCAGTAGCATATTCACTGATGAAGCTAAAGCCAGTCTTTAGGCCCTTTGGCAATTACAAAATTCAACACCAAACAAGCAGACAAGAGTCGACGCCCCGCAAAGTGGAAACAGTTTCAAATATAATGAACCATGATATTGCAACTGTATTGTTAAATAGTTGCTAAATCACTTATCAGAAATACATGCCATTTGGATAGATATCATTTAGCTATGCCTTAAGGTTGTTGAGTTCTGGTCCAAAAACGACATGCGGAGGGACATTTCTCGTATTTGTTGGTAAAACATGACGAAGGACTATAACTGATTATTTGTAAACACATGAGTAATTTAACGTTTTACTTGTAAATGTAAACCTTGAACTGTAATTTATAAATCAATTTAAAGTATTATTCTCTTGATTTGAGGAATTGCACAACATCATCTTTGTTCTCATCTTCAGCCAGTTGTAAAGGTGTGTCCCCGTCATCGTCTGCCCTCCTGTCAAACCCCCTCAGTTCTTTCAGAGTGAACAGGTACTTGACCATATCTAATTTACCTCTTTCACATGCCACGTGGAACATGTTACGGCCAACTTTATTGACTGCGGTCACATCAGCTCCTCGCTCTATCAACAGTTTCACAACCTTGATGTGACCTCTGAGGACTGCATACCCCATCGCTGTGTCCCCAACATCATCCCTACAGTCAATATCAAAAGTATTCAGCGATATAACGTACTTCACCATGTGCATATAACCAGAGAGGCAAGCCATATGTAACACTGTGCCCTTATGGTTGTTTAAAGTTTTGATATCAGCCCCTTTCTTCGTCAACAGCTTCACTACTGGTACGTGACCTTTAGCTACAGTAACCATTAGGGGAGTTTGTCCACCACCGGTTCTACACTCTATGTCGAAGATTTGCAGTGAAAGAACATAATTCACAACGTCAACATGGCCACCTATACAAGCTTGATGAAGAATGTTGATTTTATCATTATCTACCTTTTCAAGATCAACTCCACTTCCCTTCAACAATTCAACAATTTGTAAATTTCCCATATAAACCGCATGTAGCAGAGGGGTTGTCCCATAGTAATTACTTTGTTCTTTATCAACTTTATAGTCACCCAACAGCTTCCCAACGATGGAAGCGCTTCCACCTGTAATTGCATAATATAAGGTAGTGCATTCATCTTCATCTACAACTGATAAATTCGAATTTTGGTGGACTAGAAAGTCAAAGACATGCTCCTGTTTATTTTCTGCTGCTATCATGACAGCTGTTTTCTCCTCCTCCCCCCGACAGTTGACATCCACCACACCCTGGCACACGAGTCTCTTCACTTCGTCCAGATCTCCCTCCGCACATGCTTCATGGAAAATGTTCATACCAGCACCAGTGCAGGCAGGTTTTCTCAGACTTGAAAACTCTATACATAGTAAATAATAATTATTAATAATGATAATACAATTGAGGATAGTTATAACCACAGCGAACTCTCCATCAAAAATGCATATGCTCAAGTTAAATACTCGTATATTAAAAATATTAACATGTATAAATCAGTTAAACATAAATCACATTTGTGATGATTTTCTGATAATTGTTGCCATTGTTGCCGTTTCGATTCTTCTTTTACTTATGCAATTACATTTATTTCTATTTCGGAAAATAAACTTAAATTCATCGCAGGTTAACAATAACTTATACCCCACTTACGATCGAGTGTAAACGGATACTATTTCATAATATTTCTAAACAAATACAGCTGTAAAAAAGCTTGTGTGTGAAACGCACAACCCAAGTGGGGCCTCATCTGTAAAAACTACCGGTACGCTCAACCGGTGCTGTGTGAATCGTTACCAATGTTTGGGACTCGAAATCTAATCGATATGGCCCAGTGACAGAATTGTCAACGCACCCGCACGTGCATCTTGCTGAAATGTACAGCTAACGCCATAAAGTACATTGCTAATGTCAACATGGCCACAGTTTAGAGAAAACAGAAGCAACTTTCAGTATGTTCTTATAAAAAAAGAAATACAGAAATGTATGATATTATATCATGCATTATAAGAACCTTATTCATTTGGTCATTAACAAATGTACGAAGTTTCAACTGGCTTCGTGGTGTAATGGTTCGATCCCAGGTGTCTTATATATTCATATATAACACTTTATAAAGTATCATCACTTAGATTTGGAAATTTAGAAAATTGACTCCATTGATTTCTCAGTTGTTAAAAAGTGTAGGTTTATTAGAAAAGTGTAGATATATCAGAAGAAAGTGTAGGTATATCAGAAAAAGTGTAGGTGTATCGGCTTATACACCAACGCTTGTAACAAAAGAAACCATAGCAACGAGACCGGAAATGGGGTATAAAAGACAGATATACCCATTCTTTTCCTTGTGTATCAAATGATACCCTACACTTTGCCCCGTGGAACCTTACTCGGCTTAAGGGCCCCACTGAGAAAAGTGTAGGGTATCATTCGATACGCTCTGAAAAGTATGGGTATATCTGGCACTTCAAGCGCACACACTATTACGATATTAGATGAAAAACAAAACCTGAAGTGAGTGAGTGAGTTATTGCTTAACGCCCCTTCGGCAGTATTGCAGCCATTTGCGGTGAGAAATTTAAGTTAATTGCCCAATTTAAAAAATATTTGCAAAAGCAAGCATGAAAAGACACAAAGGTCGTAAAAACACCAGCGAATTATCACAAGATTGGTAAAAACTGATTTAGAAAAAGTTAAAAATTAAAGTCTATCAAAGAGATTAATTTCCTTTATAAAATCTAAAACGCGATGTTCATCAAAGTGTGTAAACACTTGAGAAATGGAAATATTAGGGTAAAATGTTTCCCTGATATGAGCAGTGTCCCAAAACTCACATAAAATGTGCTTAACGGTGAGGGGACACTGACAGGGGATACACATCGGGGGATCTTCCACCTTTAAAAGATATGAATGTGTTAAATGAGTGTGTCCAATACGACATCGTCGTAAGACACAAGCTTCCTGCCGGATAAAAGAAGATAGAGATTTGTAACCTAAATGAGGTTGAATAGTGTGAAGTTTGTTATACTGTTGTTGGTCCCATTGAGACTTCCAACGTTGTTTAATATAAAATTTAATGGCAGGTTTAGAATCTGTATATGGAATTTTGGTAGGAGAAATATGTTTGAGGTTTAATGCTGATTTAGCTACCGAGTCAGCTTTGTTATTACCTCTTATACCCATATGGCTAGGAAGCTAGCAGAAGACGATGTCGCATTGAAGACAAGAATTATGAAGTAATAAAATATCCCTGATAATTGGGTGATCACTCTTACAGTTTTTAATTGCTTGTAGGAAAGAAAGTGAATTGGGAAAAAATAATGTAATTATTTGGATTTGAGTTTTTAATGTGATGGACGGCCTTAAGGATGGCCTTAGCTTCTGCAGTAAAGATGCTGCTTCCATCATGCAGCCTTGAAACATATGTTGTTGAAGGAGTCACAGTTGCTGCTGCAACTGTGGGTCCATGCTTAGAACCGTCAGTGTAAATTGGTTTATAATCTGCGGAAATTAGAAAGTGCAGTTTTAAGCTCTGACAAGGAGAAGTGTTCATCATAATCCTCCCCATTGTTTGATTTGAAATTAAGTGGTCGTTTTTCCTGTACCTTTTGGTACTTTTGGAAAGCAGGGACATAATTTGCAGATGAAGAATTTTTAGAGATTGTTTCAGCCAATTTATTGGCAATGTCAGATTTTGATGGAAGAAGGTCATCATTGACCTTAAGATGTTTTATTGTAGATTTGGAACCTTTGCCTTTAATTCTACTAATCATATTCCAGACTTTGCTGATAGGTGTTCTGGAATTGATCTTTTTGTTGGTTGACTGTGCGTCAAACTTTAGCTCGAGCCTTGCGACAGTTATCTAAGTTAATTCTTGTAAACTGAGGTTACGCTCAGGTTTTTTTACATGCCTTAATGGCAGTATCGCAGGTTTCATTAAACCATGGCTTGTGAATGCGTGGATTTGCCGAGGTTTTAGGGATTGTTTCAGTTGCTATATTCACCGCAATGCATAGCCACATGGCGTTGTGGGCTTTCTCCCTGCAATAATACTAGCAGCCGTGATATAAGTGAAATACTCTTGAAAGTGGCGTTAAACCTTTACTCACTCACTCACTCAGTTGCTATATCAATGAGACCTTTAGAAAAGGCTTCAACAGGATCAGTTGCATTGATAATTTCATCATATATAATATGTTCACGGCAGAGGGCAGAAAATGTACCCCAATCCAACGAGGATTGTGATTCTCGGGAATAGGTGATGAGGGTTCTAATACATTTGGGAAGTGGTCGCTCCCACATGTATCCTCATGGACTGACCATGAGAAGTCATGTAAAAGTGATGCATCAGTTACTGATAAATCTATAGCTGTATATGAGCCAGTGACAGGATGCAGATATGTGTTTGAGCCATCATTGAATATACATAAATCATTTTGAGTGAGGAAACTTTCAAGTATTTTCCCTCTAGTATCAAGGGTATTGCTACCCCAGAGGGGATTGTGACTGTTGAAATCACCCATGATGATATAAGGTTTAGGTAATTGAGTAACAAGTTGATCAATATCTTTTATAGTAAGATATTGAGATGGTGGGATGTATAAATAGCATAGAGTTAGAGTTTTGAATAATGATAGACTGACTGCAACAGCCTGTAATTGTGTTTTTAATGGAATTTCCCTGTGGATAATTCCATCACGCACTAAAATTGATGCATCCCCTTTAGCCCTATCAGGAGAAGGGGAGGAATAATTGTTAAAAGTGAATGGTCACATTGCGACTTTATCAGATTCTTAAAAATGAGTTTCTTGAAGGCATATAGCTTGGGGATTGTACTTTTTGGCTAGCAGGCCAATTTGTTAAAATTAACCCTAACGCATCGATAATTCCACTGGAGAATCGCCATAGATGCTAGGAAAAAATAAAATATTAAAAGCCTCATGGTGGATGTTTTACAGGGGAAAAGTGACGGTCCAAGGACCGAACCCTGTATCCCTTTTTGGGCGGGTTGTTAAGAGACCCTGTGTCTGTGATGCGTCCACAAGGACATCATCAGACTCAAGGTCAAGAGATCTATACTTGTTGTAGACCTCGATCGCACTCCTTAGGTCTTTGGGAGTGTGGTTTGCTGTTTTTAATTTGGGATTTTTGGAATTATGTTTTGAGGTTGATGGTTTTGAATTTTTGTTTGCAGTTGGAGGTATTTTAGATCCTGTCGGCTTGAGTTTGTAATACCCTGCATATACTGTTTTTGGAGCTTGTTGAGTTGAGAAAGTTAAGTGGTAGGTCCGCATCTTGATGATGTTGCCCTCCTTCTAGATAATCAACGTCTGGTTCTTGAGGTTGTCAAGGAGCTCCTGTTCTGATGAATCATCGAGACAGCGATCCTTGTCCCGGATAATGGCTTTGCTGCTGTTTAGCAATGTGTGAAGATTAACCTTAACAGGTTTATCAATAATGGCCTGTAAGGTTAGTAGTGATGATGCCTGTTGTTTTGATTTTACTTCCAGAAGAAGGTACCCATTCCTAATCTTCTTTACATCCTTTACATCACAGGCTAGACCTTGAATGGTCTTGGCGGTGGCGAAAGGATTAAGACGGAGAGGTTTATCATCAGTGGATGATATGACCAGAAATCGAGGAAAGGTGCTTGAATTTGAATTAGAAGTTGAAGTTGAAGGTTTTGAGTTGGATGATTTTGAAAGTTAAGCTGATTTTGATGATGTTGCCTCTTCCTCAGAAGAGGGACAATCATCCGATGACAAATTTCGCTTGTTTTTAACTGAACGGGTCATGTTCAGTTGGTAAACATTTCGTCAACCTGGATCCCCACCAACCACAGAGCACCAACAAGGGCAATGCTGTATGTCAGCGGGTCTCCTGCTGACTGCACCGGGGATACCAGGATGATATACTCCACTAAAACGTTGCCAATGTTTCACTGGATTGGCCCATGGGCCACCGCTATCTTGGAAGCCGAGTAAAGTTGATGAATGTGTGCAAGAGAGCACTAAGAAAGAGTGCAGAGAGTAGAGATAGTACATCAGGAAGGACAGCACTGTGGAAAGGTGGTGAAGGTATGCAAGAGAGCACGAAGAAAGTAAAGAAAATAATAGTAAAGAGAGGTAGCAGCGGAAGAAGAAGGATAGCAAAGATGTGCGCAACCAAGTGCTTGGCATGACCAGCCGATTGACCAGACCGGACTAAGTCGGGGCCGAAGCAGTGTATTGGTCAGTGGTAGCATTCTGCTACACACAACCCTCAACCACAAGGCATCCTTCCTCCACTCGTGCAGGTCGCAGTCCACGGCAAACAGACTGCCCCCTTTTAGTCGCCTCTTACGACAATCAGGAGGAACTGAGCGCCTATTCTAACCCGGGCACCCAACGGGGGCAAAACCTGAAGGCTGAAAAAAAGATATAGTGCGTTATGTTAATGATGATCAAAATATTAATAATCTAAATCCACCTTGCCCCCCCCCCCCATCCTATCTAACAAACACTTTATCACACATTGTCACCTCAACACATCAGACATACAACACACATTCAAGCTGCCATCTACCATACAACACCAGTTCTACAAACACACTTCAAATAGTAATTACTCGCACTTTACAATGTACCTCATTACAACAATGTGAATACATCAGATCATCAAACAGTACATTTGGTTTTTCACAATTCACTTCAAGCACGGGGATACTGTGCACAAGTCATGTCCGTTTGTACACGTACGTAATGTCTCACATCACAAACGCACGGATCAGAACAGGCGTTAGATATTTAGAGAATAACCAACGAGGTACGAGTGATTATGGGAAATATGCACGAGTCAAAATGAGCCTTGGCAAGCGACTGAACATCATTTCAACGAGTGCATATTTCCTGTAATCACTAGTACCGAGTTGTTTATTCTATATATTACCCATAACATTAAATTAAAATACACATTTACGAATGACAAACGTTTCTTTTTTTTGGTAGTGGGTGAAATTGATCAGCCGAGTTGTATTCATGTGCATGTTACACCGAACATCTCCACTGGTCAAACACTATACGGAATAGTTCTTTAATAACACGACGAGAAACTAATATATTATTAGTCTGTTTGGATAACCCATAACATAGTTGTCATATGACACACGTTTACAATATAATTACATGTACGATACAACCTGAAATTATTTTAATAAGAACGTTATGCTTCACTGCAGTAATGTACCCACAGTATGAATGACTGACGTGTGCGAGTCACTAAACAGCAAAGCGTTGAGCCGAAAATTGGAAAAACCTGTCAATTTGTTTATAACGACAATGGTTAAAAGTAATGCCTACAAGAAATAACGAATGCATACACTCAAATTTGTATGGAATGTGCATTCAGTTCACGTCATGTCGCCCGTACCCACAACAAAGAATGATAACTCTAATTGGACGTTTACTGATGGTGAGGTCGATGAAGATTATGATTACAACAACAATTCAACGACAATTAATGGACCCAGGAAGTGTGTACCTAGGAAAATATTTATTGTTAGAGATGTCGAATGTAGATACACTGGGTGCAAAGGGACGCCCTGGTGAAAGATTCTTTCGGTCGTGGTGTGGTTGAACTGCAGACTGGAGTCTCGGTGTCAAACGAGTGAGTGAGTGAGTTATTGCTTAACACCGCTTCGGCAGTATCGCAGCCATTAGCGGCGATAAATTTAAGTTAATTGATAAATTTCAAAATAATTGTAAAAGCAAAAAGTAATGACACAAAGGCCATAAAAAAACATCAGCAAAATATCACAATTTTGTTAAAAGCTGCTAGAAAAAATAAAATTTACAGTTTGTCAAATATATTGACTGCTTTCAAAAAGTCTAAAATGCAGTGTTTACCAAATTGACTAAAAACTTGAGATAAAATATACATTGGGGGGTCTTCTCCCTTTAAAAGAAAATGATGAGTGTGTCCAATACGACGATGACATCGTCGTAGAACACATGCTTCATGCCGGGTAAAAGAAGATAGAGATTTGTAACCTCAATGAGGTTGAATAGTTTGAAGTTTGTTATACAGTTGTTGGTCCAATTGGGACTTCCGACGTTGTTTAATATAAGATTTAATAGCAAGTTTAGAATCTGTATATGGAATTTTGGTAGGAGAAATATGTTTGAGGTTTAATGCTGATTTAGCTACCGAGTCAGCTTATTACATCTTATACCCATATGGCTAGGAAGCTAGCAGAAGATGATGTCGCATTGGAGACAAGAATTATGAAGTAATAAAATATCCCTGATAATTGGATGATCCCTTTTATAATTTTTAATTGCTTGTAGGCAAGAAAGTGAAACGGAAAAAATAATGTTATTATTAGGAGTTGAGTTTTTAATGTGATGGACGGCCTTAAGGATGGCCTTAGCTTCTGCAGTAAAGATGCTGCTGCCATCATGCAGCCTTGAAGCAGCTGTTGTTGAAGGAGTTACAGTTGCTGCTGCAACTGTGGGTCAATCCTTAGAACCATCAGTGTAAATTGATTTATAATCTGCGAAAAAATCACGTAGTTAAAAAAATGCCTGTTGAAATATTAATTGGTCTGTATTTGATTTTATATGAGTAGATAGAGAGAGGTTGACACGGGCCTGACCACCTGCCATGGCGGAGTGGCAAGCAATCCGTGCTCTGCTATTGTTGTTAGATCGATATCAGAATCTTGAAGATGTTGTTGAAGTCTGATACCGAGTGGTGGAATTGCTTTAGGTTTTAAGTTATACAACTGCTGGTATTCTGGATAGAATACGCAGTTGTATGCCAGATTAGAAGGGTTGGATTTTAATTTGGTTATATATTGAAGTGCTAGCTTGATGCGCCGATCTTCAAGAGATGGCTCATCAGCTTCAACGTAAAGGCTTTCAACAGGTGAAGTTCTGAAGGCCCCAAGACAAAGCCTGAGTCCCTGGTGGTGGATTGTATCTAGCATTTTGATATACGAGGGGCGGGCAGATCCATATATTATGGATCCATAATCAAGTTTGGAGCGGATGAGTGATCGATAGAGATGATAAAGAGTTTCTTCATCTCCACCCCATTTATTTTTTGAAACGACTTTTAAAAGGTCTAATGCCTTTAATCATTTTGCTTTTAGGTTTTTAATATGTGGGATAATTAATAATTTACTGTCAAAAGTGAGACCAAGAATATTGGCCTCAGGAACGACTTTGATTGGAGTTTTATCCAGAAATAGTTCTGGATTTTGGTGCATTTTGCGCATATTGCAAAAATGCACACAAGATGTTTTAGCTTTGGAAAATTTGAAGTCGTTTTCCAACGACCATTTATGAATTTTATTGAGGCAGAGCTGCAATTAGCGCTCGATTGATGGCATATTTTTGCCTCTACAGGAAACTCCAAAATCGTCCACAAAAAGTGAACCATCTGTATGGTCATTTAAGACTTTAGCTAAGCTGTTGATTTTGATGCTAAATAACGTGACCGATAAAATGCTACCTTGTGGGACACCCATTTCTTGATCAAAGAAATCAGAAAGGGTGGAACCCATGCGCACTTTAAATTGGCAGTCATGTAAAAACTTGGATATAAAATGAGGCATACGACCTCGCAAGCGAAATTCAAATAAATATTTTAGGATGCCATGCTTCCATGTAGTATCGTAAGCTTTTTCTAAGTCGAAAAAGATACACACAGTAATTGTTTATTAATAAATGCATCACGAATAAATAATTCTAAACAAACAAGATGATCAGTGGTACTGCGTTGTTTGCAGAAACCACATTGAATATCATTAGTTTCCAAGTACCAAACTAGACGATCATTGATCATCCGTTCCATAGTTTTACATACACAACTTTTTAAGGCTATAGGACGATAGTTGAAAGGATCTGTATGATCCTTCCCAGGTTTTGGGATAGGCACAATAGTAGCGTTGTGCCAACAAGAAGGAAAATCACCTGTTTCCCATATATGATTAAATACCTGAAGAACTTCAAGGCAAGGTTCCGGTAGATGTTTAAGAAGCTGATAATGGGTTTCATCAGGGCCGGTTGCTGTATCATTGACTTTAGAAAGTGCAATTTTAAGCTCTAGCAAGGAGAAGTGTTCATTATAATCTTCACCATTGTCGGATTTGATATTAAGTGGTAATTTTTCCTGTACCTTTTGGTACTTTTGGAAAGCAGGGACATAATTTGCCGATGAAGAAAGTTTAGAGATTGTTTCAGCCAACTTATTGACAATGTCAGATTTTGATGTGAGAAGGTCATCATTGACCTTAAGATGTTTTATTGAGGATTTGGAACCTTTGCCTATAATTCTACTAATCATATTCCAGACTTTGCTGATAGGTGTTCTGGAGTTGATCACAGAGAGACATAGCCTCTCCAAGATTCGCGTTTTTGTTGTTTAACTGTGCTAAAGCTCGACGCTTTAGCTCGACCCTTGCGACAATTAGCTAAGTTAAGTCTTGTAGTGCGTTTACTGAGCTTACGCTCAGGTTTTGTACGTGCCTTAATGGCATCATTGCAGGTTACATTAAACCATGGCTTGTGAATGCGTGGATTTGCCGAGGTTTCAGGTATAGTTTCAGTAGCAATTTCGATGAGACCTTTAGAGAAGGCCTCAACAGGATCAGTTGCATTGACTATTTCATCATATGAAATACGCTCATGGCATAGTGCAGAAAATGTACCCCAATTAGCCTTAGAACATTTCCAACGAGGATTGTGCTCCTCGAGATTAATTGATGAGGGTTCTTCCACATGTATCTTCATGGACTGACCATGAAAATTCATGTAAAAGGGATGCATCCGTTACTGATAAATCTATAGCTGTATATGATCCTGTAGCAGAATGTAGATATGTGTTTGTGCCTTCATTAAATAGACATAAATCATTTTGAGTGAGGAAACTTTCGAGTCTTTTACCCCTAGAATCTAGGGTATTACTACCCCAGAGGGGATTGTGAACGTTGAAGTCACCCATGACAATAAAAGTTTTAGATATTTGGGTAACAAGTTGATCAATATATTTTAAAGTAAGATCTTGAGATGGTGGAATATATAACGAACAGAGAGTTAAAGTTTTGAATAATGATAAGCTGACAGCAACAGCTTGTAAATGCGTTGTTAATGGAATTTCTCTGTATATAATTCGATCATTCACTAAAATAGATGCACCCCCCTTTTGCCCTATCAGCAGAAGGGGAGAAAGAATTGTAAATAGTGAATGGTCTCATTGCAACTTTATCAGATTCTTTAAGATGAGTTTCTTGAAGGCAAATAGCTTGAGGATTGTACTGTTGGGCTAACAAGCCCAATTCATTAAAATTGACCTTAAAGCCTCGACAATTCCACTGGAGAATCGCCATAAATGCGAGGATAAAATAATAAAATATTAAAAGCCTCATGTTGGAAGTTTTATTGGAGAAAGGCGTCCATCTGAGGACCGACCCCTCTGCCCCTTCTTGGGCGAGTTGTTAAGGGTATAATCTAGACAAACATAATCACTTCTGCGCATGTCTGAATTGACGGCATTCAAACTGACAATAAACTCACGTTATCAACACTAAACAACTATAAATAAACAATATGTAACGAAATTTATGTTTCCAAATGATCTATGTATGTATTCATGTCAATGAAGCACTAAATATTAGCAAATAAGCACATTTAACATGATTAACGACAACCGAACGAATTGTGGCATTGTTTGTCAACACCGGTCACTCGCTCCGTTTGGCGATCAGCTGCTCATCAGACAAAATCATCAAAAGACAAGTGTCAACGGAAGACATGTTATTACTCAAGACGAAATAAGACATAGAAGAAGAAGATATCAGCGTTCACCGTTGCTGAACACGCAGTCATAAAACCCGGCTTCTCTAAATTAATATTTCGACGACACCGACCAGAGCCTCCAAGTGCCTGCCCGGCGTGAGAAGCGATGTAGTGACTTGTTACTGTCACTTAATCATCCTACGACTTTGACTGATCCATTTGAGAATTTCGGTAAGTTAAACAAATACAATTAGTATTTACAGTACATTAATAACATTGCTATTGAAAAGTTGTTGACTACCGTATTTAGACTGTAGATGTTCCCTATATGCTCTGTATTGTTTTGTTTACATTTCAGATTTTGGACAATTGTTATGCTGGAATAAATTTCGCTTCTTTCTTCTACCTGCACATAATTAAATCATGAACTGTATTTTATACAACCAACAGTGTCCCTAGAGTGAAGGGTCATCCAGTACATTGAAGCTCAGTTGATCATGTGGCTAACACTTTGTCCATGAAAACATTTGATTCTCAAATCTTATTGTTATGTAAACTGTGCATACTAAATATGTACTTTATTTTGTTAACTTGCTAATGTTCCTTACTATTTCACTGTCAAATGATTACATTATTCATTATTGTTAATATAATTGCCGGATTAATAAATAAAATATATGTTTTAATTAAATTGTTTGTTATAAAGAAGGTATTACTGATTCATCTGACAATCTTAGTGTTGGATTAATACATTGGTTTCACATTACAAAACTACCATATTTCCTCCAATAGACGCTGGCCATCCCAAGATACAGATTTGTTTTAAATATTAAAATAGTACGTTTTCTATTAAACGTAATTATTTATACTTACCTGTTGACTAGACCGACTTTGCCTACCTCCTCTCTAGGTATGCTATATCAACCTTAACACAGACGAAACTTGAACAGTGAAGTAAGGGATGCGAAAAAATTCCTATCCAAGGGCAGGTAAGTCTGCATGGTCTCGTGACGTCACTACCGGAATATGCCACTCTCCGAAAGTCCCAAAAGGCAAGACAGACCAAGTGGGGAGGATGGGCTGGCCTAGCGCGTAGGTCTAGTCAACAGGTAAGTATAAATAATTACGTTTAATCAAAAACGTACTATTATTTAAATACCTATCTGTTGACTAGACCTACTTTGCCTAGAATCCCGCTGCATGGAGGCGGGTCAGTAGATATGTGGTAGTGACGAGACCAGCAACAAGCCCTGAGTGTAAGCTAACCTACGAGTCCTCTACCCTGTGGTGAGAACAAGGCACGGTCCGGGAGATACCATCTCTACCGCTGAGCGGATCGAAGAGACAACCAAGCCACTCAACTTCTGATCAACACACTGCCCCAAACCCCAACGGGGAGGGGGTGTTCAAGCGAAGCTAAAGAACAACAACAGACAAGGAGCTAACAATGCAAACAAAGTTTATTACGATGAGCATCTAAGCTCCTAAGAAGGCTGACCCCTTCTTGGTCTGGTTGGGGGGGACCACCTTCAACTGAGCGAACACTTGTGGACCCAGCCTAGAGATGCCTTCAAGATCTGCTGTGGAGACATCTCGTAGGTAATGGTTGGCGAAAACCTCTGAGGAACGCCAAAAACCCCGCCATGACGTCCGAAAACGCGATGTTGCAGTGCTAAGCCATCGTGGCTGAAACTGCACGGATCTCATGAGGGTTGGAAAGCGAAGGAGGAGGCAGGTCAGCGGCCTTGTACGCATCAATGACCACCGACATCAGGTACATCCCCAACGCTCGCTTATCTAGCTCCTTGGTGCTCCTCGGCGAGTGAGGCAAGAACAGACGACGCCTGCCATCTCTCAGCCTGCGGGTACGCTGCACGTACACCCTCAAAGCCCTCACCGGACACAGAGAGAGATCCACCTCTCCTGAGTCAGAACCCAGAGCCGGAATAGAGAAGGTACGGCCAGCCTCATCAGCTAAACCAAGTAAGGCTGATCCCCCCTCCCTGACCTCAAAGTGTAGAAGGTCCGCCTGCAAAGCATGGATCTCAGAAATCCTAGCTGCGGAGGCCATGGCCACCAGAAAAGTGACTTTGATGGTGAGAGGGAGGAGGGGTACGTCGCAGAGCGGTTCATACGTATCGGAGCGAAGATGGTTGAGCACAATGGCTAAGTCCCATTCAGGTGGACGAAGCTTAGTCCTGCCGTCAACAGAACGGAAGGTTTTGACGAGGTCCTTAAGGACCGACACATCTAACCCTGGCGACCTCTTCCTGAGAACATAGAGGATAGCAGACATGTTGGTATTAATTGATGACGCCTTAAGATGCCTGGTGTTGCGTAGGTACACTAAGTACTCCGCCACCTGAGGAACTGAGGCCTCTGCCGGGATGAAATCCCTCTGAGCACAGGAGGAGTCGAAAGCCTGCCACTGAAAATCATAGAGTTTACTAGTGGTCTTCCTATGAGAGGTAGCTATGGCATTGGCGACGCACCTATAAATACTGCTCCTTAACTCTTCCTTAATACAAGCATTGAATAACTACTGCTCCTTAACCCTTCCTTAATACAAGCCAAGCGTGAAGGCAGAACACCTGAGGGTTCTCGTGTAACCTTCCGCTTAGCGTGCTGAGGAGCAAATCTCTCCGTGGCTGAATCGGAACAGGTTCCTGATGACAGAACCACGGTCGGGCTGGCCACCAAGGGGCGACCAGAAGAAGTCGAAGAACCCGAGTTGTCCCTATCTTGGCTACCACTTGGGAGACAGGTTGGCAATTGGTGATTGAGGCATGTCGCGAATAGGTCTATCAGAGGGGTGCCGAACTGGAGACACAACCCCCTGAAGACTGCCGGGTTCAGTTGCCACTCCGGGGGAGGGGTGCCCAATGGGAGAAAATCCCGACCTTGACCCGAGACCACCGAAGGGGGCTGAACGCTTATTATAAGCATATTTCATGACTTGATACATCGAAAGTCATGCATTTATCGTGATTAGTTTGCTAGATCCATCCCATGAAAGCAGGTTTCATCAGAATGCATGACCAAAGGGGTGTTGCAGGCTTTCCTCTTAAATTTATACCACCCATTGTGATCTAGAGTTTAAACAGAATATACCTTTCTTGGTTTTAAAAAGTAAATTCTATCTTTTGATAATTCTATCTTTTTTTGATAATGAGTTGGAACGTAAATTCTATCTTTTTGAAAATGAGTTTTGAAGTTAAATCATCCTGAATAGTGGTCCAAACGTTTCATAGCTATAGACTCCTAACGTTAAACGCGATATCTGAAAGCACAGTACTATTCATGATGTCTCAATGACACCTGATCGTATATAGATTTTCACTGATACAAATATACTATTTTATAAAAGACCATAGAAGAGCTTGCTAAATGAAAATGCTTAATTATTCGTCTCATATATCGTTAAATGTTGTTTGATATTTTAAAGAAAGTATCAAGGCAAAAGCTTATATACCCGATAGATATATATATATATATATATTGTTTTTCTTCTTTCTTTTTTTTTTTCAGTGAAGTTAAGTATATTCCTATTTCGTTTTAGCTCGTTATCGAATGGAATGGAAGGATATTTTCAGTGACCTATATATTAAGACTACCCAACTTAAAGCTATCCTTTATGGACATAAGCAATACACTATTGTCCAGCCAGGTCAAATCCTCACGCTCTGCTAACCGTGAGCAAGCATCATAATGAAATAACCACTGCACTATCCCGCCCCTATCTGCAAGAAAGACATCCCAAAAGTGCCTTGACAAACTGGGAAATTTCCATTATCAACACGAAGCTAAATTTTGACATTCAAAATAATAAAACGGACCCAGTTAGTCAAAATGAGAAGGGGCAGTAGCACAAATAAGTCGATGAAATAAATTTGAAAAATAATCTCACCAATAATGAAACACCCGTCTCTCTTCGGAAATAAAGGTAAAAAATAGTGTCATTGGCTCTGAAGATCATTATGATTTGTTATTCATTATCTCTAAGGAAAAGATTAAGATATCAAATAATAAGGCATTACCCAGTCATCAAATTTTAAATTTATTATCAAAATTGGTTACACATTAATCCACATTCATTATTTATAGATATTATAGACCTTTGCATTTTATTGTTATAAGTCTTCTTTGTATTCTGGAAACATCAACAGTTCTTACAATTTGAAAAGGAGTCTCAGTTTCTGAAAATCCCAATTCTCATAGACTCCTTTTCAATATTTAATCAAATGTTCAAAACTTTCAGAGTCTGAGTGTGAGACTAAACCAGTCTCACACACAGACTGTAACAAAGGAGTCTGTCATCCAGACCCTGGAGCAAAAAAAAATGGAGCCTTCATAAGTCTAAGAAATGTTGACCAGTCTAGTTTCCTCAGCTCAATGCTGAAATTAAGTACTGTTCAGGTCTCCTTTTTTCATTTCCTATCAAATATTGAACAGTAATATCAGTAAAAAAAATGTTTCTTTCAGGGAATTTCAGTTAGTCTAGTAACACAGAACACATGTTTGAAGTAACCTGAAACCTCGGTGTATTAGCTCGCTGCTGTTTGCATCCTTCTACCAGGGAGTGGTCACTCCACGGGTCAACACAATGCAATTACATAACATTCAGACCCCGTACTCACAGCCAGTGAATTATATATTTTAGATATTGAGTAATGTTCAATGTTCATTACAAAGGTTTCGCGCTGTGACCTCTGATATGAGGGGTCACAGGCTCACCAAATCTACAATTTAGAATCACTATTGATAAAGGAGTATGCACACAACAGTTCAGCTTTCTATGTCTATTTGTTCTGGAGAAGAAGATTAAAATAGGTTTATTGGTCACGGCCTGTGAGGCCCTTATTTGGGGCCCCAGGGTCACCACATCTACAATTTAGAATCTCCATTGGCGAAGGTGTCTATACACATGTCTACGGTGCACGATAAAACAAAATTCAGCGTTTTCTTAAAATGTGATTTTAGAAGTAACATTCTAGGACAGAATAACGAGCCCTAATATGATGAGGAATTCTAAAGCCAGGCCAGTGATTGATTAGTTTGATCATAGTAGCATAGATTCCGACTTTGTTTTTGGCATCGGAAAGTCCTCTTCATTTTTCAAAACGTAGTCATTTTATAAAACTGTTTTCGAACAAGAACAATATTTAAGTATATATATTGATAGCGAATTGACAAAAAACACCAGTGAAATTCCAATGTCTGTCACATAGTTTAAGAATTCAAAATAACAAAAACGTTGTGCATTCTGAATCATTATGTGAACGCTGTAGGTTAAGGGCTGTTGAAGATGAGTTTCATTTTGTTCTTGTGTGCTCATTCTTTAAGAAAAAAAATAGAGCCATGGGCTCTGTAGCTCATCAGAGTTTATTTTGTTTGATGATGAAGACAGAAATATGTTGTCTCAATATAATGCACAATCCCTAACCCTGACAAATCTTAGTCTTGAAATTGAGAGAGAGCACTCAGCAAGGTCAACACACAGGAGATTATGCAATATTCTGACCCATTGGCTCTGGTTACAAGCCAGCTGTGTTTTTTGTGTTTTACCGCCAAATTATGTAATAGACTCTTGCTTGCACTAAACACTGGCAGCACTGATCTAACTGTATAAGGCTTAAATAGAACAGGCAATGTGATGAATCTCATGGTACATAGTACAATTTAGAATCACCTTGGCTAAACAATCTCTGCACAATTTTATCGGTTCTAAGCCTTGTCATCCAAACATCTAAATATTCTGAACACAATATTCCTTCTAGTTTGTTTTGGATGAAAACAGGATTTTAGGTTATGGCCTGTGAGACCCTTATTTGGGGCCACAGCGTCACCAAATCTACAATTTAGAATATCCATTGGCTAAAGACTCATTACACAACATGACAACCTTCTAGGTCTTTTCATTCTGGAGAAGAAGATGAAAATAATCTTATCTTATCATTTCATCACCAGTCATATGCAGTTCAAATATCTCATGTAAAATAATAGAATTCTTAACTCCTCTTAAATTTAGTCCTTTATGACTTGTCACAATTTTCAGTTCATAGGCTATTCAATAGTTCTCATTTCACATTGATTACATCAATTTGACAAACATGTCCACAATGAAGATTATTATCTCAAGTCGACATACATTTCAAATAAAGTGATTGAAGTGTCATAAAATATCAGTTCAAAATTCATTTTCAAAGGTTTTTTAGGCTGTGGCCCATATTTGGGGTCACAGGGTCACCAAATTTACAAGTTAGAATCCCCATTAGCTAAAGAGTTTGCAGACAATATTACAGCCTTTTAGGTCTTTTTGATCCGGAGAAAAAGATGAAAACAGGATTTTAGGTAATGGCCTGTGAGGCCCTTATTTGGGGCCATAGGGTCACCAAATCTACAATTTAGAATCTCCATTGGCTAAAGACTCTTTACACAGCATGACAGCCTTCTAGGTCTTTTCATTCTGGAGAAGAAGATGAAAATAATCTTATCTTATCATTTCATCACCAGTCATATGCAGTTCACATATCTCATGTAAAATAATAGAATTCTTAACTCCTCTTCAATTTAGTCATTTATGACTTGTCACAATTTTCAGTTCATAGGCTATTCAATAGTTCTCATTTCACATTGATTACATCAATTTGACAAACATGTCCACAATGTAGATTGTTATCTCAAGTCGACATACATTTCATTTCAAATAAAGTGATTGAAGTGTCATAAAATATAAGTTCAAAATTCATTTTCAAAGGTTTTTTAGGCTGTGGCCCATATTTGGGGTCACAGGGTCACCAACTCTACAATTTAGAATCCCCATTGGCCAAGGAGTCTGTACATAAAATTTCAGCTCTCTGGAGTCATTGGTTCTGGAGAAGAAGATGAAAATAGCTTTTAAGGTTATGACCCCTGGAGACCTTATTTGGGGTCACAGAGTCACCAAATCTACAATTTAGAATCCCCATTGGCCAAGGAGTCTGTACATAAAATTTCAGCTCTCTAGAGTTATTGGTTCTGGAGAAGAAGTCGAAAAAGTGAAAAGTTTACGGACGGACGGACGAACGGACGGATGGACGGACGCCATCCCATGCCATAAGCCCGTCGGGCCTTTCAGGCCTGATGAGCTAAAAAGAGAAACACCCAGCCGAATATGATTTGTCAGTATCCAAAACAGCAACAATATTTTCAACTTATGTCACAACAAATGTAAACGTTATTAAACGTTTAGCCATTTATTTGAAAAGTGATTTGCATAAATGTGTGTACATGTACATTTATATCTGTATTATATTATAAATGTATGAGTGATGTATTTGTACTCTGGGTCTAGCGGCCTCCAATGCTGAATAAAGTCTGTCTCTCTCATACATCACATTATCATTCTGGTGTAAGGACCATCACGGTTTTCTTTTCATTCTCACCTCACTGGGACACAGGAACTCGATATCGTAATTAAAACGGAGATAAAACGTAGGGGGAAAAATACACCCTATATCAAATAGATTATGGTGAGGTGAGTTGTGGTTTAACGCTGCTTTCAAGAGTATTTCACTTATATCACGGCTACTAGTGTTATGGCAGGGAGAAAGCCCGCAACGCCATGTGGTTGTACATTGCGTTGAAACCTGCGAGCATCGGCTGGAACTAGCGAACCATGGGTGGTACTGCACTGAAGTTCAGTGTAGCTCAAATAGATTAAAGGAACAAGGGCAGCCATATTGCCGATACTAGCAATCGTGCTTTAAGTGAACTACTCTTGAAAGCTGCGTTGAACCAAAATTCACCTCACCAGTGAAACAAACCGTATACACAATATTGAGTAAGCTGTACCTAAACGTACAGAAATAATGAAATATGCTTTCTATACATTAGGACAATGACAGTAGACCAGCTGTTTTACTTACTGTTTTGGGAATCCAGAATTAATGGGATCTTCGTAGGAACCTAATATTTATAACAAATAAAAGGATAACTTTATTTGGTAAAACGTACGTTTAATTTAGCAGATTTTGAAATTAGTTTTAATTAAATACTTGAGCTCGTTTCCATTACTGTGTATAAAGGTGTGTTCTCTGAGAGCAATTGGCTCAAATGGAACTACGTTATTCATTATATCTAAGGAGTGAGTGAGTTATTGCTTAACGCCGCTTCGGCAGTATTGCAGCCATTAGCTTTATATCTGAGGAAAATATTTACATATTAGAGCATAAGATATTGCCTGGACATTCACTTTGCAATGTAAATTCCAAATTGTTTTCACATGAATACACATTCATTATACATATCATAAGACCTTTGTATTCTTGATGGAAGGAGTAACAAGTTCATTTTGAAGGTGTGACCTCAATAGTTTGAAGTTAAGTCAAACAACAAGTCTCAAACACAGACTGTCAGTCAACAGTTAGACTCTTAAAATATTGAAAAGGAGCGTCTCTTTCAAAAAATCTTATTTTCAATAGGCTACTTTTAAATATTCAATAAAACAATGATATCTTGAATACATACCCTTTCAGAGTCTGAAGACTAACAGGCTATAATAGAGCACTGAAGTTTGAAGTAATACGAAGCCTGTACAGTAGCCCTTATGAGTTAACGAGCTGTCATATACATCTCTCGACCAGTCAGTGAGTCGGGTCATATACATCTCTCTACCAGTCAGTGAGTCGGGTCATATACATATCTCTACCAGTCAGTGAGTCGGGTCATATACATCTCTCTACCAGTCAGTGAGTCGGGTCATATACATCTCTCTACCAGTCAGTGAGTCGGGTCATATACATCTCTCTACCAGTCAGTGAGTCGGGTCATATACATCTCTCTACCAGTCAGTGAGTGGGGTCATATACATCTCTCTACCAGTCAGTGAGTGGGGTCATATACATCTCTCTACCAGTCAGTGAGTCGGGTCATATACATCTCTCTACCAGTCAGTGAGTCGGGTCATATACATCTCTCTACCAGTCAGTGAGTCGGGTCATATACATCTCTCTACCAGTCAGTGAGTCGGGTCATATACATCTCTCTACCAGTCAGTGAGTCGGGTCATATACATCTCTAAAACCAGTCAGTGAGTCGGGTCATATACATCTCTCTACCAGTCAGTGAGTCGGGTCATATACATCTCTCTACCAGTCAGTGAGTCGGGTCATATACATCTCTCTACCAGTCAGTGAGTCGGGTCACTAGTCAAGTACAGTTTCCTCTCAGCTAAGCCAGACGGCATTTCAACACGTTATAAATTACATAATATACATATACAAACCCTGGACTCAAATTACAGGCCAGGGTATTTCACAGCAAGTGAATTATTTACTTTATGTTGTTTTTCCCCACACTTATATATACATGTGATGCATCAAATTTGGCGTGTTTGAAAGCTGATTAAGACCAATATTATTATATACTGATAATAAACGTCCATTCATATATGGCATATTTCCATGCACAATGCATGATCAAAGCGCTGGCCGACAGCGCACTCTCGGAGGAGAATAAAATCAGGCGCTTACAGTTCCCATTCAGACTACCATCGTATCAAACCAGATAATCAATTTACTGCTGGGTGACCAAAGGCACACTTTGAACTAAATCACTACCCGGGATGACACTCCCAACTTATGTCTCAGTGTGGAACAGGGAATGATCCTTCAAACAATTGGTTTATTCAGCAATGACGCGGGTTAACCACCGAGCCGCGCCCATTGTTGCTGAACTTCACTGATAGCGGTCGACAGAACTATGCACAGGAACACTTTCCACTACATTCGACATTTGACCATAGTTCAGCATGTAGGCTAATGCAATTTACAAATCTCAGTCCCATTCAACAGAGATCATATTCCCAAACTGTAAGATATCTAGCATCGCTGGTTCTTGAGAAGAAATCGATTAACATTTCAGGGTGGACCCCTTACCACGTCCTAATGTGATTTGGGGTCAAAACTAAATCAACACATTTTAGTCTTCAGTTTCGATGAAGAACTCGTGTATTATTTTCAGGGATAATGCCTGCTAGGCCAATATTCGAGGAGGGTCGGGACCAAATGCACAAACCTTAATCCCCTTGGTGCAAGATACCCCCACACTTAATGTCAGCTTTTATAGTGGTTGTTCAGGAGAAAATGTCAAATGTGGACGGACGACGGCCTATGTTATAAGCCCATCTGGCCTTTCACACCTGATTATCTAAACATTACATATAGTATAAAACGCGTTGGGAAAAGCAAAAACAACCCACATTGTCAGTGGATGATTTCCATGCCATCCTACAATATAACTTTCAATAATAATTCCCGCCTGAACTTAATGAAAAGGAAGTGGATGTCTATTCAGGTCTCACCTTCGTATAACGGTCAGCGTTATGAGCAGTGTGCTGGACAATCTTACTTCTACTTGTTTTTATCTGAAGAATCGAATTAAAGTGCAATTGTTAAAACGGTGCCTCAATTATTCGTCATTCGCTGTGACTTTGTTGATCCCACAGAAATGTTTTAAAAATGCGTTAAATATTTATTTCGATTATGATTAAAATTTCAATTTTCTCATATTATATATATATATATATAATGTATATTCCTTTTAGCTGTACTTGGCTGACCCAGGTTAGTAATGGTATATTCGTTGTACACAGGAAGCTACAAATGTAGTGTTTTTTAACATATCACATCATATAGTGTTGTGTAATAGCCGATGCCATAAGCCCATTTGGCCTTTCAGGCCTGGTGAGCTTATAGAAAGGGAACGAGCACACGTACTAAATTCATCTCTTTACAACTGAATACGAAGGTAATTTGACAGACTAAATACATACCCTAGATAACCAAGCCCTTTACGTTTCGATACAGACATTTCAAGATAGCATATACTGACTCAATTAAACGAACAATGACCACATAAGCTTATCTACAGTAAGGTAGAAGATTATTAGGGAACGATGATATGTACACATATATACACCCGATGGCAAATTGAGGGACAAGCTATTTTGTAGTTTAAGCTGTAGTTTAAAAACATAAACATAAAAATGGTACCTTATCAACGAAGAAATCCTTGATATGCGCAGAAGTTGAAAGACAATACCACTGCTCCCTGACAGCACACGCCTTGTTCACTTGGTTGTACTGAAACTGGCGGCACATAGTACCAGTCCCTACACATTGTCGTAAACATTCAATTAACTCTCCAGTAGCAGTCGTCCTGTATCTTCCATTTAATGTTTTCCCTATTGTCTCTTGAAGAAAACAGCAAAATACGATCGCTTGAGCATAGGAGCACCATAAACGAGTCATATCTACCGCTGACGCTAACAGCTTTACCAAACTGTCTTATATAATATACAGTATATGTGACTACTTCTCTGTCTGCCTCTACGCAAGTAAAACATGTGTTGCTAGGTAACATCTATAATTGATATAATGTTACCAGTGAGCAGATTATCAAAGTGATAAACTGATATAGAGGTTTATAAGCTCACAATTGAGAATGAGATGTTCAGTGTTTTAACATTAAAAGTCAATTTGTGGATTATCAACATGGAAAACTATCCTTTTTTCCCTTCACTTGTTTGGAAATCCAACCATTCACTTTCAAACAGTGATTAACTATTTCATTTCATCTTTTGTTTGTCATGAAATGTAATATACTGTTGAGGATCAAGATAACATTTCATTTTTCATAATTCATATTTTGTTACACAGAGAACAATTAAACAATCATCTATTCATGGTGATACATATATAGAAACATAAGTAATATAATTGATTGATGTGATGTGATTTGGGGTTTTCAAGAGTATTTCACTTTATACTACGGCTGCTAGTATTTCATCTTCCCACAGCAAGGTGAAAACTTATCCAGACCGAGAGATTTGGATATCTGTACGTTACGCCCGTGACGTTGTGAAGATGCTAGTATTGCGGCAGGGAGAAAGCCCGTAATGCCATGTGGCTAAGCATTGCCATGAAACCTGCGAGCATCGGCTGGAACTAGTGGGTGTTACTGCATTGCACCCAAACCTTGCTGTGTATAGATAAGAACAGTTCTCTACTGCCGAGCCCCTGGCGGGATTCGAACACCGGACCCCTTGATCCGAAGCCGAACGCGCTAACCACTGCGCTATCCTGCCTCCTGATTGATTTAGTTTGTTGGTAATAAATAGTTGTGTTTTTTTGTGTATCAAAGGTTCCCTAGGGAATTGACGTAGTTGTTTTTATTTAATTTTATCAAATGTAATGCAGGATAAAATATTTTATGACGCTTCAGTGATATCTTAAGGATGTCCGCTCCTTCCTGTTGAACTTCAAAAATGAAATATGATTAAGTAAAGATTTTTTCTTGTCTTTATTTACTTCATGATATTCTACATCATCTACATACTTTTAAAAAACAAATGAAATAAAGAAAATGTGACTTTAGAACCTCTACAAAGTGCTTAAACATCATAAATGGCCTAAATTTGACTAAAAAGGGGGGTTTTCACGTACATTTTGTGTCAAAGCTTAAAAAAAACCCACACTACCATATATATTTTTCCATCGATTTCGGTAGGGTAACATGAACTTTGAAACATATCAAAAAAGGAAAAAAGTTTAATACTAGAAATGTAGTATTTTAAAGTTTTTAGCAGTTTTTTTCTCATTTTCCCATAGACTCCCATGTTAAAATTGTACTTCACCCCTCTATCTTATAGGCGTCATATCTCGAAAAAAAACCCACACTACCCCCTATTTTTTAATGCTGATTTTCCAATCATATCCTTTGATCTTTTAAAAAAATATAAGTTATAAAAACAGTTTAATACTACAAAATTTGAGGAGCGAACATCCTTAATGCTGATTACCTCCCTTACACCGTTAAAGGTTGGATTCTGTTACCTTCTTGGATATTTTGCATTACGTGAAATGCGAAACACGCTATATTGTACCCAATTTTGCGACTTTTTGATAACTAAAGGTATACACTGATAGAGTATTCACATAGTAACACATAACATGTCATTAAACTAATGAACGCTAAGCTGTTATGCTGTAGCGAAGTTTTCCCGACTCGCAGCGCCGACGAATGGCTTCAGTTCTCATTGTTTTATTTTTCAACAAATGTGCGCCTGTGTTTATCAAGTTGTGAAATATAAAGTCATCTAAATATTACCTTCATTAGTATATTTCAAGTTCATTGTGTTTTAATCATGTATTAATAACATATATGTGTAAACAGGAATATTCTCCCGAATTTCGTTTCCACAAAAATACCCCGATAGAACCCTAGCTCCTTTTAAACTTAGAAAATAAAATATTTTATGACGCTTTAGTGATATCTTAATGCAGATTACCTGCCTTACACCGTTAAACCAAGTATATTCACCAGTGGGTATGGATAGAGTAACCTCCCTTGCCCAGCCTCTTTTACACTCGACGTTCTCGGACAACATGTTTCAAATTTCTCGCAATCAATTATCAATTTCCCACCCTCCCTTCCCTTATGTAATTATTTTCATGACATGAATATTGTTTTACACTTCATATACTATTGTCAGTCAAAAGTACTTTGCTCCAAGTTTGCTGCTTTTAATATGTGTTGTTTTCAGTTCTTGTTCTTGACGCCTATGGTGCAGCCAATATGTGTGTACAAGTGAAAGGTGACGATGCCAGGTGGCCTTGGTATGATTTTCTGCTTAACCTCTTAGAGTGGATCAAGAGGTGAGTCATGCTTGGCTACTTTGCGTAATCCGCGGCTTATCCTCTGGAGGAAACCCTACAGTACTTGGGTGCGTTGCTGTTAACGTGAGTATCTGTCACGGCGGATTTTGGGGGGGAATATGTCTAAATGGGGGGTAAATGCCTATCCTCTCAGAGGGTACCCTTTTGGAGTTGAACCCGGCTGGGTGACGTGGTATTAATACCGGGCTAGCTGTATTTTCACTCCTCGTGGCGGTTACCCGCTGGAGGTAATGGATTTGCTAACATGCTTGCTCTCTTTCGGTTATCCGTGGAGAGCTAGGGTCAAGGAGCTCTATGCCTTCGGGTTGGCACTTGACATTGCTTAATATGCTAACATATGCTTACATACCACCTATCATCTGTCACCTCCCAGCTATTCTATTGTAATAAATTGGCTGTGCCCATTTTACTCTATTTACCCTTTCTGTTATCCTTTACTTATCACTGATAAAAACATAACTAATGGTTATATTTGGAAAGGGCAAAAAACATTATTTACAACATATTTTTGATTATTTTTTAAGTAATCCTGATTTAGTCATTTATCTTTCAATTTAAAAAAAACCACATCAGTTTTTAATTGTTTCCTTATGCAGATCATTTTCAAATAGTGAATAAAAGCAAACACGAATACTGTATTATACAAAGTCTTCCTTGGGAAATTGATTTACAAGAAACTGTTAACATTATTTTGTCTGGCTTGCTATCCAAAAGGAATATAAAAAGAATAGTATTCATCTTTTTCAGGAAATCATCCGGGCTATTTTTGAGGACAAGGAACAAGTTTTGAAATGAACATTGACTTGAATCTCTCTATTCCTGTTGATCATTTGTACTATCCCATTGTTTGTGTGAAGGCAACTTGTAGTATTTGACCTGTTTAATAAACTGTAAATGAGTTTTAAGGCATCTGGGACGTCTGTTTATTTGGATGTTACCTTCTAACTAATTTTACCGTAGACCACAGTGAAACAAATAAATCATGTAAACTCTTCAAGAAATGAATTAGTCAGCGTATGATTTCGGCCAAAGTAGGGGGCGGGATAGCGCAGTGGTAAGCGCGTTCGGCTACGGATCAAGAGGTCCGGGGTTCGAATCCCGCCAGGGGCACGGCAATTTTGTCTGCAGTAGAGAACTGTTCTACACGCAGTAAGGTTTGGGTGCAATGCTACACTGAATTTCAGCATAGTACCACCCATGGTTCGTTAGTTCCAGCCGATGCTCGCAGGTTTCGCCTCACCTCACCTCGACCAAAGTAGTATGTTTACTAAATAAAAGTTTATCATTATCCACCAACCACCAAATAATTAATGCATGAAATACTTTAAAGGTACATTAACCTTGAAATTTAATGATGAGATTCATAATAAATAATAATGAAAAATATCTCTTGTACCTCTAGATATATATAATGAAAAATTTCGCTTGTGCCTCTAGATTACACACACACACATATATATAGAAAAGAGTAAACATCAGATGGGTTTGACTGGATCAATCTTCTTTAATACGATGAGCTCATTTCGACCAGTATATCGGTCTTTTCAAGTATGTTTAGACAAGTGGAAGATCGCATATATATATACATGAACAAGAACAATAAATAATTACAAAATCAATATCCTTACATGGCAGTAAAACATGGTCATTGTTCGATAATCAGGCACGTCATAATTGCCTCGAGCACACTAACACTGACTCGAGGATCATCAAACACCTGAAGACAATGGAAGAAAGAACAAACACCACCACAAGTGATCTCTTCAAACAACTCCTAGACATCAAGAAACAACTCAGTGACGTCTACAGCTACATTGGGATGTCACCAAATGAAAATGAGGACCCCAGCAAAGATGAAAATTTGAAACAGCATGTGGAAAGAACTTATGGCACCTTTTTCAGACAACAAGCAGACCAGGAAGCACGTAGACTGGCATGTGCAAAACGAAAATCCATATCAAAGATGTGGAATATGAAACTCCATGAAAGACAGCAGGCTTTCTACCACTCCCTGAGGACCAAACAGACGCCAGATATCTACAATGAATATCTGAGTTTGGAAAAAACGTACATCCCAAGAACATTCACAGAAAAGAATTGGAATGAAGAAGACATGACACAATTCTCTATCACCCAAATGGAACAGGAGAGTGATAAACTTCTTAATGAACATATTAAATATGTAGAAACATATTCTCAGATCGATAAAGAAATGCTCACTTTCAGTGAGTCGACTGGAGACATTATTAAGGACAAATTACATACTATGTGATATGAAGATATTCAAAAGGGAGAAACTGTCCAAATCCGAAGACCTCCCGATCTCAAATTTCGACCAATAGTAGCTGCACCAGCCTGTCCGACCCACAGACTAAGCAACATGATAGATATCATTCTGCAACCCTTCCTACATAATATCAAGACTTATGTTCGAGACGATTTAGACTTTTTGAGTGAGTGAGTGAGTTATTGTTTAACGCCACTTCGGCAGTATTGCAGCCATTAGCGGCGAAGACTTTTTGAATTACATTCCGGACGAAACGCCGGAAGACACTCAATTAGTTAGCTTTGATGTTACATCACTCTACAGCAATATCCCCCACGAACTAGGCATTGAAGCACTTGCATACTGGATTGACAAACATCCTGAAAACCTTAGCGACAGATTTGAAAATTCATTTATCATTGAATCAGCAAAATTTATCTTGGAAAACAACACTTTCCAGTTTAATGATACCTCTTTTAAACAAGTTTTAGGTACAGCTATTGGAACTAAATTTGCACCTGTATATGCAAACCTGGTTTTAGGCTTCCTTGAGGAAAAGTTGTATTTACAACTAAAAGACATCTACCGTTGACGGGCGAATCAGAGTTTGGAGAGTCAAGAACAGTCGATACACACCAAGGAACAATATTCCAAGGGTTCCATGTGGTGGAGGATCCGTTATGGTGTGGGGTTTGCTTTTCTTTTTGATTGCAAGTTGGATTTGGTGACACTACAAGGCACACTTACCGGCGCCCGCTACATTGCAGAAGTGTTTGTGATTGACCATTTTGATGATCACAGACTTGCAACTCGACCCCTGTTCTTTGCTCTATATTCACAACAGACTAGACATATTTATGAGAGAAGAGATTCATCATCAACATATTCCTCCATAACATCAGAGGGAAATACAGAACAGTTGTCACAAACTCCTTTGCAGTCACCACAAGGCATATAACACTCCAGTCCATTCTTGCGATATGTGCACCGTGCACCTGACTTACCGTTACATCTCACACTGTCCAGAAGTTCTTGAGGTGCTGCAGGTAGAACTTCCCTTGCACTGATTTCCATCCCCATTGATCCGGTGACAAGGCACATGTGTTTGACATCCATGTTTGAACCTGCAGATACACACGGAGACTGTGGTACTTCAAAGCTGCTGAAGTAGGTGGTAATACATGTGGTTGCACAGCAGCAACACTAGACCTTGCCCTCTCGTGAAATTTCTTTAGTCGAAGCACATCAGCACTTTCATTTGGTTTTCCATTGTACAGCCATACAACTGCTCTTTCACCAGCTTTGACAATCTCCTCTTTGGAACTTGTTTGATCCATGAATACACTTGCATGTTGGATGATTAAAATCTGTAGTCAGATGAGTTTTTTGTCAGCTTTCCACTGAATTAACGAGACCATATAGCGTATAACAGCGGTGGACGTTATTAAGTTGAACTCGATTGTGGTAAGATTTATATCTATCAAATTTAAGCCGAAAATAATAATGAGGATACTTATATCGCGCTGAACTCCACAACACAAAGGGCCATGCTCAAAGCGCTACACACATTATTACCCTGGTGTAAGGACCAACATCGTTCCTTTTTCATTCTCAACTCCCTTTGGAGTATGCAACCTGGGCTGCCAATTACGGCGCTCCAAGGTTATCTGTCACATTGCCTGCACTTCCAAACCAGGTACTCAATTGTACTGCTGAGTGAACAGAGGCACATTTCGAATAAAGTCCCTTGCCCAAGGTGACACCACGAGCCTCTCAACTCATGTCTCAGTGTGGGGCAGGGAATCACCCTTCAAACTCTCAGTTTTCATTCAGCAATGAGGCGGGTGACCCACCCATCCAGCGAGCCACGCCCGTTGTTGCTGAACTTAACTGATAGCGGTCGACTGAGCTACGCACAGGACCACGTGCCACCAAATGCATATACATATACCACATTGATGCTTAAACTAGTATATTCATCAAACTATTTCTCTTTTCAGGTTTCTTCACAAACCATTCACTTCGTGCCACCTGCGCTACTCAGTTGTTCCACGAGGGCATTAATGAACAACTTATCGCAAGAACAACTGGTCACCGAAGCAATGCTATCCGTCAGTACAAGCGAGTCATAGATGACCAGGACCTGATGGTCAGCTTTGTTGTACAAGGAGATAAACGCCAGTGTCCTGGCTCGGCTCAGGCTACCCACACTACCCACATCGGCCCTAAATCACTCCAGTTTACTGTCAATGTTAAAGTCGCGTAAACTGTCGTAATTTGTGACCTAAATAAATTCTCAAAGCTGATCGTGTTCGTTATTTATTCAAGATATGGGAATTTGAGTGAACTGACGAAAGTAGTCCGTTTGAAGTATAACAAACTATTTAGTTGGTTATACCTTGGTTTGACACAATGAAGCTATGGTTTAAGATTCTATATTTTCATAAGATGTGAAGTCCGACATTTTCCGTATTAGGTCTGTGATGGTGAGTTGTTCATCTTCATTTGGGTACATGTATTCCGAATGTCCGGTACATGTGCGAAATGAAAGGAGTAGCTCCGAACACTGTTCTAGGCGTGCGGAACATGTTTAAAAAAAAAGCAGCAATAGAACATGTTCCGCACACCCAGAACACTGTTTGGAGTCACTCCTTTCACTTCGCGCTTGTACCGGACATTCGGAACAAGAACTGATATTTTGAAAGGAGCAGCCACTAGAATTATGTTATTGCCGTCAGCAGACGTGATTCAAAATGAGTGCTATTACGTGTGTTGTCATTTGCATTATTTCACTATTTTATCCCAATTGTTTGCTTCCACAGTTTCATATATGCGCATATGTTACATAAATGTAATTTGTAGCTACTACGTACCATGTATAAGAGTATGATGTCCGAAAAATCATCAGAAATGTTGTCATCGTTGACGGCCGATCGTTCTTCGATGTGCGATGAGTAGTCTCCCTTGATTGGTACGGAGGCCTCCTTGGACCAGCGACAAACTCGCATTTTGTTATTATTTAAAACGTTTATTTAACTAACTTCCACTAAATATTTCGATGCATATTTTTAGTATGTTTATTAATGATATAATCCAAGTTAAAATATCGCAAAATGAAAACTTTTGCAATTAGTCCTAGGTCATATGCTATATTACCTGGACTAAAAAGACCGATATACTTGTCGAAATGGGCTCATCGTATTAAAGAAGATTGATCCAGTCAAACCAATCTGATGTTTACTCTTTTCTATATATAACCTTACTTCACGTGAGAAACGACTCATTTATATATATATATAGTTTTAAAAACCATGCGTTATTGGTACAATCGTGATTTTAAGCCTCGAATTCTTGGGTCATTGATGATTTATTGGGCCATTTTCAATATATTGGGTCAGAACCAATAATTCCGGGACCCAATATTCCAAGTGGCTTTCAATTTGTCAACAATGTCTAAGTCAATAGTTCAAACCATGTGCAATAAAACCGATTTATTGGGCCCAACACCGTAAATCGCAATTTTGTATAGCCCCTATTTTATATAAACATTATATAAACATGCGGAAATCATCGCTATGATGTGCCTGAACATCGCAATGGCTTTTCCGACATCGTTGCGTTTGCGTTCCTTTCGCCTCAACATTTGAGTCCGTGAATTTGTAAACATTTCGTTGTCATGTCAGAGATTGTATGATCTAGTTAACATTTTAAAGTATACACTATATAAACGTCATATACATACATTGGCAATATGTTTTAATTAGCGCTATATGTATTGAATATTCGACCAAATATTCAACTCTCGTTTCATTTCCGGTTTGATTGAGTTTGCGCAGTGCCACCGGAAATTGTGCTGTGATGCATACAAGCGGACCCAAACGAGACTGTCTCCGTAAAGGGGCGTTCTCACGGTGCGATCTGTAGTAACAACATGTAGCTCGCAACACAATCAATGTGTGAGAACCCCTACATCGTAACGACTTCGGATCGTAAGCAACTTGTAGAAAGCTAGTCGCAGAAAATAGAGCCTGTCCTATTTCCTACCACAAATCGCAAGCTCCCAGCCAATCAAATTGCGTTGATGTGTTTTAGCGCGAGTTACCTCCCTTGTTCAGAACCATGGAGAAAACAAAGTCCCGTCTCGATTTTCACCGTGCGGAAACCGAACTCTTCATCGGTTATTATCTCGGGCAAGAATGCCTATGGAACCTTCAACATGCGAAATACTCGAAGAGGGAAAACAGAACAGCAGCTCAGGCCATGATTGCCAAACAGATGATCTGCCACGGTCGGGAGATGACAGGTAAGGATATGACAGGTCAACGTGACCGGCAGACTACATGTGCTTTACTCGATGGATTGTTTTGATTGACTGTTTATCCTTGAAACACTATTAAAGTGAAACAAGAAGGAATGAGAACTTAAGTGTGGATATTTATAAGTATTTCTGAGACATATAATTGCTATATATTGTATGCAATATGTTATCCCACTGATACTGTTTGTTTTGTTTTGTGTAGACTGAAGTAGGCTAAATTGTACTATGTAGGAGTTACAGTGGTAGGCCTAGAATTCAAGTGTATCAGCTCAACAAATATAAACTTATTTTTCATATCGGAGGTTCAAGCCCTCATGAATTTTCACTCTGCTTATTACTTTGTACATTTGTTTAATTAAAATTGAAACACATTAATGTAAATGTTAATACTATATTACATTAATGTGTATATTATATCATGTTCAAAGCTGCAGAGCATTCGGCCTATCTGATAATATTAATAAGTGATACAATAATTGTATCAATGAGTCATGTTTCATTGTTTCATTTTGACTTAAATGCATTCAACTGATTCTCTACTAGTACCCGTGTTCATTTCAGTTGAACAAGTAGCATCCAAAATCGCAACTGACATTGTTATTTCACATTATTTACAATTAGAAAACATGTATAAACAATTCATTGTACATTATTCATGTCATACAGCTAAACATCAGATCATTGTAGCCTGGTGAGAATTTAACATCATGTTATAGTATGAAATAAAAATAATGTTACAACATATTTCATGCCTTTTAATCTTTTGAGACAGGCAGTAAAGAAACTGATACATACACATTGTTTAGCGTACCGGGCTATCAGCTAATGACCCAGGTTTGAATTCCGGATGAGATGCCACAGATGTAGGTGACAGGGCATTGTGCAACATCTACTGTCAAAACATGATCTCCCAGGAACACAGTTTTGGATGATTAAATACAAAATAATTAATAATAAATACAAAATGATTTTACATACAGTACTCATTGTTTCAATGATGTGATTCACAATATCACACAACCATGTCCCATTGCCATGTGACCTGTCCATTTGTCATGAAATAATCAGATATTTCATCACGAATGTCCAGTGCGCTGCCAGCATACCTGTTACCCCCCTGCTGGGCGATACCAGGTATGTTGGCGTGTGCTCAATCAGCCGGTTCCATAGTGTCAGGCTGTGCTTGGTAGACATCATCATTATTACTTTTCAAGAAATTGTGGAGAGAAATTGCAGCCATGATTATTTTCTCACCAACTGCTGGAGATACCTGTAGCGGCTTCCTGAAAATGCAAAACCGACTTACCAATATGCCAAAGGCATTTTCTGAAACACGCCTTGCCCGAGATAATCTGTAATTAAAGATTCTCTTGGAATGTGACACATTTTTTAGAGGAAAGGGTTTCATGGGGTAAGTTTTGAGTGGGAAGGCATCATCACCAACAACAACACAGGGTACAGGGTCTTGTCTTCAAGGTAGAGGGGTGGCAGAGGGCAGATGGAGTGAGTTTGATTCCAGGGCATGAGACAAATCTGAATTAGCATAAACAGCAGCATCGCCAGCTCTACCATGTGCACTTATATCAACAAAAATAAACTTGCAATTTGCATCAACCAAAGCTAAAAGAATGATACTGAAGAATTTTTTGTAATTGTAAAATGCTGCTCCACTGTTGTCTGGAGCACGGACAGCAATGTGTTTCCCATCTAGGACTCCTATACAGTTGGGGAATTGCCAGCGTCTCTCAAACTCCTCCCTGATCTTGCTCCACTGGCTTTCAGTATTTGGTACCTCTAGAAATATATCGAATTACAATTACAAATATGTCCAGATATGTTTATTTTGTCTGAAAATATTAGGACATTCAGATATAAACTGAAAATACTGTAACTGTTATCATTATTCATTATTCAATCAATAATTATTTTCAGTGTTTGGTACCTACAAACAATTTAAATCAAAAAAATTGTCATATTATTAAATATGGCATTATACTCATATTTATATTTTCTTAACCTGTTAAAAGGATGTATTAATAATAATACCTGAACATAGTCTTTATGAAGAACTGAAGAAATAGAAGCACACACTTCTGGGACAAACTGGCAGATGGTATTCTTCGGGATCCTGTACAGAAACTCAGAGGACTGATAGCTGTCACCTGAAAACAATTCATACACATTTTTTATTAGATCTATTTTCCTTTCCGTTAACGTTACATTTTATTGCGCTTCATTACGATAGAAATAGACGCGTTATCTCCCTTGTAAATACGCCGGGAGCCGTCATTTGTTTATTTTGTTTGCTTACTGTACTTCAGGGTTTGTGCGATGGCAATTTAGAACAAATTTTACAGTTATTTTACTTATATAAATTACGATTTTGTTTTAAAAATAGGTCTCAATTTAGCTCTAACATAGGCTGGATTGCATACCACTCGCTAAATATCGAAGGGTGAGTGCTAACTTCTCTCCGGCAGGGATACTGTCTCTCATCGGGGTGCATCTTCTTTCGATCAAAGGCCTAACCATCTCCAGCAGGTAGTAAAAATTTGTGTTGTTCATTCGAAGAAAATTCTTCAGAGATCGTGGATCTTCCACTTTTAACTCCTTTAGTAGGGCATTATATGCGCCGGACTCGCCTCGTCTGCCGATCCACACCCGAACCCAAACAGATTTCCGCCTACGTGTTTTCCTTTCCCTTCGTTGGCCTGCCAAATATGTGTATGCATAAAGTACAGCCAGCGTCTCCTCGTCGCCTGATGAATCCATGTTGTCCTCATAAGTACGATATTCTCGCGAGAACACAGTTGTTACGAATATTCCCTGTACTCGCGATTTTAGTCTTACTACAAATCGCAAGCTACATGTTGTTACAACAGATCGCACCGTGAGAACGTCCCTTAAGGTATGATCAATATCTACTTAAGATCTATGTTATAACTTTTATCATTGCTGCACAATTGAATCTGTAAATTATTCATAATTAGAAGAGTAGGTCTGATTCGGACATATGGTCCCATGATAGCCTGAACTAATATATTCAGGCGTTTAATTTTTTGTCTGAGTGGCTGTCAACAGTGAACAGACAACACGTTGAATGGTTTAATTATCTTTCTGAAAGTAATACTTTATTGAGTAGTTTCCGAGCTAAAGTTTACCAGAAGACGGGTAATCACAAAATAACATGCACATAAAGTTGAACTATGATTTCAAAAAATGTTTTTAAAGATAAGTTTGCCCATTGAAGGGATGATATAAATTCATTTGTTCCTCAAAATTCAAATCCTTAAATACATGTTTACATTTCGTATGCTAATGATATTTTCTTACAGAACAAGTTCTGTTACGGTCATGTATAATAGAAATAGCCTAAGTGTAGTATCTTTTATTTTCAGATGTTCCATTTCATGAAAACCGTGAGAGGTGTGCCGAAAGGTGGCCTAATCGGCTCATAGAGCCATGGGCAAATGGTTTTTGTTTATAACAAAAGTGATGATACTGAGTAAGTACCTTTTTGTTTCTAATTAAGTGTACTTAATTCTATGGGAGCAGAAGCATAGTTCATGTTTGTCCAGACTCCTTGTAAAGTTCATCTATAGCTGTTCAAGTTGATATTTATGATTTTTTTGGCTCCAATTTATGAACAGAGGTGCTAAAATGACATCTTGTTACAGCTATTTAGGTTGATGGTAATGTTATTTCTTCGACAATATATCTCCATCTTGGAACTTAAATTTAAGTGTTCAAAAGACAAAAGCAATCCCTGCAAATATGAAATAACTATTCTTGATAAAGCATTTTAAAAAAACAATACTGGTCAACAAAAGGGCTGCAGAATATCTTGAGGATGCTCACAGTAGTAACTTAATAATTACCATCTTGACAGTTTTTTAAAATATGTTTGAGTTCAGTAATGAACAAAAATGTTTAACCATTTCTGGGATTGGGAAAGACACCTTTGAGAATGGGTCATTTTCAGGCCTGTTAGTTTGGGTCTTTTTAGTGTGAATTTAATTGGTGAATTTTTAAGTTGTTGATTCTGGGGGTATATTGTTTTTCACCTGTCTGTCTGTTGTGCCACAAAATCTTTAAACTTAAACATAATTGATTGGGCAGAGCCAGGTCTGAGATACTTGACATGTGTATCCCTTGTGCTGTGCATATGATAGCATGATATTTGACCTTGACCTTGCTCCAGGATGCGTCTGGGGGCATTCATGCAATCTTTCTCTTAATTACTTTGAATAAGTTTCCCAAATTCACTATTCCTTAAATCATTAATTGGTCTTGTCACATTTGAGGTCAGATTGCCATTGGGTGTTGGAAGAGATTCATGATTCAACATATTCTGTCATGACTGAAAAACTTTGTTTTTGTTAGCAGCTGATGACCCAAAGGGCACACAGAATTGAGGAGGTGGACATGGGATGGAAGCAAACGAATCTCCCCATCCCCTTGGAGGTGAAGGTACCCAAGAGTCGAATGAGTAGTAGCTTTATTCTTTGGTGTGGTAATGTATATAATAAGTGACCCAATAATATATTTCTAATACATTGGTTATCACCTCTCAAACTTGTTTCGTGTCTGGTTGAGATGTGTCCCAATAATTTAACATTCTATATAAATGTTATATAACTATCAATGTCCCAATAATTACTTTTTTTGCAGAAAGCTGAGTAGCTCTAAAACTTGTTTCGAATCTCGCCGAGAATTCCAATAATTCACCATTTTGTATATGTGTATACTATATACATGACCCAACTATACCTCTATTGCAAAGGTTCTTTGACATTATGATTTCCATCAGCAGCTGATGACACAAAGGGCACACATAATTGAGGAGGTGGACATGGGATGTAAGCAAACGAATCTCCCTATCCCCTTGGAGGTGAAGGTACCCAAGAGTCGAGTGAGTAGTAGCTTTATTCTTTGGTGTTGTAATGTATATAATAAGTGACCCAATATTTCATTTCTAATACATTGGTTATCAACTCTCAAACTTGTTTCGTGTCTTGTTGAGAAGTGTCCCAATAATTTAACATTCTATATAAATGTTATATAACTATCAATGTCCCAATAATAACTTTTTTGCAGAAAGCTGAGTAGCTCTAAATCTTGTTTCGAGTCACTGTCTGGCAGAGAAGTCCCAATAATTCACCATTTTGTATATGTGTATATACATGATCCAACTATACCTCTACTACAATGGTTCATTGACATTATGATTTCCATCAACAGCTGATGACACAAAGGCCAAACAGAATTGAGGAGATGGACATGGGATGCTGGCAAACAAACCTCCCCATCCCCTTGGAGGTGAAGGTACTCAAGAGTCGAGTGAGTAGAAGCTTTATTCTTTTGTGTGGTAATGTATATAATAAGTGACCCAATAATTCATTTCTTATACATTGGTTATCACCTCTCAAACTTGTTTCGTGTCTGGTTGAGATGTGTCCCAATAACTTAACATTCTATATATATGTTATATAACTATCAATGTCCCAATAATTACTTTTTTTGCAGAAAGCTGAGTAGCTCTAAAACGTGTTTCGAATCTCGCCGAGAAGTCCGAATAATTCACCATTTTGTATATGTGTATATACATGACCCAACTATACCTCTATTGCAAATGTTCTTTGACATTATGATTTCCATCAGCAGCTGATGACACAAAGGGCACGCAGAATTGAGGAGTTTGACATGGGATGTAAGCAAACGAACTTCCCTATCCCCTTATAGGTGAAGGTACTCAAAAGTCGAGTGGGTAGAAGCTATATTCTTTGGTGTGGTAATGTATATAATAAGTGACCCAATAATTCATTTCTAATACATTGGTTATCACCTCTCAAATTTGTTTAGTGTCTTGTTGAGAAGTGTCCCAATAATTTAACATTCTATATAAATGTAATATAACTATCAATGTCCCAATAATTACTTTTTTGCAGAAAGCTGAGTAGCTCTAAATCTAGTTTCGAGTCACTGTCTGGCAGTGAAGTCCCAATAATTCACACTGGCTCTGGATCTGTGGAGGGAAACACTGGCTCTGGCTCTGTGGAGGGAAACACTGGCTCTGGATCTGTGGAGGGAAGCTCTGGCTCTGTGGAGGGAAACACTGGCTCTGGCTCTGGATCTATTGAGGGAAACACTGGCTCTGGCTCTGTGGAGGGAAACACTGGCTCTGGCTCTGGATCTATGGAGGGAAACCCTGGCTCTGGCTCTGAGGAGGTTGACAGTGTAACAAGTAAAGGTAATTGATATTCACATAAATGAAGCTTGGATGATAAGCATGAATTATACAGATCAGTACTTGAAGAATTAAAGATGAAGTCATTTTTTTATGGATATGCAATTCCTTTTTGTTTAAAGGTGACATTTCGACATCGATTCTAAAGTCGTTGTCAGCAACAACATTAGAATCCATGTTGAAACGTTGCATTTACAAAATGAGTTGTATATCCATAAAAGTGTCATCCTTCATAACGTCAACCTCTAGAATGCCAATCAAAAATTTACCTAAAGACTTGTTTGTAACTTTATTCTATCAACTATATGCATTAAGATTTAAAATGGGAATTTTTTATTTGTAACAAAAGGTTTGTTTTATTTTCCGATTCTCATCACCAACTAACAAAACATTTTTAAAAACAGTTTCTACACCCCGTATCACACGTTAATACATTTTTAGTACATTTATTTATATAAATATTATCCTATAAAGGTACAAATGTGTTAATGAGCCATTGACAATGTTATTCTTTTTCAAGGTAAGAAAAAGAGGACAGCGTGGAGTGAAGCTGAGAACAATCTTCTCAGAAAAAAGTTCAAGAGTCATCTCATTGGAAAAATTTCAAGCGTACAGCAGGCAGATCTCAGAGAAATCCAAAAATTATTGCCATTGAGAACTCTGCCGCAGATAAGAAGCAAAGTTAACAATATGAGACATGGCAAATCAAAATGAAATAAGGTATTATATTTTGTACATTGCATGTTTTTGAACACCAACTGACCATACTTTCGGTGTGCAGCCCTTGTGCAGAAAACTTTGGGTTGTTGATTGCATATTTTGTAACTAGGCCACCGTTATTGCATTTGTTTTTTTAGAATTTGCAATTTAAGAGTCAAAGCTTTCTAACTAGCGATTTTTTCAACGAGTTTGATACATGATTATTGTTTATTGCGTAAGATTGTGTTGGATATTTGGTCTTGTCATCCCATTAGTTATGTACCTTTCTTATCTCTTCTCAAACTGTTATGAGATTTGGTCGAAATGACACTAACTTTTATATATCATTATTCATCAGAAACATATTCCTTTTGTGATTGATTATAAATGTGTGTTACGACTGTAAAATACACACTATAGTATTTTATGTGGCGTGGTGTGAAACCTTGATTGTCTTTTAGAAAATGTCAATTCAGTGACTTTCATATAAGATTTTAACACATTGACAATGGTTTAAAAAAAATTCATGGGTTGCATCAAACATAATCATATTAACTGATGCAAATCCCAGAAATCTACAGAGTTTATTTTAACAGAGTTTGCTATCATTATGCAAAGTTATATGGCTTTTTTCAGATAAAATCTGATTGTTGAAAGTGTTTAAAGTATCCAGTTACTTTGTTAAGTGTTTATTATGCATGTCCATTACTCATTCCAGGTACCAGTTACAGCGCATAAAGAGAGACAGTCAACTTTCAATTTTTGGGAAAGTATGAATATCTTTGGAGGGAAATATCTTGATGTGTTGTACAGCTTTGTGACATGTGCATTTAACTTGTAACTGATCTGACTGAAGACATTGGTCAATCAAACTTGGTATGTGGAACACCCATTACAGTGTGAATGAATAGCTTAAAATATCAACAATGAAAATGTTAAAATAGTTTGTTTATTGTATTTCAAACTTTTCCCACTTGGCGGGGGATATGGCCGACCCTGTCTGCTTGTAATTTTCGTTTGCTTAAGCAGTGTTTTCTTAAACGGTTTAATCAAATAGCTTTTGTGTTGGCGCATTGTCATTCTTTATTTGCATGCAGTGAATACGAATACTCAACATGGCTGTTTGTATTAAGTAATCATGTAATAAAGATGTCAATTTCATTCTATTCCATTGTTCTGTTGACTTTCAATTATATTCTTTCATATTGTTGCCAACAAGGCACAGGAAGACATGCACTTCGACATTTATGTTACAATCAAGTAATCAAGGTAGTCATGAAGAGATAAATTAATTGCAAGCTAGTTCAGTGTCATTGAAAACGGTTTGTTGTAAATATGGCAGGTTTGCTCACATCCAAAAGTAAAGATTACGACCTAGCACAATTTATTTTAGAATAAAGTTTTTGCAGGATCCCCTGAAACATTATTCACTACAAATGGTTTCAATATACATTTATTCTTCGTATATTCTCATTATATTTCTATAAACTACAGTAAAACGTTTTCTAGTTTCTTAATAATAAAAAGACCTGTGTATAAACTTTGCTCTTTCTCGATTTCCTATCTTCTATCATTGACACCAAGAATCTGAAATGTTGTATACAGACTTATTGGCTAATTGGGATTATAATGAATAGATTTAGTGACCATGTCGCATCATATATAGTAACCCTTTTTAAACCCCACTATCCTGCTAGTATACAACTAGTACTTGCAAATGACAAAACTAAATACATTTATAGACCCATATATATGAAGTTTTTTCTAGTGGAATTTCATATAAATGAATTTGTATTACGTGTTCTCATGTTCATTTGCATCTGCATTTGTTTACTGGCCTATTATATTCCCTTACTTCTTGGGTGGAATATATTTGAAGGCCAATGATCAACCGAGACAATGGCTGTGATTAGCAGCTCCGACTAAGTCAGAGCTGCTATCAGTTTTTGCGCAGTTTCCGTCGCCGCCGCCGCCGCCGCTTTTTGTACTGCTATAACTTTTTTCCAAGAGGGTTTTGAGAACTCATATACATAACTTCTTACTTATGCCCCTGGGTAATTTTTTTGACATGTTCATATTCAAGGTCAAAGGTCAAGGTCACGAGTTCTGAAATCGCTAAAAAAAATCCTTGTAAACACGATAACTTGAAAAATATTTGTACTATCAGGCTCTTATTTGGTGTACATCAACTATGGAGAAAGGCCAAGATTTTAAAAGGTTTTCGCTAACATCCGTCAAAGGTCAAGGTCACAGCGAGGGCACGACTTAAGCATGCTTTTGCGAAAATGTCTTATGTCAACTATTAACACTTTGAATCATTAAATGATTGTTATACACAATGAAAAGTGATCACTGATTGTGTGACCTTGAATTTAAAAGGTCAAGGTCACGAAATATGGTCAAGGTCACCAGTTCTGAAATCACTACATAACCTTTTCCCAAGAAGGTATTAACACCTCATATACATAGCTTCTTTCTTATAACAATGGTGGATGATTTTGACATGTTCACATTCAAGGTCAAAGGTCAAGGTCACGAGTTCTGAAATCACTAAAAAAATCCTTGTAAACACGATAACTTGAAAAATATTTGTGCTATCAGGCTCTTATTTGGTGTATATCAACTATGGAGAAAGGCCAAGATTTGAAAAGGTTTTCGCTAACATCCGTCAAAGGTCAAGGTCACAGCGAGGGCACGACTTAAGCATGCTTTTGCGAAAATGTCTTATTTCAACTATTAACTCTTTGAATCGTTAAATGATTGTTATACACAATGAAAAGTGATCACTGATTGTGTGAACTTGAATTTTAAAGGTCAAGGTCACGAGATAGGGTCAAGGTCACCAGTTCTGAAATCACTAAATAACTTTTTTCCATGAAGGTATCAACACCTCATATTTATAGCTTCTTTCTTGTACACCTGGGAAAATATTTTGACATGCTCACATTCAAGGTCAAAGGTCAAGGTCATAAGTTCTGAAATCACTACAAAAATCCTTATAAACACGATAACTTCAACAACTTCTGTGCTATCAGGCCCTAACTTGGTATATATCAATTATGGAGAATGACCAAAATTTGAAAACGTTTTTGCTAAAATCTGTCAAAGGTCAAGGTCACAGCAAGGTCACAACTTAAGCGTGCTATTGTGAATATGCCTTATGTTAACAATGAACACTTTGAGTCATTGCATGATTGTTATACACAATGAAAAGTAATCATTGATGGTGTGACCTTTAAGGTCAAAGTTCAAGGTCATGAGATACTGGTTATGGCCATGTTAATCTTTTGATCCAATTTTGAAATCAGAATAGGTTTTAAGAACAAAGTTGTTAGAATAACTTGAATAATGAAAAAAAAAAATTCCAAAAAAATACCCATTTTATTTATGCTGAGGAGAACAAGCGGAACAGGGAAAGGCGAGACCCAAAGTTTCGGAGCTGCTCTGCTTTTGCGGTGTCCCACAAACGCTCTTCTAGTCTTTAATACCTTTCTCGAATACATAGCTTTCAATTACACGTTTTATCTGTTTTTCTTGGAAATAGGGTTTCAAATGTATCAGAATTCAGCAGAATATGGTGTATTTGTGACAATAGATATTCCCGATTGAATTAATAAAACATGTCACAAAATTATAGTTACTTTTGGAATGAGTTTTACTACTGAAATACTGGGACGTAAGATAAAGACGGGGGTATTGTTATATCCTGAACCCCAACACCAAGGATCCGCCACTACATGTACTAACCCACATTATCAACCTACCAGCCATATAATGTGATACTTGAAACGACCTTTCTAAACCGTATCACCCGGTACGAGGGACTTACAACCTTGTAATTCCCTCCAGGAGGGTTTACACATACACTTGTAAACCCTGTTAGAAGGAATTATAATGATTTTAAACCCTGATATAATTGTTAAGATGACGGCTTGAAAGTAAAGATCTGAAGAAACTAACTTTGAAAAATTTCATAAGTTTACGACAGAATATGTACAGCAAATGTTTTGCAGAAAACCCGTATCAACTATCACCTGCAGTTACTGAGTCAGCGCCTCTGACTACTGCGCTAAGGGGGCAGACAAGATATCACGGTACAAAAGAAACTCATATAGCGCGGCTGACATCACCAAGGGATCCTCAATATAACGCGATAACACGTAAAAAGCCTGTTTTACACTTAAAAACGGTTGATAATATTGATAACCCATTCTACCTCGGATATGGTACGGTTGTAGACCCTGATAGTCAGGAAAAACCCTCGGATGCTGCGCATCCTCGCGTTTTTCCTTCCTATCAAGGTCCACAACCGTACCATATCCTCGGTATCATGGGTTATCCATATATGAATCACTCGAGGTAGACGACTTTATCATTTTACCGATTGTTTTTTTTAATTCTATTCATATAAATTTTTGTCTATTTGTTTTCTTGTCTAGGATCACTCACATTCTTCGAGTAGTCACTTGTCATATTTGTCTGAAAATTTAATGACTCTACAAATGTAAGCAGATTGCACAAGTTTTTACAAAAAACGTTGAAACCAGACTGGAAGTTGGGTATAATATACACGGTACGCATATTGGGACATTTTCCCGAAGTTAATTGGGTCCTCCCGAAGATTTAATGGGTCGGACCTGATATAAGGGTCCTACAATAGTGATCAATTCTGAGTGCTTTAAATGGTATATATAATAGATCTGAAAGTATACGTGGTATCCCATGGCTGCCATTGAAGCGTTACAACAAGATTTATGGCCGTAACACCTCTCCTTCATGTAGGTCCCACTATATAGGTATTATCTGCAAGACCCAACATGGTATGATTTTTAAGTATATATATATGGTGGCACGTGGTCCTGTGTATAGCTCAGTCGACCGCTATCAGTGAAATTCAGCATCAATGGGCGCGGCTTGCCGCATGGACGGGTTACCCGCTTCATTGCTGCATTAACTGAGAGTTTGAAGGGTGATTCCCTGCCCCACATGGAGACATGAGTGGAAAGACTTATGGTGTCACCCTGGGAAAGTGACTTTGTTCAACGTGTGCCTCTCTCTGTTCACCCAGCAGTAAGTGGAGACCTGGTGTAAGATGTGGAGTGAGTGAGTGAGTTACTGTTTAACGGCGCTTCGGCAGTATTGCAGCCATTAGCGGCGAGATATTTAATTTATTAGCCTAATTTAAAAAAGAAAATTGCTATTGAAAAACAGAACACGGCACGAAGGCCGTAAAAACATCAGCGTATTATCACAAGTTGAATAAAAGCTGATAATGAAAAGTTAAAATTTACAATTTGTCAATAAGGTGTATAGCCTTCAAAAAATCTAAAACACGATGCTCACCGAAATTAGTAAAAACTTGATTGATTGAAATAGAAGGATAAAAAGTTTCCCTGATATGTGCAGTGTCCCAACACTCACATAGAATGTGTTTGATTGTGAGAGGACACTGACAGGGTATACATACTGGGGGATCTTCCCCCTTTAAAAGATATGAGTGAGTAAGATGAGAGTGTCCAATACCACATCGTCGTAGGACACAAGCTTCCTGCCGGGTAAAAGATGATAGAGATTTGTAACCTAAATGAGGTTGAATAGTGTGAAGTTGTTATGATGTTGTTGGTCCCATTGGGACTTCCAACGTTGTTTAATGTAAGATTTAATAGCAGGTTTGGAATCCGTATATGGAACTTTGGTAGGAGAAATATGTTTGAGGTTTAATGCTGATTTAGCAGCTGAGTCAGCTTTGTTATTACCTCTTATACCCATATGGCTAGGAAGCCAGCAGAAGACGATGTCGCATTGGAGACAAGAATTATGAAGTAATAAACTATCCCTGATAATTGGGTGATCACTCTTACAGTTTTTAATTGCTTGTAGGCAAGAAAGTGAATCGGAAAAAATAATGTAGTTATAAGGGGTTGAGTTTTTAATGTGATGGACGGCCTTAAGGATGGCCTTAGCTTCTGCAGTAAAGATGCTGCTGCCATCATGCAGCCTTGAAGCATATGTTGTTGAAGGAGTCACAGTTGCTGCTGCAACTGTGGATCCATCCTTAGAGCCGTCAGTGTAAATTGGTTTATAGTCTGCGAAAAAATCACGTAGTTAAAAAATGCCTGTTGAAATATTAATTGGTCTGTATTAGATTTTTTATGAGTAGATAGAGAGAGGTTTACACGGGGCCTGACCAGCTGCCATGGCGGAGCGGCAAGCAGACCGTGCTCTGCTATTGTTGTTAGGTCGATATCAGAATCTTCAACATGTTGTTGAAGTCTGATACCGAGTGGTGGAATTGCTTTAGGTTTTAAGTTATACAACTGCTGGTATTCAGGATTGAATACGCAGTTGTATGCAGGATTACAAGGGTTGGCTTTAAGTTTGGTGATATATTGTAGTGCTAGCTTGATGTGCCGATCTTCAAGAGATGGCTCATCAGCTTCAACTTTCAACCCGTGAAGTTCTGAAGGCCCCAAGACAAAGCCTGAGACCCTGGAGGTGAATTGTATCTAGAATTTTGATATAAGAGGGGCGGGCAGAGCCATAGATTATGGATCCATAATCCAGTTTGGAGCGTATGAGTGATCGATAGAGATGAAGAAGAGTTTCTTCATCTCCACCCCATTTATAATTTGATACGACCTTTAAAAGGTCTAATGCCTTTAAGCATTTAGCTTTTAGGTTTTTAATATGTGGGATAAATGATAATTTACTATCAAATGTGAGACCAAGAAACTTGGCCTCAGGAACGACTTTAATTGGAGTTTTATCCAAAAAAAGTTCTGGATCTTGGTGCATTTTGCACATATTGCAAAAATGCACACACGATGTTTTAGCTTTGGGAAATTTTAAGCCGTTTTTATGAATTTTATTTTGGCAGAGCTGCATTTGGCGCTCGATTAATGGCACAGTTTTGCCTCTGCAGGAAATTCCAAAATCGTCCAAAAAAAGTAAACCATCTGTATGGTCATTTAAGACTTCAGTTATGCTGTTGATTTTGATGCTAAATAATGTGACAGATAAAATGCTACCTTGTGGGACAGTAAAATGACCACGACCTCTTCTGGAGTTGCAGACATTGAGAAACCTTGGAAAGGTGTCATTTGGAGGAGACAATACTTTGAAAAAACACTATCTGAGTATGGAAGGCCACACTGGTTCAAATCATTAACAGGAAAAGTTTAATGAACATTTCTCATGAACTTTCCTTCAGAAAATTGTGTTAAAACATAACACATATACATGGCAGTAGTAGTTATATCAGTACTAGGCACAAACTGCGTATACCGGAGCTAGCCGGAGCAACATTAATTTATGCAGCGTAGCTCATTAAATATGCAAATGGTATGCATGACGTCACGATGACAAGATCAAGCTATCATTAGACTAACCCATGCGCCAATGCTCATTAACCTATCAATGATCATTAGCGAGAACAATGGCCTTTTCTAACACTACCCATCAGTATAGAAGACCAGTCGAATGAGTTTGAAGTTGCCCGCCAAAAACTATGTATAGTCATGACGCGTCATCAGCACCCTCCCATCCCCGACTAAAATACACATGAGCAAGTTATGTTTACCTCGCCACGGTTAACAGAGCGCGAGGATCTGACCCAGCTGGACAATCGCGTGTGGCTTATGTCTATAAACCTTACCTTTAAAGCTGACAGTCTTAATATATATAGGTCACTGAAAATATCCTCCATTCCATTCCATTCGATAACGAGCTAAAAGAAATAGGAATATACTAAACTTCACTGAAAAATAATATATCGGGTATATGAGTTTTTGCCTTGATAGTTTTTAAAAGTATTAAACAACAGTTTACGCCGATATGAGTCGAAACATTAACCATTTCATTTCAGCAAGCTCTTCTATGTTGTTTTATAAAAAAAACAATTATATTTCTATCAGTGAAAATCTATATACGATAAGGTGTCATTGAGTTATCATGAATATAGATATATAAAGCAGTTCTTACCTTACTGAGCTTTAAATATTCCATATGAGTTATATTCACACTAATGATATGTTAACTCGTGAAAACCAATTTCATCATACAGAACTCAAAACGTGTTCAGGCCTGTTGTCTAACTCATAAAGTGTTCCGATGAATAGTACTGTGCTTTCAGATATCGTGTTCAACGTTAGAAGTTTATGAAATGTAGAAGTTTATGAAACGGTTGAACCACTATTCAGAAAAACCCAATATGATCATTAAAAGTTCAAAACTCATTATCAAAAGATAGAATTTACATTCAAACTAATTATCAAAACAATGAATTTACATTCGAAGTCATTATCAAAACAATGAAAAGCGTTCTTGCATCATGTATAAATATAAATAGGGATATCCATATTTTGCGTCTAAGCCATATGTTTAGACATTATGAGTTCAGACCAGTCTAGCTATTGATGTTTGTCTTTTGTTCACGGGGGTGCGTCTACCCGATATATGGACATGATTTATACTTAAAACCGCTTCGAGTGACTATTGCCTATATAAAGCCAGCCCGCTGAATCCTACCGCATTGAAGCCTTCAACCTCGAGCTGAACACACGCACTTATTTTTGGGAGCAAGATTAACGGATTTATTTAGAAAAAGTGAAAATATGGATTCCGAAAAACCGTGAGTAAATGTTAATATCTTTCCGATATTTTTTTATTAAGATGGAGGATCTCTCGTTGTGTTATAATAGTCCTAGTTAAGAATGATATTATTTAAAGGATTTAATATGAGAGACAGTGGTAATTATCATTTAACCGTGATCTAAGTAAGTAGTTGTCGAAGTGGGCGTTTTGAGCCAACCAGGTAATGGAAATTATCATTATAAAAAGGTGTCCTCACAAGGTGTCCTCACGGGGAAAGCCATGAGTTGTCATGAGTCTAAAAATAGCTATTGTGCAATACCCCTCTCACCGGCTATGCGGGGTCGGTCAGTATATGAATGTATGTAGGTCGCGAGGCTATTCACAAAGGACGGGTCTATTGTGTGAATGGGTTTATTGACTGTGGCTGTCACCCACACCTTAGGCTTACACGAGGAGAGAATTACAGCCTGTCCACCCTTGTATAGCTTAAACAGGGAAGGATAGCGTATATGTATAGGATTCTCGCTGACAGCCTGACATGAACTCTCCCCTTGTGGGTTGTAGGTAAAGGCTGAAAGCGCTGGTGTGTCATTCTACCTGTTGACACAAGCTAAGAGGGACGCACATCTTCTTAACAAGAGATCACTACAAACCAACGTACATTGTGTTGATAAGGTATGTGAGTATCATTTATTAGTATCCATAATAACCATTTAAGAAGAAACTACATAGCATAATCTGTAACAATTCAAAGCTCCTACACTAGATATGAAGTCAGTGTGATATTTAAAGTATAAGGACGTCCAACAGGAACACTAGGTAGTAATGTTGTTGAATATGTTATAAGGGGGAAATTATAAGGGGGAACTCATTTATTTGTTTTAAAGGGACGTATACAGCAGCATCTATCCTAACGCTCGTACACTGTAATAATGTAAAAGACATAAAAGGAGTCATAACAATGAACTCCCCCCATTGCCACATCTGTGAAAAACCTCTAGGATCTGAAAAGCCTGTATGTGATCATTGTCACATGACAGGAGTCTTTCGAGGGGCCGCCCACAATTCTTGCAATATCAACTACAAGTTTACTGGCAGAATACCAGTGGTTTTCCATAATCTCCGGGGATATGACAGCCATATCATTATGCAAGCCATTGGAAAAATCCAGAACAAGGAAATCAACTGTATTACCAACAATATGGAAAAATTCATCTCCTTCTCACTGGGTTGCATGGATTTCAAAGACTCTTTACAATTCATGAATTCCTCTCTGGAAAAGCTGGTGGACAATTTAGCCAAGGAAGGACCTATGAAATTCAACCACATGACTCAAGAATTTGATCAAGACAAGCTGCCATTGTTGTTGACAAAGCAGGTGTACCCCTATGAGTATTTCGATTGTATGGAGAGGTTTGAAGAGACATCACTCCCTCCCCAGGAAGCCTTCTACAGCACATTGTCAGATGAACACATTTCAGACAAAGACTATCAACATGCTCACCTAGTATGGGATACCTTTGGAATACAGGACTTAGGTCAGTACCACAATCTCTATGTCCTCACTGATGTGCTGGCTTTGGCAGACGTCTTTGAAAACTTTAGGATGATCTGCATGGATGCCTATTCTCTCGATGCTGCTCACTTCTACACCTCCCCAGGACTCGCTTGGATAGCTGCTTTGAAAATGACAGGCGTTCAACTCGAACTGTTGACAGATATTGATATGCATCTGTTCATCGAGCAAGGTTTGAGGGGTGGAATCTCAATGATCACTCATTCCCATGCCAAATCCAACCACGAAGGTGTTCCTGACTATGATCCTACCAAGCCCAAAAACCACATCATGTACCTAGACGCCAACAATTTATATGGTTGGGCCATGAGTCAGTCCCTTCCAGTGTATGGCTTTACATGGGTGGACGAGGTACCTGACATCAATCAAGTTCCTGATGATGCTCCAGAGGGATATCTGATGGAAGTAGACCTCCTTTATGAAGAGAACCTGCACGACCTCCATAACGAATATCCACTCGCTGTAGAATCTCTAGCAGTAACAGATCAGATGCTCTCTCCATATGCTAAGAACTTGAAAACAAAACTAGATGAGAAAGTTAAGGATATCAAGGATGGAATCAAACAGAAGAAACAATAGAAGAAAACAGCTCAACAACAGTCAGAGATCAAACCAGTTCAAAAACTCATTCCCAATTTACAACACAAGGAGAAATATGTTCTTCACTATCAGAATCTCAAATTTTACCTCTCTTTGGGAATGAAGTTACTAAAGTCCACAGAGTTCTAAAATTTAAGCAGAAACCTTGGCTGAAGACCTATATCGAATTTAACACAGAGATGAGAAAGCAGGCCAAGAATGGGTTTGAGAAAGACTTTTACAAGCTGATGAACAACTCAGTGTTTGGCAAGACAATGGAGAACTTGAGAAAGAGAGTGGATGTGAAGTTGGTTCAAGGTCCAAAGAGAGCTCAGAAATTGATTGCCAAGCCCAGCTTCCATGCCTTCCGGATTTTCAATGAGGATCTGGTTGCAGTCCATCTCAAGAAGCAGAAGCTGTACCTCAACAGACCTATCTATGTGGGATTCAGCATCTTGGATATCTCCAAGATCTTGATGTATGACTTCCACTACAAGCACATCAAGAAGAGATATGGCCCCAAAGCTCAGCTTCTGTTTACCGACACAGACTCGCTATGTTACAACATACAGGCAGAGGATATCTATGCAGATATGTTGGAAGACCAAGATATGTATGACACCTCGGATTACCAGCAAGATAATCCTCTATATAGCACCAGAAACAAGAAGGTCTTGGGCAAGACGAAAGACGAGACGAATGGTTTACCTATCTATGAGTTTGTTGGGCTCAAGTCGAAGATGTATTCACTCATCCATGAACAGAAGGATAAAGATACAGAAGAAATAGAAGACTGCCAAAGGTATCAAGAAGTCTGTTATCAAACATCAGACCAAACATGAACACTACAAGCAGTGTCTGTTTAAGCAGGAGGCGCACATGTCCACTATGACAATGATCAGAAGCTATGGTCATGAGCTTTTCAACATCCAACTAAACAAACGTGGACTCAGCCCCTATGACGACAAGAGGTACCTGCTCCAGGATGGGATCACCAGTTTGGCCTATGGACACTGGAGAATTGCCAAACTACAAAAGGAGAAAAGTTTGTTAGCATAGTCATTTACGATTTGGACGTTGGACAGTCAAGATGTACTCTTGTTCACTATGCTCTAAGACATATGCATGGTCTCATGATCTCGTCAGACATCAGCGTACAAAACACTCAATGAAGGAATCTAAACAGCAGCAGCGAGCAGCAGCAGCAAGCAGCAGCAGCAAGCAGCAAGCAGCAGCAGCAAGCAGCAGCAGCAAGCAGCAGCAGCAGCAGCAAGCAACAGCAGGAACCACAATCCATGGATCTTAAACAACTACTTCACCCTTATACTCTTAATGTCTCAGGTCCAACATCGTGTGGAAAAACTTCCTTGAGAAGCAGCTGCTAGCGAATAAGAACACACAACCAACCCCTCCACGTATCCTATGGCTTTATCGACGCTGGCAGCCCCTGTATGATGACATAAGGGCCATGGTACACCCAAGAGTTGAATTTATACAAGGCATTCAAGCAAACTTGGAGCATGATGATTTCATTGATCCCAGAGTCAGAAACCTCATCGTGTTAGATGATCGCATGTCAACAGCAAGCAAGGATTCTCGTGTCAATGATTTGTTTACTGAAGGAAGTCACCACAGAAATCTGTCTGTGATCGCTATCAATCAAAATTTGTACTATAACAAAGACCCAACTCAAAGGAGAAACTCTCATTACCTGGTGCTATTCAACAATCCAGTCGACAAACAACAAGTGATGATGTTGGCGAGACAGATGTATCCTGGGCAAACACAGATGCTCATGCAAAAATATGATGAAGCCATAGCTCAGCCCTATGGGCATCTGTTAGTGGACCTAAAGCCTTTTACACCGAGCTCTGAGCTACTGTGTCCCAATGCCCTTGCTGGACCAACTATAAATAAAGGGAATCAACCATGGGATGTTCAGTCTGAGCCAGACCTGCAGAGTGAACAGACGTGTGAGGAAGATCTCTCAGATATGCCTGCCTGTGAGGATTGCGAATTGATGTTCCAAGACATATACGTGATGTACTGAATCATGTGAAGACATGGTGTCCTGAACGTGAAGATGAGCCTTTGAGGAAGCGACCAAGGTTGGATATAGCCAATGACACTCAGAATGATCCACTCCCAGCTATCACAAATCCTATTGTGACTCTGACTGAGTCAGATAAAGAACGAGAGGTCAAGGGCATTGAATACATGTGGGAAAGGACTCTTGAAGCCTGTAAGGAGGACATTTGGAGAAAGAAAAAACCTATGAAGATGAAGGAAAGACTGAAAGATGGATTAAAAAGAAATTGAAGAAATGTTGGGAAACTACCTTTCTACAACGACTGGTCCAAGCTATTAGAAGTATCCACTACTTTGGTAATGGACCTCTGTTCAAGCCTATCCTAGAGAAATTGAAGAAAATCGATTTAGATACTGAGCCAGATGAAATGGACAGGAAGATCAGTCAATGGATAAAACCCATAGCCAAGGACATCCTATCTCATGTGGATGTGTCTCAGGCTGAAGACTTAGAACTTGATGAACAATCTTCTGATAATGAGGACTGAAGTGTATATAAACCACGCCATTAAGTTATGGAACTTATTTAAGTGCTGACTTTGATAGTAGCATGGTTTCCTGGGAAGAATATCTCTCATCTGTTTACTACTCACCACAGAACCCTGCTAGTTTTGCTGGACCTGATAAACTGTACAGATATGTGAGAAAGGATGGAAAGTTTGTTCTCAGCAGATATAAGATAAGGAAATGGTTACAAAGACAAGAAGCTTACAGCCTACAACGACCTGTGAGAACATCATTTGCTAGAAACAGGATTGTTGTCACAGGTATTGATGATCAGTGGTCAGCTGACTTGATGGACATGGTCAAATTTGCCAAGTACAACGATGGAGTGTCCTATGTACTGGTCGTCATTGACGTGTTCTCCAAATATGTGTGGCTCAGACCACTCGAAGACAAGAAAGGATCGAGTGTTGCTAAAGCTCTTGAAGATATATTCAAAGAAGGGAGACAACCCACAAGGCTACGTACTGACAGAGGACAAGAATTCCGGGCCAGACCGGTTCAGCAGTTGTTGAAGGCTAGACATATTCAACATCTGTTAACCAACAATGAAACCAAGGCTGCAGTAGCTGAACGTGTACTAAAGACCATCAAAACCAAACTGTACAGATATTTCACCTATAAACAGTCCTATACCTATAAGGATAAACTACAGTTCTTTGCTGACAGCTATAACCATACCTATCATAGAACAATAGGTATGTCTCCTTCCAAGGTGACTAGAAACAAAGAAACTAACATCTGGTGGAGAATGTACTGGCCGAAACACATGATGAAAACCAGGAAAATCAGTCGAAAACCATTTCGATTTAAACTAGGGGATCAGGTTAGAATATCTCACTTGAGGAATATATTCAGTCGTGAATATGACGAGCATTGGACCGGAGAAATCTTCACCATATCTCAAAGGATATTACGAGGTGGACTACCTGTCTATCGTCTCAAGGACTATGATGGAGATGATATACATGGAACGTTCTATCAGTCTGAGTTGCAGAAAATAGATGTTCGAGGAGATGACATGTGGAAGATAGAAACTGTCCTGAAGACTCGTGGCCGAGGTGTCAATAAACAACATTTTGTGAAATGGCTTCATTGGCCCAAGAAATTCAATTCATGGGTTAAAGCCAGTGATGTAGATAATGTAAATACGTTGTAATGAATATTCATAGTACTTGTTGATGTTTGCAATTGTAAAGGCCAGTGTGAGATAGATCCCCGACTCTAACTGACCTGAATGGACTTGGGATATTAAATTGTATATAAAACCAATACGTTTTTGTGTTATGTTTTTTTATGTTTGCTATATATGAGATTATAACCTATAAGTAACTAATATGGGGTGCGAGAGATGTTCTATGATGAACAAAGACTTCAACTCTTCCTTGTGTAACTTGGGAGAGTTCATGTCAGGCTGTCAGCGAGAATCCTATACATATACGTTATCCTTCCCTGTTTAAGCTATACAAGGGTGGACAGGCTGTAATTCTCTCCTCGTGTAAGCCTAAGGTGTGGGTGACAGCCACAGTCAATAAACCCATTCACACAATAGACCCGTCCTTTGTGAATAGCCTCGCGACCTACATACATTCATATACTGACCGACCTCGCATAGCAGGTGAGAGGGGTATTGCACCATAGCTATTTTTAGACTCATGACAACTCATGGCTTTCCCCCGTGAGGACACCTTGTGAGGACACCTTTTTATAATGATAATTTCCATTACCTGGTTGGCTCAAAACGCCCACTTCGACAACTACTGATGCTGCTGCAATCATGCAGCCTTGAAGCATATGTTGTTGATGGAGTGACTGTGGGTCAATGCTTAGAACCGTCAGTGTAAATAGGTTTTTAGCCCACGAAAAAATCAAGTAGCTCAAAAATGCCTGTTGGAATATTAAATGATCTGTGTTAGATTTTTTATGAGTAGATAGGGAGAGTTTGACACGGGGCCTGACCACCTGCCATGGTCGAGTGGCAAGCAATTCGTGTTCTGCTATTGTTGAGTGGTCGATATCTGAATCTTCAAAATGTTGTTGAAACCGGACACCGAAAGGTGGAATTGGATGTATTTTCCTTCAAACGCCACCTGGTGAACGGCCTGGATCTCGACGTCAAACTGTTTCGCTCCGATGACAAGTTTGCGTTGATGTCGGACGAGACAGGCAAAGAATATCAAATCGAACTGCAAGACGTCTATCTGAAGATTTGCAAACTGAAAATCAACGACGACCTGATCGTCGCGCAGGACAAACAGTTTGAGACGGGGAACGCTCTTTACCCGTACGAGAGAAGTACAGTGAAGATGTCTACGGTCGCTTCCTCCAGCATGGATTTTAATTGGGACGCCATGTTTCAAGACGAAGTACCCAGTCGTCTGATCGTGGCCATGGTACAATCGAACTGGGTGAACTGTTCTTACACGGCCAATCCGTTCTGTTTCCAAGGAGACATGATTAAAAGAATGGGTCTGTACCTGAACGGCAACACAGTACCGGGACGTCCCTTGGAGACGGACGACGTGGAGGCTTACAACTCCCTATACGAGTGGAACAACGAATTGGGTAAAGACAAGGGTTTGAACCTGGACCGAACCGAATTTAAGATTGGTCACGCGCTGTACGTCTTTAACCTGCAAGCGATGCTAGGAAACGACGGCGGTGACTATCTGAACCTCGCCAAGTCCGGCAACCTGCGTCTGGAAATCATGTTCAGCAAAGCCCTGACACAGACCTTTAACGTGATCGCTCTGGCCAAGTTCCCAGCTCTGATCGAGATCGACAAAAGTCGCAACGTGTTTCTGAAGTAATAATAGTAATGAACACTCAACAGTTACTGTGCGCCATACGTAGCGAGCCGAGTCTCAATACATACGTGAAAGGAGTCTATGCGAGAGACAACTTGACTAGCGCAACCTCGACAGCCAATAGTAGGGGAAAGCCGTGGGGATGTGTTGTCAACACGGACATAGCGCAAGGTCGAGGGAAACATTGGGTTGCATTCTATTTCGACGGGATAGGTAGCGGCGAATTTTTCGACAGCTTTGGAAGGAAACCCGGTTATTACACTAAAGAATTTGAACACTTTTTAAAGAGACATTCTCGCAGTTATCGATACAACACAAAAGTTTTACAGCAATCTACGTCGAGTGCTTGTGGCTTCTACTGTCTATTTTATCTGTTAGAGAAATGTAAACACAGAGCTAGTTTAAGAGACATCACAAACCTATTCGATACAGACAAACGATGTAACGATCACTTTGTCACTCAGTTTATATGCAATTATTTTAAATACTGTTTGACGTGTGTTGCATGATGTATATCGTTAGTACATTTTCTGTGTAATGATATCGCTATTGCTTTTATTTTCCATTACTAACATATAGTGTACGAAATCGTTTTTCCCATTGCTGTGTCCATATACTATTCGTTTTTATTAAGGCAGACACGATACAATTACCATCGGTTAGGCAAGTCATGTCACGATCGTACATCTATTTTTTTTTCTTCAGTATAGAGAGAACTATGAAACCTTTTCATTATCAGTTAATATGTAATGTAGTGTAGTGAGTTTGTCTTGCTGACTGTATAACCTGTTTCATATTAGTCGTAATAAAATTTGATAAAAATATCAGTATAGAGTTTTCTATTGCTATGAAAGCGAGTGCGCTCACGTATGATTGATAGAGAGAGAGAGAGCGAGCGATAGATACTATAAACTATCCGAGGAGACACGAGTATGCCTCATTCTGAGGTGAACCACCGGTCGGTCAAGTCTTGGCGAGATACGTTCTGAGACAGTATGAATTTATGATTCACGTTCTGTCCCAACACGATTACCAGGAAACGTTGAATGATATATGTGGTATGAACAGCGGTCAGGTGAAGGCCGTCATTGCCATCGTCATGCGTCTGCTTCAGGGACGTATACCCGTCACGCGTACACAGGAACGGGTGTATTTGCAACGAAACCCCGACAATAATTATTATAGGATTTTGCGACGCATCGTGAACCCGAATACTGGGGAGGCCTACATCAAACGTATACTGATTCGACATACGAGATTAATCGCGTTCATCTTCAACACAGAACACGTGAGACACGTGCGGGATGAAGCGAGGAACAACATCATGCGTCAAGCCAGACGACAGCGACAGAGAATATTGGCCCCACACGCCGCTTAAAATATATATATATATATATATATATATATATATATATTAGGTTATCACGAGAGTATCTTCATTGAGATTCGAACCGCGACCGAGACAAGATGTCCGATCACTGTATTTTGAAATGGACTACTCCAACCACTATATCGGTTCTCGGTTCTTCCGGTTCTGGAAAGACATTTTTCGCAAAACGTTTGTTAGAGAATACGGCGTGCGTTTTCGATAAACCGCCTAATCTCGTCGTGTATTGTTACGGGGCATGGCAGGATATCTACGCGGAGATGGAGCGAACTATCGAACACATACAGTTTCATGAAGGCTTGCCTACCGACAGCGATCTACGGACGTGGTCCGAACAATCCGGTAAACAGGCGTTCGTCGTCTTAGACGATTTGATGGACGACATAGCTCACAGCAAACTTATGTTACAAGTTTACATAACGTTATCGCATCATCTCGGACTGACGGTGATCAATCTACAGCAAAGCCTGTTCGCTAAGGGACCCTATACTCGCACCATCAGTATCAATACACATATATTTGTCCTGAAAAGCAATCCCAGATCAGCGACAGAGTACCGGATACTAGCCTCGCAGATCTTTCCGGGAGAGAGCAAGTATTTTGCCGAATCTTACAAAGACGCCATCGAAGGGAACAAGTATGGTTATTTGATCGTCGATCTCTCGCCCCATAGCGACACGAGCTACGGGCGCTTACGGACGGGTATCTTTCCCGATCAGCTGCTCACTTATTATATACCGAAATAAATAAATAAATAAAAGAGACAGACAAGAGAAAATCGACTCATTCCATGGTCGGACGCGCTATGACCAACAACAAGGTGTATCGCTGGGATATCGTGTGTTCGCCTCCCGTTCATATCCTATCGCTGAGAAGTTTGCCTACCTCTTCCAGGTGCGAAGACATTTCGTTAAAGTCGAGTCCGCATTGGTTTGAAACGAAGGAAGAGTGCATACAGTCCCTCTGACACGCGTGGAGAACAGGTGTGGATCTACCCAACGCATACGGCGGACCTTACTGTTATATCATTTTCGAAGACGCATTTCACGAGACTATGACTGCCTTGGAGCTTCTGCGCGAAAATGTAGACATGCTTCGCATGTTGGAAAAAGCCAAGCCGGTGAAACGCAAGGCCCTCTTACCCAACCTATCTTCGAAACAGTATCGCCCCATTGTGACTATGTTGTTCAATATTAACATGGGAATCATTCCCTTGACAGAGCAAGAGAAAACCAAACTGTTTCGATACAGGAAAGCCATTCGTCTCTTTACCATCAAGCGAGGAGGACCTAGACCGGGTTTACTCTTGAAAGAAGCGGGATTCAAACACGAGAGCTTGTTGAGTCTACTCGTTTCTCATCACTTCATCGTCCCAACTTGCGTGAAAGCTCTAGACCGATATCTTCGAGTCGTAGAAAACCATGAAAGAAGAGAGCAACATGCGAGCAATGGTGGTGGTGAGTCGAGACAGGTACAATCAACTTCTATCCCAAGCTCGCCCATCTCATCGGAAGATGGAAGGGATGGGAGAAACGCACTTGACGACAGAACCACGGGACCACCCTGCTCCCCAACTGCAGTCGACGACGACGAACGAGATACCAGCAACACCACGAGCGGTAGCGATGGAGACGATATGTGCTGAAGAAAACGAAGAAGAGCCCACGGTTAAGCGGAACACGTTTCACGCTAACACGCGATCACGCGATCAGCTGCAGCAATCGACAGAAAGCCATTATCCACGCATAGTCACAACATCGGTAGAGCACCCGTCCTCCTCGTCCGTGCATGTAGTGTTAGACCAACTTTTAGCGCACGTTCGCTCTGACGAGCAAAAGGGACGATTGATATCACTATGGCGATATCTCGTAGGTCAGAAATCTCTCGGACACGTGTCATGGAACGATCGCTTTGAATTGTTGGATAAACACGGATATAGCATCAAACAGTCTAATGTGATTGACTTGATACGTCAGTTTGTGTTACAAGAAACCCGTTGTTGGATATGACACGTTTATTCGTGTAGTAAAATCTCTACCACGTTCAAACACCTTTTTCCCTCAAGTGGGAAAAGGCAAGAGAAAACTCTCTCAGGTCATGTATGTGCAGGGTAAAGTAAAAGACGGTGTTCCCGGTGACAAGAAGTTTAAAAGCTTGGAAACTTTTTAAATAAACTAGTATCATGAAGATGTGAATGTATGTAATGAATACTGAAATGGTATCATAAAGTTGTTTGTTGTCTTTGAAATGCTATCGTCAGTGTTATCAGTCTTTAACTTTTCATCAACAGCAACAAGATTCTGTACAGTGTTGGATATTTTGCTTAATAATAAAGTGTTTGGATAGTAAATAGACAATTTGTAAAAATGTAAGTTTTTCAAACAAACAACAGTATACAGAATCTCAAAGCTTTTAAGATATAGCGATATAGAACTACATCTACCGTGAAGGTTAAATGAATACAAGAAGCATGTTTTTAACAGTTTACTAAAAATCATATAGTTTACAAAAGGTTTCATGTTATTGATTATTTGTATAAGATGAACAGTACAATGAAAATGTATAAGGTGAACAATAAATTCGTAAAAAGAATCAACGTTAGATCAAAGCAACTTTGATTACAAAAACATGTTGATTTGTGAACAGGTTGAACATCAAAAATTCGTAAAAAGAATCAACGTTAGATCACAGCAACTTTGATTACAAAAAACATGTTGATTTGTGAACAGGTTGAACATCAAAAATTCGTAAAAAGAATCAACGTTAGATCACAGCAACTTTGATTACAAAAACATGTTGATTTGTGAACAGGTTGAACATCAAAAATTCGTAAAAAGAATCAACGTTAGATCACAGCAACTTTGATTACAAAAACATGTTGATTTGTGAACAGGTTGAACATCAAAAATTCGTAAAAAGAATCAACGTTAGATCACAGCAACTTTGATTACAAAAAACATGTTGATTTGTGAATAAGGTGAACATCAAAACTTCGTAAAGACATAAAATCAGTTCTCAGAGTTCAGTGATCTGTCTGCACCTCAACCTTGTGAGGTAATGTGGTTGCGCTGGGGATGTTGGTGGTGTTGACGCTGATGGTGGTGGTGAAACGGAGAGTAGTGGAGTCTGTGATGAGAAGCTAGTAGAATCGTGTGCTGTTGGAGACGAGACAAGTGTTGAGACACGCGAACTGTCATGTGTAGAATCAAGAGGTGTCGCACGCAGAGTTAAGTCGATTGGAGAGGCGAGAGGTGAGGCATGAGGAGTGACGGGTGGAGTGACTGGTGGAGTGACGGGTGGAGTGACTGGTGGAGTGACTGGTGGAGTGACTGGTGGAGTGACGGGTGGTGTCGAGGTTCGTGAAGTTAAGGGTGAATCGGTTGCCAGGACTCGTTGCAAGGTTGAATTGGGTGTCAGGAGACGACGCAGACATTGTCCAGAATATAGTAAGATATATCTTACTATTTTCAATAATACTATCAAACTGAACAGTACTAGGATGCCAACGACCTCCTTTTGAATGTCTGGAAAACAGATACATTCAATGTTATTCTTAAGATGAATAATAAAGTGAAAGATACATATTTATGATTATGAAACTAGTTATTCTTATAATTATTATAATTATTATTTTTCTTGATACTTATACTTGATCGTCTTGTAACATACCAACACATGGAGAGTATATAGGGTTGCGTAAATTCATTTGAAAATCACTGTTCTTACTTTGTTTTCGTGATTTAGAGAACCAATGATAAGCTAACAGGAAAACGATTATCAATATTAAAACGATGATGGAAATTGGTAAAACGATTTTAAATGTCATACTTGCAGTAACAGATGAGTGCGAGGGAAGAGGAACAGATGTGGGTGATGGTGATGGTGATGGAGATGGAGATGGTGATTGTGTAGTTGTCGTTGTCAAGGTTTTCGTAGTTGTTGAGGTTGTTGCGGTTGTCGTGTCGGCAGCGGTGGTGGTGGGGGTTGTCGCGGAAGTCGTATGGATAGCGGTTGTCGTGTCGGCAGCGGTGGTGGTGGTTGTCGCGGAAGTCGTATGGATAGCGGTTGTCGTGTCGGCAGCGGTTGTGGTGGTGGTTGTCGCGGAAGTCGTATGGATAGCGGTTGTCGTGTCGGCAGCGGTGGTGGTGGTTGTCGCGGAAGTCGTATGGATAGCGGTTGTCGTGTGAGAGGATGGATCTGAAATATTTTAAAATATAAAAAATAATTTAAAAAATCCTAATATTTTGATATGGACTCAACACATCGTATTATATTATTTTATATTATATACTCATATGTTATTAAAATGGTGACATCATACACTTTTATAACATTTCATTTTGCTTTGAAGATAATAAATAATGAATACAAGAATAAGATCTTGAATATCAACAACAATACTGTTGATGAAATGATTGTTTCTTAAGAAATGAAAGATTATATCTTACCGCATCGAACATCATTGACGGTGATATCAGATTTTACATGTATCACATCTTGACAAGTCGCTGTTCCTCCGGTTATTGTGAGCAGTTTGGGGAAGCATGTTGCACTGATATTTAAATCACTTCCGTGAGTTAATTCAATTTTGAAAACCTTGTCAAATACATATTTTTCTGAATTTATATATCGCGCGTTGAATCCTTCCTGTCCCCCTTGCACGACACTGTTCTCTCATTTCAACATCTTGCCTATTTACAGCTTTCGTATTTGTAGTCCATACTGAGATGAAAGTTATGAATATTAATCCTATCACGACTTTGAACGTCATCTCTCTCTAAGATTTCTGTTGGAATGACAGAATTACATTGATATCACGTGAAAGAGTTAGAAGCTTCACATTACGCACTTTCTTCAGATTTCTTCTTGCTAGCGAACCCTGCTGTATGGAGCTCACAAAACTAGGTCACACGTGCCATTAATGTCTTTTGCAGGTGCAGAATCACCGAAATTTTCCTTTGAAGTAGAAGGCGAAGGAATAGGAGTGGAGGGGTATGGAGCGGGAGGGATAGGGTGAGGGGAGGAGGGAAAAGGATGGATTTCACGAAAAAATAGACTACAATACAGTCTGTGAACTTCTAAAAATAATAATAACTGTACCTTCTTCCATACGATTTTAATTCTTAATACTTTCTAATTCAGGTACTATGTGAATCCATTAAGAACTAGACTTGCTGAAAGTGATACTGGTTGCTGTTATAGATAGATAGATATCAATTACTATGAAAGTTATAAAGGTTAACATAAGTCTATACCATTGATAAGATATAGCTATCAAATAATTATTCAAATTTCTTAAACAATGTAAAGGTTACTACAATGATTAATATACGCTACACAATAGCGACTACATTTTCCCTTGTTTCCCTAATTATCAAGTAATATTTTCAAGTAATTGATCCAACCACTCTGACGCTTCTTCGTCAAGTAATGTCGCTTTACCCATGTATCATTCTCATGGAGTGGAGCCGGATCAAACATGGTTATTTCGATTTCGTGATGTATCATAAATCGTTTAGCACAACGAAACATTTCGTCGTGCATCAATGTTTCCAACACGTCTTCGAAAAAATATTCTATCTCTGAGATGTAGTTCACAGGATATAAGCAGGAATGTCGTCTCTGCGAGGGGTGGTCGACTTTGCAACCCTCGCACTCGATAGCCTCTACTCGTTCTTCGATACCACGTTTTAATGCTTTAAGATACATCGTGTCAAGGATCTTTTCAAATTTCACTCTCTCATTCTGAATTTGTATTTCCTTTGGTAAAGGGATCAAGAAGTTGTATCCATGAATCTCAACGGTGTACGGTGCATCCTTGTCTGGAAGCTTGGAAGATTTAACCTCTTCCAATCCGAAAGTGGCTGCTGATATCTCTGTTTCGAAATATCGATTCGAATCGACAGCGATCTCCCCGCTTCTCTTCTTTATTGTGAAGAGATAGTACGTAATCGTCGTTCCTGCGTTTGGTGATGTTGTTGTCATGGTTGAATGTTGACATATGAAGAAATCACACACTGTTTTAATGATAAATTGAATGAAATAAATAAAGTACCATATAAAGGTTATTTTAATGAATTAAGTATAACATCAATACCAACAAATCTACATAATTAAAAATCTTAACTGATTATTTCAGCACTGTCACAGTGCTTACCATCTTGCGATACTTCTACGTGTAAGGAGTTAAGTTTGATACATTTGTAAAAACGTATTAATATAACAAAAGCGTTATGATCTGAATTAATAATAGTAATAGATTATCGAAATGCCTACTTTGATTGTTTGTTTGTTTTTTTTCTTCTTAACATATATTTATCTCTTCACTCATCCATGACTTGTAGCAGCATTTCTCCACCTCGATATCGTGAATCATATATTTTCACTAAATAGATATTGACAAGGTTAGAGAGAGAGTGAAGTTTTGTTCACTCGGGGTGAATATAACCATAGGGTAACGACGTTACCCCATCCTCCAGAATGTGTCTTTTATTATCTAAAGACCTTAGAGCAACTTTCCTTACTTTGATCGTATGCAGTGTATTGTGAGAAGACCTAATCTGTTGAAAGGTAGCCCAAAACTGTTTGTTTTCGAAAAGGCATTGCTTTAACATTTCGTGACGCATGTGTTTCTTTACCCAAGTCTTTTGAATTCCCTTGGCGCGTTTCTCCTCTAGCAGGTTGACTTTCGTTTCGCCTTTTTTGTCTTTGGATTCTTGTTTGACAACGAAACTGTAGCATTTGCTTTTCAAACCTACAAATTCGAGAATGATGTGATGGCCCGTTTCGGATTTCATAAGACCCGGTTGCTTTCGTCTCTCTTCGCTATATAAAAAATGAGCTACGGGAAAATTACTCGTGTCATATTTTTCGATGTTCTGGTACATCATGATATACGGGTCGAGGAGGGGTATCGTGGGCGGGGCACTGAGCGCGAAAAGCAGAGAGTCGGTATCAGACATACATAATTTCACCTGATCGCCGTACAGTTTCACCAACTCGTCATACCAAAAAGAAAAGATTCTTCGCTTGGCGTGTTCCAGTATGGAGAAACCGACGGCTATAGGTTTATTCAACAGGACTGACGTACGCGACATTTCTACGGACGTCAAATGTTCAGAGAAGATATTCAGGCGTTTGAAATTGCACTTGGCAGTACATTTTGCCAGCGCGTTCGGTTCAGTCACGAGTCGAATGTCTTTGTATTTTCTACAGTTTTCTATCTGTTTACCGTAACACGCGTTGCTCAAGAGTTTATAAAAATCTTTTGACGCGTTGTCGGTGGCGGCTTTACGTTTGCGGGTGTTCACCTCGATGTAAGGTCGCATCCACGAGTCTTGAGTGAACCTGACGACCGCGTGAATGTGTTTGACCTGCGCTCCCAACCTCAAATAACATTTCAACGTTTCGTAATGAACGATGTAGTTGTGCTTATCGGAAAGAGTACAAAATAATTTTTTACCGCTCGATTTGTCGGTAGGGAGTCCCAGTTCTTTCAACATATCTACGCAGTAGGGTGAAAATTTATCAGAGCTCATATCTTCGTGAGCGGGCGCCAGAGGGAACGCGGCGAAAAAATCGTGCAACCTAGGAGGTATCGTTAGGTCTAATTCGATGGCGTAGCCGTAGTAGCCGTCGGAGGGTACGTTCATCCAGTCTATGAGGTCAAACACGTCTCATTCGAGAAACTCGAACTCGCCTACGGGCAAGGGCTCCGTCATGCAAGTGGCGTACAGACTGTTTACATCGTAGTATAACAGGTACCCGGTGTCTTTGGTAGGGTCGTACTCGTCTCCCATGTAGGGATTATTGCTCTTGAAATAGCGATGCGAGATTAAACTACACCCACCTCGAATCCCTTTCTCGAAAAACCCGTACAAATCGGGATCCGTAAGGAGTTCGATCTGCGCTTCGGTGAGCTTGAGACAACTCATGTTGGCGAACCCCGGTAAACTCACGAAGTTGAACGGTTCGAGTCCGTAGTCCGACATACACATGGATCTGAACATTTGCATGACATCGCACAACAACAACGTGTCTACGGATACGTACAGCTCGACGAAATCTCGCATACTTTTCAAATGAAAAGTTTTCCATAAGCGTTGTACGAATTCGTAATCGATATCCGAAATGTCTTGCTCGCTGAGACTCGAGTAAAATTTGTCTTTAGACGGTAAAGCTTGCTCGTCGAGTACTCCGATATCGGTGAGTTGCTCGTAGCAGAAGGGTAATTTCTGCGTCAACAGATCTACGTGTTGAGGGAACTGTTCCTTTAAATGATGAAAGTGTTCGATACCTTTATCTGTCAGGTTTTTAGACAAAGTGTCTAAGGAAGATCCCAAAAATTTATAGGAATCCATAAACACGAGATTGTCCACGCTGAATGTCAGATAGTTTTCCGTGTTGTGAGCGATGCATTTCAGTTCTCTGTCCGAAAAAGATTCGACGGCTTCCAACAACAGATGAAAATCATATCTTTCCCAGTTATGCAGTATGCAAACCACCCTTTTGCGTTGCCAGTAATTGAGGTTGCAAATCGAATGGGCCACCCCCCTCACGATACCGGAAATATGATCGTGCTCTATCACCGCGTCGCCAGCTTCGACGATAGCTTCTCACCACAGCCAGCACGGCCCTCCGTTTTCCAACGCGTCACGAACCTCGTCAGTCACGATCGCGTCGACGGGATTAGGGTAAATTTCATCTTGTATCCAATCGTAGACTTCCAAGATACTATCCATAAAATGAGCGCACGCGTCGGGACCGGTGTACACTCGCAAGGGTTGAGTGTACTCGGGTATGCGACTGACGAGTTTGTAGGTGTACCCACACGGCACGTGCGTTTGCAGTCGGTTCGGACGCGTGTCGTCGTTGCACGGCTCGAGAACGGATTCGAAATCGGCATAAAATATGAAATCACATTCCAGTTCCAGCGATTTTTGTCTCAGACCAAATTCTAACAGATCGTCCTCGCCTTTAATCGGCAACGGGATTCTCTGGACATTCTTATGACAATACGAAGCGTGTTTTTCGAAAGCCGACTCGTTCGTAAACGACCACAGGCAACGACGACATACTCTATATATACGATTCGTGTTTGCTGGTTTCACTACATTCGCCAAATTAGTAATCAGACAGAAATGTTTCTTGTCAATCTCCGATAATAACAGAACGTCGATGCAACGTTCGGAAGGTACCCGATCTTGTGAATCGCTGATTTGAACGGGATAGAGATGCGCGTTAGTCGTCACGTTTCCTTGTTTGTCAACCTCGGCTTCTTGATATTCGAATACGTTTATCGAGACATCGTTTTGATTTTCGAATTTGGAAACGTCTTTCAACGTAGCAGGGAAAGAGATATCATTTACATTAAATCGATCAACATGAGGTAAGTAATGAATCTCCCGTTCGCGGTGAGAGCTTGGCGGAGCCGGATACAAGTGCGCTATCGCAGAATATAATAGACACCGATCATCCGTATTGACAATGTTAAGGATAGATTTCTTGTATCGTTTCAGCGGGTCGGGAAGTTCGATATACGTCGACCCATGAAAGGGTCACGGTCACGGGTCACGGTCACGGTCACGGTCAGTTTAACGCCGAGAACCTTTTCCAAATTCAAATTAGATCCTTCCCCTTCGTATTCGTCGATGCGTCTCAAAAGTGTATTGACGTGTTCGTGATACTGTTGTATCAAACTATCGCTTTGCATCGCAACAACCATTTTAGTATGGAAGTAAGGTTCGACTAATTTTGCTTGTCCGTCCTCTGACATTTTGGAAAATTGAACCTGAAGACATAACCCCCATTTCACGGAATGTTTCTCGACGATCTCCCGCCACACCTCGTCGATGATTCTCATTTGTAACGAAGCCAAATACATCAAGGGATCGCTTCCTTCTCCTATATCGTCATTCGGTACGTATTCGAAACTCTTGGCCTCTCCTCCGAAAGCCTGCCGCGCGTCGCAAGCATTACTAGGTATATCGCGCGGACCACCACGATTTGACGGACCGGGGGCGGGCGACGGACCGGGGGTAACAGAAGGACCAGCAGTCGCGGCGCGAGCGGTAGTCCGTCGTGACACTCTTCCTCTACGGTAGACCGTACACCTCCCCTCCTAGCTTTATGCTCGTGACGCCTGTGATAAGCTAGTTTCTGTTTGCTGCTACAGGACAACGCACACTCAGAGCAAACGATGGGAGTAGGGTGTCTTCGACGCACGTGCCATTTTAAAAAATTCAAAGTCGTGTACTGTTTTTCGCACTTGTTACAACGAAACAATGAAGATGGACAATCTTGTTTGTGTTTTCTTTTCGAAAACGAGACACTCTTCATGCCACACTTACTACACGACATCGTTTCAGGATGGTATACCTTGACATGGTTTTGTAAATTGTCTTCTCTAGTACACACTACACAACAATAAGTGCAAGGAAAATGTTGGGGAACCTCAAAACAAGATTTTTGATGACGATATAAGTTAAATTTGGATGAGAACGATACACGAATACACTGAACAAGTCGTATGCGAAGACATTCTCTCTCTCTCTCTCTCTCTCTCTCTCTCTCTCTCTCTCTCTCTCTCTCTCTCTCTCTCTCTCTCTCTCTCTCTCTCTCTCTCTCTCTCTCTCCTCTCCTCTCTCTCTCTCTCTCTCTCTCTCTCTCTCTCTCTCTCTCTCTCTCTCTCTCTCTCTCTCTCTCTCTCTCTCTCTCTCTCTCTCTCTCTCTCTCTCTCTCTCTCTCTCTCTCTCTCTCACCTTGTACAATATCTAAGCGCTATTAGTATTCACGATACGTTGTAGTATATCTGTAATCGAAATAAATATAATCAGTTTTATGAAAACAATAACAATATTAGACTATCGAACTATGTTGATTTATGTATTTTGAAATATTGTAAGTTACCTACCGTTTCAGATAATATCAAACTAAGTTCACACAGTATCCAAGTATAGAAATATTTATAATCCAATGGTTTAGTGTTCTGACTTTGGCAGTGAGAATCCCAAACTGATCGTATACATATCTGATTCATCTTTTTATAATCAGAGATTCCTACAATATGATTGGATACTTGAAAATAAAAGCTTCTTCGTATCTTCTTTACTTTGATTGAATGATCTTAGAAATCTTGTAACCCTCACTATGATTTTGTTGTTGTTGTTGTTTTAACAGTAGTTTGTACGAAAATGTTAAACTGAAAATACTGATATAAATTACAATCATACATAATATATTTAAAAATGTTAGTATCTTCAAATTGTTCAAATGCATGAAATATCGTGAAATCAAATGATTTGAGGTTTATACCTTGTACCTTGTATCTTGTAACTTTAGTGTACTTGTTCAATATATTTCCTTGCTAACAATACAATCGATGAGATTGGTACTTCTTATTCATATAGATATACATGACACTACAACGTAATAACATGTACTTCTTAACCTCGCTCACTTTTGAAGAACCGAAATATATATAAAAAATCAATATATAAATCAATATCCTTCTTAACCCGCTTATTTGGTGGTGAGATATAATCACAAAGTTAATAAAAAGTTACTTATCATTAATCATGATACAGTACATCCATTGTTATATATATATATATATTATAAGTTACTGAAAAATAATAATAATAAATATCCAAAATTTGTTTTAATTGAAAATGGATAACAGAACCAACGTACTAATATATCTAGATGATCGGCTTAACGAATGATATGTCGTGATGAGTTTCTGAAATTAATTTCGACTCAATCGTATTCACAAATTCATTTATACCTATACGACAAACAAGTCACTGAAGGAGTTTAAAAGAGGAACATACACTCTCGTTTGACAGATCTGATGAAAATTTTGCGATTTTTACAAGATATGACAAGATAATGGAAGTTGTGGAGGAAATGGAAATCTTTACATATATATATATATATATATATATATATATATATATATATATATATATATATATATATATATATATATATATATATATATATATATATATATATATATATATATATCATTATATATATATCAAACTGTATGGTTGAATATAAAATAATAAATAACATAAATGTTTGAGAACTTGAATACTGATTAATTCATACATAAATGTTAATAATTTGTGATTTGCTTATAATCGAACCTTCTATCTTGAAGAACAACCTCTCTACAATAATTATATTATTATTTTTTTTCTTCTCACTAACAGAGACAATTTATCAACCTGTGTCACCTGTTGGACCGCCCCCTCCTCTTCCAACTGTCACACATGCAGCTGTCACACATGCAGCTGTCACACATGCAGCTGTCACACATAGTAAAGTGAGTGACGGATTAAAACATCCGTACACTTACCAACACGATAGCGAATATCGAAACGCTACCAACACCGCTACACGCGACAACAACAACAACGTTACCGATGGTGGTGTTGGTAGTGGAGCTCACGGATACAACGTCGGTGCAGGCATCGGCGGAGTTCACGGATACAACGTCGGTGCAGGCGTCGGCGGAGTTCACGGATACAACGTCAGTGCAGGCGTCGGCGGTGTTCACAGATACAACGTCGGCGGAGTTCACGGATACAACGTTGGTGCAGGCGTCGGCGGTGTTCACGGATACAACGTCGGCGGAGTTCACGGATACAACGTCGGTGCAGGCGTCGGCGGTGCTCACGGATACAACGTCGGCGGAGCTCACGGATACAACGTCGGTGCAGGCGTCGGCGGTGCTCACGGATACAACGTCGGCGGAGCTCACGGATACAACGTCGGTGCCGGTGTCGGTGGTGCTCACGGATATAACGTCGGCGGAGCTCACGGATACAACGTCGGTGCCGGCATCGGCGGAGCTCACGGATACAACGTCGGCGGAGCTCACGGATACAACGTCGGCGGAGCTCACAGATATAACGCCGGTGCAGGCGTCGGCGGTGCTCACTGATACAAGGTCGGCGGAGTTCACGGATACAACGTCGGTGCCGGCGTCGGCGGTGCTCACGGATACAACGTCGGCGGAGCTCACGGATACAACGTCGGTGCTCGCGTCGGCGGTGCTCACGGATACAACGTCGGTGCCGGCGTCGGCGGGGTTCACGGATACAACGTCGGTGTCGGCGTCGGCGGAGTTCCTCATCAACCTCATCCTCTTCCACAACCAGAAACTCATCCTCAACCTCATCCGCAACCTCAACCTGAATCTCAACCTCAACCTCAACCTCAACCTCAATCTCAACCTGATTCTCAACCTCAACCTCAACCGAAACAGCAAACTCAACCTCACGCTGGTAAACAGCAACCTTAACATAAAGATGAATTGAGTTACCTCAAAACTTTCAAAATAATTTTCAATAGCTAGATATCAAAGAACATTTTAATTCAACTATTCTAACATTTAATATATCTCAAATCATAAAAACTTTGAATAAATTAACTTTATAACTTTTGATTTCGAATTTGTTTATTATATTTTTAATTAATATAGTTCTCATGTAGAACATTTTACCATACAACAACGAGATCGCTGGCTGGCCGACTCGAATAGTCGAAAAGACCCTTTAACTCCGCGGGTGTTCGAACCCCTAGAACGGGTTCGCTGGCTGGCCGACTCGAATAGTCGGGAAGCCCCTTTAACTACGCCGGTGGTCGAACCCTAGACCTGTAATAACTCGCTCACGCTCCAGGGATTTCATTGTCTCATACAATAGAACGAATTGAAAGAACTTCTCCTTCGTACAGGAAACAATGGTTCTTTAGAAAAGGGGATTATCCTCCATTCAAACTCGAAGGAGAAACCTATTTATTTCATATTCTTCCTAGTTTTACTCTACTGACGTGTCCTTGTCAGAAAAAAAGTGTCTATATTAGGCAGCTCACAAAAAGCATGAACTAATCGTGATGCACGTGGAAATGTACAATTTGGTACTGTCAATGTCAATATCGTCAGCTGACATAAAATTTAAAAAAACCACAATGCAACATATTGTGTTTATAAAAATGTGCACTTGACTTCCATTTAAAGTTACTGCAGCGCGTTTATTTGCATACATTTTTTTTGCTCCATTGTGTCATTTTTTTTAATTTGTTTTTTTTATATTAAAGTTTTTACAATATATTACGTTTAGAGGGTAAAACATCTCATTACCCGACCCAATAAGCCGTATCAGAAGAAAAATGTTTATCCGTATTGGTTTAAATTGGTGCGATCTGAAAAGCGACAGTTTTGTGGAAGTCTTCAGTGCTTGGTTTCATGCAATTTGGAGAGGTTGACAGCAAGATAGTTGGCCATTCCATCATGCCATATTTTAACTCCACTCTGAGTGTTAAAGAGCCATTGAGTATGTTAGTGTTTTAACTACAACATTATGTTTATGTGTATCAATCGCTAGAGAAATCTACAAAACTATGACACATAATTTTCATATCACAACAATGCGATGAAATTTGGTTTTAAAGACAAGTAGGCCTTAGATTAACGCGCGTCAATAGAATCTAACGTCATATTAACAACTTTTCCTTTTCTGCATAAAAACAGTACCACCCAGCAACATTTCCGAGGTGTGTTGGCTTATCAATTTTACAAGTCGCCACAATATGTCAACCCATATGAAGCTCGTTTTTCTCAAGTGTTTTCAACTGAATGTGACAATTGTTATATTATCATGTTTCAAAAGATCATGTTAATATACAAATTATTGACATTTTTCCCGTTAAATGTATTTTATTGTGATTATTCCAGCAAACTATGACAGATATAGTATCTGTAAAATCTACATAATTGAAATAAATGGTAAATAAATAAACGCCAAAAACGTATATTTATATTTCTTTAAATACTCATAAACTGTCTCTTGCATTTGTTTGTTTATTTTTATGTTTATTTGGGAGTAAACCACAATGTTTCGCGCTTGAAAATAATAGACTTGATCTATATGTAAACTGGAAACGAATCATACTTATTTTGGGTCGAAAAAAGTAAATTTGGGAGTATATATTTCAATACGAAAATGTCTATTAACATACACAATGGCTCTTATAAGTTTAGCTTAATCAGTCAGAATGCTTTAACTACTTTCGACCAGGCAATTTAGTGTGAACACCTTAAAATGACAGGGACGGAAGCATTCGTTATATACTTCTTTAATTGTTTCAGGGGTCTTATTTAGCAATTGGTTGCACTGTTTATGTTTCGTTTCGCGAGAGTAATGGAATTTTAGTTAGAACGGCGTTCTATTGTTCCTTTAAAGTGACAAAAATAAGACTACTTTGCAAACTTATAACCATTTTGGTCAAATACAATCTAAGAACTCTAATCAATTGCTCAATCAATTGCACAGAAATGTCATTCTCATGTCATATGGTTGTAGTGTTAGTTCACTCGACCAGAAACCATCAGGTTGCAGGTTCGATCCCACAGTTCCTCGAACGTATTTGTGATCAGTGTGAAAGTGCCAATTCATCTGCCATCTTATACAAACGTTTTATGTAAAATGAGGAAGATTGTCACAGCATTAACATTTTAAATCGAAATATGTAATATTTTTGTCTTTGGAAATCGAGTTATTACATAACAACAGTGATCTTTGAGTTTGAATTATGTTGTTTGAAAATAGCCTGCATCATTAGCGTTTTGATAGTCCAGCCGTTCAATAGTAACAGTGTAAGAGATGTTTCTATATGTGTTGACAAGATTAAATTCACCATTGATGATGCTGATACCTTTCTATTATTTGTTATAAATGCCTTCAGTGGTATCGATAATTAACATATATAGTTAAAGACATTAACACACTCTCACTCGTGCCAGTAAAATTATGTTTCCCTTGCTCTTCCTAGGGACAAGATAAGTTTACAGCTTTTCGTGTTGTAAAAACATTATGACATCCCCACTTGGATATGAATCTCTATTTATTCGATTGTGGATAACCTGTAAGTCTTAACACACGATAAGACAATAGTTTTAGACGGCATGCCATCTTTATAAAGTGAGTGAGTGAGTGAGTTATTGTTTAACGCCGCTTCGGCATTATTGCAGCCATTAGCGGCTCTTTATAAAGACAATATGTTTTAGACGGCATGCCATCTTCATAAGACAATATTTTATTTTTGTAAATAGACGGAAAGCCGTCATTTATTCATAAAAATATATTTATAATTTAAATTTCAAATACTGATGTCTCCCTTCTGACAATAAAGACGGCATGCCGTCCAAATTATTTAAAGATGGCATGCCGTCTAGAACTATGTTTTTATAAGACGGCAAGAGATATATCGATAAAATCACTACCACTCCTTACTCTGCTTTTCAATGTTTTTCGTAATTTTCTCTGGTCTGAAAGAGAGCATCCATCTTTTTGTAGTTCAGATCATCAGAGGGAAGGGGGCATTTATTGTTTCCAAAATATTATGGCTTTGTCTGATCCTGTGTTTTCTATATGCTTGAATGAATGGGTAAGCTATCTTATAGTGTTTTAGACGGCATCTTTTCGATATGTTTTGATTAAGATGAAGGAACTCTCGTTGTGTTATAATAGTCCTAGTTAAGACTGATATTATTTAAAGGATTTAATATGAGAGACAGTGGTAATTATCATTTAATCGTGATCTAAGTAATATTCTTATGTTTCCAGTTATTAAACTATATTGGTTTTATGTGAATGTTATAGTATTCGGTGCTTCATTTCAACAAGTCTTTATTTTCATTTATAGAACATTCAACTGTTCTCAATGTGGGAAACGGTTCGCCCAAGAGCGTAACTTGAAGCGACATATACGGTTAATCCACGAGGGGGTATGTTTCGTGTGTGACAAGTGCAGCAAGTCTTATAAAAGAAATGAAGATTTAGAAAAACACAAATGCGCTGCCTTGTCACAACAGTTAACGGAATACCAATGTAGTGTAAGTATATTTTACATTCTTAAGTTAATGAATTATATATACAAACATTTTCATTTGAATGCTGTATTAGTATGATGCGCAATAACTCTTGTTTATATAATCCTGTAAATAAACCATGTTAAGCAATGCTATAGGAGTTTTTCACTGTATGATGTCCATACGAACGCAAGTCAAAGAGTAAAACAACTTATATGATATGATATAGTATTGCTATGATAACCAAGCTCGTTCAACCCCTTTAAGAAGGCTATACGTTATGAGTATAATACCCAACTCTTAACTGGTTTCTGTACACAGAAATGCCCCGAGGTATTCTCCTCCCCTCGTGAGTTGGGTGTACATTTTCGGCGTTCCCATCAATCTGTTTAATCAAAATTGTTTAATATCACAACAAAGTTGATGTGTTGTAGTCAATGAATTTTACATAGGTGTTGATATGCGTTACAGGTTTATCAGTGAGATGATAACATTTAAATTTAAAGTAAATGGAAAACTTGTTTTTCTATGTATCTCTATAGAGCCTTGAGCAGTCAAAGTATGTGGTGTTTACTCTGTGTTATTCATGTCTGATATTGAAAACTGTGTGTATATTGTACCAAATATAAGCACGCCACCACACGGGAAAGGGGTTTATCTATCTTTATCTTGGAGGGATGTTCACATGTCATGTTCTTAGTTTCTGCTTAATATTACACCTTTATGCTTTATGTTTAACCAATAAACATGTGTGTTACAGCATCCAGCACACCGCAAGCTGGTACATCGGGGCAGCAGTGCTGCGGGGACTTATCTCGTGTTCCTGAAGGAGGTAAATATAGATATTGAATAGATGAATTCACAGCCTTTAGTTACTGGGTTAACGCCTATGAATATAATGACTAAACATGTGGTATGTAGCTAAAGTAGGAAGGTGGTTTAACGTTAGGTTAAGCGCCTTGCATGTAATGTTGACTAAATCATGTGATGAAAATGATGTAGGTATCGTAGTGATTCCGTTTAATATCACCTTGACATGTATATATGTATGTATGTATGTATAGTAGGTATAATATTTAACCACGTTACACATGGCTTACTGTTTCTAAGTTAAATTTCTCTTCATAACATCAGTGTAAAATGAAGTATACATGCCATTATTTTAAACTACTATCCCTTTCTTCACCCACACAGCTCCCTCTACTAGTCCCCGCAGGACGATTACCCAAACCCCTCGCTGTCGGACTTGTCAGAGGCAGTTTGAGAGTTGGGCTTCTCTCTATCGCCATCGCCAGTCCGGTAGCGGGAAGGACCTGCAGGCGACGCCGTGGGGAGACGAGGGAGATGAGGGAGTTGCTGCACCATGGGTAGAAGAGTCGACGGGCGAGGTGACGCAGCCTTGGCTTCGCGATGCCTTTGAGTTGACAGGGTCGGGGAGATATCTTCCGCCTTCAATCTTCCCGTCACACCCAATTTTTCGATAAATGAGTTGATGGAACGAGCTAGGGGTATTTATCAATTGTTAAATCATAGTTTTAGACTGCATTTAGCGTTCGGTGTCATCCTCCGTAACGAAGAGACGGGGGCCTATCGCTATTTCAGTCCTTATGAAAATAATCCTTTCTTTACTTCTCCCATCTCTATCACTGGTCTGAAGGATCTCGACAAATTACGCCAGAGACTGGAAAGCCTAGATCTAATCACTCATCTCCTCACACAACGCCCTGATACTAAATGGAAACCCGTTTTGATTACCAATGTACAGTTTTATACGTAAAGAACAAATTTTGCTTTAGGTCACCCACCCATCACCCTCCCCGATTTTATCAAGAATCACAAAGCCATCATCTCTTTAGATCGTAATTATGAATTATGATTATGAAGACCACCTCTGTTCTTTCTGATGTCTGGCGCTCTATCGAGACCCTAAAGTCTGTCAATCCCTAGAAGGACCCGTCAAAGCTCTGTACTATCAGTAGGTGGTGTACTGTCGGGACAATCACCTTGAGAATTTAAAGAAGGTAACGCCTCTCGCCTGATTATTTCCCCGACTTTGAAGCATGTTTCCATGTGAATGTCAGCGTGTTTCGTCTCGACGAGGATAGGATAGCTCACCCGAAAATATAAATCTCACGGCGTGTTTAAGGGACACATGTATCTGAATCTCTATGAAAAACACTTATCCCTCATCACCAATATTAATCTGTACTGTCAACGTTATCAATGTCCCACGTGCGAGTGTCTCTTTAAGAACAAGTCAAATTATAACAAACATCAGCGCAATTGTACGGGTCAAACCAAATTGCGGTTTTCGGGTGATTTTCACCAGACCCCGAAAACGGTGTTTGATCACCTGGAAGAGAACGGCTTGAAAGTGGACATCGGTGAGAGATATTTCCCGTGGTTCGTGGTGTTTGATTTTGAATGTTCCCTCAGTCCTATTGATTGTGGTAGTGAAATACTGAGATGGACGCAAGAACACCACCCCATATCCGTCAGCATATGCTCTAACGTGGAGGGGTTTACTTCGCCAAAATGCATCGTAGATCCCGATACAGATCAGCTCATTGCTAGCATGTTGCAGTATATGACAGAAATCGCTGAGACAGTCGGAGAGTTAGCACGTAAAAAATGCGGACACCAATTAACCATTTTAAAGGGTTGGTCTTCTGATGATGGTAAGAAAAGGAGCGACACGGCTGGCGGCACCATCCCTGAAGATTCAGATTCAGATTCGGATTCAGAGGAGGAAGAGGGAAAACAAGCCACAGGTCGTAAGATGAAAACGCCTGCAAAAGTATGGCAAAAACACATGTATGATCTGTAACGGAAGCTTATGGGGTACTGTACACAAGTCGCCGTCCTGGGTTTCAATTCGGCTCGTTACGATTTGAATATCATTAAGGAAAAGCTTCCTAAACATCTCTCACTGGGTAATAAAGAATCTTGCGCTTTCACCGTCAAGAAAAATAACTCCTACCTCTGTCAGAGTAATGACACGTTCAAATTTCTATATGTAAGGCAGTATCTTTCTCCCGGAACGAGTTATGCACAGTTTCTGAAAGCCTTTGGGGTGACAGAGAAAAAAGGTTTCTTCCCTTATGAGTATCTGGACACACCTAACAAACTGGACGAGACTCGTTTTCCACCTCTGGGCGAGGCTTGGTATTCTAACCTCAAACAAAAGTCTGTGTTAGACGAGGGCTTGAAATCTGTCGAGGAGAATTATGCCGACCTCGAGGCCGTCTGGGAACAAGAAGGCATGACCACGTTTCGGGATTTTCTCATGTGGTATAATAATCTAGACGTGGGTCCCTTTGTACAAGCCGTGGAAGCCATGCAACGGTTTTATTTCGAGGACGACGTCAACCTCTTTAAAACCACCATGTCTGTCCCCAGTGTGGCAAGACAGAAATTGTTTCGGGAGAGTCAGAAGGGGTCACCTTCGCGTTGTTTGATAAACACAACGAGGACCTCTATCACACGATGAAGGCCAACGTGGTCGGGGGTCCTTCTATTATCTTCACGAGGTACCACAAAACCGACCAAACATTGATCCGAGGCGAAAAACGGTGTAAAAGGGTCATGGGGTATGACGCCAATGCTATGTAATTGCCCATGCCCACGGGACCTTTTCTGCAGAGGAAAGCCGAGACGGGGTTAAAACTCGAACGTAGGGACAAGTAGATGTCCATGTTTTATTGGATGGATTGGATGAGCGATAAGGAAGGGTTGGACATTCGACATAAAATAAACTGGGGTCGGGAAAAATGAGTGGGACCTTTCTTTGTCGATGGTTGGATTCTCAGTTCGAATCCCGGTGAACACCAAACAACGGCATGAAACTAGGCACTAAGGGTGATCATCTTGCAAAGTTTGGTTGCAATAGCTGCATTCCTTCTGGTAGAAGTGCTGTCCACAAAATTCGTCGAAAAATAATAATAAAACACGCCAATAACAACAGTGAATCCTTAATAATTGTAAAGAGAGGTTGCAGCGTAAGAAGAATGATAGAAAAGATGTTTGCAACCAAGTTGCTTGGCATGACCAGCCGATTGACCAGACCGGTCTAATCTAAGACTGGGCTAATCTAGCCACATGTCTGCGCTTTCCTGCCACCCTGACTAGATGAAGTCGGGGCCGAAGAAGTGTATTGTTCAATGTTAGCTTTAAGCGAAACACATCCTTCAACAACCAGGCATCCTTCCTCCACCTGTACAGGTAGCAGCCTTCGGCAAACCGACTGCAAATGAGTTTCTATTTCATATCTTTCAGATTTGTTACTGCTCATCGGAAGAGATGCAAGCAGACACATGAGGGGAAATGATCCCTCCACACAATGTATATTGTACATGTTTATCATTGCTTGTTAAATAAATGAATAAACTGACCTTATAATATCATTAGATAATCTCGATTGATATCAATGTGTGTATCATATTTTACAGTCGGAGAAAATGACACGGGGATAAAGTATATCAACACTCCGATAAAGAACTCTCTTCAAGTAGACAGTCCGGTACGTCTTTATTTTCCTTATTTACAAGATTAATAAATTATAATAGCAAAATTAACACTGCACGAGGGCCGAGGAAACGCCAGCAAAGTTAGTTTCACAGGTTGAAAAATAGAGCCACTGGCTCTGAAGCTCATCAGGAATCATGTTATTAATTATCTCTAAGGAAAAGATTAAGATATCACATAATAAGTCATTGTCCAGTCATCAAATTTAAAAGTCATTATCAAAATTGGTTACACATTAATCCATATTCATCATAAATAATGTAGACCTTTGCAGTTTATTGTTTTACTTCTTACTTTTATTCTGAAATTATCAACATTTATTACATAATGAAAAAGAGCCTCTATTTGTTTCTAAAAATCCTCTTTCTCATAGGCTCATAGTTTCATAGGCTCGTTTTCAATATTTAATTAATAAATTCTATTGAGCATCTGAATGTAAGTGAGTGAGTGAGTGAGTTATTGTTTAACGCTTCGGCAGTATTGCAGCCATTAGCTGTTGTAGGGATGTTAAGATAGTTCCTTTTTTTTTTACCTTAAATGACCTTAAAGAACACCTGTGTGACCTAAATGAATTGAGTCCCTTTTCTGGACGGCATTTTGAATAATTAATGAGTATGCACCTGGCCCTTTGAAGCGAGGCACACCTGACACCTGGCCTGTGACTCAATGTCTATTTTTATGCTTTAGAAAAGGCAAGATAAACCCGAACTCTCACAGTTGAAGAATCATCCTCAGCTGAATCTTGAGAAGTGTGGAACTCTCATATGCTCTTGACTTTACTCATGTTGTTGGCAGTTTACCTCAAAGATAGAAAATGGAAGCAGTACCCCAGGATCTAATGGCAAAGTATGGACTGGTAGATAAGTTTTTGCCAGAGATGCAAGGACCTCGATGTCATTTAGACTTAGGAGGTGATGTGTTTGTATCAGCCAAGACTTGGGATGGTGTATTGAGCTTTCATATTCGGAAGTATAATGTGTATGCTACTGGCAAGTCCTACCCTTCCAAGCGTGGAATTGTACTGAGTCTTACACACTGGTTGGAACTTCAAGGAGCAGTCAATGAAATCGAGGAGGCTATCAAGGAGGGAAAACCATTACTACGAAAACACTTGGGAGCTAATGTGTTTGCTGTAATGGATAACACTGGTATAAGTATTGAACAGTGGTGTTGGGATAATTCAATGAAATCTATGGTTCCCAGTGCCAAGGGGATTTTGCTGTCTAAATCTCAGTGGCAGTAGTGAAAGACTGCATGCGAGTCATGTCTGACTTTGTGCCTGAACTTCTTACTATAATACCAGCAGAGGTTTCCATGAAAAGAAAGTTGAATGGAGATGGTGACACTGAGTCTATTTCTAATCAACCTATCAAGAAGAAGAAGGAGATCATGCACGAGAGTAAGAGGGAGTCCCTAGTAGCAGATAATCAAACTGTTTCATCTGTTACTGAGAAGAAAGAAGAGGAGGTTGGATGAGAAAAAGACTTAAGATTAATCCATGAAGATATGAAACGTGACTACAAGAAATGTAATCCTAGTGACTATATTAACTGGTAAAGTGCATTGAGCTCGGAGCCTCTGGACTGTGTAGACGTGTTTTATACTTTCTCTGTCAACATGGATGTCTGTGGATATCTTGATGAGAATGTTGTTGCAGATTGTAGTGGTGGATTACCCAGTAAGACGGATTACACCTCTTTTGAGAAGGGACTGGATCCTTTATAGACTGGCCAATTCAGATGAAGCAAAATCCCAGAGACTTGGCTCATGCTGGACTCTGTTATCAGAATCGTGGGGACTTGTGTATTTGTTTTAAATGTGGTATTCGTCTCAAGGAATGGATGCCTATTGACGACCCCTTGATTGAACATGAGAAGTGGTCTCCTGACTGAGTATCTACGGATGGTTGGTGTAGTAGAGAGAAAGGCAATACCCACCACGGATACTAATAAACCATTCAACTTTATGAAAACTCCAGGATTTTAACATGATCATCAGTCTATCACTAGAAATATTGGATTGTATATGTAAATATTGTGTGTTGTATATTTCTAAGTGTTATGAATAAACCTGTTCGAGTTTACAATATGTGTCTGTGATTTATAGATAGCAGAGTGATAGATGAGTCCCATTCGAAATTGAGTGCATATAGAGAGAGACTAAAGACATTTATAAAAAGACCATAGATTTCAAACTAGTTTCATTTGTCATTAGACTATTGTCAGTGACACTTCCTCTGCTTTTGGGTGTGAAGAGTATAAGAACATAGAAGATTTCTTAGTTCACATCCAGATAGAAATCATGAACAGTCGATACTGGAAACCTTATCTGGATGATCCTGACAAATGGACCAAGTATTACTATTTACAAGCAAAGGGATACCCCAACCCTTTTACAAACATTGATGATTATGTGATCTATTATGAGAATTATCAAGGGATCACAGAAGCACTGCCACTTGACAGGGTGATGCTGAGAAAAATGTCCACAATTGTACTTACTATAAAAAAGGTAGCCAGTTTATTGATGCAATCAATCAATTCAGTTTATATATTTATCATGCATAATGGCATACTCCAAACCGTCATTTTCAGCCACGAGCATTATGTTGACAGATTAATATACAATATTGTAAGGAAGCTTGATTTTGTAAAACAAATATGATACTGAAAATTCTATTATCAAAACGTTTCTCCTTCCCCTTCGGATATCTCTCAAGTAGTTATATAAGTACTAGGCACATACTCCTTTTACCGAAGGGAGATTAATTTATGCAGTGTAGCTCATTAAATATGCAAATTATATGCATGACGTCACGGTCACAAGGTTAAGATATCATTAAACTAACCAATGCACTAAAGCTCAATAGCCTATCAATGATCATTAGCGAGAAACAAAGCCTTTTCAACACCCATCCCTTTCATAAGATCAAAGTAACCTGAGATGGGTATCCCCTTGATGTTGTAACTTCTAAATATATATATATCTGTGACACCGAGAAATACTTACTCGGTCACGGTTAGCAGAGCGTGAGGATTTGACCTGGCTGGACAATAGCGTGTTGCTTATGTCCATAAAGCATAGCTTTAAGTTGGGTAGTCTTAATATATAGGTCACTGAAAATATCCTCCATTCCATTCCATTCCATTCCATTCCATAACGAGCTAAACGAAACAGGAGTTATATATTAAACTTCACTGAATATAGACGAGAAAAAATATATATAAACTCTTCAAAAAAAGAAACGCAACCTAGAGTAATGTACAGGCATGGAATCTGAGGAACTGGCGGCGCATTTGGTTTAGCGATGAGTCGCGGTTTCTTCTTCAACTTACAGACGTCAAGATGAACGTTTTGCACGAAACTGCGTTCGTCAGGTGGACCATTTCGGCGGAGGGAGTGTGATGGTGTGGGGGGCAATATCCCACAACCGAAAATCCGAACTTGTAATCCTACAAGGTAATATCAACGTGGATCGCTACATAAACCAAGTTCTCAGGCCTCACCTGCTGCCGATCATCAACCGACAGAGGCATATCTTTCAACACGATAATGCCAGACCTCATACTGCACGTGCTACGGTGGCCTATCTAGCCCAGGAAAACATCAATGTCTTACCATGGCCTTCAAAATCCCCTGAAACACCTGTGGGATATTCTTGACAGACGTGTACGTGGACGGCAACATCAACCTCAAACGTTACCAGAGTTGGCCAATGCATTGCGGGAGGAATGGGAAAGACTCCACAAGCTGTCATTCAAAGACATGTTCAGTCTGTTCCACGCAGGTGCCGTGCAGTGCGAGCAGCACGAGGTGGCCATACGAGGTACTGACTTCAACGCCATCTTACGGACACCATTCTCAAATCACATGAACTGTTTTCACATGTACGCTTCCATATGAACTCAGTTTATGTCCATTCAAAATTTCATGCCAATACCTCTAATGTAACTTGGTTTACGTTGTCTTAAAGCCACAAATAACAAAATTCAAATTTTCCAGGTTGCGTTTCTTTTTTTGAGAAGTTTATATATATCGGATATATAAGCTTTTGCCTTGATACTTTCTAAAAAATATCTAACAACATTTAACGCAGATATGAGACGAATAATTAACCATTTTCATGTTAGCAAGCGCTTCTAAGTTGTTTTATAAAACAAGTAGGGCTAATATTTATATCAGTGTATCAGTGAAAATCTCTATACGATAAGGTGTCATTGAGACATCATGAATAGTACTGTGCTTTCAGATATCGTGTTTAACGTTGGGAGTTTATGAAACGGTTGAACCACTATTCAGAAAACCCATATTAACCTGCATGGAAGTAGGAGAGCCGGAAGTAGAGCAGGTAAGTATGAATTAGATGATATGTAATGAAATGTGATGAACGATTATCAATAACTCAATATGAATTGTGTCAGATGGTTTGGGCTATTATGGTCATTCTGAAAAATTATCAAATGGACGTTATTACGTTTCCTTAAAAAACTATGAAAAAGGGGGGACTCCTTATTTGTGGTCACAGCTTACACGACATGCCCTTTGGGTTGATTCAAAGACCATACGAAATCACAAGAACTGGAAGTGTGTGGTTTGACAAGCTTAGCATCGTAAAAGACTAGATCAACTTATCATCTCTCTGAGACTCCACGGCTGTGGAAGGAGATTGAGGTGAGGTGAGATGGGGTTTAACGCTGCTTTCAAGAGTGTTTCATCTATATCGCGGCTGCTAGTATTATGGCAGGGAGAAAGCCCGCAAAGGAAAGAGATTGAAGCAATCAGAACTCTACCAAAGCGCAAGAGAAACTATGAGGAAAAACGTACTTTTCCTACTTGTCAAGTTGAGGGTATGGTTGAGAGGTCTGAAAGCCGCTCATGTGAATGCAGCACTTGTGTAAATTGGTTTGGATGTGGTCGAGAACCTTCTAAATACCTATCTTTCGGTGTTTAAAGTGTGGTCATACAAGTGGGAGACGTACGATGAGCAGATACCAACCCTATTATCTATACAAGCACGACAAGGTCAACTGAGATCTATAAAAATTGTGTGACATTTACTTTGATTTCATTTCCAGCATGTCACAGCATAGTTCAACAACGGATCAGTTATCACTAGGTGCTCGCAGTTCTCAACAGATCATGGAGAGAAAACCGTATATAGCAGATCCCCAAAAGTTTATAAAGTTTTTTGAGCGGCGACGCGAGGGACAGAAAGGAGGCAAAGCTCAACCTGGTTCCCGTATCATCACCATGACTTCCCCAACGAATGCTCATGAGAACTCTCATGAAGGCCAAAAGACTAAAAGATCTCCAAAGCGAACCAAGATGATAAAACGCAAAGGCGAAGACAGACCATCTCCAGAAGGGCAAAACTTGGCTGAACGGTCTTTTGTGGATAACCCATCCAATCATCCAAGAGATTTCTTTCTAGAGTAAACAAGGCTGTGTTCAACTGAGCATGTGTCCAACTATCTACACGGCGCATGCGTCTCATTTAAATGTAACCATCCATGAGAAAGAGCGGTTATCATTCAAGATGTCCTTCCAGTGTACTGTCTGTCTTGGTTTGCTCCCTGTAGATGTTCTTGGGGAAGATAGCAGTGGATGTTTTACTTGTGTTTACTGCAAGACTAAGTTGAACTATACTTACCACCGGTTCTTGGTTCACAGCGATAAAGGTGAGGTGAGATGAGTTGGGGTTTAACGCCGCTTTCAAGACTATTTCACTTATATCGCAGCTGCTAGTATTACGGCAGGGAGAAAGCCCGCAACGCCATGTGGCTATGCATTGCGGTGAAACCTGCGAGCAGCGGCTGGAACTAGCGAACCATGGGTGGTACTACGCTGAAATTCAGTGTAGCATTGCACCCAAACCTTACTGCGTGTAGAACAGTTCTCTACTGCAGACAAAGTTGCCGTGCCCCTGGCGGGATTCGAACCCCGGACCTCTTGATCCGAAGCCGAACGCGCTAACCACTGCGCTATCCCGCCCCCCACAGCGATAAATGTACCGTGAAAAGAAAACTATCACGTCACATTACCTCGTGTATTTGTAACAGCACTAGACGGCATAAAACGCGGTCACAACAGGCTCTAGGTGTTCATTTCTCTCTAACCAGAAGACAGATCACACCTATGAAAATGAAGAGAACGTCAGTGGTGAGACCCAAGGACATTTTCAGTACCCGTGATAAGGTCATAAAACCCAGGAAACCAAAGAGTACTTTGAAGAGACAAATCAAAACGAAACAGGCTACTTCTAAATGCAGTAAGCAAAGCAAACCGACTGGACTTCACATAAATAAGCTTGAGAAACACTTACTCCATATACATTCTAGGTCGCCATGGAGGTGGCTACCTGTCCGGATTGTGGGAAGTCCTTTTCAAGAAAAGATGTTATGTATCGACATAGGAGGAATATACACTCGAACACAGCTACTCCACCACCACCACCGCCGCCGTTGCCACCCTCAGTGCAGTTGACTATGCCACCACCGCCGCCGCCACCCTCAGTGCAGTACACTACGCCGCTGCCGCCCTCAGAGGAGTTCATGACATCCCTGGTGACTTCATCACTACCGCATCCGCACACACCTTCTCTAGGACGACCCTTCCGATTTGGGATCCACTCAAACAGCCTGTTGGTCGGTCCGAGCGGATCGGGCAAGACAACCTTCATGTTCAACGTACTACGACGGGGACTGATCAAGCCCCAGCCCGACCATATCACCTGGTGTTATAATGTATGGCAACCTCTCTACGATCGTATTCTTCAAGTCTTACCCTATGTGCAGTTTGTGAAAGGACTCCCTTACAATCTCGAGGATGAAAATTACTTTGATGCCCACCAACAGAACGTGTTGATCCTGCACGACTTCCTGGCTGAAGCCAAGAATGACAAACGAATCTCTCGTCTGTTCACTCAAACCTCACATCACAAAAATGTAATGATCTTTTTACTCCTGGAAAACCTGTTACCCAGGGGCAAGGAATCTCGTGACATTGCTCTAAATTCTCATTATGTTACTTTATTTAATTCACCCGTGGACAGACAGCAGATTAAGGTATTTGCAAGAAGAATTTTCACCGAGGATATATCTAAATTCATGAGTCTTTACGAAACAGCGGTGGAAACATCTTATGGAAATTTAACAATGGATCTTAAACCTGGTACGAGAGAGAATACAGGCTACACATGAATATCTCGGCATCTCATACAGCCACCACCGCAACAACAACAACAGGTCATCACCAGGGTGGGACGTTAGTTCAAGACCACCAACGAGAGATAAAAGCGATCCTATCAGGCTTAGACGATCAGTCAGGTCGAGACCTTCTTGCTGAACAGACGTTTCTGGACAACCCAATTGAAACAGCTTCCCCTACGAGCAGTGAAGAATCGGGGCCTTTCACTATGGCTACAGCTTGCGCCGATTGTGGTTTACTCATAGACAACATGCATGATTTACAATGTCACATCAATTCCTTGTGTCCAGATGTTAATGACAAGGCATTTACATCTAGAAAACGAAAACGCTACATTAGCGATGAAGATTCGGATGGGGACCTTCCCATACAGAAAGGGAGTGGTAGCGAAGATTCAAAACCAATACCTCGTCACTGGAAACCCATCAACGACATGGCAGCTGAGGAGTGGCAAAACGTGGGCTTGCATCGTATCTGGAAGCGGGTGTATGAGCTTTATCAAGGTGACATTGCAGTCAACAGGAGGAAATATAAGCGACTGGGTCCAAGAGTCAAATGGACCGATCGCAAATTGAAACAGCTATGGGATACTAAATTGATGGACAGTCTCAACAGCGTCGTCGAGTTTACTCAATATTTTAAAGAGTGAGTGAGTGAATTATTGTTTAAAGCCGCCTTGGCAGTATTGCAGCCATTAGCGGCGAGATATTTAATTTATATGACTAATTTAAAAAGAAAATTGTAATTGAAAAACAGAACACTGCATGAAGGCCGCAAAAACATCAGCATATTATCACATGTTGAATAAAAGCTGATAATGAAAAGTTAAAATTTACAATTTGTCAATCAGGTGTATAGCATTTAGAAAATCTAAAACACGATGCTCACCGAAATGAGTAAAAACTTGATTGATTGAAATAGAAGGATAAAAAGTTTCCCTGATATGTGCAGTGTCCCAACACTCACATAGAATGTGTTTGGTTGTGAGAGGACACTGACAGGGTATACATACCGGGGGATCTTCCCCCTTTAAAAGATATGAGTGTGTAAGATGAGAGTGTCTAATACGAAATCGTCGTAGGACACAAGCTTCTCTCCGGGTAAAAGAGGATAGAGATTTGTAACCTAAATGAGGTTAAATAGTGTGAAGTATATTTTAAAGAAGCGCCCCTCACCAGTCTGGATTAGATAGATCTGTCCTCAGAACAGAGCATGTTGAAGGGGAAAATCAAACGCTTTATCAATCTTAAATTGAAAGACATTCTCACTCGACTGGATAGGCCTGAATTGGACACTGACGCGGAATCAGAGGTGGCTACAGATGACAGATGGCAGTGCGGCTGGTGATGAGGAGAGTGATCAGGACTGATTTATTACAGAAGTTTATTACAGAAGGCATAGACTCATCCACTGTTAGTTCAGTCTTTACCTCTGCTGAGACAGGATGTATAAACGAAGCTTGCTTCATGTGGTGAAATCACCAAACCCACTCCTAAGTCAGAACCACAAGAACGATAAGAAAAAACCTGTTTCTCTCCATGTCAAAGGGATGATGAAGCGAGGACCGCCTGGGGCACGGACATTGGATAGGATAGAGACCAAAGGATAGATGAATCCATATCTAGTAACCTCTGGACCCTTTGTTACATGGACGTGATGTTCAATATTTGAAGTGATACCATGGATGTGTGGGCCCTTACTAAGCATACCAACAGGCATGTCGTGTAAGCTGTGACCACAAATAAGAAGTCCTCCTTTTTTCATAGTTTTTCAAGGAAACGTAATATCGTCAATTTGATAATTTTTCGGAATGACCATAAGAGCCCAAACCATCTGACACAATTCATATTGAGTTATTGATAATTGTTCATCACATATCATTAAATATCATCTAATTCATACTTACCTGCTCTACTTCCGGCTCTCCTACTTTCGGCTCTCCATCAGCTTGCAGGTTAATATGGGTTTTCTGAATAGTGGTTCAACCGTTTCATAAACTCCACAGTACTGTTCATGATGTCTTAATGACACCTTATTGTATACAGATTCTACTGATACAATGGTTAATTATTCGTCTCATATCTGCTTTAAATGTTGTTAGATATTTTTTAGAAAGTATCAGGGAAAAAGCTTATATTTCCGATACATATATATATATATATTTTTTTTTTCTCGTCTATTTTCAGTGAAGTTTAGTATATAACTCCTGTTTCGTTTAGCTCGTTATGGAATGGAATGGAGGATATTTTCAGTGACCCATATATTAACACTACCCAACTTAAAGCTATGCTTTATGGACATAAGCAACACGCTCAAGTCCAGCCAGGTCAAATTCTCACGCTCTGCTAACCGTGACCAAATAAGTATTTCTCGGTGTCACAGATATATATATATATATTTAGAAGTTATGACATCAAGGGGATACCCATCTCAGGATACTTTGGTCTTACGAAAGGGATGGGTGTTGAAAAGGCTTTGTTTCCCGCTAATGATAATTGATAGGCTATTGAGCTTTTGCGCATTGGTTAGTCTACTGATATCTTGACCTTGTGACCGTGACGTCATGCATATAATTTCCATATTTAATGAGCTTCACTGCATAAATTAATCTCCCTTCAGTTCCCTTCGGTTAAAAGGAGTATGTGCCTAGTACTTATATAACCACTCTCTCACGTTAAAAAACATTTAGTTATTTGTTTATTTTCATTTTCATTTAATTGTATATGCTACTATATGTTTCAGTGTTAAATGTTTGTAGCCAGTGGGGAGATAGGGCAAAAGGCGAACGCCGTATTAGCGAGAATGAACATTAAATCATCGCCAGTGATCGGGAAATTTAAAAAAAATTATATATTAAAATGACATTAATATGTTTATGAATTAGCGACATTTAAATGTTTTCCACACTTAATGTCACAGAACTAAAGATGACAAAGGCGATTAGTCTCATCTGCATGTAGACAGCCCTGGAAAATGTCAGATTTCGAAGTAAGAAAAGGGTGTGATGTGATATACCTGCAACTAAACATTTTGTATGTTTATACCTTTAATGAATCTTGAAATATTACATGTCTGTTACCGTATGAGGGTACAACGTCAACTTGCCCTCCAGACGAAGATTCGGATGACAGGTTTATCTCCGAGTTTAACGTGAGAGGATGAACAATTTGATGAGTATTCCATCAACTCATAAAATTTAGACTCCTTAAAACAGTCCTTTGTCTTTTTGTCAATGTTTATTATCAAACTTGCATTGTATGTTAAAGATACGAGTGTTTCGAAACAATGAATATTCGGGTAAAGTTTAGTATTATATGTAAAGAGAATTAAAATGACAAGTTAAGTCCTTTATTGGAGTATTTTGAACAGCCAGTCACAATAGCAAACATCTTAATAATAAAATATGTTTTCACTTTCAGGATCGATGCAACTAAGGAAGATAACACGTTCGGGAGACTCCTCAATGATGACCACAAACATTCGAACTGTCTTCCAAGGTCATTTTTGAGAGCGAAGATCCAGGGATCGCATTCTTTGCACTTAGAAGAGTCTAGTAAGGTGAAGAGTTGATATACTCTTAAAGAGTGAGTGAGTTGTTGTTGTTTAACGCCACTTCGGCAGTAATACTCTTAAAGAAAGGACTCATAAAATACCAATGGAGAAATAGGGTATGTAGCAGACTGTTAAACGCCAGTTAACCGCTCTTGTTCATCAATATACTGACATGTTCATTGTGACTCGCTTTAACTGTTTCATCTATCTTCCTCACCTCTAAGTAACTTATTCCATGATGACCAAGTTATTGGGTCTATGTTTTATTTTACAAGGTGAGCATTTGATCAGTAAGTTGGTATGCATTACACCATATAATTGAAACTAAAATGTTAGACAGGACATACAACTACTAGAAAATAAAACTAATATGTTTAACAACAAGTAGTTGTCACTAAGGTGACATGATCCCCCGCCGCAAATTAATACTTCAAAATTTAAAAATAATGTCAAGATCAGCAAAATTGACCGTCAAACATGTTAAAAAAGTCAAAGTTCCACTGTGACCTTGAGAAAAATGGCAAGGTCATCAAAATCTAATCTACCCTTTGTGTAAGATATGATGAAATTCCAGTGAATGGTTCTTGAGATATCCCGCTGACAAGTATTACACACATGTACATCAACATGTCGAAAAATTTAAAATTCCACTGTGACCTTGAGAATAATGTCAAGGTCACCAAAATCTTATCAGTCCTTTTGCTTTTTGTAAGATATAATGAAATTTCGGTGAATGGTTCTTGAGTTATTCTGCTGACAACCTTAACATGTACATTAACATGTCGAAAAATTCAAAGTTCTGCTGTGACCTTGAAAATAATGTCAAGGTCACCAAAATCTATTCAGCCGGTCGTCTTCCCTAGAAGGTGCTTTGAGTAAGAAATGATGGAATTCCAGTGAATGGTTCTTGAGATATTCCGCTGACAAGCTTTACATGTACATTAACATGTTGAAAACTTCAAAGTGCTGCTGTGACCTTGAAAATAATGTCAATTTCACTAAAATCTAATCAGCCCATCATCATCCCTAGAAGGTGCTTTGTGCAAGAAATGATGGAATTCCGGTGAATGGTTCTTGAGATATCCCGCTGACAAGCTTTACATGTACATTAACATGTTGAAAACTTCAAAGTTCCGCTGTGACCTTGAAAATAATGTCAAGGTCACCAAAATCTAATCAACCCGTCGTCTTGCCTTGGAGAAGCTATGTATAAAATATGAAGAGAATCCAGCGAATGGTTATTGAGATATCCCGCTGACAAGGGTAAAATGACAAAGTCTCGTTGTGACCTTGAAATGAAGGTCAAGGTCTCAAACTACTGTAGGAACATTACTCTTCCTATGATGAACCCATATGAAAAGAATCCAGTGAATGGTATTTGAGTTATTCCATTTCGTACGGACGGAAGCATCCGAATACTATATCCCCCGCTTCGCGCTAAACGCGCGGCGGGGGATAATTAAAATTGTTTTGGTAGGTTCACCATACACACCATTGCAAATTTTACATTACCTAATGTTACAATATATCTGAAGATAAATATCTAGAATACATGTCATGTGAAGAGATGTCTTTAGTATATCAACGGATGTGATGTTTTTTTAAACCCGTTTTGGACACTTTGCCTGTGAAGTGTATACATTTAGTCATCAACGACCAGTTGGAGACAAATCACGGAGTTGAAGACGGACTATCTGGATCGTGCCTCAAAGCCGGAAGGATCAGCTCACTCCCCACAGTTGGATGAGAGCGTTTTCTTGTCGGAAGAGCCTCCTAAAAAGCCGTTGATGTACGACAGTGGTGGATACCCGAGGGTGAACAGGAGCTGAAATCCACGTGTAAAGGAATAGCCTTAAAACCGCAGGAATGGTGTCAACTTCTCAGAGTGAAGTCACTGTTGGAAGACAGTCTAGTCAACTAACTCGGTGTAACTTAGGACTGATCATGTCATTATGTCCTAAAGATAGTCCTTGTAATAAGGAAGTAAATAAAAGGAAACATTAACCTGATGATTCATTCATAGTCGGACCTTCCTTCCGGGTATAAAAAAAACCCAACAGTGTTAACAGCCATAATAAGTGATAAAATGAGTTTCTACAGCTGATAGCATGTGCAACTCGAACCCGATCATATCAATGAAACTGTCAGAATCTTCAACATGTTGTTGAAGTCTGATACCGAGTGGTGGAATTGCTTTAGGCTTTGAGGTATACAACTGCTGGTATCATTATACAAAGACGTTATGGTCAAAATTTGAGCTTATTAACATTACACATTTTTAAGTGTCAAACACAACTTTGAATTGAACCCCTGCAACGCCCTTATTTTTGGAATTAAAGTGATGAACAATATTTTGAAAATGTCAGATTCCCATATTAATTGGTTTCGGAGAATAAGTCGTAGAAATGTTTCGTTAATAATGCTATCCACTCACATATTTAAGGGGGCCGAGATGAGGTGAGTTGAGTTGGGGGTTAAACGTTGCTTTCAAGATTATTTCACTTAATTCACAGCTGCTAGTATCATGGCAGGATGAAAGCCTGCAACGCCATGATAGCTTTGTATTGTGGTGAAACCTGGGAGCATTGGGTGGAATTAGCGAACCATGGGTGGTACTACGCTGACATTCAGTGGCAAAGCAAACTTTAAAGCATGTAGAGCAGTTATCTACACCACGGTAAGGTACCTCTCATCAAAATTTCAACGTTAAGGGTTTAATAGCAAATAATAATAATAATAATAGTAGCAAAAGCTCGATATTAGGTCTCCGTTGCGTGAGATTTCACATTGAATAACAAGAATACTATTCATGTGAGTGCTAGTATTACGGCAGGGAGAAAGCCCGCGACGCCATGTGGCTATGCTTTGCGGTGAAACCTGCGAGCATCGGCTGTAACTAGCAAACCATGGGTGGTACTACGCTGAAATTCAGTGAGCGAGTGAGTTATTGTTTAACGTCGCTTCGGCAGTATTGCAGCCATTAGCGGCGAGATATTTAATTTATTTGCCTAATTTAAAAAAGAACATTGCATTTGAAAAACAAAACACGGGCACGAAGGCCGTAAAAACATCAGCGTATTATCACAAGTTGAATAAAAGCTGATAATGAAAAGTTAAAATTTGTCAATAAGGTGTATAACACGATTCTCACCGAAATGAGTAAAAACTTGATTGATTGAATGAAATCTGAAATTCAGTGTAGCATTGCACCCAAACCTTACTGTGTGTAGAACAGTTCTCTACTGCAGACAAAGTTGCCGTGCCCCTGGCGGGATTCGAACCCCAGACCTCTTGATCCGAAGCCGAACAAGAGGTAAAGAGAAGCTCATCTTGATAAAACAGAAGATAACATGAATACCCTTCATGTTGCCTGTATAGGTGGCAATGTTGAGATGGTTAAGTATGTGAGGTGAGGTGAGTTGGTGTTTAACGCCGCTTTCAAGAGTATTTCACTTATATCGCGGCTGCTAGTATTATGGCAGGGAGAAAGCCCGCAACGCCATGTGGCTATGCTTTGCGGTGAAACCTGCGAGCATCGGCTAGGTTAAGTATGTGAGAGATCAGGATTAGGAGAACTGACGGCGTCTGCGATTGTTTGTGATGGTAAACCTGATACCCTTCCAAGTTCGAACAATCTTGTAACTGCTCCACTTTGTTGTACTCTGCAAACTGGAAAACTACTTCCCTTGACTGATTATTTGGCTGGACACTTTTTAATATTTCTTCTACCATAGTTATATGGTTCTGTTAGGGATAAATGATGGTTTTAGAAATATATAATGAAATTCAAATATTGTGCTCTATTTTAGCTTTTGCTTATTCGTGTTCATTATTAAACATTGTCTTCAAATAGTAAAGTCAGGTGAGGTGAGTTGGGGTTTAACGCCGCTTTCAAGAGTATTTCACTTATATCGCGTCTGCTAATATTACGGAAGGGAGAAAGCCCGCAACGCCATGTGGCTATGCTTTGAGGTGAAATCTGTGAGCCATGGGTGGTACTACACTGACATTCAGTGTAGCATTGCACCCAAACCTTAATGCGTGTAGAACAGTTCTCTACTGCAGACAAAGTTGCCGTGCCCCGATTCGAACCCCAGACCTCTTGATCCGAAGCCGAACAAGAGGAAAAGAGAAGCTCATCTTGATAAAACAGAAGATAACATGAATACCCTCAATGTTGCCTGTATAGGTGGCAATGTTGAGATGGTTAAGTATGTGAGAGATTAGGAGAACTGACGGCGTCTGCGATTGTTTGTGATGGTAAACCTGATACCCTTCCAAGTTCGAACAATCTTGTAACTGCTCCACTTTGTTGTACTCTGCAAACTGGAAAACTACTTCCCTTGACTGATTATTTGGCAGGACACTTTTTAATATTTCTTATACCATAGTTATATTGTTCTGTTAGGGATAAATGATGGTTTTAGAAATATATAATGAAATTCAAATATTGTGCTTTATTTTAGCTTTTGCTTATTCGTGTTCATTATTGAACATTGTCTTCAAATAGTAAAGTGAGGTGAGTTGGGGTTTAATGCCGCTTTCAAGAGTATTTCACTTATATCACGGCTGCTAGTATTATGGCAGGAACAAATTCTGTAACACAATGCGGTTATCTATTGCATTGGAACCTGCGAGCCATGGGTTGTACACTGAAATTCAGTGTAGCATTGCACCCAAACCTAATGCGTGTAGAACAGTTCTCTGCTGCACACAATGTTGCCGTGCCCCTGGTGGGATTCGAACCCCGGACATCTTGATCCGAAGCCTAACCCGCCCCCAGAATAGAAAATATAAATATAAGCATATATAAAGATAAACCAGAAAGCCCCGAAAACTTTAAGGTCTTGCCTTTCCTTTCCCTGACCTTCAAGGTCACACGATCAATGATCATTTTTCATTGTGTATAAAATAAGGCATATTCACAAAAGCATGCTTAAGTTGTGACCTCGCTCTTTGACAGATTTTAGTGAACTTTTTCAAAAACTTGGTCTTTCTCCATAGTTGATATATACCAAATAAGAGCCTGACAATAACTTCAAACATGTTGTGCTGTTTAAAAGAATTTGTGTAGAACTCATGACCTTGGGCGTTTGACCTTGAATGTGAACATGTCAAAATAATTCCCCAGGTGTATAAGAAAGAAGCTATGTTCTGGGGAAAAAAAGTTATTTAGGGATTTCAAAACTGACCTTTAATATTCAAGGTCATACAATCAATGATCACTTTGATTCAAGTGTCAATAGTTGAAATAAGAAATTTTCGCAAGTCCTCGCTGTGACCTTTAGCACAAACATTTTCAAGTTATCGTGTTTACAAGGATATTTTTAGCGATATCAGAACTCGTGACCTTAACCTTTGACCTTGAACATGTAAAAGAAATTCCCCCCAAAAAAGGTATAGCCAATACTAAACGCGGCGGCGGCTACGGAAACTGATCAAAACTAAGTCGGGGCTGCTAATAATGACTCGGCCATATCCCCCGCCATGTAGGAATTTTGAATATATTTATGCATTTTGAATATATAATACATTTACTTTCTTGTAAATTTTTATAACTCATAACTCATAAGTGATAGTTCTAACCTGAACACGTTGATAGTCTGATTGAACGCAGTTTTACAATTTCCAGTGTGTCCTAGAAATAAATGTTTTTGCCCATGCCAAGATTCACCGACCTTGATCATACATCTTTGGAGTGAAGGTCTGGAAACACAATTTTAAGAAGTTTTTCCATTGAAAGAGCCAAAAACAAGTTTAAAACTTGAAACGGTACAGTGACAAACAATATTTGTTCTATCAAGTTTTCCCTCTTCTTGGTTCTGAGTCAAGACGGTTTGCATTCGTAAAAAGAAAAATATTCTCAAATTTCTATATAGCAAAAAGCACATCTAGACTACTTGGTTGATACCTGTACAAAGTTTCAGCAAAATATATTGAATAGTTTTTAAGTTTGAGGCCGGAATGGAAAAGCCCGGACGCACGGACAGACGGACGGAGCTCATTTCCATATCCCCCCGCCAACTTTGTTGTGGCTGGGGATAACAAAATCGACTGGTGTCTGCGTCTTCTCCATATGTAGGCCGACACCAAATTTGAAGACTTTGGATGCAATGCTTCATGAGATATCGCGTTAAAAAAAAAATAGCTTAAAATTAGGTCAAGGTCATGCAATTCGACTGATGTTTGCATAGTCGCCCATTGTAGGCTGGTACCAAAATTGAAGACACTGGATATGAGGTATCGCATAAACAAGAAATGTGACTTTCGGACTCCGCTGCATACATAGTCCTTTTCTAATTTGTAAAACAATTCTTGTTATGGTTGTCCATGATGAATGTCAAAACATATTTGAATGTTGAGCTGGTGAAATCTGCCAAGCGCCTCAAAATACTTTGTGCAAAGTCCACCTTTGATGCTTTTAAAATTTTCAAACCAGACTTGGCAGCTGTACACTTGAAAAGAGCGAGCCTGACACTAAATCAACCTGTATACGCAGGCTTGTCGATCTTAGATCTCTCAAAACTAGGGGTGTATGATTTTCACTACAATTTCATCAAACCAAAATATGGGGAGAACTCATTTTTGTGCTTCACAGACATACATAAATATTTAGGGACCTTTGTACAGATGACGGACTGCCCTGGACAGAAGGAATGATACAGATTTACTGCTGACCTAGTGCTGTGAAGATTGAGGCGAGTTGGGGTTTAACGCCGCTTTCAAGAGTATTTCACTTATATCGCGGCTGCTAGTATTATGGCAGGGAGTGAGCCTGCAACGCCATGTGGTTATGCTTTGCGGCGAAACCTGCGAACATCGGCTGCAACCATGGATGGAACTACGCTGAAATTCAGTGTAGCATTGCATCCAAACCTAACTGCGTGTAGAACAGTTCTCTACTGGACAAAGTTGCCGTGCTCCTGGCGGGATTCGAACCCCGGACCTCTTGATCCGAAGCCGAACGCACTAACCCACCCCTGTGAAGATAGAAACAAGGGGACAAACCTATCATTTCCCTGTGTTGGTTAAAAATGTGTAAACAAACTTTTTTTCTTCACAGAAAATGATCAACATCTGTGACTTGTATCATTGACCGCACCTCTCAGCAACGGTTTATTGCGGTGAGCTATAACCAGTGCCCGAGTAAGTATTTTTATTGGGATTCTTTCATTAAATCAAAACTAGTGATGTATGATTTTCACTACAATTTCAAACCAAAATATGGGGAGAATTAATGCTTTGTGCTTCACAGACACGGATTCCATTTGCTTTAGCAGTTATCGTATTGTATAAAACGCACATTTAAATAATAATAAATCGTATGTAACTTTTAAATCTTTGGGACCTTTGTACAAATGACAGACTGCCCTGGAATGAAGGGACGGTACACAGATCTGCCGCTGACCTAGTGCTGTGAAGATTGAAACAAGGGGACAAACCGATCATTTTTTAAATGTGTGTATATGTGACAATAACTTATTTGTTTTTCTTCACAGAGAACGATGAACATCTATGACCGCACCTTTCAGCAACGGTTTAATGTGGTGAACTATATTACCAGTGCCTCAGTAACTATTTTTATAGGAGATTCTTTCATTATCTTAATTTGTATTATTGAAATGAATGTATTGTTATTTGTATATTTTAGTTTTAGCAACTAGTGTATTGTATAAAACGCACATTTGAATAATAATGATTTCTGTGTAATCTTAAAATTTGTACAGATGACACACAGATCTACTGCTGACCTAGCGCTGTGCAGATTTAATCAAGGGGACAAACTGATCATTGCGCTGGCTGGGGGTTAGACAGAAATTATCATAACTGTGTAAACAACGTCACAGATCTACTGCTGACCTAGCGCTGTGCAGATTTAATCAAGGGGACAAACTGATCATTGCGCTGGCTGGGGGTTAGACAGAAATTATCATAACTGTGTAAACAACGTCACAGATCTACTGCTGACCTAGCGCTGTGCAGATTTAATCAAGGGGACAAACTGATCATTGCGCTGGCTGGGGGTTAGACAGAAATTATCATAACTGTGTAAACAACGTCAAGTCTTCTTCCAAGGTATTTGTAGTACAATAATTTCTCTCCCAGTTCCCCACCATGACATTCAATCATGTCACAATTCTTTGACAGAATGCTCAAGTTCTTACAAGGTAGGAGAACAAATCAAAGTTTCTGGATTGACAACTTCTTTATTGCAATAATAATGGAAGTTGTAAATCCATAAACTTATAATTCAATATCTCACAACAATGTAGTGAGGTGGGGTGGGTTAGGGTTAACGCCTCTTTTAAGAGTATTTAACATGTATCATGGCTGCAAAAGTCCACAAGGCCATGTGGCTATACATTGCCGTGAAATATGTGAGCAACGGCTGAAACTAGTGAGGTGGGGTTGAGTTTAACGCTGCTTTCAAGCGTGACGGCTGTTAGTATTATTGCAGGGAGAAAGTCCGCAACTCAATGCGGTTATCTATTGCATTGGAACCTGCGAGCATCGGTTGGATCTAGCGAACCATGGGTGGTACTGGAATTCAGTGTGGCATTGCACCCAAATCTTACTGCATGTAGAACAGTTCTCAACTGCAGACAACGTAAGCGGCCTCTGGTGGGATTCGAACCACTGACCTCTTGATCCGAAGCCGAACATGCTTACTACTGCTATCCCGGCCTTACAACAATTACATGGTTTGGTTAAGCCATCAACGGCTAATTCATCCTGAGGCTTCTCAAACTGAGATTCAAAGACGGTGGTGAGGTGAGGTGAGTTGGGGTTTAACGCCGCTTTCAAGAATATTTCACTTATATCGCGGCTGCTAGTATTACGGCAGGGAGAAAGCCCGCAACGCCATGTGGCTATGCATTGCGGTGAAACCTGCGAGCAACGGCTGGAACTAGCGAACCATGGGTGGTACTACCCTGAAATTCAGTGTAGCATTGCACCCAAACCTTACTGCGTGTAGAACAGTTCTCTACTGCAGACAAAGTTGCCGTGCCCCTGGCGGGATTCGAACCCCGGACCTCTTGATCCGAAGCCGAACGCGCTAACCACTGCGCTATCCCGCCCCCAAAGACGGTGGCTAAAACCAAAAGCACACCTATACATGATGACTGGTTCGCATATCAATTTTACATAGAGCTATACCATATGGTTTGAGTTATAGCGGGAAACGAGGTGAGTTGGGGTTTAACGCCGCTTTCAAGAGTATTTCACTTATATCACGGCTGCTAGTATTGTGGCAGGGGAAAAGGCCGCAACGCCATGTGGCTATGCATTGCGGTGAAACCTGCGAGCAACGGCTGGAACTAGCGAACCATAGGTGGTACTGCACTGAAATTCAGTGTAGCATTGCACCCAAACCTTACTGCGTGTACAACAGTTCTCAACTGCAGACAACGTAAGCGGCCTCTGGTGGGATTCGAACCACTGACCTCTTGATCCGAAGCCGAACATGCTTACTACTGCTATCCCGGCCTTACAACAATTACATGGTTTGGTCAGTCTGATTAAAATCGACCTTGTTCCGAGGAATAAAATTTGCAAAATAATATATCTACCGGGATACGAACAGGTTCTGTAGATTCCTTGCCACAAGGTCTGAAAACACCCCGTATAGGCGCATGTTCCGAACCAGTTTAGCACAGCCAAAGCCCAGTCAAATGGCTGACCAATCACAACGTAGTATTTGAACGGTCACTGTTTTGAAAGCATTCGGAACAGACCAAAGGATAGCTGTTTGGAGTTATCTGCCCCTAGCTTCTCGCACCGAAAGCATTTGTTGGGCATCTTTTGATTGGCTACCTGAATTGCGCTCGAACACGCTAGTCTACGGACTGTTTCCAGACGGTTTGGCGTGGAAATCTCCGAACGATATGAGTTCGTATCCCGGTAGATGCACTATTTTGCACATTTTTTCCGCGGAATACCGTCGGTTTTAATCAGACTGATGGTTTGGTTAAGCCATCAACGGCTAATTCATCCTGAGGCTTCTCAAACTGATTCAAAGACGGTGGCTAAAACCAAAAGCACACCTATACATGATGACTGGTTCGCATATCAATTTTACATAGAGCTATACCATATGGTTTGAGTTATAGCGGGAAACGAGGTGAGTTGGGGTTTAACGCCGCTTTCAAGAGTATTTCACTTATATCACGGCTGCTAGTATTGTGGCAGGGAGAAAGCCCGCAACGCCATGTGGCTATGCATTGCGGTGAAACCTGCGAGCAACGGCTGGAACTAGCGAACCATAGGTGGTACTGCACTGAAATTCAGTGTAGCATTGCACCCAAACCTTACTGCGTGTACAACAGTTCTCTACTGCAGACAAAGTTGCCGTGCCCCTGGCGGGATTCGAACCACGGACCTCTTGATCCGAAGCCGAACGCGCTAACCACTGCGCTATCCCGCCCCAAGCGGGAAACGAATTGTTTCCATGGAAACATCTTCACGTTTCTCGATCCACATTGACATCGGTGTGGTGAGGGGAGTTTGGGTTTAACGCCGCTTTCAAGATTGTTTCACTTATATCGCGGCTGCTAGTATTATGGCAGGGAGCAAGCCCTCAACGCAATGTGCACTGCGGTGAAACATGCGAGCAGCGGCTGGAACTAGCGAACCATGGGTGGTATTGCGCTGAGGTGAGGTGGGTTGGGTCTTAACGCCGCTTTCAGAGAGTATTTTCACTCCTATCGCGGCTGCTAGTATTGCGGCTATGCATTGTGAGATGACCTTACTACATGTAGAACAGTTCTCTACTGCAGACACAAATGCCGTGCCCCTGGCGCGATTCGTACCCCAGACCTCTTGATTCGAAGCCGAACGCGCTAACTGCCCCCACAAGACAGCTTGAAGAATGAACTGCGATGTCAACAAGAGCGGTAGTTACCTGTCGCGCTTGCAGCGACACGTTGTCACCAACTATTATAAACGTACAGGCCGATCTAAATCAGGTCACGGCCTGTGCTACAACCCCCATTAAATGAGTGTGAGGTTACAGCAACCCACGTCTAACTCGCTCTGTTCAACAGTTTTCGTCCTTAGTCACACATTATTGAATATAACTAAATAATTTCCAAAACATGTTCAATTGAATTGAAATAAGGACATATCCGTGTTTAACTTTCACCGCTCGGGAGTGTCTTGAGAGCGAGTTGCTGAAAACCGCCGCTTTGACAAGTCATTTTGGCGAGCAACATTATGTCCACTTGAAACCAACGTGAGTGAAAAGCAATGGCCGTTAGTGTTTCTAGAAGTATAAAAGGTCACAAACTTAGCTTGATACCAGTTCAACTGACTTCCCTCTACCGTTCAGGGGGTCTTGTGTGTGTGTGTGTTTAGCAGAGACCGTACCACTATATTAATCCGGTATGTACCAGTTCAACGGGATATGGCATTCGTAAACCGCTGCTCAGGTCAAAAGCGTAGGGTTAGTTTTCCGCGAAGCAGAGTGCGTTTGGACGAGTGATTTGTGTTCAAGAACGTAAATAGGTTTGAATGTCAATATTAAAAGTTAAATTTTAGCTCACGGTACCAGATGCATTTCGAGGTGATTTAGGGTTAAACGGTGCTTTCAGGAGTATTTTAAATTTTATATTACAGCTTCTAGTATTATTGCTGGGTGAAAGCCCGCAACACCATGTTGATATGTATTCCGGTGAAACCTACTAGCGAATCATGGGTGGTACTGCAATAAACTTCAGTGTAGCATTGCACCCACACCTTACTGCGTGTAGAGCAGTTGCGTTTCGCCTGCTTCTCAATTATGTATCATTTGACAAGACATTAAATGTTGTTTAAAGTCAACTTGGAGGATGAAATAAATCATGTTGATAATCTTGAGCCAGTGATAAATAGTCTTCTTATCCCATCTTTTTTTATTATCCAAAAGCAAATAGCAAAGCGTGCAAATGGTCCACCTTAAAAGGGATATAGAAAACAGCCCCTGTTGTTATATATCCCCGACATATGTTCATTACATATAGTCAATCCGAGATAGTCAGGCCACCGATAATCCTAATCTCGCAGTTTCCGAACGGTAGCAAGCTGTAACCAAACTAATCTCTGCACTGTATGGGAGACACGTCGCTTCAAACTGTTTTAACCGATAAAGTCGCGACAGTAGTGCGCCGATAACCTCGTCGAGAAGTAAGTATAGGCTACTTGGAAGGTTGCAAATTAACTTTGCTTATAGACTTCATTTAATTCCATTTCTTGGCGATATCAAAAGATAAAGCATAGTTTTATTACCATAGTGAATAAGAAGAAGTTCTAATCACTTTATGGCGATGCGGGCTTTCTCCCTGCCATAATACTAGCAGCCGTGATATGAGTGAAATGCTCTTGAAAGCGGCGTTAAACACCAACTCACTCACTCACTCACTCACTCTAATCACTTTGAATTCAATTTATTTGGATTTTTAGTTGAATTTATACCTAAAAAGGTGATTTATTGTCAATCATGTTGCTAATTATCAACAAATATATTCCATTCTGGTATAATTATTATCTTTTCTATAGTCAAAGTGATTTTGACAAACATTTTTTCAACTTTTTTACCTAAACAATTGAAGAGATTCGTCTTTGAAAAAGCTGAGAATTTCGTGACTGTTTTTAACCATGTTCCTGTTTTTTAAACGATTGTCTACGGCTTTAAATCAGATTTAAACTAGTTTTATTATTGTCCTAATGTCCTTTTACATGCACTGAGTATCGTCAATATGTTCATGTGCCACGCGACTGCAAATATTAGTTTAAAACTGTAACAATCACTTTCAATCATGGGTAAAAGCCGCAACCTGGAATCTAAAAGCCGTCGCCTGTGTTTTAGTTTCTGACATTAAAATACCTTTCAAACTAAAACACGTGAGCCTTGATTTAAACATCTGAATTATTTTAAAAGAGGGGGAAGGATAGCGCAATGGTTAGCGCGTTCGGCTTCGGATCAAGAGGTCCGGGGTTCGAATCCCGCCAGGCAACTTTGTCTGCAGTAGAGAACTGTTCTACACGCAGGTTTGGGTGCAATGCTACACTGAAAATCAGTGCAGTACCACCCATGGTTCGCTAGTTCCAGCCGATGCTCGCAGGTTTCACCGCAATGCATAGCCACATGGCGTTGCGGGCTTTCTCCCTGCCATAATACTAGCAGCCGCGATATAAGTGAAATACTCTATTTCTACGTTTCTATTTCCAAAGTCATGGGCGCCGCCATCTTGGTGTCACGTGACTGTCCGCCATTAAGGTGCTGAAACGTCAGCTTGCCTTACGTTAGTGTGAAGCGGTAACGTCACACTCGCTCGCCTACTCCGACCGTCAGAGATTGCATAAATAAACACGATATCCTGCTTTTATATATTAAATAGTGCTAAAAGTGAAATTAAGTTGGTTTTTTTTTTAAAATTCAAGCTCTTAGAGCGCTATAAAAACCAGATTAGTTCCGTGTTGGCCTCAATAAGTTTTATATGTTTCTAAGTAAATATCGAGAAGCAATATTCCTGTGGATATAGGCCAAGATTATAAATGAACATTTATAAAAAGATTTGTTCCCGAATAATAACAAAAATAGTCAACAGAGAAACACAGCACCATGGTCAAAGGATATATTTTGTTTCCCCGATGACATGTTTGTTTGAACCAAGCACAACATACAAAACTACCCAGATAAAACAAATGAAAGAGAATTTTCAAAAGAGTGAAAACAAAATACTACTGTCAAATAGTCTATTTTAATGTATTTGGCAAATACATGTAAACTTGTAAGGAGAAGTAAACACGACTTCATTCATACGGATGCTTATAATTTAATGTCTGTCCAAACATATTCAAAAGGTGCAGAAAATGCTGTTTCAAAATGGTTTTGGTTGAAACATATTTATTTCACTAAGTGGATTTGTAAACAAGCTGCAATAACCTATCTGAATACCTCTACAGTTCGGCATTTAATTGAAATTTTATGAGTTGTGAAAATTGATTTAAATGTCGACATTGTGCATTCTCTTTGACTTTAATTTATTGACGCATCATTGCTGTAGGACATTATAACTTTAAAAAAGGTTGACCGTCCATTTCTATACCCTATAAAACATGATTAGATAATGTTTAAAAATTAATTGATTATGTATTTTTGTTGTTTCTGTAGACGTGATGTAACTGTTTTTCAGTCTGACTCGTAACTTATATATCTTGCATTGTATGGGTATGTATTGCTTCTCTTGCTCCTGGAGTTAAATCCTTTAATAAGGAAAAATCAAAGTTGATCTCAATGATATTCTTGATTAAATATTGCCGGTTAGATACACTATTGGGCTGTAGACGTTCATAACGAATACGATGCACCGTTTTTGCTTTTTATGACATAGGCGAACCAGTCACATTTACTGTCAACATAAACCATGTTTAGTATTAAAGCATGTTCCGTATTTAACAGGTTATAAAGCTACTTTAAAAGATTGGCCTTTTCATTGCGACATGATATCGGCTAATTACATATATCATCAATATAAACTTTCTGTATGTGTATATTATATAATAAATAAACTTATTGTCATAAGTTTGTACGGGTATGTTGGCTAAAATGTCAGATATATATATTTTGGACGTTACAAGTACAAACTCGGGCATGGTGTCTGTACATTAATTTCGAACTAATTCTTCAGATTGCTCTTAATAATCTTTGTGTTGTGGCTTAACGTTCACTTTTGATTTGTAGGAAAAACGTATTTTTAAGTAAGAAAATGTCCATATCATTTGAAATTGATACAAATTCGATCAACATTAAGAAACACAAATCTTTACCGTTTTTAAACAATAGTAGAATAAATTAATTTTAAGACATCGTTTAATTCGTGACAACTACGATACATGGCTTTAAATATTTCCAGAAACAAATCTCATTGACTTATAAACAAACATTCTAAAACAAATAGATCTATATATTTAAAAGAACAGTGATTGGATATCTATGAGCCATGGAGTTGACCCATCCTCTTTCAATGTGAACCCCATATTCTGTCATGCATTTAGTTGAAACTATCATAGACAAATCCTATAAATTCCTCTTATATTTCCCGACACTAGCTGTAGGCTATATTCAAAATTTTAACTTGAAGGTAATTCAAAGCAAGCTCTCGAAATGTAGATCTAGTTTCAGATATTCGTCAAGCTTAAAACGTATAAAACATTTCTTTCAAAAAAGCCAATCAAACGTAGACACATAATTACTTATTACTCTTAAATTTTAAATTACTTTTTATCGTTTTTCTTCATCGCAAATACTAAACAGTTGTCTTCAGTTCCATGTATAGGCCCCATTTCTTATGCGCACCGAAAAATAAAGATGCAGCAAGTGATTAGACAGAAAGTGCGGTTTCTCCCCACAAATATCAAAGTACTGCGGGTGCCTTCCTTTTGATATCTTCCGAACAAAGTTGTGTATATTTATTCTGTTTTCATAATCGTAAAGATTTAAAATAATTGTCTTTAATTCCATGTATAATTTGTATATGCGTATCAAAATGTTAATATGCGGGAAGTCATGCGACAAGTGTCGCAAATAGAGCGATTATCAAAATCTTTTAGCGTCAACGCCCGGGTACCATGTGGGTTAATTGATGTATTCTCCTTTCATATAAATAATTGTAATAAGCTCAAAGTAATAAATTACTTTCTTCATAAAAGGGTAGGTTCTTTATAAATATATTTAGGAGATGAACCTGCTGTGTTTTAAAATCAGAGACATGTTATACTGGATTGATAGCGAGTAAATTTTAAATTGAAACCGAACGCGTAGTGGAGAGTATCGGAGCATACATAAAACCATGGGTAACCGAGAATGGTGTGAAATACACAACCACATCTACATGGAAGTAAACGGAGAGTTTTAGATCTATTTCATCGGGTATGGTGACATGGAAAACACACATTGAACATAAACCTTGGAAAGAATACGAAACAGATACGGCAAATTTTGAATAACGCTAATTATAATTAAATAAAGTTTAATACCAAACTATCTCATTAGACTGTTGGTTATAGATATGTTATTGTATTTTGTAACGATACCCTCGAGCGGCCGAAGTTCGTGACCCCGCAGGGGTTTGTATTGCTGAAACCAAACAGTTCTTAGGTCCAATGCTTCGATACGACCACCCTATACTAATAAATAAAGAAAGGGATGCAACGCGAGTTTTACATCACTTCATCCAGGATGGTGTAGGTCGCTCGCTTGTAGTTACTATAAAGTTGCAATAAAGTTGTTAGGGTGAGAGACCACGGACGTTTTAAAGGGGCAGTAGCACGTTTTTTCTCTGAAATAAGGTGATGAAATGTATTTGAAAAATAATGTCATCAGTAGTAAAACACCATTCTGTCTCTGAAAAATCAAGTTAAAAAACGAGTGTACATGGTTCCGTAAAGCCATGGGAATCTTTGTTGTCATTTGAAATAATAAATTGTGTTCACAATAAAATGGCCGCCATGCAATTTTTGCTTTATACGCAACATCGTGATTACCACTACGGGTAATTGATTTGTTTAATACGATGTTTTACCCTCTAAAGTAAATATAAATGGCATAAACTATCATCATAAATGAGAAATTTGAAAAAATAAAATTTGCGAAAAACGTGCTACTACCCCTTTAAGTGTGTCAAATGTGTCAGGGATGTAAAGTGATAGGAGAAAACTCTTTTCGAGATTGATTGCTTTTGCTGGGAATGAAATATCGACTTTTTTCTCGATTTATTTCTGAGACACCATTTTGGCCCACTCAAGTTTGACGAGTAAAAAAGCGTGTTTCAAGTGTCGTAGCTTAAAAAATAATGCACCGATTTCGTTGATATTTGTTTTAATCGAAAGAGAAACCTACCATGACATTTTAGAATCCTTGTTTTTGATTGGTTTATTTTATGGTCGAACGGAGATTCGAACACGATTTTTGTGAACGGCGATTTACCGCGTTATGATACAAGGTGACGTAAGATTCTTAGCCAAGCTATGTCATTGAAATAAACATGCGTAAATCATTAGAAATACTTGCCATTTAGATAGTGAAGAAATATAACATGGTTATATTTGGGATACCACTACCTTCAATAGTACAAATTCTTGTACTTTTTCGGGCCGAGTCCCATGCGGGATTCGAACCCACGCCCTCAGAGTAAGGCAACTATCGCCAGCATTGACTGTACCAACAGCTTACCACACGACCATTTCGCCTCGACCGAGTTTGGGTTTAACGCCGCTTTCAAGAGTTTTTCACTTATATAACGGCTGCTAGTATTATGGCAGGGAGAAAGCTCGCAACGCCATGTGGCTATGCTTTGCGGTGAAACCTGCGAGCATCGGCTGGAACTAGCGAACCATGGGTGGTAGGCTACTAAATAACTACTACCTAACTAGCTGCTACCCTGAAAATCAGTGCAGCATTGCACCCAAACCTTACTGCGTGTAGAACAGTTCTCTACTGCAGACAAAGTTGCCGTGCCCCTGTCGGGATTCGAACCCCGGACCTCTTGACCCGAAGCCGAACGCGCTAACCACTGCGCTATCCTGCCCTACGCAATTTAATCTGTGTATCTGTTTTGGAAAGTTATTATAATTTGGACCGATGTTTTAAACAGTGAAACTACAGTAGTCTATCAAGATCGCGATAAGCCGTGAACGAACCGGTTTCGGTTCGGATACAATAACGCCATAAGCTCAATCAGTTAGACGACACAGGAATGGTCGCGTCAATTTGACTAGTGGTGTAGGTCCAGGAAAGCTTTCAAGGCGGAGAAACGTTAAGATTTACAAACCAGTATCTTCTATTTGATTAAAATTTATCACTTAATTTTATCATATTTTATAAGAATGAATTGTTCATTTCACTAGTTAGTAAATTTCTACCGTATCGAAAACAACGGAAATGTGATGCGTCATACCTGAAGAAAAATGGGTTCAACCGATTACCGCGTTGCGGGCTTTCTCCCTGCCATAATACTAGCAGCCGTGATATAAGTGAAATACTCTTGAAAGCGGCGTTAAACCCTAACTCACTCACTCACTCAACCGATTACCGCATCACTCAGTTCACTTCCGCAGTGTCAAAGAAACGCGTTTTAAATACGCAGATAACTCGTCATGATAGAATGGAGATAAACCTACTGTGTTTTTAACTTTTTGTGAGTCTAACGTAGATTCGATACCGACGCGTTCGGCTCCGAATGATAAAAATAGAGCCATGGGCTCTGTAGCTCATCAGGATTTTATTGATTTATTATCTAAGGTTAAATATCTAAGTTATCTCAAGTAATACATTGTGAACAAGCAAAATAATATTGGTTTTAGAGCATGACCCCATTTGGGGTCATGGGGTCACGAAATCTACAATTTAGAATCCCCATTAGCCAAGGAGTCTGCACACAACTTTTCAGCTCTCTAGACCTTTTGGAACTGGAGAAGAAGATGAAAATAGGTTTTTAAGGATGTGACCCCTGTGACCCCATTTGCGGTCATGGGGTCACGAAATCTACAATTTAGAATCCCCATTAGCCAAGGAGTCTGCACACAACTTTTCAGCTCTCTAGACCTTTTGGAACTGGAGAATAAGATGAAAATAGGTTTTTAAGGATGTGACCCCTGTGACCCCATTTGCGGTCATGGGGTCACGAAATCTACAATTTAGAATCCCCATTGGCCAAGGAGTCTGCAAACAACTTTACAGCTCTCTAGACCTTTTGGAACTGGAGAAGAAGATGACAATAGGTTTTTAAGGATGTGACCCCTGTGACCCCATTCGGGGTCATGGGGTCACGAAATCTACAATTTAGAATCCCCATTGGCCAAGGAGTCTGCACACAACTTTTCAGCTCTCTAGACCTTTTGGAACTGGAGAAGAAGATGAAAATAGGTTTTTAAGGATGTGACCCCTGTGACCCCATTTGGGGTCATGGGGTCACGAAATCTACAATTTAGAATCCCCATTGGCCAAGGAGTCTGCAAACAACTTTTCAGCTCTCTAGACCTGTTGGAACTGGAGAAGAAGATGAAAATAGGTTTTTAAACATGTGACCCCTGTAACCCCATTTGGGGTCATGGGGTCACGAAATCTACAATTTAGAATCCCCATTTGCCAAGGAGTCTGCACATAAAATTTCAGCTCTGTGGAGTTGTTGGTTCTGGAGAAGAAGTCGAAAAAGCGAAAAGTTTACGGACGGATGGACGGACGGACGGACGGATGGACGGACGGACGCCGGACGCCATGCCATGCCATAAGCTCATCGGGCCTTTCAGGCCTGATGAGCTAAAAATCGGTATCGAATCTACGTTAGACTAACAAAAAGTTAAAAACACAGTACTAGTCTACTTAGGTTTATCTCCTAAATCACTTTGCTTTAATTCTGAAATATGTATTACATGTAAAATGCGTGATCATTTTTTTTTAATGTGGACTTGTTTGGGCAGGAGGTAAAACTCGCGTTGCATCCCTTTCTTTATTTATTAGTATCGTATCGAAGTATTGGACCTAGGAACTGTTTTGTTTCAGCACTACAAACCCCCGTACATGACCCTCAGTGAACGTATCCAAATGCTTGTAAACTGAGATTCACAATGCTAAATAATCATTACTTACACTTATTCATCTATTGAAAAATATATTTTATGACATACTGTATCATCATCCACTAAGTTACAAACCTTTTGAAGCTTTATTGTCATTTTTTCTCTCAAGTTCGTGGCCGTTGATTCAATGCTGTTTTCTTCGAGACTAATCACATATGTTCTGTCAAGTATGGTCATCTGTTGAACTGACTTATTTTTCTTTTAGAATTGAAAGCATACTGTATAAAATTACATGTATTTAGTAACTGCAGAGGTCATAAAATGCTTCATGAATTTTTTTTCAGAAAATTTACGACATTAGTTGCTTATAATTTATTTTTGAAATATTGTATTCCCAGGTAAGTTAATACATTGATTGGCTGACAAAATCATGTGAAGAAATAGCCAAAAGCTATATAAAAAGCACATGAAATTAAATATTCATAAATCTGTCTATCAAACAACCTATTTCAAAATAATCAATTTTTAAAATTTCTATGAACATCGTGACAAAAGAACAGATGACTTCTTATGCTTAGTAAGATAAGTTGTGCGACAATTAGTTTTTGATTTTTGGCACACTAACTAAAAACCAGACGACAGGAATTGATCCCCGAAAAGTGGTCGGAGAATATTTTGGGGCCATTAAAATATACAGATATTTTGAAGCTAGCGTAAACAGTGATTTTAAGCACATATGTTCTGAGAACTGACATGGTTAATGGGAAATTGGGTTAATGCTACAGAAAGTTGTATAAATATGTTTGAGTTTTTAAACAATAATCCGGACGTTTCAAGTTTTGTGCGCAAGTCATATCGGCGAGCACGCACATGTGTAAATGACGTCACGCGAACTTGGGCTACTCTACGATACATGATTCATAATAGCTCTATGTTTTAAAATCCTGCCATAATACACTTAGAAATAATTGTTTCCATTACATTTAATATCACAAGACATTTGTTTTTATTCAGGATCAATCAAACAAAATTTTATTTTTTAAGAATTGAAGCGACGGCGATGACCCATTCCACCATGTTTGTTGACGCCGGGTCACTTCATTTGCATAGTTACCGGTAACGTCACCGGGCTACGCCGCCGGCACAGCAGCAAGGAAAATCCGTGCCAAATCGAGCAGCCCTAACATTGCAGATTTATTAAACTGCGATATCTTCGACAGGCGAGTAATAAATCACATTATGAACCACCACATTAATACTTAGAATAAAGGGTGTTATCAGTGTAGGAAACGACTGCCCGCCCGAACGCCCGTGGCGGGCTAATTTTGATGGGGGCTGGTAAAATTTAAAACTTACCAGCCCGATGGTCGGGCTGATATTTTACCTGTAATCATTTCTGATATGAGTCAAATTAATGTCTGTTATTGAAACAAACCATTTAGGTGAATATAGTTGATTTATTGGTTGGGAAGCGAGTCAAGTGTATTAATTATGTCCAATTTTGTTTAAAATTGATGGCAATAATATTGGTCAAAATAATATTGTGGACAGCTGTGTTGACGTCAAAAACGTAACATAAAAATATAGTCGCATAACGGATTCAGGGCATAAATGATTTAATTATTTGAAATATATAATGAAGTAAGATATGTTTCCAATATTATTGCGCATCTTATTAAAAAAAAGTATCTAACATGTCTCTAAGATTATTGACAAAATCGTCCAAATCGAACAATTGTAAATAAAAAATGACTGCTAAACCATATTGGTTGCATTTTCATTGCACATCTTTAAAAATATGTTCAAGTCTCTATGTGGATTTTGAATATTTTCCCATTGTTAATCTACAACCATATTTTCTGTAATTCTGGACCCTTTCTCATGACCGGAAATGACTGTTAGAGATTGATTTTATTACTGATTCTTATACACATAACATATTATCTAGTATATATATATAATCATGCAATTGTAACTCACAAGGTTTTTTAGTTATTCGCTTAAAAGTTGATAAAATGTTCAATGTTACCAGACTTGAAAGGTCACTGTGAAAAAAGTACATGTATAAGAAGGTTGTCAATATTTTTGTTTAAATTCAAAAGCTACAACAAGTGTTGTATATACATACACAAATGTCTTGAGAGTAGTGTTTCCTGAAAAATGCGTGGGGTTGAAAAACTTGGAAAAGTTTTAAAATATCAAAATGGCGTTGAAACATATTACTTTTGACTTTGCTGTGATGTATATTCTTGCACCCATTGTTATTGTGAATCTATTTAAAAAGTTACAAACGTTTTCTCCAATCAGAAATCGAATTTAAATTCGAACTGGACCTTTAATATCTGGGGCGATTGGAGCCAAAAGCGTGTCGTCGCTATTTCATAGTAAGGGCGATCACCATGTAAAGTTTGGAATTTATTTCAGCTGTTGTTGCTGAATGTGGATGACTAGAATGATAATAACAAAACTCGTTGATTCAGCTAATTGGTCATTTAAATACACATGAAATCAAACAGGGGTGCGATGCAAATCTCACTTCAGTTTCTAGGAAAGAATCTTCCACTTATACTGTGTTTTCGATATTGCATTGCCTCAGAAATTGTGTAAGTAAAGCTACAAGTTTACTTTCTTTGAGCCATATATTAATCGAAATTTGGTAATTTATTAATTAAGGATGAATTTAATCTGAAAAACGTACCAAATTAAACAGGAATAATGAAAATAGTAAATGGTATGTGTATACCATGGCATGCAATGGAAGAAATGACTGGTTTTTATTGTAAACACAACATACATTTCACTTATTAATGTGGGAATAGAAGACAGATATTGCGAAATATATGCCTTACGTCAGTATATATAATTTCAATTAAATTACAAAGTTATGAAGTTTTTTTTATATTTTGACCCTGCATTGGTAATAGAGGGTAATCAATATCTAAACGTATATACAATGTAGATCAGGATATCCCGTCCACTAATCATTTCATATATATGTATGGGAGGGGATGTAGTATGTACGTTTAGATATTGATAATTCTCAATTACCTGTCTGTCGACATCGAATTATTGACTTGATAGTTTCGAGTGTTCACTGCAAGTTGTGACAACGAAATGCACAGTGAGCATGTGACGTTACTCCCAACGGTACTAGTGTTAAATTGACTTGATTGAAAAAAGTCAGTAACAATTTCTTCGTCAATTGATATACAAATGACATGGATCTGTTTCCGTTATTTTCCACTTCAAAAACCGACAAATAAAGAAACAGTAAGGATATTCATATATAAGGTATAAGCCCTCGTTTATCCCTGATATTTTTATAATCATTGCTGAGCTGAAATGTGACCCCAGGTAGGACTGGCAGCTTTTGAGAAGGGCTGGTAAGTTTTCAAAGTTGCCAGCCCGAGTGTCTGGTCATATTTTCAGGTAAGTTTCCTACACTGGTGTTATATAGCGCTAACATCCGCACGGAGGTGTGCTCAAACTTTGAGCCTCAAAGCGCGAACAAAGTCGTTAGAAACACATGCTCTCTTGAAGTTACACTAACATTCAACCCAACAGTATATCCTACAACACGAAATGGGCTGATATAGCCTCAATGTACAGTAACATGCAAGTAGATCTTGTCTTTTCATCACATGGGGGGCGGGATAGCGCAGTGGTTAGCGCGTTCGTCTTCGGATCAAGAGGTCCGGGGTTCGAATCCCGCGGCACGGCAACTTTGTCTGCAGTAGAGAACTGTTCTACACACAGTAAGGTTTGGGTGCAATGCTACACTGAATTTCAGCGTAGTACCACCCATGGTTCGCTAGTTCCAGCCGATGCTCGCAGGTTTCACCGCAATGCATAGCCACATGGCGTTGCGGGCTTTCTCCCTGCCGTAATACTAGCAGCCGCGATATAAGTGAATCTTAAAAGCGGCGTTAAACCCCATCTCACCTCACCTTCATCACATGCCTGCTCGGTTTACTTTTCACAATGACTAGATATTATACACATGCATGCAAAGTAGATATACCGTAATTATTATATGACGAGCAGTGAAATACTGGGATTTATCAGTGAAATAAACTCTCTATCAAGCTACAGTGAAAATAACTTATATTTTCACTGCGAATGGTGATTGATATAATTTGACGTCATAAAACAATGGTCTCGCGCGGCGAATTGGCTTATGACGTCACAGTGTTACTGTGGTGACGGGCTGTTCCTTGCGGCCGCTCGGCGTGAAAATGACCCTTTTCGGACGTAATTACATGGATAATATCATATAATAAATAGAATATCCGTCAATTCTTGACAAATACCATGTTTATCTCATCTCGTGAGGTAGAAAAGTTATATGACTCGTGAAAATATAACCTTTCTACCTCACTCGATGAGATAAACATGGTATTAGTCAAGAAAAGACAGATATCCTCTAAATATTTTCACTGGTGAAAATATAACCTTTCTATCTCACTCGATGAGATAAACATGGTATTAGTCAAGAAAAGCCAAATATCCTCTAAATAATTATTCCGGCATAGGCATATTTATGCGAAATTAAACCTCATGACATGCACGACATAATGTAAATCATACTGCACTGATGTTTTTGTAATAATTTTTGACAATTTCACATTTACATTATGGCTTCGAAAAGATTAATCGCATGCCATGAATAATCGCCGGGACAAATCGGTGTTTGAAATTGACGGGGTGCATTCAAGAAGGGCACGTGTACTATTTGATTATTCAAGGATTTATGGTACTTTCCAAACTGTATTTCCAAACAGGCGATAACACGAGTGTCGGCCGGAACCATCCGGGTCTACGTAACTGCTAGACTCTGTGTATACGAAATTATGCAATTAGTGTTAACACGATCCAAAACAAAGCCCCCTCTTTAACCTTTTATCTTACATTGTAAGTTAAATTTTATTAACCCTAACTTATACTAATAACAATAAGTCGACATATAATTTTTTAGTGATTTGCCAATTATCCTATTTTCCTATTTTTATCATATCCTAAATAACCTGTTACCTTTACATTTATTCTTTCTTTCATTTTCACCCCGTCAGTGAACTCATATTTTTTAAAGGCAAGAGAAAATTACATTTTGAATAATTCTAAAATTGCAATAGGCCCTCACGCAATGCTCATTTCATCATTCAAATATAACGTTCTATAATACAGTTTGATTCCAAATCCTTCTTGTAGTATAATCATTCACTTAAACGTTAACGGGCACGTAATTTGATGGGGAAAGCAATACTGAAGAACCAAATGAAGTATATTTTGATGGTAAACAGTAACTTTCCCGTCCCAGAATCGTTCTCCCGAAGCACCCTGCTTCGCGGATAACATGTATTGACAAAACAAATACTGCGGTAACGTCACAAATGTAATTTACATAAATCATTAATCGTCCGTCAATCTCGAGTAGCTGACAATGATACTAAATAGTAAATAATACAATACTTTATAAGCTACTGAGCCAATGGCTTTGTTTCGAAAATATTCCAAGATAGCACAGTGGTTAGCGCGTTCGGCTTCAGATCAAGGGGTCCGTGGTTCGAATCCAGTCAAGGGCACGGCAACTTTGTCTGCAGTAGAGAACTGTTCTACACGCAGTAAGGTTTGGTAGCATTGCTACACTCAAATTCAATGCAGTAATACCCATGGTTCCCTCTTTCAAGGGGGCGGGATAGCGCAGTGGTTAGCGCGTTCGGCTTCGGATCAAGAGGTCCGGGGTTCGAATCCCGCCAGGGCGATGGCAACTTTGTTTGCAGTAGAGAACTGTTCTACATGCAGTAAGGTTTGGGTACACTGAATTTCATCCATGGCGTTGCGGGCTTTCTCCCTGCCGTAATAGCGGTCTGACTCCCTCGGCGGTCTGACCTGACCTCGACTTGCGGTCTCGGTCACGTCGGACCTCCTCGGGAGTCAGGTCTCGAGTCCTTGTATTTCACATAATGACCTCACCACGAGTAAGTGAGTGTATATTAAAGGTGCATCCATTGTGTTATTTTGGGTCACATTTGCGAAACGTTATACGTTGTGTTATTTTATCGAGAAGTACTGACTTTTGTCGAACATTGCCGTTTTGATGATAGTCTGATCGAAAACCGGACAATGCACCGCGTGTGGCGCGCATCAATTAGTCAAACGTAATTTTCAAAACAACAGACAAAAGAGACAAATTTGGGTTGATGATGTTGAATAGTTCTTATAACTACTGTGCATGTATACGGGCGTGTTGTTTCCGTTTCTGCACAGTCTGAATTTTATGTACATATACTTCTTCGCTGTAGGAAGATTGAAAACATAGAAATGGGGGTCTAACAAAAATTATATGTTATATTTAATCTTTTTGTAACTTGTCTCACATTTCATATGAGTAATTATTAGTATTTTGCAAGTGAATTGCTGATAAAAGTACTCAAGTCTAAAGTATTTCAAAAACGTATTTCAGAATGTTTAATTAAATGTAATGAAAGGATCTTGGGCTAACGTTCCTTCTTTGACGTGATCAATTTTGGAATCCGTACGGGAATGGCATGAAATAGTAAATCGAGTTACAAATAGCACATGAGAATTACTTCAGTTCTGTTCAGTTAAAATAATGTAAGATACTAGATAAGGACCAAAAATGTGCATAGCCAGATTCCTTTCGCACTGTGTGGCCGTTAACAGATATGTTCCCGGCTCGAGAGAGTCCTTCAAAACGTACCCTGCTTCGCGGAAGATATTTGTCGGCCATTATACCCCATTTAGAGCCTTTGTTACTGTTGCTCTCGTTCACCGAGACTGTGAATTGCCAAATACAAATTTAAATTTTCGCCTTGTAATTCTTTTCATCACATTAAAAAGATGTAACAATGTTAATGAGTCAGTAATTAATTAGGTAAATGATTCGCTCAGCTTTTCACATTTAAGTCATTTATAACCCCAGCTACGATAAAATTAAAGGTACATCCATTGTGTTTCATAAACTTTTATTTGACTTTAATACGTTCCAACACACCATATGTGCTGTTTACAATGCAAACAAATTCACTAAGCTTACATATTCATCCCCACTCGCCAAATATGTCATAATTTCTAGTTTCCAATTAAAATCGAGTAACATCATTATGCATGTGCAGAAACTGAAAATGCATGTCCTATTTACACGCACAGTGGTTTATGAGCTATTAAACATTATCAACACAATGTTTCTATTTCATCTTGTTATAAATAAGATTCCAAAATACTTTTGACCGATTGGCGCGCGGTTTTCGATCAGAAATCGACACTTTTACCTTCATATCGTCAATATACTAAGTCGAGTATCATCAAAATGGTAGTTTTCGGTAACAGTTGGTACTTTTTGATAAAGTTACACCATTTATAACGTTTGTCATATTTGACCCCAACAACACAATGGATGTACCTTAAAGGGGCAGTAGCACGTTTTTTGAAAATTTTATTTTTGAAAATTTCCCATTTATAATGATAGTTTATGTCATTTATATTTAACTTTAGAGGGTAAAACGTTCGAATCCCGCCAGGGGCACGGCAACATTGTCTGCAGTAGAGAACTGTTCTACACGCAGTCAGGTTTGGGTGCAATGCTACACTGAATTTCAGTGCAGTACCACCCATGGTTCGCTAGTTCCAGCCGATGCTCGCAGGTTTCACCGCAAAGCATAGCCACATGGCGTTGCGGGCTTTCTCCCTGCCATAATACTAGCAGCCGCGATATAAGTGAAATACTCTTGAAAGCGGCGTTAAACACCAACTCACTCACTCACTAGAGGGTAAAACATGTTATTACACAAACCAAATATCCGTAGTGATAATAACGGTGTTGTATATAAAGCAAAAAATTGCATGGCGGCCATTTTATTGTGAACACAATTTAATCATTTCCCATTACAAAAACGTTCTCCATGGCTTTACCGAACCATGTACACTCTAGTGTTGGGAATCGGTTGTGATTTCATAATCGATCATCGGTTACAATCAGATTGACCCAACCGATCAATGATCGGTTAATAATCGGTTAAATTAAATATCAAGAAAAGCCAGTTAATAAACATTATTAAACAATACTAGCTGTTTGTTTACTTTTTTACTTTCTATTGACCAGGTACATGTCTACAATGGAGTCCTTGAAGTACACAAAAACAGAGAAACAAGTTTGTTCTTGGTGGTTTTATTGCAAAACATCAACTCAATTCAACATCATCAACATGTCGAAAATGTACAGATCTTGTCCTCAGACAAAAAGACAAGAATAATATTAGACTCTGAGATACCTAAACAACAAAATCTATGTAACCAAATTTGAAAAACAAATCACGGAATATTTTACTTTGATGTTTGGAATAAGAAAGCTCTATTTATGTATTTTCAAAGTCTGCTTAAATATTTCTTATGTTGTAATAAAAGAGTTGTATTAAGTTATTTCTTTCAAAAAAAATATTGTCAATTTATCATTAATTCTAAGATAAATAGGGGCCTAAATACAAGTAAGACCTTTAACAAAATAATAATTAAAAAAAGAATATATTCAGTTATGAATCAGTCAATAATATTCAATAAACATGTAGCAAGTGGGTAATCTTACTTGTTTCTCATGGTCACAAAATGTGAACAAATTTCTAAACGCCATTCATGTACAATTATCAGTCGGTCATTCACAAAAACGTATTTATATCTGAAAAGTCAATTTTCGTATTGAATTATAGTGACAACCACAGGCGCTAGGGGTCCTGCGCAAAACGATATTACGCTTTTATTAAATATATGGAAGAAAACATTCCTATTTTATATATCAAGTAAACAAGATATAAAAAAAAACTATTTCGAAAATTATATGTTGACTTTCGATAGAATATTGCCTTTGTTTTTGTATTCTTTGCTGCAAACCCGACAAATCGCAGTTGCCATGTCCAGGTTTTCCCTTGTTGGAGGTCCCTGGCATTTCTTTCGATATCCGAATATCTTCCATACATTGGATCTAGCCTTCCCCCCAGGATAGTTACAAATTTTGTCGTCATCGGGCCGGTCGGCAGTCGCCATTTTGTTCGTACGAAACAAGATGCAAAGCTAACAGCAAATTTGTTTTCACCAAATCACAGCGTATTTAATACTATTTATTAATCGCAGATAATCGGTAAAATAAATGATTAAATATATTTCAATTATGTAATCTACAATTATATTGTTATTATTTCAAAGCTCATATCTAGATACGTAAATAAAGGAGTTATCACCAGTTGAAAGGCAATCAAAACAGGAATTGATGTCGGTTTGCTATCGTCGAACATTGGGCTATTTTAACGTATTAAGTCGTTCAAAAAGGTAAACTTCCTTGCTGTTTTGGATATAATTATTAGCGACAATCGATTATGAAGTTCTGCAATCGATTGTCGCGTCGGGAAAGAGTAACCAATCAATTTTCGATTATAATCGATCATCGGAACACAACTAGTACACTCATTTTCAATTTGATTTTCCGGAGAGACAATGGTGATTTACTATTGGTGACATTATTTTTCAAATGCATTTCATCGACTTATTTCAGCGAAAAAACGTGCTACTGCCCCTTTAAAGAAAAAAAGCAACATCGACATTATTTCTCGACAAAATCGTTCTAAAAGGAAATACGATAATGTGTCATGAAAACAATTAGTGATACTACTTGGAACAATCACGTAGCAATCTTGTGAAATAAATTTCACAATACATTTCAGTAATTTTCAGTATTTATGAAATAACAGATTATACTGAATCAATTACTTTTAAAGAAAGAACATTTGTAATCATTTATGACGAAGCTGCTTTGTGTTGAAAACGAGCTATTGACACAATTCATCCTGTCTTGGGGGGCGGGATAGCACAGTGGTTAGCGCGTTCGGCTTCGGATCAAGAGGTCCGGGGTTCGAATCCCGCCAGGGGCACGGCAACTTTGTCTGCAGTAGAGAACTGTTCTACACGCAGTCAGGTTTGGGTGCAATGCTACACTGAATTTCAGTGCAGTACCACCCATGGTTCGCTAGTTCCAGCCGTTGCTCGCAGGTTTCACCGCAATGCATAGCCACATGGCGTTGCGGGCTTTCTCCCTGCCGTAATACTAGCAGCCGCGATATAAGTGAAATACTCTTGAAAGCGGCGTTAAACCCCAACTCACCTCACCTCACCTCATCCTGTCTTTGTAAGGTAAGTCTTTATTTTCTGTATGTTTCATTTACCACGTACACTATTTGCTATCCTAACAGATAATTAACTTTATCACAATGCTTGGAGACATATTGTCTACATTTGGTTATTTCGTGACAATAACATAGGTTAATATAGTTCAAAATAGTTTTATTGTCTTGTCATTCAATGTCATAGACGAAACCTCATTAGCAGCTCCGACTTAGTCGGAGCTGCTATCAGTTTTTGCGCAGTTTCCGTCGTCGTCGTCGCTGCCGGCGCGTTTTTTATTCATTTTAACTTTTTTCCCTAGAAGGTTTTGAGAACTCGTATACACAAGAAAAATTTTATGCCACAGTCATCAACCGGCGAAAAGGAATCATCTTTAAATTGACGATTCAGAACAAAATGAGACAACTCCTATGAATATACATGTATTTTTATTATTAATAGGGAAAAGAAAGGTATTGTAGTAAACCTATACTATTGTGATCACTTTACCTTTAATAGATATAACCAATAAGCGCTTATTAGTTGCGATAATTGCCACGGAACAAGTAGGAGACGAAGGCTCAACTTACTGGCTCAATGGCGGATCAACAACTGTCTGTGAACCTCGGCCGATTCCGGCAGCTTCCGGTGGATCATGACCCGGCCTTGACCTTGGATCAGCCTCGGTTCAGCACATCCTTCCCCGTTTTCTAGGCCTCCTTCTTGGCTAGAATTTCCTCCGGCTTCGGAGCCTGGGTTGTGCGGGACGGCCCGGGCTAGTAGGGCCACCCTCCTCTCCTGAATCCTGGTTGTGCGGCCCAGGGCAGTAGGGCCGCCCTTCTCTCCTTGATTCGCCGCTAATGGCTGCAATACTGCCGAAGCGGCGTTAAACAGTAACTCACTCACTCACTCTCTCCTTGATCCGGGTGGTGCGAGAGCTCGGGGTAGTAGAGCCGCCCATCTTCCCTTGATCCGGGTTGTGCGGGACGGCCATGGGTGTTGTCTGGCCGCCCCCTCCGTGGCCCTTCGACATATTATGTGAGTGTTGGGACACTGCACATATCAGGGAAACTTTTTATCCTTCTATTTCAATCAATCAAGTTTTTACTCATTTCGGTGAGCATCGTGTTTTAGATTTTTTTAAGGCTATACACCTTATTGACAAATTGTAAATTTTAACTTTTCATTATCAGCTTTTATTCAACTTGTGATAATACGCTGATGTTTTTACGGCCTTCGTGTCGTGTTCTGTTTTTCAATTGCAATTTTAATTTTTAAATTAGGCAAATGAATTAAATATCTCGCCGCTAATGGCTGCAATACTGCCGAAGCGGCGTTAAACAATAACTCATTCACTCTATTTCAATCAGTCAAGTTTTTACTCATTTCGGTGAACATCTTGTTTTAGATTTTCTGAAGGCTATACAATTGACAAATTGTAAATTTTAACTTTTCATTATCAGCTTTTATTCAACATGTGATAATATGCTGATGTTTTTGTGGCTTTCGTGCCGTGTTCTGTTTTTCTTTTTAAATTTTCTTTTTTTAAATTAGGCATATAAATTAAATATCTCGCCGCTAATGGCTGCAATACTGCCGAAGCGGCGTTAAACAATAACTCACTCACTCACTCCTTGGCACTTCGTGTCGGCTAGGAGGAGTAGAGGGCACACCCATTGGTTGACGTGTACCCTGCCACCTCCTCCGCGATCTCCCCTCTGAACTGGGCCACTGCCCGAACCACGTATCCGATCAGGTTCGGGCTATTGATGGAGATAACCTTTGGTGGCAGGTAGGGCGAGTCTGTCTCCACCAGCAGCCTGTCCTGATCAATGCTGCACAGCGGTCTGAGCTGTGCCTGGTCGAAACTGGCGACCTTGCCGGTGAATCCGAACCTGACGTTTGGGAAGTTGCCCTTCCATTCCTCCACCGACCTGGTCTTGCCGGTGAAGCAATGCACGTGGATGGGCGTCGTTTTCGGGATAATTGGCCTAGGAAGGGCGATGCAGGATGAATGAACATCGGTGGCGTATGGATCAGTGGGTGGCCCCCGCACGTGGAGTACGAGTGCCTTTCCGGGAGGCACAGCCCTGGCCTGCTGTACTAGTACTTCTTCCTGCCTCTCCCATTCTTGGGCGGGCACAGACCGGTCCAGGCCCCTCTCTCCTGCTACTACTCCGGCCTGGTGCCACAGGTTCACCATCCTGCGCTCGCTTAGGGTGCACCCCCACGGCCCGCACTACCCCCTCCTCTGTTGATGGGCCATCGTGGTGGGTGTTGGGGTCGCTATACACTTCGACCACCCCCCTCAGGTGAACTTCCATCCCCTCAGCCGCTTGGGGAGCTCTGGCCAGTAGGTCATCCTGTGTCCCCCTCCGTCCCCGGGTTCCGAAGCAGTCCTGCCGGATCCGGTCTAGATGCATGTGGGCATCAATTGCTGAAATTGTTCTCCTGGCTCCGGCTGGTAGACTGTGCAGGGTGAAACTGAAGACTGTGGGTCTGGCTGGGCGGGTCTGTCCTCTTCCCGGTGGCGATTAGGTGTGGCTGGTGGTGGTTTGGATTGGATGGACCTCTCCCTCCCTTCTTTCCGCTGGAGGGCCTCCGATGGCTTGGTTTGCTTGCGACACTGTCCTCATTCCTCGGTTCCCTGGGGCGTGCCTGTTCTTGCAGTTGCCGGAACTCAACTCGCTTCGATGGCCTCAGACGGCCCAACAGGTGTAGCAAGACCCTCCAGTGGCTGAGGGCCGCCAGCGAGTTGATCAGATGTAGCTCAAATTGCTTGGGTTGCCTCCATCCTTCTAGACTGCACAGGCGGCGCAACTTGGGGAAGGCTGACGAGGGTTTGGTGCTCTGATCGGCGTTATCCTCTTCCACAGGGTTTCAATGGTGCCCTCTGGGACCAGGATCCTGGCTACCTGGTGCAATGCCTGGCGGATCTTTCCCAAGTTGTCAGCTCTTTCCTTTTGGGAGGCGCTGGGGTGATCCAAGAAGAATGATGGCAGGTGTTCCTGGCACCGGGCAACGGGAGGTCCCTCTTCCTTGGGCAGGAACCCCCTCCTCGCTTGTCTGGCATGGCTGATCAGTCTCCTGTCGCCCAGTCTCCCCTCGTTTCCTCTCTCCTGGAACTTGAGACGGAGTTCCCTGTCACACTACTGGACCAGTCGGAGCGATGGCTGTTTCGAGCTGTGTCCTCTTGACATGGAGCCAGCTTCCCCCTGCCTCTGCCCCATGTTCCTCGGGTCCCCGTTTAGCTTTTTTCATCGTGGCCGTGGGGCTGCTCTCGCCCATTTGTCGGTCCCTCTCCTCTCCCATTCTCTCCAGGGCGTGTATCACCTCTTCCTCTCCTTGGGCGGACGCTGTCCCATTTCTCCCTCGACTTCCCCGAGATCTGTTTGTGCTGCTCCGTCGTTCTCGACTGGAAATGCTGCTCGTTCCGATACAACGGGTCTCCCTGGTCCACTCAGGCTTGAAGACAGGACTTAAGGTGGCTCGGGCTCCTCCGTCGCTTCTTGTTCGAATCGGATCGCTCGCGCACCCGGGACTCTCTCCACGACCTCCGTCCCTCGTCGTCCGAGCTGCTGCTCTCCTCTGTCCGAGCCTCCCCTCTCTCCAGCCGAGCCGCTCCCCTCCAGCTTGCCTGACCGGGCCCCCTTTCCTGGTCGGAGTCTTCGAGAGTCCCCCTCCCGGGTCAGACCCACCCCCGCCTCGAAGCTGAAGGTGACCCCTCTCCCCTTGGCTACTGCCTTCCTGGCGCTCTCTCCCCTCCTGACTGGAGTCGGACAATTCCCCCTCCCTTGAAGCACTTTGACAGTATGTCTCATTTAAACCATTAACATATGAAGCATGTTTACAGGGCCTTACACGTCGTTTCCTTTTTGATTGTTCCTTATTGCATGAATATGTATGATTTGTCACCTTAGCTTTAATGACAGATTTTTCTTTGACAATTTGAATTTGTTCTTTTACAAATTCAATGACTGGAAATACGTAACATCTGTTTCTGATTTATTTGATGACAAGCTTTTCCCCATGATCCAACATGGAACAGTCCCATTACTTTGTTTTTCAAGCTCAGGTGTTAGTAGTGGATAATCCTGTGAATCCAAAACAGGAGAGGTCAGTCCAGTTGCATCATCATAAACACTGTCTTTAGATGATTCTAAACAATTTTGGATTTCTCTGTTTTGACATTTTGACTTATCAATATATTGAAAATCTTTAACTTTCTGTGAATTTGCATTCATCAAGGTAGTTTGGTTTGCACATGTAACTCCTTCCATTGATTCATTTGTTGATATATCTATTTTATCAAAGAGAACAGGTGTTAATTCGAAGGAATATTCACTGTAATTTTAAAAAATAAACAACACAAGTTCATCAAAATTTTCAAACACAAGTAATACTGCTGCACCATTTTCTGCAACTGAACCTCTCAAGTTGCGTTCATGTGAATCAAATATTGCAAACATATTTTCTTGTACATTGACATGGAGTGCCAAAGTAAGCTGATTTACAGTTAACAAAAGATTATTTGATATCAATGAAGCTTGAATCAAAGACTAAAAAAAACATGTTTCCCCAGCCTGCCAATTTTGATCTTAATGTGGCCATAATATGTACTTTAGCGACAGTTGATGTTGACTGTTGGTTAGTGAACTGGGAAGATGATCATGTCCTTAATATCCACAATGACCTGTACTATGTGCTATATTTGAATACAGATGTGTTCCTTCAACTAGAATATTGTCTAAATCAGTGGCATTGTAGTTTGAGTGCAAGAAACCAAAATCAAATGCTACTAATGCCATTAATGCTATTGCTGTACACTGAATTCCACCAAATGGTTGGAAGACATGACATGACTGGTGATAATTGGCATTAAAACCTCTTACCATCGTGTCAGCACCGAAGATTCCCCTAGGCAATGGCGATAGTTTTGGGATCAGTTATTTTAGCAAAGTTCTTGTGTTTTTTTTGCTTACTATAGCGTTTGCTTGATTTCAGTAACTTTTATCATTATATGAAAAGGAAAGTTTATGATACTTGAATATAATACCAAGCGCAAAAAAATACTTGATCATAAGAGATATAATGTTTTTTTTTAATGAGAACACAATTACTGGTCCCTCCCTACATTCAGAAAAACACGAGGTGACAAACATTCCCAATAATTTGGGGGTTCCTGTTTTAATCAGCACGGCAGAGGCAGCTGCCTGGCTTATCTGGTGACCTAACCAATATTTTCATTAGCGGGTTCAAGAGCGCTCTGCTTTAGCGAGGGGGGGCGGGATAGCGCAGTGGTTAGCGCGTTCGGCTTCGGATCATGAGGTCCGGGGTTCGAATCCCGCCAGGGGCACGGCAACTTTGTCTGCAGTAGAGAACTGTTCTATACGCAGTAAGGTTTGGGTGCAATGCTACACTGAATTCCAGCGTAGTATCACCCATGGTTCGCTAGTTCCAGCCGATGCTCGCAGGTTTCACCGCAATGCATAGCCACATGGCATTGCGGGCTTTCTCCCTGCCATAATACTAGCAGCCGCGATATAAGTGAAATACTCTTGAAAGCGGCGTTAAACCCCAACTCACCTCACCTCACCTTTAGCGAGGGTCCCAGCCGATGCTCGCAGGTTTCACCGCAAAGCATAGCCACATGGCAATGCGGGCTTTCTCCCTGCCATAATACTAGCAGCCGTGATATAAGTGAAATACTCTTGAAAGCGGCGTTAAACACCAACTCACTCACTCACTCACTTTAGCGAGGCGCTGGGGGTACGGCAGTGCTTATTACCAGTGATAGTAGGGCCTTGCTAAAATTAGCACTCTTGAACACGACAGCACTGCTCTAGATGCGTGCCACAGACATGTTTTACAAACAGATCGCGAAATTATATATCAGTGTCTTGAAACAACTTTATAGTGAAACAAGCTTTAAAGAAAGACATTTTGATAGGTTTGACTGTTGTGATTTCATTGCTTAAATAGCCTATTTGAATGAATATCTAAGAAATAGAAATAGAAATATATACATGCAGATGATAATGATTTCTCAAAGGAGCAGTCAGTTTATGCAATAATATATCATATGTTTTGTTATCAATTTGACACTCTGTCAGGCTTTAACCAGTAAGGCTGTATTCTAAATCCTAGCGATAATTTGCAAGTGATAATATTTGCCATCTTTTCAAGTACAACATGGATTCTAAAAAATGCATGTTACCTGCAATGCATTCTCCAATTCACCATACGCCAATTCTAGAGTGAGCACTAACGACCGGCTGTCGCCGGTCAATAATTCATATGACTTCTTCTCATAATATGGTATTATTTCTGTTTAGCTGGACTGTTGGGTGCACTTGATGACAAACATGCGGCGATCCACTATGTTTACTCAGTCAACAATGTAATGTTTAACTATGTTCAGCTGGCCTCGCATCCAGGCTAGCCCTCACATATACCTGGGATGCCCTTTCAGAGACAACTTGCTTTGCGTTTTCACAGTCTGTTTTAGCTTTGTAAAACACATGCGAAAATGATTTTTAGACATTAGTTTTCTAAAATCTCCCCCTGAAAATAAATGTTGTTCTTATTCCATACATCTCTCATTTATTATACAGGTAATTTGTTCAGTTATTTAAAATGTTGTAAAAGAAAATCACATATAGCTAACATATATAATATATAGCTGGAATGTCAACACTTTGAATAAATTGGGATTTCAATGGAGTAACTACATAAAACGTGTTAATATTGTGTCAATCTGTTGATTGTCTTATTTAGGAAAAAAAAACTTAATTATCATGAGCTTTCTTTTCACACTCCTTCACTTATTAAATATTCAATCTGAAATAAAAGACTTACACTCAGTCTATGCTATTCTAGAGTTGTAGCGGAAATTTGCCTCTCTGTTGACCACTTATTTCCTGCGTTAGGGATGACCTTAGTGGATCTTTTCCCCTGTTCTGCCCAGGAGAGAGGGGAGCGTTAATCCTCAACATACAGGACAAGCTTTGAATAAACAAACAGAGGCTCTCGGGCGCGTGTCAGCTGTCTAGTGTGTGTTAATGTTTGAATGAACTTTAGAAAGCTAGAATACCTAGGAGGCCCTTCAAGATAATTTGGCTGACAACTTGCTTTGCGTATTCACAGTCTGTTTTAGCTTTCTAAATGACATATGTATATCAAAGCAAGTTTACCTAGACTTAATTCACTTTGTATTTGTTTTATTTGTATAAGATCTACCGCTGCTTGAGTAGTGTTCCGTAGGTAAAATGATCTTTGGATTGTAAAAAGGATAAACAAAATAATAAAAGAGAGATTCATTCTTTCATTCATCATAATAAAAATTATATCTTTATAACCAAATGACAGAAAAAATGAATATGAAATTATGAAATAAGAACTGTAATTCAATATAAAAAAAAAGTTTAGGTAAAACATCTAGATAGCTTTAGCATTGATGTGGCTGTATACAGTTAGCAGGAAAATCTCTTAGCTGTATACTTGAGTAAACTACTGGTCTCTGGCCAATAAAACTGGTGCTGAAATTGATGTCATGATCTATTTTTAGGTGACCTATTATATGTTGCTGAGGCTGTTATGATCATAATTAAGGCAAGTGACCTATTTTCTATTGTAAACCCCCTATTTTCTTGAAATACCAGTTTAAAACAGCTTTCAGATTTAGTATAAATAACCTTGAAATTTTAATGTTACTTAAATCCTTTCTTCATTGCCATTGAAAAAGGTATGATCCAGCCAACAGTTAACCTCAGGCCGATTATTGAAAGACATCTTATCTAAGAAAAAGTAAGTAATTATTTTTTTTTATGTTTTATCCAAAGGGACCATTGTTCTTTTTTTACTTTTAAACTCATCAGGCCTAAAAGGCAGGATGGGCTTATAGGCATGGCATGGCATGGAGTCCGGCGTATGTAAACTTTTCGCTTTTTCGACTTCTTCTCCAGAACCAATTACTCTAGAGAGCTGAAATTTTATGTGCAGACTCCTTGGCCAATGGGGATTCTAAATTGTAGATTTCGTGACCCCGTGACCCCAAATGGGGTCACAGGGGTCACATCCTTAAAAACCTATTTTCATCTTCTCCAGTTCCAAAAGGTCTAGAGAGCTGAAAAGTTTTGTGCAGGCTCCTTGGCCAATGGGGATTCTAAATTGTAGATTTCGTGACCCCCAAGACCCCAAATGGGGTCACAGGGGTCACATCTTTAAAAACCTATTTTCATCTTCTCCAGTTTCAAAAGGTCTAGAGAGCTGAAAAGTTGTGTGCAGACTCCTTGGGTAATGGGGATTCTAAATTGTAGATTTCGTGACCCCGTGACCTCAAATGGGGTCTCAGGAGTCACATCCTTAAAAACCTATTTTCATCTTCTTCTCCAGTTCCAAAAGGTCTAGAGAGCTGAAAAGTTGTGTGCAGACTCCTTGGCCAATGGGGATTCTAAATTGTAGATTTCGTGACCCCATGACCCCAAATGGGGTCACAGGGGTCACATCCTTAAAAACCTATTTTCATCTTCTTCTCCAGTTCCAAAAGGTCTAGAGAGCTTAAAAGTTGTGTGCAGACTCCTTGACCAATGGGGATTCTAAATTGTAGATTTCGTGACCCCATGACCCCATGACCCCAAATGGGGTTACAGGGGTCACATCCTTAGAAACCTATTATCATCTTCTTCTCAAGTTCAAAAAGGTCTAGAGAGCTGAAAAGTTGTGTGCATACTCCTTGGCCAATGGGGATTCTAAATTGTAGATTTCGTGACACCGTGACCCCAAATGGGGTCACAGGGGTCACATCCTTAAAAACCTATTTTCATCTTCTCCTCCAGTTCCAAAAGGTCTAGAGAGCTGAAAAGTTGTGTAGAGACTCTTTGGTCAAAGGTGATTCTTAATTGTAGGATTGGTGACCCTGTGACTCCAAATACAGGTCACAGGGGTCATGATCTAAAAACCTATTTTTTGCTTGTTAACAATGTATTACTTGAGATAACTTAGATATTCAACCTTAGATAATAAATCAAACCCTGATGAGCTACAGAGCCCATGGCTCTATTTTGTTTTATTTGAAAGTGCCCTTTTCTTTTTTTTTTGGTTTAGAGTGACCATTAATTGGGTCTACCCCAGAGGTATTCCATTCTGAAATGTACAGAAAAAATAATACTTAAAACATATGATGATATATGTAATACACTATTTCAATCTATTACTATATTTGACAATTTAATTTTTGAGATAATCAATGACTTTAAACCAAGTGTGAAAAGTATGTTTATAACACAACAACAAAACCTCAGATATTTACTTACACAATAAGGAGGTTCTCCTTGAGGCTGGCTACCTCCTCCTTTAGTTTATTCACCTCCGCCTTTAATGTATTCACCTCCTCCTGAATAGGGGTGACAAAGGGGGCTGGTTGGGACATCAATATAGTCCTATAAGCAAAACAGTTGTGACATAGGTAAAATACTCTGTATTTCCACATGACATCAAATGTATTATAGACAGTTAAGAGAAAACAACTTACAAAGGCGATAGAGGTCTGTATTGTTGTACAGGGGGGGTTACTGTTGTAGCTGCTAATGCAGTGGGTGGGGCTGGAGCCTCTGATGCTGATACAGCTGATGACACAGCTTGCTAAACAAAACAAAAAAAACAATTACATATTTTCATAAAGTTTCAGTCCTTTTTTAAACATTTTTAATTAGTTCAGTAATAAAACAATGAAAACACTTATTATAATTTTGTAAAACAATTAATAAAAAAGGGAAAACATAAATGTATTACTTACCGTTTCTAGGTTTTCCAAAAACCTTATCAGCTCCAATTCATCCCTGTAACCAATACATGGGGTATATGTAACAGTAACAGTTAACACTATATGTAAAATATGACTTTGTAAAAAAATCTTACAATTCTTATTATAATAAATATGATAAGGTTTTACACACATTTCCTTTACAATCCTCATGAAATCCTTTGATAATACTTTAATTAACAAATACTGATAAAATAACTTACACATCCAGGAACCCATCCATGGCATTTTCATTACTGAAAAAAAAATAAAGTCATGGTAAGGAATATTAACATATGTGTAGGATAATGCAAGAAATTTTGCAATTATACAAGGTATACTCACAAGTTGTTCATATTTTCTGGGGACTGTTAAAGAAGATGGTTTGCTGTATGTGGTTTGTCAAAGGAGACTAAAACATTATCCTAATTAAGGGTGTATTTTGTATCTCAATGCGCATCAGTCAACATGTCACAATGTACCCAAACCTACCCTTACATTTTAATCTTTAATTTTCTTTTGTATATATGTTGTAATCATTTAAAAGAAATAATAAAAGAGATTCATTCATTCATTCATTCATTTAAAAAACATATCTTTATAACATAAATTATTTTATGAAATTATGACCTTAAGTCATAAGAATTTCAATTCAATATCAAATTTCAGGTAAACAACTAGATAGCGTAAACAATTTATATGACTATTGGTGTCCATATGATATGTTGATTTCTACATAGTAACAAACACGTTTCTTCATGCTTGAGGGCATAACTGCATGACCAGTACAGGTTTGAGAATGTCTCATAAACGCTTGAGCGAACCCATGGCTTTTAAGAGAATAACCTTGGGCTAGCAGTGGATTGTTAACTGATAAAGTTGGACACTGGACTTTCTTCGTCTTAAGCTGTTCATGCTTGAGTGAACTTTAGACAGGTTTATGATAAAGTACATGTACCAGTTCTCTTAGTTAAGCAAAACATGACTGTTTTATTCTGTGTATAATTCATTTTTACTATTGAAAGTACACAAATCTATGATACAGTTTTATAGGCATTTTTACCAATGTAATATTTTACCCCATTGTATTTTTTAGTAACCAGTAAATATAAATATGCAACTTTTATTTTAAATATACATGCTTTAATAATTTATAATGTCTCATAGGGGCTATTGCAGATGGACAGTGTTACCAACTGTATTTTGTATGTATTTATTGTTTTATTGTAAACTGAATGACACTTGAATAAAAGTTAATTTGTGCAGTTTAATTTTTTTTGTGAACAATAAATAAAAAAACGAATTACTAACAGCTTCCAACTGCTTTGTTGGAATAAATTTTAATAGATAATTTGTTTATGAGTCATGACCATTTATTAAGCAAGTGGGAAGAAAAAAGTTCAGTCATAATGTATGAAAACAAGTAAAGCAACTAACCCATTTTGAAAACATAATACTTTCAAGTGATCTAATTTGTTTATTATTTCACAGATGCGGTAATGATGTCATAATCTATTTTTAGGTGATGTCATATCTGTTGACTCAACTGAATTAAGGACCTAATTCGGTCAATTGACCCAATTGTTATTGTATACCCACATACTTGTTTGAAAACCAGTTTAAACCAGTTTTTAGATTTAGTATAAATAATCTTGAAAATATAATATGACTTAACTCCTTTATTCATTGCCATTGAAAAAGGTGTGACCCAGCAGAATCTCAGATGATTATTATCTAAGAAAATGTAAGTAATTATTTTATTATCATGAAAATACTTTTAAAATGTTTTAACCAAAGGACCATTGTTCTTTAAAGAAAATTTTTTTGTGATTCACTTGATAACACGATGACAAATGCAGTGTTTTCAGTCTTTTGATGACAGCAAGGAGTTACAAGCAACCATTAAAATTGAATCGATAAATCAATTGAAAATCGACTTAAAAAATAATAGTTATTTAGGCTCCATATTTTATTTGACTGCCCGTATTTAAAAAAAAAAATTAACTTTCATTTATTTGATCCAGGTTAAAACCTGGGATCAGGAACAGCTACTCGATTCTGAAATGAACAAAAACGCAAACATAAGCTTCAGTATAGGATATTATGTAAAATAAACTAATTATTCTGATAATTTTCATATTGAGATGAGATGTAGCTAAGCAAAAATAAATATTTATATGTGACAACATAATAATAAAGAATTACATACGTACATGAAATCGAGCTGTTCCCTCATCAGGGTAACCTGTCTTTGGAGATTTTCTATCTCCTGTTGGATAGGCATAATGAATGGGGCTGGCCTAGTCATTGCGACCGTCCTATAAATAAAAAAATCAAAATAGGTAAATACTAGTATTTTTACACATGACATCAAGTGCATTATAGTCAGTTAAGAGAAAAACATCAACTTACAGTGGTGAGACGGGTCTACAGGGAGGAGTTTGTTGCTGTGCCTGTTGTTGTGGTTGCTGAATGTCAGGTTGTTGCTGTTGTGGTTGATGAACGTCAGGCTGTTGTTGTGGTTGCTGCTGCTGATGTATCTGCTGCTGCTGCTATAAAACATGAGAACAATTTAGTAATTCATAAACCTTCAGGTCTTTTTTTAAATGTCTTTCGTTTGTTTCTTAATTAGTTCAGCAGGGAAAATAAACCCTAGTTGTTTCAACTGTGAACACAATAAAAGAAATTGTATAAATACTTGCATTTCCTCTAAGAACTGGGTGATTTCTTGATCAACCCTGTAAGCAATACATAGGGTGAAAGTAACAGTTAACACAATATGAAGAAAATTACATTGTAAAAACAATCTTACTAATTATGATAAGGATTTTTACAAACATTCCTTTACATTGCTCATGTAATTTTATGTTCATTAACAAGTATTATAGTCATAGCATTACGACCTCTGGAAAAAATGAATGCAAATGTCATATTGACACACATAGAAAATGTCATGAAAAGTCATCAAACCCTACTGTTAAATGACAGTTTTGATATAGACATTGGCATGATTGATATGCCCAAGGTGTGAACTCGTTGCATTGGTATAATGAAGTTTATTCACCATTCTAACAGTGGAAGAAGCTGTAATGTCTATTCTCGTTGATTATGCTTACACGTGACAAAAGGTACTTTTAATCAAACTGTCGAATTCAAAAGATCATTGATATGACTTTGGCAAGAAATTTAGCGTCAGTTAATTCGTTTTAGTACCATAACAAAAGAAATAATCTCACCTTTTTTACCTCAACATTTGTGGACTTATTCATTTTTGAAATGCACAATAAAACAATTGAATTTTGGATTAATATTTCGGGGTATTAGAAAAACAGGCGAAATGGATAATTGTGGGATTAATTTTAAGATATAACATATGAACTGAGTTATCACGTATAACTATTCATTGGATTCATGCAACAGACATCATATGGACATCTTTAGAAAATATTTAAATCCATCCTGAAACTCACCATCGGAATTTAACATTTCTACTATATCCGGCGATGCCATTACATGGAAGGTTTCTCCGTCGATTGTTATTTCGATCAAAAAACTGGAAAGAGAAAAGATAATTAAGGATTAAGGTTGACACAGAAATTTCAAATCTGAAATATTTCATTGTTCTTTTGCAAACGATTATTTCATAAAGTACTCACGGAAATAGAAATAAAATGCTTTTTGGCATTTATTCTGTAATTTGGAATACACTGAAAATTTGAATGCTAAATATTCACTGGCAATCGTTTTTCCCAACTTTTGTTTAAGACAGTTTTGGTAACATTCCCGGAAAAAGAAGTGTTTACAGGAGAGAAAAACATGTCATTTTAACGCGTTGAAATATTGTCAATGTCAAAATGTACGTATCTGATGCAAGATAGTATGTATATGAGCTATAACCTCAATACAAACACAAATATTCAACAATTTTGTAAGATTCTTTATCAATGCTATGCCATTGGTTAGTCAATAGTTATGTTAAGTTTAAACTTTGTAATCTAGTAAAAAAAAAGTGAAATGTGGTGACAACTCTGCCTTCAATCAATGTAATATTAAACACTAATTTCTCAATAGATATACAAAACAAACAAAATGTCAATTTTTATAATTGCAAACTCACTTGTCCAGCTCATTTGACGCCATCTTGGTTAGTGTTCACACCCGCTCACTCCTCGTCTGACGGGGAGTAAACTCGTGATACCCGTGTTGGACGCTCGTGTTCTGCCCGAGACGTTTTTTAGGAACGTGCGCAACACGTGTTCCCGATGTTTTCTAATCGAACGCAACCAATGGTGCCAGTCTGTCAGCATTTAAAGCGTGGACCTCAAAAACAGCTTTTAGATCAGCTTGAAAATCAACTGTCAAACACTTGCCCCTAGGAAGAGATCTGTACTTGTATGTGTCTGGATTTTCCGCATACCCACACCATTTTTACATGCCCAGGTCATGATTACCAAATACATGGGGAATGATTTATCTCAGTCCTTTTCTAACTGCATCTTCATTGTTCTTGTTTTGGGCTAAAGCATAGGAGTAGCATTTCTTCAAGAAAGTGATCACCTTTGTGGAGAGATTTAAGTTGGTAGAGTGGGCTGGTTAGTGATTTTTGTGCATGATTAATGTCAGTCCATTTGACATTATCAGGATCAAACTTGTTTCTAATGTATGATAAGGTGTTTGACTCGTCATCCATTACGATGCATTTCACTGCTGATTTGTTACTGCATGTTTATGTAAGAAGTTCAAGACCTGATATGAAAAACCATGGGTGGATACGAAGCAGAAACTATAATAATTAAAACTCGCGTTTCTTTTGCTGTTAAGTATATTTTTAATTTTACTCGCCACTGCTATTATATATACTCACTATTTAGCAGCTCCGACTAAGTTGGAGCTGCTATCAGTTTTTGCGCAGTTTCCATCGCCGTCGCCCGCGCGTTTTGTATTTGCTATCACTCTTTTCCTAGAAGGTTTTTAGAACTCCTATACATAACTTCTTACTTATGCCCCTGGGGAATTATTTTGACATGTTCATATTCAAGGTCAAAGGTCAAGGTCACAAGTTCTGAAATTGCTAAAAAAAAATCCTTGTAAACATGATAACTTCAAACTTTTGTTTGTGCTATTAGGCTCTTATTTGGTATATTTGAACTATGGAGAAATACCAAGATTTGAAAACGTTTTCGCTAAAATCTGTCAAAAGGTCAAGGTCACAGTGAGGTAAAAACTTAGGCATGCTTTTGTGAATATGCCTTATTTTACATATGAACACTTTGAGTCATTGCATGTTGTTATTTGGGCTCCATATTTTATTTGACTGCCCGTATTTAAAAAAAAAAAATAACTTTCATTTATTTGATCCAGGTTAAAACCTGGGATCAGGAACAGCTACTCGATTCTGAAATGAACAAAAACGCAAACATAAGCTTCAGTATAGGATATTATGTAAAATAAACTAATTATTCTGATAATTTTCATATTGAGATGAGATGTAGCTAAGCAAAAATAAATATTTATATGTGACAACATAATAATAAAGAATTACATACGTACATGAAATCGAGCTGTTCCCTCATCAGGGTAACCTGTCTTTGGAGATTTTCTATCTCCTGTTGGATAGGCATAATGAATGGGGCTGGCCTAGTCATTGCGACCGTCCTATAAATAAAAAAATCAAAATAGGTAAATACTAGTATTTTTACACATGACATCAAGTGCATTATAGTCAGTTAAGAGAAAAACATCAACTTACAGTGGTGAGACGGGTCTACAGGGAGGAGTTTGTTGCTGTGCCTGTTGTTGTGGTTGCTGAATGTCAGGTTGTTGCTGTTGTGGTTGATGAACGTCAGGCTGTTGTTGTGGTTGCTGCTGCTGATGTATCTGCTGCTGCTGCTATAAAACATGAGAACAATTTAGTAATTCATAAACCTTCAGGTCTTTTTTTAAATGTCTTTCGTTTGTTTCTTAATTAGTTCAGCAGGGAAAATAAACCCTAGTTGTTTCAACTGTGAACACAATAAAAGAAATTGTATAAATACTTACAACATCCATTTCCTCTAAGAACTGGGTGATTTCTTGATCAACCCTGTAAGCAATACATAGGGTGAAAGTAACAGTTAACACAATATGAAGAAAATTACATTGTAAAAACAATCTTACTAATTATGATAAGGATTTTTACAAACATTCCTTTACATTGCTCATGTAATTTTATGATCATTAACAAGTATTATAGTCATAGCATTACGACCTCTGGGAAAAATGAATGCAAATGTCATATTGACACACATAGAAAATGTCATGAAAAGTCATCAAACCCTACTGTTAAATGACAGTTTTGATATAGACATTGGCATGATTGATATGCCCAAGGTGTGAACTCGTTGCATTGGTATAATGAAGTTTATTCACCATTCTAACAGTGGAAGAAGCTGTAATGTCTATTCTCGTTGATTATGCTTACACGTGACAAAAGGTACTTTTAATCAAACTGTCGAATTCAAAAGATCATTGATATGACTTTGGCAAGAAATTTAGCGTCAGTTAATTCGTTTTAGTACCATAACAAAAGAAATAATCTCACCTTTTTTACCTCAACATTTGTGGACTTATTCATTTTTGAAATGCACAATAAAACAATTGAATTTTGGATTAATATTTCGGGGTATTAGAAAAACAGGCGAAATGGATAATTGTGGGATTAATTTTAAGATATAACATATGAACTGAGTTATCACGTATAACTATTCATTGGATTCATGCAACAGACATCATATGGACATCTTTAGAAAATATTTAAATCCATCCTGAAACTCACCATCGGAATTTAACATTTCTACTATATCCGGCGATGCCATTACATGGAAGGTTTCTCCGTCGATTGTTATTTCGATCAAAAAACTGGAAAGAGAAAAGATAATTAAGGATTTAGGTTGACACAGAAATTTCAAATCTGAAATATTTCATTGTTCTTTTGCAAACGATTATTTCATAAAGTACTCACGGAAATAGAAATAAAATGCTTTTTGGCATTTATTCTGTAATTTGGAATACACTGAAAATTTGAATGCTAAATATTCACTGGCAATCGTTTTTCCCAACTTTTGTTTAAGACAGTTTTGGTAACATTCCCGGAAAAAGAAGTGTTTACAGGAGAGAAAAACATGTCATTTTAACGCGTTGAAATATTGTCAATGTCAAAATGTACGTATCTGATGCAAGATAGTATGTACATGAGCTATAACCTCAATACAAACACAAATATTCAACAATTTTGTAAGATTCTTTATCAATGCTATGCCATTGGTTAGTCAATAGTTATGTTAAGTTTAAACTTTGTAATCTAGTAAAAAAAAAGTGAAATGTGGTGACAACTATTCATCTGCCTTCAATCAATGTAATATTAAACACTAATTTCTCAATAGATATACAAAACAAACAAAATGTCAATTTTTATAATTGCAAACTCACTTGTCCAGCTCATTTGACGCCATCTTGGTTAGTGTTCACACCCGCTCACTCCTCGTCTGACGGGGAGTAAACTCGTGATACCCGTGTTGGACGCTCGTGTTCTGCCCGAGACGTTTTTTAGGAACGTGCGCAACACGTGTTCCCGATGTTGTCTAATCGAACGCAACCAATGGTGCCAGTCTGTCAGCATTTAAAGCGTGGACCTCAAAAAAAGCTTTTAGATCAGCTTGAAAATCAACTGTCAAACACTTGCCCCTAGGAAGAGATCTGTACTTGTATGTGTCTGGATTTTCCGCATACCCACACCATTTTTACATGCCCAGGTCATGATTACCAAATACATGGGGAATGATTTATCTCAGTCCTTTTCTAACTGCATCTTCATTGTTCTTGTTTTGGGCTAAAGCATAGGAGTAGCATTTCTTCAAGAAAGTGATCACCTTTGTGGAGAGATTTAAGTTGGTAGAGTGGGCTGGTTAGTGATTTTTGTGCATGATTAATGTCAGTCCATTTGACATTATCAGGATCAAACTTGTTTCTAATGTATGATAAGGTGTTTGACTCGTCATCCATTACGATGCATTTCACTGCTGATTTGTTACTGCATGTTTTTGTAAGAAGTTCAAGACCTGATATGAAAAACCATGGGTGGATACGCAAGCAGAAACTATAATAATTAAAACTCGCGTTTCTTTTGCTGTTAAGTATATTTTTAATTTTACTCGCCACTGCTATTATATATACTCACTATTTAGCAGCTCCGACTAAGTCGGAGCTGCTATCAGTTTTTGCGCAGTTTCCATCGCCGTCGCCCGCGCGTTTTGTATTTGCTATCACTCTTTTCCTAGAAGGTTTTAAGAACTCCTATACATAACTTCTTACTTATGCCCCTGGGGAATTATTTTGACATGTTCATATTCAAGGTCAAAGGTCAAGGTCACAAGTTCTGAAATTGCTAAAAAAAAATCCTTGTAAACATGATAACTTCAAACTTTTGTTTGTGCTATTAGGCTCTTATTTGGTATATTTGAACTATGGAGAAATACCAAGATTTGAAAACGTTTTCGCTAAAATCTGTCAAAAGGTCAAGGTCACAGTGAGGTCAAAACTTAGGCATGCTTTTGTGAATATGCCTTATTTTACATATGAACACTTTGAGTCATTGCATGTTGTTATACACTATATAAAGTGTTCATTGATGGTGTGACCTTGAAGGTCAAAGGTCAAGGTCACGTTAATCTTTTGATGCAATTTTGAAAGAAGAAATAGGTTTTAAGAACAAACTTGTGAAAAGTGACCCCAGTGATGATTAGTAATAACTCGAATAATGAACAAATTTTTGTTAAAAAGTATTCCCATTTTATTGATGCTGACGAGAAGGCGGAACAGGGAAAGTCGAGACCCTAAGTTTCGGAGCTGCTCTGCTTGTGGTGTCCCGCAAACGCTAATCTAGTTTCCATTGTCCTAGATTATACATCATTTAATGTCTGCTTACAATTTTCCAGTTCGAATCCCGCCAGGGGCACGGCAACTTTGTCTGCAGTAGAGAACTGTTCTACACGCAGTAAGGTTTGGGTGCAATGCTGCACTGAATTTCAGCGTAGTACCACCCATGGTTCGCTAGTTCCAGCCGATGCTCGCAGGTTTCACTGCCACAAGGCGTTGCGGGCTTTCTCCCTGCCATAATACTAGCAGCCGCGATATAAGTGAAATAATCTTGATCCGAAGCCGAACGCGCTAACCACTGCGCTATCCCGCCCCCTAGCGGTAGCGAATCATACTTATTTAATTAATGAGGCTCCATGGAGCGGGTCACAGACGATCCCTCGTCTATGGTTAATCAGTCACGCCTCAATGATTCTTTTCAAAACGAATCGCGGCGGTGATAGCTGCATTGTTAAAATGGGTAAATGAAAATCGTCTAAATAACCAATTACAAGTGTATGTTGTATCGATTTTAAGCTTAATTGATTCCGATATTTAATCTACGTAGAGGAAATAATATGTCATTCTCGTGAAAAGAGCATTACACGGGATCTTTACAACTTACGAGTACTGTATCGCCGCTAATGGCTGCAATACTGCCGAAGCGGCGTTAAACAATAACTCACGAGTACTGTAGACAATTGCATGTCTGTTCAGTATTTGAAGGATTGGTACAATGGTTAATATAATTATTTCTTGCAGTTGATGAGGATTGTATTCATTGTAACATGTAATTGTTTTTGCATTAGGCACCGCGCGGATATATAGTGGTGAGTTTGGCTAGCTCACATGGGTAACATGATACCGTCATTGCGCATGTTGTTAGGGAAGTTCAATGTGGCTAGGGGCGGGATAGCGCGTTCGGCTTCGGATCAAGAGGTCCGGGGTTCGAATCCCGCCAGGGGCACGGCAACTTTGTCTGCAGTAGAGTGAGTGAGTGAGTTGGGGTTTAACGCCGCTTTCAAGAGTATTTCACTTATATCGCGGCTGCTAGTATTATGGCAGGGAGAAAGCCCGCAACGCCATGTGGCTATGCACTGCGGTGAAACCTGCGAGCAGCGGCTGGAACTAGCGAACCATGGGTGGTACTACGCTGAAATTCAGTGTAGCATTGCACCCAAACATTACTGCGTGTAGAACAGTTCTCTACTGCAGACAAAGTTGCCGTGCCCCTGGCGGGATTCGAACCCCGGACCTCTTGATCCGAAGCCGAACGCGCTAACCACTGCGCTATCCCGCCCCCGTCTGCAGTAGAAAACTGTTCTACACGCAGTAAGGTTTGGCTGCAATGCTACACTGAATTTCAGCGTAGTACCACCTATGGTTCGCTAGTTCCAGTCGATGCTCGCAGGTTTCACCGCATAATACTAGCAGCCGCGATATAAGTGAAATACTCTTGAAAGCGGCGTTAAACCCCAACTCACTCAATGTGGCTAAATATATCGCTTTAAAGCTAATAAGCATGGTCAATGCTGTAATCAGGATAGCCTGCTTCCTATCAGCCCGCTGACCTCGCCGCATTGTCTTTGCTGACCCGACCATCTTTGGCAGTAAATATTATCACTTGCGAAAACTATTTGCGGAAATCCACAGATTAAATATGAAAATAAATAATTTCTAAATACAAAGAACGTGATATACCAACTCATCAATTATTTTTAAAACTCTTGCTTTCCTACAAATGAAAAACAACTATTCACACCAGTTTATAAATAAAAATAGAGCCATTGGCCCTGTAGCTCATCAGGGTTTACATTGTTTAATGGAGTTAGCAATATATTGTCTCAATATAATGCACAATCCCTAGCCCTGACAATTCTTAGTCTTGACATTGAGAGAGAGCATTCAGCAAGGTCAACACACAAGAGATTATATGCAATATGCTGACCCCTTGGCTCTGGTGACGAGCCAGCTGGGCTTTTACAGCCAAATTATGTCTGCCTTGCACTAAACACTGGCAGCACTGATCTAACTGTATAAGGTTTAGAGAGAACAGGCAATGTGATGAATCTCATGGTACATAGTACAATTTTGAATCACCTTGGCTAAATAATCTTTGCACAATTTTAACGGTTCTAAGCCTTCTGAACGCAATATTCCTTCTAGTTTGTTCTGGAGAAGAAGATGAAGAAGATGAAAATAGATTTTTATGTTTTTACCTGTGAGGGCCTTTTTTTATAATATCCACAATATTCAGTTCATAGGCTATTCAATAGTTCTCATTTCACGTCGATTACATCAATTTTACAAACATGTGTATAATGGAGACGTGATCTTTGACATATATTTCTCATTCCTACTGAATTGCAAAGTTTTTTTTCTTCTCAATTCTGCATTTCTCAAACCCAAGTTAGGACTCACATATCTAAAAGATGAGATGACTCTCCCTCAGGTATTTTACTAAGAAACCACTAAATAGTGAATGAAGTGCACATAAAATATCAGTTCAAAATTCAATTTAAACATGTTTTTAGGCTGTGGCCCATATTTGGGGTCACCAAATTTACAAGTTTGAATCCCCATTTCCTAAAGAGTTTGCACACAATATTACAGCTTTCAAGGTCTTTTTGTACCGGAGAAAAAGATGAAAACAGGATTTAAGGTCATGGCCTGTGAGACCCTTATACGGGGCCATAGGGTCACCAAATCTACAATTTAGAATCCCCCTTGCCCAAGGAGTCTGCATAAAAAATTTCAGCTCCCTAGACCCAGTGGTTCTGGAGAAGAAGTCGAAAAAGCGAAAAGTTTACGGACGGACGGACCAACATCTCGTGGTATCTTTAATGTTCAATAAAAGGAGAGCTAATCTGGTTCAAAAGGCAAGTGGTAACTTCATGTCCAGTAAATGAAGGGGTAAGTTTAAGCTTATTGGGTAGCATTAAGGAGGTTGGATACAAAATATATCCCATTGTAAACATTGCTGAATTTGGTATTATTTTGTTGCAAAATATGTCCTGAATCTAATTATGTCATAAAAATAGCATGTTACCACGGCATTTGTTCAAAAAGTGGCCGCTCCCGAGGGCAACGGTGGTGAAAATATTAAATTATTTAAAAATTCTCTCCGTGGTAAAATATTTAATATTATTATTAAAAATGAGTTTTATTAAAAGGACATTTCGATAAGTATTTCAAATAAAACAGAAAAATCCATCCTCGGGGCAATATGTAGTAATTATCACTTTAGTTACTCCTCGGAAAAAACTTAATTTTACAAAATATTGATTCATTAATTAAATAAAACAATGAAATCAAGTTAGTGAGTTATTGTTTAACGCCGCTTCGGCAATATTGCAGCCATTAGCGGCGACAATGAAATCAAAAAGACTATATTACTGATGACTGGGCAGTATACCATATTTGACAAAATAAATCAAATCTGAGTGTTTGTCTCAAATCAAACAAGTAATTGTCACAAACGTGACCATGTTCCCCACCATTAAGAAATGAGCTAAAAGAATGGACACACAGCTTGTACCGAGTAGTGACATGTTTGATTCAATTATTGTTATTTCGGGCAAAGTATTGTTGAAAACGGGGTCACGTATTCCCCAAATGAAGACCGGTACCAAATTTGAAGACTCTAGGTACAGCAGTTCATGAGATATACAATCAGTCTTGTAGTTACCTTGAAAATAATTTCAAGGTCACCCAAATCGACTGGTATCTGGATATTCCCCACATAAAGACTGATACTAAATTTAAAACCAATAGTTCTAGCGGTTCATGAGGAATCGCACCAACAACATTTTCAAAACTGGTCAAAGTCTCGCCCTGACCTTGAAAATGAGGTTAAGGTCACCGAAAACTTTTCAGGTCTGCGTATTCCCCAGATGAAGACTGGTACCAAGTTTGAAGATTCTAGGTTGAGCCGTTCATTAGATATCGCGCTAACAAGAAGCGGGACGTACGGAGCTGAATACTATGTCCCCCGCTCCGCGCTTCGCGGCGGCGGGGGACAAAAATCAAATTTAAGCTATCACACAAGTCGCGGACTGATGTCCCAAGTTTCTACAAGTGTAAAACTGCATTAAACTTTGCTAAAAAAAAACAGTGTCTTTGTTCAAAAGATTTCCTACTCTTTATCTAGAGATTTAATCATGTTGTTAACTTTTTTTCCCCACAGTCTCCCATCCTCTTTTCCACAATGTCCCATTGTTTTCTGATGATTTCTGCACTGCCATTTTACATTCAGTCTTTGAAGGGCAGGTCCTTGCAGAGGAGCCATTGAAATACTGGGGCAAATACAACTTCAGTTCAGTTATATCTTGCTCGCACCAACGAACCCTTTTCTCTGCAAAAAAAAGTCAAAAGTGGTTTGTATCTGAAAATAAAGAGGTTCCTACTTATCACAGGAAAATTCAGTATGAAAGTTATTTATTAATAAGGACTACAGGCATTATTTACATCAAGCATCATGTTTCTGTGTCAAGTTAAAAAGACTTATCTGAAATGCTCAGCTCATCATTACCTGAGCTCTGCTATAAATGATATAAAGTTAAACTTTGACATTGCAAATCCTCAGAATATAGCCATTGGCTCGACAGTTCATCAGTAATTGTGGGATTTAAAATTAAGACTAGATGTCACTTCAAGTTCATAAGAAATGAAAACAACTATTAGGGTATGATCTCTACAACACACTCATTTACACTGTGAGTTCAGGTCCAATGTCGAAAGTATTAAGAGTTAACTTTGTCAAATAGTAAAGAGTTTTCAAACAAAGAAGAGGTGAGGTGAGGTGAGTTGGGGTTTAACGCCGCTTTCAAGAGTATTTCACTTATATCGCGGCTGCTAGTATTACGGCAGGGAGAAAGCCCGCAACGCCAGGTGGCTAAGCATTGCGGTGAAACCTGCGAGCAACGGCTGGAACTAGCGAACCCTGGGTGGTACTACTCTGAAATTCAGTGTAGCATTGCACCCAAACCTTACTGCGTGTAGAACAGTTCTCTATTGCAGACAAAGTTGCCGTGCCCCTGGCGGGATTCGAACCCCGGACCCCTTGATCCGAAGCCGAACGCGCTAACCACTGCGCTATCCCGCCCCCTCAAACAAAGAAGAGTCAACTTACATAGGATATGAATTAAAGAGCAATATTGTCTAATTAATTGCGAGTTTAAACCGGTCCATAAATAGGGGGTTTGTGAAATTGAGTGTAATAAAGATGTCCAATCGGTGAGTACAAAAAGTTGAATGTACAGTTCATTCAATATAAATATTATCACATTTATTCAAATTGACCCTTGCAATATTCGTTTAAAGAAATATAACTTACTGTTCCTCCACACATATTTGTTAACAAATATAAGTTGCAATAAAATATATTAGCCCACCCCGTATTGGTTACTTTTTTAAAAAGTATCCACTTGTTTTAAGAATGAAGAATTATGCTTGACCATTTGACACCAACTTGTTATGCTTCTCTCTCCCTGTCTCCCCTCGTAGGTGTAGTGATTGTAAGAAAATCCAAATTTTATTTTTAAATGCTATTTACCCAAGGACTACCTATTTACGACTGGTACAGAATAATTGAGGTGAGATGAGTTGGGGGTTAAAGCCGCTTTCAATACATTTAAACTTTTTACTCCCAACATCAACGGTGATGTGTTTCGTGTCTTCGCGAGTTTTTACTGAAATCGGCACATTTATAAGACGCCCTCGACCGAGACTGCTATAACTGAGCAGCCAAAAGACTAGAGGACATTTCAAAGTCTAGAATAATTTGGAAAGAAATAAAGTATAGCATTAACCAGAGTAGTTCACCCATGAGTATAACATGTGTTGTGTATGTATAACATGAAACCTGGATAATATTTTACAAGAGCAAATGTCAAAGTGGAATTATATCAATTGGTTGTTAGTGTCTTCTCATGTTTCAATCAAAGTTGCAAAAACGTTTGGGTTTAGCTAATAAAAAGCACATAAAATTGAAACGTTGTTTTTCTCTTATTTACTAATATCATCTAATGTTATTATCCTTGGCTTCATTTTATTACTCGGTAAACTTCGTTGACACAACACTCCACTCAATGATGCCTTGAAAGCGCACTTTTGTTCAAAATCGGGACGGACAAACGGAGTTTATAATGTTTGGTTGATAAAACAGAAGTAATAAGCTGTCGGGAGAACAGCTCCGCTGAAAACCGCTCGTAAAATCCCCGTGAAGAAGAATGTCCCTAGTCTTTAGGCACTATTTCGTGATTTAGCATCATTAAAGTAAATGTATATCTTAATTAGACTTCGTGTACACGAATGCAACACGTTCCCGACAGGGACCATTCACTCGAACGCAGCTTGCTTCGCGGAACCACTTCGTATTCTATTGCAGAAACGCAACCGTATCACCTAATATGGGTATAGCTCAGTTCCAGAGAACCGAAGAAAACTGTCTGTCAATATTCGTGTGTTCTTTGTTGGACTCGCAGGCGTAGTGCCCACTGCACATTTAAGCTGAACAACTTTTTCTGCTATTTTGGAAACTATAAATTCATCCATTTCAGGTGTGTCTTGTGATCTCATTACCAAGTCACGTTACCTGTAATGACTTATAATAACTTTAAAATATTCAGATCTTTATTGCATGAAAATATTTATACAAATATAATTCGTACCCCGACTGATCGTACCCAACAAGGTGAGTGGAGGTTGGTTAAAATCGAACTATTCTTTACTTCAATATTTTTATATAATGGACAGTTGTACACACTCATAACTTGTCCCTCTCACCAATGTCGATGTGAAAGTCTGCAAGTTTAACCCGATTGTCAACATAGTCGAACCTCTGAATGTGGGTTATAACTGATGAAGCACTTCAAAGTTCTTTGTTCTTACAGGAACACCAACATACTGTGTTTGGATGCTCCAAGAAAAGCCTCTTTAAAAGTCCCCTCCAATAACAAAACTTGATGTCCTTGGGTCAAAACGTCTCCCCCCCCCCCCCCTTTTTTGATCTGCGATGGCTGTATACTCTCTTGATTTCCCACTGCGAGTTTTTGAACCAAGTTATTTTTGCAAACTGTGGGTTGTGGTATGAGAACCCTGCAAAAAACATCAAAGTACTGGAGTACTGAGAGCAGCTGTATAATGTAGGCCTACGCATTAACTAGAAACATGTTTAACCGTATCGATATGTTGTCAAAGGGTGACATGCGGTGGACATGTATAGCTCAGAAAGCAATGGAAGTCTGATATTTATCTCAAGAGACATTTTGAAAAAAAAGTATTTTTGTTATTAAGTCTTGCTTATCTTACAATCCACTGAAATGACAACACCAGCAGCCATGGTTATTAGCTGCCCCGACTTCTATCATTCTTTGTTGGCAGTAGAGAACTGTTCTACACGCAGTAAGGTTTGGGTGCAATGCTACACTGAATTTCAGTGCAGTACCACCCATGGTTCGCTAGTTCCAGCCGATGCTCGCAGGTTTCACCGCAATGTATAGCCACAAGGCATTGCGGGCTTTCTCCCTGCCATAATACTAGCAGCCGCGATATAAGTGAAATACTCTTGAAAGCGGCGTTAAACCCCAACTCACCTCACCTCGCTAGTTCCAGCCGCTGCTCCCAGGTTTCACCGCAGTACATAGCCATATGGCATTGCAGGCTTTCTCCCTGCCATAATACTAGCAGTCGCGATATACCAGTAAGTGAAATACTCTTGAAGGCAATGTTCAACCCCATCTCGCCTCGCTTGTTCCAGCCGATGCTCGCAGGTTTCACCGCAATGCATAGCCACATGGCGTTGCTGGCTTTCTCCCGGTCATAATACTAGCAGCCGTGTTTAAGTGAAGTGCTCTTGAAAGCGGCGTTAAACCTCAAACGTGATCATTGATTGAGCATGCATTTGCGAATATGCCATATTTGAACGATGAACACTTTGGATCATTGCATGGTTGATAACACACTCTTCCGCTAATGGCTGCAATACTGCCGAAGCGGTGTTAAACAATAACTCACTCACCACACACTCTTAAAAGTGATCATGGTTGAACAACTTGAACAAATTCCTGGCTTTGAGGCCCTCCATATTTGGTGTATATCAACTATGAAGAATTGCAAATATTTATAAAGGTTTTCTCTAAAATGTGTCAAAGGTCAACCATAGAAATTTTTTTTAACTATTAACACTTTAAATCATTTCACATTATACACCGTGAATATTGACCATTGATTATGTGACCTTGAAGAAGTTCAAGTTCATGTTGTCACTTTGATCAAAAGGTTTTAAGAACTGCAAGAATCAATGACTTTTTAACATGCTCACAATCAATATGAAACGTATGGGGACCCCCTGATAAACAAACTTGTGTTGTGACTTCAGTAATGATCCATTTATTATCCCCCGCCGCGCGAAGCGGGGGAAATAGTATTCGGCTGCGTCCGTCCGTCCGTACGAAATGGAATAACTCAAATACTATTCACTGGATTCTTTTCATATTTTGCATATGGGTTCATCATGGGAAGAGTAATGTTCCTACATATGTTTGTGACCTTGACCTTCATTTCAAGGTCACGAGGACACTTTGTCATTTTACCCTTGTCAGCGGGATATCACAAGAACCATTAGCTGGATTCTCTTAATATTTTACACATAGCTTCTCCAAGGAAAGACAAAGGGCTGATTAGATGTTGGTGACCTTGACAATATGTTCAAGGTCACTACGGAACTTCGAATTTTTCGACATGCTAATGTACATGTAATTCTTGTCAGCGGGATATCTCTAGAACCATTCACAGAATTCCATCATATCTTACAGAAAGCACCCCCTAGGGAAGAAAACGGGCTGATTAGATTTTGGTGACCTTGACATTATTCTCAAGGTCACAGTGGAACTTTGAATTTTCTTACTTGCTTATGTACATTCGCCGCTAATGGCTGCAATACTGCCGAAGCGACGTTAAACAATAACTCACTCACTCACTATGTACATGTAATTCTTGTCAGCGGGATATCCCAAGAACCATTCACAGGAATTGCATCATATCTTACACAAAGCACCTCCTAGGGAAGACGAAGGGCTGATTAGATTTTGGTGACCTTGACATCATTCTCAAGGTCACAGTGGAACTGATTTTTTCAACATAATGTACATCTTGTCAGCGGGATATCTCAAGAATCATTCACAGGAATTCCATCGTACCTTACACAAAGCACCTCCTTGGGAAGTCGAAGCGCTGATTAGATTTTGGTGACCTTGACATTATTCTCAAGGTCACAGTGGAGCTTTCACTTTTCCGACATGTTCGACCGTCGATTTTGCTGATATTGACATTATTTTTCAATTTGAAGTATTAATTTGCGGCGAGGGATCATGTCATCTTAGTGACAACCACTTGTATTTATTTGTAGTGACTCAAAATTGTGTGAAGATATCCAAGTGATAATTGTTGGTCTGAATACTTAGTATTAATAATAATAAAATTGCGCAATTTACTGTGGCTATGGAGAAAACAGAACGGGGAGACGAGACCTTCAGACCTTCACCTCGCTGGTTATAACCGGTGCTACAAGATGTCACAACAAAACATGGCGACATTGGTGAAACATTCTTCCATCCTGCAATTACACTATGAAATAGAAATAAAAACTCGCCTTCAGGATAAGTGGTAACAACACAACCATGGCGATAATGGCCGTATACATAAGGTTTGGGTGCAATGCTAAACTGAATTTCACCCATGGCGGCGTTAAACAATAACACATTATCTTGCCCTGCAGTAATGCTATCAGCCGTGACATAAGTGAAATACTCTTGAAAGCTGTGTTAAACCCCAACTCCCCTTCACCTGTGCACAGCGTACATGACTCTGCTAGTGGTCGGCGTGACAGGTGGTGTTGTCAAGCATCAAGGTACGGTAATTAAAGGTGTGGTGAGGATGTTTGATAATAGAATGAACTTGTGTCCAGAACGACTTCTTCTGTGTCTGCCACTAACCCTTGTATTCTTTCTTAAAAACAATGGCACATTTTGCTGGACATGTTATGTGTAGGATATGGAGCTCACAGAAAACAAAATATGTGAACATAAACAGTACATTACATATGGGAGGGGGGGGGGGGGGGGGGGGGGGGGGTATACTGGGTAAGCCAGTGAGGCGGAATAGTCGGGTGAGGAGCTGGAGGTTGATGGGAGATCATAGACGGGGTATGCCAGAGTTGGAGAATAGCCGGATATGGGGCTGCTTGTCTGGGGTGGGAAGGTCGTCTGTCGTTAAGTTGTCAAAGTCTGACTCGTCAGATGACTTCGTATAGAGGCCTTGCTAATGGGGGTGGGAGGGTGGTGGAGGTGTCTTTTTGGGGAGGTCGTGCAAACTATTGCACCGAATGTACCGTGGCAAAAGGAGCACACGTGTTGCCATTCCAATTACGGAGCCCAAGGACAAGGGGCTGCAGAGCAGTAGTCCAGGGTGTCAGAAAGGGGGTCACACGCCAGTAGTCGTAGGGTAGAGACCGGTATGCCGTATCGTGTCTTGATGCTGGCGTAGCACTTTTGAAATTCCCCCACGGTCTCTACAGAGGATTTATGCGGGTGGGGTTGTCTAAGAGGGCCATGCATACCGTAGTTGTCAGTGTCGAGTTGTCGAGTAAGACTGTCAAGGCGTAGATAGTGCTGCACTCCACCTCACTGAGGTCCTTTACCACATCTATGAAGGTGCTGTGGTTCTCGCCAGATAGAGGATCAAAGTCCAGAAGAGATTCCGGGGCATCTCGGCTGTCTTTTGGCCCTGAATGATGGGCTTCCCGTGGAGGGAGAACATCTTCTGGAGGACAGTAGACTCTTGGCTCAGGGCACTGGCCATGGTTTATTATACCACCGACTCAGGAATGGACTACGATCTTTATACACCCTTCGACAGGCTGGACAAAGTGTCCTAGGAGAACCGAACTGCGTTTCAGGTGTATTTGTATCGAGCGCTAGAACGAGCAAGAGGTACCGTTGTTGGTGACACAGAGTAGGGAGCTCATAAAAACACAGCCGGACTCTCCTGGGCAGGGCTAGGCAGGGGCGAGATAAGACTCGGCACTTCACTCATGCAGAAGGAAGACAGGAGGCGTGTAGACTTTGTTCAGTCTCAACTTCAGACTGACTAACTTTTATTTCTAGGGTTATATATACTATTACATTGTTTTGAAGATCTAAGAAATCCCCGGGCATGACTGTGTCATGTCCGGTTTGGCCTTTCATCTCAAAGACAGCTAATAATCGCAACACTGCATTCAGTCTTTCATCCCGTTACGCTCTGCCACCTATCTCTACAGGCAGTTACCTATTGGTCTAACTTATTGTCTCAATTGATTATTAGTCTCGGTCCATAAATAATTGTTTTCCGCCTTGCGTTTAGACTTCTTTGAATAATATTACGTTCTCTAGTCATCTTCTCTATACCCATGCGTATTTACTATTAACTAAGCTGCCCGCTGATACCTTCGATGACCATTGACGTACAGTAGCTAACTTTATCCATCTACCTCCCGGCACGCTGGTAGGAACTCTATGAGCAAGTTCAAGAGGTAGACTGATTGGTTTCGCTGCTGTGCTTACTTAATGATGAATATAGGTTTACCTGTAGGTTCGAAAAGGTGTTTCCATTTTAGAGACAATTTCTATTATTTTATCCTTGGATATCTCTCCAATGCTCAATTGAGCGCGACCCGTGCTCCGAAAATTCTATCCCTTCCCTTTAACTAGTCCCCATGGGTCAAGCGTGAATGCAGTCGAGAGATTATGGTTCGAAACAGAGTTCTTTTTAACAATGTACAGCTCTCTAAAATTGTGTTCTGTCTTGTGGCCTTCTAACATATAGAGTACCACTGATGACTAGCGCCGCGAATGGAGAGTGAATACACAAGATAACAATATTATAAATTTGAAATATACATTGACCATTTGCATAAAAATATGTAATCGGAATAACCTTATATTCATAATAACAATTATCATACAGTACCCGATTCTGTATAGCAACACATTTTCAAAATAACAATATAACATAGAATATATATTGCTGCTATGATTTATAGCACTGTTATGAATGCTATAATATAAAATATACATAAATATCAATATAAGGCAAAATATTACAATATCCTAACAATACAGAGGTAGAGTATAACAATACAGAGGTAGATCGTGTAATCTTGATAACATAGTGTCAGTATTAATTTAATATAAATGTCCGTATTAATATTATTGTGGCTCCGTGGTGCCGCGAAGAGCTGTCCTCAGCTCTTGCAGAACGACAAGGGGGGTTACCTGTACCTGGAGTGCGCCAAGTGTGGTCTGTCCGTCGTACGTCGACTGTAGGGTCTTAGTTTAAAGAGGAGGTGGAAGCGTCGGAAGCTAAGCTGGGGGTGGTGGGTTGTTGGCAGGCACGGGGGGGGGGGGGGGGGGGGGGGGGCATGGTTGGACAAGTGCTATGGGGATGCCAATAGGGGGTTCAGTTTCGGAATCGGAGCTAGAGGGATGGGGAAGGGGAAGGGGGGGGGGGGGGGGGGGGGAAGTGTGTGGCGGACCAGAGGGAGTGGGAAGCATTGTTTGGGGAGCGGACAGCAGCACGGGGAAGGTGGTGAATTATCCTGGAACAGAACGTTCTAGCGAGTAGTAAGTGGGGAAGGAGCTGGGTGGACGCGGGGTCATGGAGGAGGGAAGTCAAGGCGGGCAAATGGGGGGAGGGGTTGGATGAGCGTGCAGCGGCTCCAGGTGGGTGGGCCATTGGGTTATTGGTGTTAGGGGAGCGGAGTTGTTGGAGGAAGGACGGTTGGAGGTGGGGGAACATACCGTGTAAAACGTTATCGGAGTAAGGGGCCGAACAGGAAGGGCATTGAATAAAAGGAGGGGAATGACTTGATTCTCGCTGGCGGCAGTGGAGATGGACCGTGGCAAGACAGCAGGGCATCGGAACCACTCTATGGTAACTCCAATGACCCGGGTGTCGTACCGGTTCACTGCACCAAGCGCATGTAGTGGCGGTCGCCCAGGTACGAATAATGTTTATGAGGGGGCAGTGGTCCAGTGGGCGAGAGTGAGGGCCCGACGGTCCTCCGCGATAGTGCGGAGGGCTGTGGACTGGATACCAAACCTGAATTCGATGGACTGGTAGGCACGACTAAACTGATCGTTGTCGTTCGTACCCGCCGAGTGCATGGTATACAAAATTTGGTCGAGGGAGGGTTCCTCGCGGTTTGAATTCAGTAAAAGAGCATTGCATATTTCTGAGGTGGCAGGGGGGTTGTCTAATAATATTAAGTACATGTATGTGAGGGCGCACTCGTGGGGCCCGTACTCAGTCACCACGAAGGTGAAGAAATTGTACAGGCCCGCCAGGTAGAGGATGAGGGCCCAATAAACGTTCCGTGTCAGGCCCCTAGCCTTGGGGCCTTCGATGACTGGACCCCCATATGTTTCAAACATATCTCGTACCTTCCCGGTTGCCGCTCTCAAGAAGTGGGCGATCCGGGCATCCATTACCCTGACGTGCCGCACGCGAGGGATGACGTCGAACACCTGTAGGTTCGAAAAGGTGTTTCCATTTTAGAGACAATTTCTATTATTTTATCCTTGGATACTGCATCCAATTTGATGTCACAGGACCTTTTCGTTGTGGGAGGTTGTTAGCTTTCCTTTTCTGTCTAATCTGTTTCTGAATATCTTCAATTTTCTTCTTGAGCTTTTGTTCCGAAGCATTTAAGTTTCGTAGAGGAGTGATGTCTTCTAAATTTTCTAATCTGATCTACAGTTGGTTTTCTTTATTTTGCAGACTTTTAATTTCCCCACAGTTTGTAACATATGTGCAGAATTCAGGGTCGCTGAGATCTTCATGGGGCACTTTGCAATGAAAGCCAATACTTATATCTATTTCATGACATTCATTCTCAAGCATTGTGATATGTTTCTTCACAATGCCCAGGAGAATATGGAGGTAAGGTGGACAGACTTTGTTGATGGAGATTGGCAACATTTCGTCTACAGGGTCATCGATTGTGTCGTCATCATCATCATCATCATCATCATCATCATCGTCATCATACTCGATTTCGTCGTAATCCCCGCATTGGTTCACGCTGTCAGATAAAATATTATCTAACGCCGATATAGCTGAATAGAATGTGTCAGGTAGTTAGTCCGTAGGGTGTGGAGTGTCTGTGTGTGGGGTCCATTTAACGCGGGCGGCCCCCGTGGGGTGCCCGGGTTAGAATAGGCCCTCAGTTCCTCCTGCTTGTCGTAAGAGGCGACTAAAAGGGGACAGTCTGTTTGCCGTGGACTGCGACCTGTACGGGTGGAGGAAGGATGCCTGGTGGTTGAGGCTTGTGTGTAGCAGAATGCTACCACTGACCAATACACTGCTTCGGCCCCGACTTCATCTAGACAGGGGGCGGGATAGCGCAGTGGTTAGCGCGTTCGGCTTCGGATCAAGAGGTCCGGGGTTCGAATCCCGCCAGGGGCACGGCAACTTTGTCTGCAGTAGAGAACTGTTCTACACGCAGTAAGGTTTGGGTGCAATGCTACACTGAATTTCAGCGTAGTACCACCCATGGTTCGCTAGTTCCAGCCGTTGCTCGCAGGTTTCACCGCAATGCATAGCCACATGGCGTTGCGGGCTTTCTCCCTGCCGTAATACTAGCAGCCGCGATATAAGTGAAATAATCTTGAAAGCGGCTTTAAACCCTAACTCACCTCACCTCACCTCATCTAGACAGGTGGCCAGATTGGTCCGGTCTGGTCAATCGGCTGGTCATGCCAAGCACTTGGTTGCGCACATCTTTGCTATCCTTCTCCTTACGCTGTTACCTCTCTTTACAATTATTTTCTTTACTTTCTTGGTGCTCTCTTGCATACCTTCACCACCTTTCCACAATGGTTTCCTTCCTGATGTACTATCCCTACTCTCTGCGCTCTTTCTTAGTGCTCCCTTGCACACATTCATCAACTTTACTCGGCTTCCAAGATAGCGGTGGCCCATGGGCCAATCCAGTGAAACATTGGCAACGTTTTAGTGGAGTATATCATCCTGGTATCCCCGGTGCTGTCAGCAGGACACCCGCTGACATACAGCATTGCCCTTGTTGGTGCTCCGTGGTGGGTGGGGATCCAGGTTGATGAATATTTACCAACCGAACATGACTCGTTCAGCAAAAAACAAGCGAAATTTATCAACGGATGATTGTCCCTCTTCTGAGGAAGAGGCAACATCATCAAAATCAACCAAAATATCAAAATCATCCAACTTAAAACCTTCATCTTCTACTTCAACTTCTAATTCAAACTCAAGCACCTTTCCTCGATTTCTGGTCATATCATCCACTGATGATAAACCTCTCCGTCTGAATCCTTTCGCCACCGCCAAGACCATTCAAGGTCTAGCCGGTGATGTAAAGGATGTAAAGAAAATTAGGAATGGGTACCTTCTTGTGGAAGTAAAAACAAAACAACAGGCAACATCACTTCTCACCTTGCAGAAAATCGTTGACAAACCTGTTAAAGTCTCCCCTCATACATCACTAAACAGCAGCAAAGCCATCATCCGGGATAAGGATCGCTGTCTTGATGATTCCTCTGAACAGGAGCTCCTTGATAACCTGAAGAGCCAGGGAGTGACTGCTGTCAAGCGGTTCACTATCAAGAAGGAGGATAACATCATCAAGACGCGAACCTATCTGTTAACATTTTCAACCCCACAAGCTCCAAAAACAGTGTTTGCAGGGTACTACAAACTCCCCACGGAATTATATATCCCTAACCCCCTCCGTTGCTACCGGTGCCAGAAGTTTGGCCATGGAAGCAACTCTTGCAAAGCGGATGAGCGTGTTTGTCCACAGTGTGGCAAACTCGACGATGAAAGCCATCCAGAGAAGTGCAAGGAGTTGCCGAAATGCGCCAACTGTGCTGGTGAACACTTGGCTTCCTCCAAGGAGTGCCCACGGTGGCAACAGGAATCTAAGATACTCAAAGTTAAATTCACTCAAAATATCTCTTTTCCCGAAGCCAAACGCCTGGTTCTTGAGGGTCCTAAACCCTCATACTCAACCATAGTATCATCAGCAACTGCCACAAAACGCTCTGTATCAACTCAGACAGACATTCAGTGGGTGAGTGATCCCCCAACTCAATACAAACTCCGCGATTCAACTTCTTCCACAATAGGTACCATGACATTCCCTCTTCTGTCCCTTACAGAGCCTGTCAAACCGACAGGATCTAAAATACCTCCAACTGCAAGCAAAAATTCAAAACCATCGTCCTCAAAACAAAATTCTAAAAATCCCAAATCCAAATCAGCAAACCGCACTCCCAAAGGCCAGAGGAGTGCGGTAGAGATCTACAACAAATATGGATCTCTTGACCATGAGTCTGATGACGTCCTTATGGACGCATCAGACACAGCATCTCTTAACAACTCCCCCAAAAAGGGGCACAGGGCTCGGTCCAAGGACCGTCGTCTTTCTCCTGTAAAACCTCCATCATGAGGCTTTTAATATTTTATTTCATCCTAGCATCCATGGCGATTCTCCAGTGGAATTGTCGAGGCTTTAAGGTCAATTTTAATGAATTGGGCTTGTTGGCCCAACAATACAATCCCCAAGCTATTTGCCTTCAAGAAACTCATCTTAAAGAATCTGATACAGTTGCAATGAGACCATTCACTTTTTATAATTATTTCGCCCCTTCTGCTGATAGGGCTAAGGGGGGTGCATCAATTTTAGTACGTGATGGAATTATCCACAGATTAATTCCATTAAAAACACAATTACAAGCTGTAGCTGTCAGCTTATCATTATTCAAAACTTTAACTCTTTGTTCTTTATATATTCCACCATCTCAAGATCTTACTATAAAAGATCTTGATCAACTTGTTACCCAATTACCTAAACCTTTTATTATCATGGGTGACTTCAACGGTCACAATCCCCTCTGGGGCAGTAATACCCTAGACTCTAGGGGTAAAATTATCGAAAGTTTCCTCACCCAAAATGATTTATGTCTATTCAATGATGGTTCAAACACATATCTACATCCTGCTACAGGATCATATACAGCTATAGATTTATCAGTAACTGATGCATCCCTTTTACATGACTTTTCATGGTCAGTCCATGAGGATACATGTGGGAGCGACCACTTCCCCATTGTATTAGAACCCTCATCACCTATTCCCGAGGAGCACAATCCTCGTTGGAAATTTTCCAAGGCTGATTGGGGTACATTTTCTACCCTCTGCCGTGAACATATTATATATGATGAAATAATAAATGCAACTGATCCTGTTGAGGCCTTTTCTAAAGGTCTCATTGATATAGCAACTGAAACTATTCCTAAAACCTCGGCAAATCGACGCATTCACAAGCCATGGTTTAATGAAACCTGCGATACTGCCATTAAGGCACGTAAAAAAGCTGAACGCAAGCTCAGTAAACGACCTACAAGAATTAACTTAGATAACTGTCGCAAGGCACGAGCTAAAGCTCGACGCACAGTCAACCAACAAAAACGCGAATCTTGGAGAGGCTATGTCTCTAAGATCAATTCCAGAACACCTATCAGCAAAGTCTGGAATATGATTAGTAGAATTAAAGGTAAAGGTTCCAAATCTACAATAAAACATCTTAAGGTCAATGATGACCTTCTTACATCAAAATCTGACATTGCCAATAAGTTGGCTGAAACAATCTCTAGAAATTCTTCATCTGCAAATTATGTCCCTGCTTTCCAAAAGTACCAAAAGGTACAGGAAAAACGACCACTTAATTTCAAATCTGACAATGGAGAAGATTATAATGAACACTTCTCCTTGTCAGAGCTGAAAACTGCACTTTCTAAAGCTCATGATACAGCAACTGGCCTTGATGAAATCCATTATCAGCTTTTAAAACATTTACCGGAACCTTGCCTTGAGGTTCTACTTCAGGTATTTAATCATATATGGGAAACAGGTGAATTTCCATTTTGTTGGCACAATGCTACTATTGTGCCAATCCCAAAACCTGGGAATGATCATACAGACCCTTCCAACTACCGTCCTATAGCCTTAACAAGTTGCGTAAGTAAAACTATGAAACGGATGATCAATGATCGTCTAGTTTGGTACTTGGAAACTAATAAATTACTAACTGATATTCAATGTGGTTTCCGCAAACAACGCAGTACCACTGATCATCTTGTTCGTTTAGAATCATTTATTCGTGATGCATTTATTAACAAACAACATGCTGTGTCTATCTTTTTCGACTTAGAAAAAGCTTACGACACTACATGGAAGCATGGCATCCTAAAAGATTTATTTGAATTTGGCTTGCGAGGTCGTATGCCTCATTTTATTTCCAATTTTTTACATGATCGCCAATTTAAAGTGCGCGTGGGCTCCACCCTTTCTGATTTCTTTGATCAAGAAATGGGTGTCCCACAAGGTAGCATTTTATCTGTCACATTATTTAGCATTAAAATCAACAGCTTGGCTAAAGTTTTAAATGATCATACAGATGGTTCACTTTTTGTGGACGATTTTGGAGTTTCCTGCAGAGGTAAAAATATGCCATCAATCGAGCGCCAATTGCAACTCTGTCTAAATAAAATCCATCAATGGTCGTTGGAAAACGGCTTCAAATTTTCCAAAGCTAAAACATCTTGTGTGCATTTTTGCAATATGCGCAAAATGCACCAAGATCCAGAACTATTTCTAGATAAAACTCCAATCAAAGTCGTTCCTGAGGCCAAGTTTCTTGGTCTCACATTTGATAGTAAATTATCATTTATCCCACACATTAAAAGCCTTAAAGCTAAATGCTTAAAGGCATTAGACCTTTTAAAGGTCGTTTCAAATAATAAATGGGGTGGAGATGAAGAAACTCTTCTTCATCTCTATCGATCACTCATCCGCTCCAAACTTGATTATGGATCCATAATATATGGATCTGCCCGCCCCTCATATATCAAAATGCTAGATACAATCCATCACCAGGGTCTCAGGCTTTGTCTTGGGGCCTTCAGAACTTCACCTGTTGAAAGCCTTTACGTTGAAGCTGATGAGCCATCTCTTGAAGATCGGCGCATCAAGCTAGCACTTCAATATATAACCAAACTTAAAGCCAACCCTTGTAATCCTGCATACAACTGCGTATTCAATCCAGAATACCAGCAGTTGTATAACTTAAAACCTAAAGCAATTCCACCACTCGGTATCAGACTTCAACAACATGTTGCAGATTCTGATATTGACCTAACAACAATAGCAGAGCACGGTCTGCTTGCCGCTCCGCCATGGCAGCTGGTCAGGCCCTGTGTAAACCTCTCTCTATCTACTCATAAAAAATCAAATACAGACCAATTAATATTTCAACAGGCATTTTTTGAACTACGTGATTTTTTCGCAGACTATAAACCAATTTACACTGACGGCTCTAAGGATGGATCCACAGTTGCAGCAGCAACTGTGACTCCTTCAACAACATATGCTTCAAGGCTGCATGATGGCAGCAGCATCTTTACTGCAGAAGCTAAGGCCATCCTTAAGGCCGTCCATCACATTAAAAACTCAACCCCTAATAATTACATTATTTTTTCAGATTCACTTTCTTGCCTACAAGCAATTAAAAACTGTAAGAGTGATCACCCAATTATCAGGGATATTTTATTACTTCATAATTCTTGTCTCCAATGCGACATCGTCTTCTGCTGGCTTCCTAGCCATATGGGTATTAGAGGTAATAACAAAGCTGACTCAGCTGCTAAATCTGCATTAAACCTCAAACATATTTCTCCTACCAAAGTTCCATATACGGATTCCAAACCTGCTATTAAATCTTACATTAAACAACGTTGGAAGTCCCAATGGGACCAACAACATCATAACAAACTTCACACTATTCAACCTCATTTAGGTTACAAATCTCTATCCTCTTTTACCCGGCAGGAAGCTTGTGTCCTACGACGATGTCGTATTGGACACTCTCATCTTACTCACTCATATCTTTTAAAGGGGGAAGATCCCCCAGTATGTATACCCTGTCAGTGCCCTCTCACAATCAAACACATTCTATGTGAGTGTTGGGACACTGCACATATCAGGGAAACTTTTTATCCTTCTATTTCAATCAATCAAGTTTTTACTCATTTCGGTGAGCATCGTGTTTTAGATTTTTTGAAGGCTATACACCTTATTGACAAATTGTAAATTTTAACTTTTCATTATCAGCTTTTATTCAACTTGTGATAATACGCTGATGTTTTTACGGCCTTCGTGTCGTGTCCTGTTTTTCAATTGCAATTTTCATTTTTAAATTAGGCAAATAAATTAAATATCTCGCCGCTAATGGCTGCAATACTGCCGAAGCGGCGTTAAACAATAACTCACTCACTCACTCACTCAGAGTTCAATCTACACTGCACACAGAGATAACAGAACACAGGCGTAGTTCACAGCTGCCAACAGACTAAAGGTTTATTGAACAAAGCATCTAGATATAGTGGTCAAGCATTTGCGTTTGCGTTTGAGGGCAATTCAGGAAGCGTGCAGGAAGTATACCTTCTAGGGACTGACCATACCTTCTAAGGAACTGACCGTAATAGATATCCCTCAAACTTGTCCTAGCCTTCTTGTCTAAGAATGTTTGATTCTATTCGGCCCGCACCAGTACCATGGTATAGTATTGTACTACCATTAAGTAAATTCCAAGTGTTTATCTCTAGCAGTGTCAAGGACCGGTCAAAGATCAGTATATTTAGCTTATTCTATGTACTTGAGCTGACCGATTTATGTTTGCTGTCAGAGCTAACTAACGAGCTCTAACCTTCTAGAACGTTCCCTTGTTTTCATACATTAACTCAGATACCTAACTGTCAAGAGTTTGCTGCCCTAGGTTAACGTTACCTATCTCAATTCGATTGTTTAAATTTAAGTTACAATTGCCTTATTTTGTCCTATGACATCTCTCCGGTGTTCCGCTAAGCACGACCCGTGCTCTGAGATGATTAATTATCCCCCTTTTAACCCTACCCATCAATTACTGCGATGAAGAGTGGAGAAGGTTAACGGATCTCTCGTTCTAAATATCTACGTTATCTCGGATGGACATTCATTCCTGATTTGTTTAACCTGCAGGGCTATTTCCGAATCATTTATAATTGTCGCTGTCAACACTGTTTTTATAACCAACTTATCTAGACAATGTTATTATCTGTGGGCATTCACCTTTATACTGTCGGTGTTTACAAAGTTTCACATTGTTATATATAATTAACATTTTCATTACTAGCCTACATAATACAAACATTCAAGGTTATACATAATTCACAAAAATAAATGTTTTTTTTTTATCCCTTTCCGTCTCTGTTCTTGTACAGGCCTGAACATATTTATTTCTTAAAATAAATGTTGATTTTAAAATTTTACAATTTTACTATTATTGTTTTGTATGCCAGCGCCTATGCCGCTGTTTCGTTGATGTTGTGTTCATTTGTCCCTCTGGTTTGATTAGAGCTGACCTCAGCTCTGGCGGCGTAGGCGATGGTGGACAAGGCTGGTCAGTGAGGTGGTGGGCGTTTGTGGTAGTCCGTCTCTGGGGTGGAGCGTGTGTCAGGTAGTTAGTCCGTAGGGTGTGGAGTGTCTGTGTGTGGGGTCCATTTAACGCGGGCGGTAACCCTACGGCGACGGGGTGGGGCTCTGTGTGGGTTGGTAGAGGTGGAGAGGAGATCATAACTTGGGCCAGGAGCTGGAGGATGAGGAAGTGTCATGTACAGGGTAGGCGAGGGTAAGGGAATAGCCTGATAAGGGAGAGGCAATCTTGGGTGGTGGAGGGGTGGGGAGTTCGTCGATCGTCATGTGATCAAAGTCAGATTCGTCTGAGGTAACAGTGTCATAAAGAGGGTTTGGTGATGGGGGGTGGGAGATTGGTGATGTTGCATTAGGGGCCTGTGGGTTAGCGCTTATGGAGAGGACGTGTAGAACCAAGTGTGCAAAATCGTGCACGCCGTTACCAGGAAGGAAGATGCCGTTTGGAACGTGGGGAGTGAGAAGGGAGGCAATAGGCGGGATATGCTCAGAGGCGGCAGGGTGGGTATCTGTAGTAAGGGAGGGGTCGTTCATCTTAAAAAGACTATGAGCCAGGCAGTGTAGGTGGCGAGAGTAGACATGAGGATGTCGGAGCTGCTTCACATAAGAGGATTGTAGATGAGAAAAGATGGGGTCGAGGTAACCATTGGTAAAAGGGGTAAGGCAGGAGGGACAGGGGAAGTAAGAGTTTTGTTTGGAACGGTGTTGACAGTAAGTGACGTGCACCGTTGTGAAGCAGCAGGGAAGAGGCACTGGTTGGATATAATCCCAGTCAGTGGTCTCCCCAAATGGCTCGTGACAAAAGGAGCACCTCTCTCGCACAGTCCAACTACGGAGTTCAAGGACATGCGGCTGTAGGGCAGTGGTCCAGAACTCGAGCGTGTCGGCAAGGGGGTCACACGCCAGCCGTCTGAGAGTGGTGACTGGTATTCCATACCGTATCTCGATGCTGGCGTAGCACTTCTGAAATTCCCCCCATAGTTCTAAGCCTGAAGAGTGTAGGGTACAGAGTACCTGATCGATAGCGGGGTTTACGCGGGCGGGATTTTCTAACAGGGCCATACATACAGTCGTCGTCAGGGTAGAATTGTCTAGTAAAGTGGTCAGTGCGTAGATGGTGCTACACTCCACCTCACTGAGTGTCGTCACCATGTTCACAAAGGTGTTATGGAGCCCTGCCAAATAAAGGATCAGTGTCCAAAATAGGTTTCGGGGCATCTCGCCCGTTTTTGGACCCTGGATGATCGGCTCCCTGTGGAGGGAGAACATGTCCCTGATGACCAAGAGCGTGGTTAGGTGATTTGCCTGATCGTTTAGAAGAATTGGTTAGCTGACCAGGTGGACATGAGACCTGCTCGATTTGGGTTAATGGTTGTGTCATTGACATTCCCACTGATAGACTTATTCCTGTAGTTATTCAAAAAGGATGCGGTTAGGTTTGTTACGTCAGTCTTTAATACATTTATGCGTGCGACAATTGGTGAGTCTGTTGGAGAGATAAGAATATTGTTTATCTCACCTTGTTGTTTCGCTGTCCTGTGACAACCAATTGTCTAGATCCTTGCGTTTTTGATTTGTTTTCCTGGCGATTTGGTCGGTGTATTAGGTAGTCCAGTAATCCAAGTGGAAAGTACCCCGCACTCTCCAACCAAGATGTCCAAAGCTCCTAGCGGGTGGTTTCGATGGTAATTATGATGCAAGAGGTACGGTGTTTAATTGAAGACCTTTGGGAATGTTCTCGTTATTACAAACCACCAACTCAGGGCTGGACAACACCTCGTCTATACCCGAGACTTGTCTTAGACAGTTTTGGTCAGAGTTCAATCTACACTGCACACAGAGATAACAGAACACAGGCGTAGTTCACAGCTGCCAACAGACTAAAGGTTTATTGAACAAAGCATCTAGATATAGTGGTCAAGCATTTGCGTTTGCGTTTGAGGGCAATTCAGGAAGCGTGCAGGAAGTATACCTTCTAAGGAACTGACCGTAATAGATATCCCTCAAACTTGTCCTAGCCTTCTTGTCTAAGAATGTTTGATTCTATTCGGCCCGCACCAGTACAATGGTATAGTATTGTACTACCATTAAGTAAATTCCTAGTGTTTATCTCTAGCAGTGTCAAGGACCGGTCAAAGATCAGTATATTTAGCTTATTCTATGTACTTGAGCTGACCGATTTATGTTTGCTGTCAGAGCTAACTAACGAGCTCTAACCTTCTAGAACGTTCCCTTGTTTTCATACATTAACTCAGATACCTAACTGTCAAGAGTTTGCTGCCCTAGGTTAACGTTACCTATCTCAATTCGATTGTTTAAATTTAAGTTACAATTGCCTTAATTTGTCCTATGACATCTCTCCGGTGTTCCGCTAAGCACGACGCGTGCTCTGAGATGATTAATTATCCCCCTTTTAACCCTACCCATCAATTACTGCGATGAAGAGTGGAGAAGGTTAAGGGATCTCTCGTTCTAAATATCTACGTTATCTCGGATGGACATTCATTCCTGATTTGTTTAACCTGCAGGGCTATTTCCGAATCATTTATAATTGTCGCTGTCAACACTGTTTTTATAACCAACTTATCTAGACAATGTTATTATCTGTGGGCATTCACCTTTATACTGTCGGTGTTTACAAAGTTTCACATTGTTATATATAATTAACATTTTCATTACTAGCCTACATAATACAAACATTCAAGGTTATACATAATTCACAAAAATAAATGTTTTTTTTTATCCCTTTCCGTCTCTGTTCTTGTACAGGCCTGAACATATTTATTTCTTAAAATAAATGTTGATTTTAAAATTTTACAATTTTACTATTATTGTTTTGTATGCCAGCGCCTATGCCGCTGTTTCGTTGATGTTGTGTTCATTTGTCCCTCTGGTTTGATTAGAGCTGACCTCAGCTCTGGCGGCGTAGGCGATGGTGGACAAGGCTGGTCAGTGAGGTGGTGGGCGTTTGTGGTAGTCCGTCTCTGGGGTGGAGCGTGTGTCAGGTAGTTAGTCCGTAGGGTGTGGAGTGTCTGTGTGTGGGGTCCATTTAACGCGGGCGGTAACCCTACGGCGACGGGGTGGGGCTCTGTGTGGGTTGGTAGAGGTGGAGAGGAGATCATAACTTGGGCCAGGAGCTGGAGGATGAGGAAGTGTCATGTACAGGGTAGGCGAGGGTAAGGGAATAGCCTGATAAGGGAGAGGCAATCTTGGGTGGTGGAGGGGTGGGGAGTTCGTCGATCGTCATGTGATCAAAGTCAGATTCGTCTGAGGTAACAGTGTCATAAAGAGGGTTTGGTGATGGGGGGTGGGAGATTGGTGATGTTGCATTAGGGGCCTGTGGGTTAGCGCTTATGGAGAGGACGTGTAGAACCAAGTGTGCAAAATCGTGCACGCCGTTACCAGGAAGGAAGATGCCGTTTGGAACGTGGGGAGTGAGAAGGGAGGCAATAGGCGGGATATGCTCAGAGGCGGCAGGGTGGGTATCTGTAGTAAGGGAGGGGTCGTTCATCTTAAAAAGACTATGAGCCAGGCAGTGTAGGTGGCGAGAGTAGACATGAGGATGTCGGAGCTGCTTCACATAAGAGGATTGTAGATGAGAAAAGATGGGGTCGAGGTAACCATTGGTAAAAGGGGTAAGGCAGGAGGGACAGGGGAAGTAAGAGTTTTGTTTGGAACGGTGTTGACAGTAAGTGACGTGCACCGTTGTGAAGCAGCAGGGAAGAGGCACTGGTTGGATATAATCCCAGTCAGTGGTCTCCCCAAATGGCTCGTGACAAAAGGAGCACCTCTCTCGCACAGTCCAACTACGGAGTTCAAGGACATGCGGCTGTAGGGCAGTGGTCCAGAACTCGAGCGTGTCGGCAAGGGGGTCACACGCCAGCCGTCTGAGAGTGGTGACTGGTATTCCATACCGTATCTCGATGCTGGCGTAGCACTTCTGAAATTCCCCCCATAGTTCTAAGCCTGAAGAGTGTAGGGTACAGAGTACCTGATCGATAGCGGGGTTTACGCGGGCGGGATTTTCTAACAGGGCCATACATACAGTCGTCGTCAGGGTAGAATTGTCTAGTAAAGTGGTCAGTGCGTAGATGGTGCTACACTCCACCTCACTGAGTGTCGTCACCATGTTCACAAAGGTGTTATGGAGCCCTGCCAAATAAAGGATCATGGTCCAAAATAGGTTTCGGGGCATCTCGCCCGTTTTTGGACCCTGGATGATCGGCTCCCTGTGGAGGGAGAACATGTCCCTGATGACCAAGAGCGTGGTTAGGTGATTTGCCTGATCGTTTAGAAGAATTGGTTAGCTGACCAGGTGGACATGAGACCTGCTCGATTTTGGTTAATGGTTGTGTCATTGACATTCCCACTGATAGACTTATTCCTGTAGTTATTCAAAAAGGATGCGGTTAGGTTTGTTACGTCAGTCTTTAATACATTTATGCGTGCGACAATTGGTGAGTCTGTTGGAGAGATAAGAATATTGTTTATCTCACCTTGTTGTTTCGCTGTCCTGTGACAACCAATTGTCTAGATCCTTGCGTTTTTGATTTGTTTTCCTGGCGATTTGGTCGGTGTATTAGGTAGTCCAGTAATCCAAGTGGAAAGTACCCCGCACTCTCCAACCAAGATGTCCAAAGCTCCTAGCGGGTGGTTTCGATGGTAATTATGATGCAAGAGGTACGGTGTTTAATTGAAGACCTTTGGGAATGTTCTCGTTATTACAAACCACCAACTCAGGGCTGGACAACACCTCGTCTATACCCGAGACTTGTCTTAGACAGTTTTGGTCAGAGTTCAATCTACACTGCACACAGAGATAACAGAACACAGGCGTAGTTCACAGCTGCCAACAGACTAAAGGTTTATTGAACAAAGCATCTAGATATAGTGGTCAAGCATTTGCGTTTGCGTTTGAGGGCAATTCAGGAAGCGTGCAGGAAGTATACCTTCTAAGGAACTGACCGTAATAGATATCCCTCAAACTTGTCCTAGCCTTCTTGTCTAAGAATGTTTGATTCTATTCGGCCCGCACCAGTACAATGGTATAGTATTGTACTACCATTAAGTAAATTCCTAGTGTTTATCTCTAGCAGTGTCAAGGACCGGTCAAAGATCAGTATATTTAGCTTATTCTATGTACTTGAGCTGACCGATTTATGTTTGCTGTCAGAGCTAACTAACGAGCTCTAACCTTCTAGAACGTTCCCTTGTTTTCATACATTAACTCAGATACCTAACTGTCAAGAGTTTGCTGCCCTAGGTTAACGTTACCTATCTCAATTCGATTGTTTAAATTTAAGTTACAATTGCCTTAATTTGTCCTATGACATCTCTCCGGTGTTCCGCTAAGCACGACGCGTGCTCTGAGATGATTAATTATCCCCCTTTTAACCCTACCCATCAATTACTGCGATGAAGAGTGGAGAAGGTTAAGGGATCTCTCGTTCTAAATATCTACGTTATCTCGGATGGACATTCATTCCTGATTTGTTTAACCTGCAGGGCTATTTCCGAATCATTTATAATTGTCGCTGTCAACACTGTTTTTATAACCAACTTATCTAGACAATGTTATTATCTGTGGGCATTCACCTTTATACTGTCGGTGTTTACAAAGTTTCACATTGTTATATATAATTAACATTTTCATTACTAGCCTACATAATACAAACATTCAAGGTTATACATAATTCACAAAAATAAATGTTTTTTTTTATCCCTTTCCGTCTCTGTTCTTGTACAGGCCTGAACATATTTATTTCTTAAAATAAATGTTGATTTTAAAATTTTACAATTTTACTATTATTGTTTTGTATGCCAGCGCCTATGCCGCTGTTTCGTTGATGTTGTGTTCATTTGTCCCTCTGGTTTGATTAGAGCTGACCTCAGCTCTGGCGGCGTAGGCGATGGTGGACAAGGCTGGTCAGTGAGGTGGTGGGCGTTTGTGGTAGTCCGTCTCTGGGGTGGAGCGTGTGTCAGGTAGTTAGTCCGTAGGGTGTGGAGTGTCTGTGTGTGGGGTCCATTTAACGCGGGCGGTAACCCTACGGCGACGGGGTGGGGCTCTGTGTGGGTTGGTAGAGGTGGAGAGGAGATCATAACTTGGGCCAGGAGCTGGAGGATGAGGAAGTGTCATGTACAGGGTAGGCGAGGGTAAGGGAATAGCCTGATAAGGGAGAGGCAATCTTGGGTGGTGGAGGGGTGGGGAGTTCGTCGATCGTCATGTGATCAAAGTCAGATTCGTCTGAGGTAACAGTGTCATAAAGAGGGTTTGGTGATGGGGGGTGGGAGATTGGTGATGTTGCATTAGGGGCCTGTGGGTTAGCGCTTATGGAGAGGACGTGTAGAACCAAGTGTGCAAAATCGTGCACGCCGTTACCAGGAAGGAAGATGCCGTTTGGAACGTGGGGAGTGAGAAGGGAGGCAATAGGCGGGATATGCTCAGAGGCGGCAGGGTGGGTATCTGTAGTAAGGGAGGGGTCGTTCATCTTAAAAAGACTATGAGCCAGGCAGTGTAGGTGGCGAGAGTAGACATGAGGATGTCGGAGCTGCTTCACATAAGAGGATTGTAGATGAGAAAAGATGGGGTCGAGGTAACCATTGGTAAAAGGGGTAAGGCAGGAGGGACAGGGGAAGTAAGAGTTTTGTTTGGAACGGTGTTGACAGTAAGTGACGTGCACCGTTGTGAAGCAGCAGGGAAGAGGCACTGGTTGGATATAATCCCAGTCAGTGGTCTCCCCAAATGGCTCGTGACAAAAGGAGCACCTCTCTCGCACAGTCCAACTACGGAGTTCAAGGACATGCGGCTGTAGGGCAGTGGTCCAGAACTCGAGCGTGTCGGCAAGGGGGTCACACGCCAGCCGTCTGAGAGTGGTGACTGGTATTCCATACCGTATCTCGATGCTGGCGTAGCACTTCTGAAATTCCCCCCATAGTTCTAAGCCTGAAGAGTGTAGGGTACAGAGTACCTGATCGATAGCGGGGTTTACGCGGGCGGGATTTTCTAACAGGGCCATACATACAGTCGTCGTCAGGGTAGAATTGTCTAGTAAAGTGGTCAGTGCGTAGATGGTGCTACACTCCACCTCACTGAGTGTCGTCACCATGTTCACAAAGGTGTTATGGAGCCCTGCCAAATAAAGGATCATGGTCCAAAATAGGTTTCGGGGCATCTCGCCCGTTTTTGGACCCTGGATGATCGGCTCCCTGTGGAGGGAGAACATGTCCCTGATGACCAAGAGCGTGGTTAGGTGATTTGCCTGATCGTTTAGAAGAATTGGTTAGCTGACCAGGTGGACATGAGACCTGCTCGATTTGGGTTAATGGTTGTGTCATTGACATTCCCACTGATAGACTTATTCCTGTAGTTATTCAAAAAGGATGCGGTTAGGTTTGTTACGTCAGTCTTTAATACATTTATGCGTGCGACAATTGGTGAGTCTGTTGGAGAGATAAGAATATTGTTTATCTCACCTTGTTGTTTCGCTGTCCTGTGACAACCAATTGTCTAGATCCTTGCGTTTTTGATTTGTTTTCCTGGCGATTTGGTCGGTGTATTAGGTAGTCCAGTAATCCAAGTGGAAAGTACCCCGCACTCTCCAACCAAGATGTCCAAAGCTCCTAGCGGGTGGTTTCGATGGTAATTATGATGCAAGAGGTACGGTGTTTAATTGAAGACCTTTGGGAATGTTCTCGCTATTACAAACCACCAACTCAGGGCTGGACAACACCTCGTCTATACCCGAGACTTGTCTTAGACAGTTTTGGTCAGAGTTCAATCTACACTGCACACAGAGATAACAGAACACAGGCGTAGTTCACAGCTGCCAACAGACTAAAGGTTTATTGAACAAAGCATCTAGATATAGTGGTCAAGCATTTGCGTTTGCGTTTGAGGGCAATTCAGGAAGCGTGCAGGAAGTATACCTTCTAAGGAACTGACCGTAATAGATATCCCTCAAACTTGTCCTAGCCTTCTTGTCTAAGAATGTTTGATTCTATTCGGCCCGCACCAGTACAATGGTATAGTATTGTACTACCATTAAGTAAATTCCTAGTGTTTATCTCTAGCAGTGTCAAGGACCGGTCAAAGATCAGTATATTTAGCTTATTCTATGTACTTGAGCTGACCGATTTATGTTTGCTGTCAGAGCTAACTAACGAGCTCTAACCTTCTAGAACGTTCCCTTGTTTTCATACATTAACTCAGATACCTAACTGTCAAGAGTTTGCTGCCCTAGGTTAACGTTACCTATCTCAATTCGATTGTTTAAATTTAAGTTACAATTGCCTTAATTTGTCCTATGACATCTCTCCGGTGTTCCGCTAAGCACGACGCGTGCTCTGAGATGATTAATTATCCCCCTTTTAACCCTACCCATCAATTACTGCGATGAAGAGTGGAGAAGGTTAAGGGATCTCTCGTTCTAAATATCTACGTTATCTCGGATGGACATTCATTCCTGATTTGTTTAACCTGCAGGGCTATTTCCGAATCATTTATAATTGTCGCTGTCAACACTGTTTTTATAACCAACTTATCTAGACAATGTTATTATCTGTGGGCATTCACCTTTATACTGTCGGTGTTTACAAAGTTTCACATTGTTATATATAATTAACATTTTCATTACTAGCCTACATAATACAAACATTCAAGGTTATACATAATTCACAAAAATAAATGGTTTTTTTTTATCCCTTTCCGTCTCTGTTCTTGTACAGGCCTGAACAAATAAATGTTGATTTTAAAATTTTACAATTTTACTATTATTGTTTTGTATGCCAGCGCCTATGCCGCTGTTTCGTTGATGTTGTGTTCATTTGTCCCTCTGGTTTGATTAGAGCTGACCTCAGCTCTGGCGGCGTAGGCGATGGTGGACAAGGCTGGTCAGTGAGGTGGTGGGCGTTTGTGGTAGTCCGTCTCTGGGGTGGAGCGTGTGTCAGGTAGTTAGTCCGTAGGGTGTGGAGTGTCTGTGTGTGGGGTCCATTTAACGCGGGCGGTAACCCTACGGCGACGGGGTGGGGCTCTGTGTGGGTTGGTAGAGGTGGAGAGGAGATCATAACTTTGGCCAGGAGCTGGAGGATGAGGAAGTGTCATGTACAGGGTAGGCGAGGGTAAGGGAATAGCCTGATAAGGGAGAGGCAATCTTGGGTGGTGGAGGGGTGGGGAGTTCGTCGATCGTCATGTGATCAAAGTCAGATTCGTCTGAGGTAACAGTGTCATAAAGAGGGTTTGGTGATGGGGGTGGGAGATTGGTGATGTTGCATTAGGGGCCTGTGGGTTAGCGCTTATGGAGAGGACGTTAAGTAAATTCCTAGTGTTTATCTCTAGCAGTGTCAAGGACCGGTCAAAGATCAGTATATTTAGCTTATTCTATGTACTTGAGCTGACCGATTTATGTTTGCTGTCAGAGCTAACTAACGAGCTCTAACCTTCTAGAACGTTCCCTTGTTTTCATACATTAACTCAGATACCTAACTGTCAAGAGTTTGCTGCCCTAGGTTAACGTTACCTATCTCAATTCGATTGTTTAAATTTAAGTTACAATTGCCTTAATTTGTCCTATGACATCTCTCCGGTGTTCCGCTAAGCACGACCCGTGCTCTGAGATGATTAATTATCCCCCTTTTAACCCTACCCATCAATTACTGCGATGAAGAGTGGAGAAGGTTAAGGGATCTCTCGTTCTAAATATCTACGTTATCTCGGATGGACATTCATTCCTGATTTGTTTAACCTGCAGGGCTATTTCCGAATCATTTATAATTGTCGCTGTCAACACTGTTTTTATAACCAACTTATCTAGACAATGTTATTATCTGTGGGCATTCACCTTTATACTGTCGGTGTTTACAAAGTTTCACATTGTTATATATAATTAACATTTTCATTACTAGCCTACATAATACAAACATTCAAGGTTATACATAATTCACAAAAATAAATGTTTTTTTTTATCCCTTTCCGTCTCTGTTCTTGTACAGGCCTGAACATATTTATTTCTTAAAATAAATGTTGATTTTAAAATTTTACAATTTTACTATTATTGTTTTGTATGCCAGCGCCTATGCCGCTGTTTCGTTGATGTTGTGTTCATTTGTCCCTCTGGTTTGATTAGAGCTGACCTCAGCTCTGGCGGCGTAGGCGATGGTGGACAAGGCTGGTCAGTGAGGTGGTGGGCGTTTGTGGTAGTCCGTCTCTGGGGTGGAGCGTGTGTCAGGTAGTTAGTCCGTAGGGTGTGGAGTGTCTGTGTGTGGGGTCCATTTAACGCGGGCGGTAACCCTACGGCGACGGGGTGGGGCTCTGTGTGGGTTGGTAGAGGTGGAGAGGAGATCATAACTTGGGCCAGGAGCTGGAGGATGAGGAAGTGTCATGTACAGGGTAGGCGAGGGTAAGGGAATAGCCTGATAAGGGAGAGGCAATCTTGGGTGGTGGAGGGGTGGGGAGTTCGTCGATCGTCATGTGATCAAAGTCAGATTCGTCTGAGGTAACAGTGTCATAAAGAGGGTTTGGTGATGGGGGTGGGAGATTGGTGATGTTGCATTAGGGGCCTGTGGGTTAGCGCTTATGGAGAGGACGTGTAGAACCAAGTGTGCAAAATCGTGCACGCCGTTACCAGGAAGGAAGATGCCGTTTGGAACGTGGGGAGTGAGAAGGGAGCAATAGGCGGGATATGCTCAGAGGCGGCAGGGTGGGTATCTGTAGTAAGGGAGGGGTCGTTCATCTTAAAAAGACTATGAGCCAGGCAGTGTAGGTGGCGAGAGTAGACATGAGGATGTCGGAGCTGCTTCACATAAGAGGATTGTAGATGAGAAAAGATGGGGTCGAGGTAACCATTGGTAAAAGGGGTAAGGCAGGAGGGACAGGGGAAGTAAGAGTTTTGTTTGGAACGGTGTTGACAGTAAGTGACGTGCACCGTTGTGAAGCAGCAGGGAAGAGGCACTGGTTGGATATAATCCCAGTCAGTGGTCTCCCCAAATGGCTCGTGACAAAAGGAGCACCTCTCTCGCACAGTCCAACTACGGAGTTCAAGGACATGCGGCTGTAGGGCAGTGGTCCAGAACTCGAGCGTGTCGGCAAGGGGGTCACACGCCAGCCGTCTGAGAGTGGTGACTGGTATTCCATACCGTATCTCGATGCTGGCGTAGCACTTCTGAAATTCCCCCCATAGTTCTAAGCCTGAAGAGTGTAGGGTACAGAGTACCTGATCGATAGCGGGGTTTACGCGGGCGGGATTTTCTAACAGGGCCATACATACAGTCGTCGTCAGGGTAGAATTGTCTAGTAAAGTGGTCAGTGCGTAGATGGTGCTACACTCCACCTCACTGAGTGTCGTCACCATGTTCACAAAGGTGTTATGGAGCCCTGCCAAATAAAGGATCAGGGTCCAAAATAGGTTTCGGGGCATCTCGCCCGTTTTTGGACCCTGGATGATCGGCTCCCTGTGGAGGGAGAACATGTCCCTGATGACCAAGAGCGTGGTTAGGTGATTTGCCTGATCGTTTAGAAGAATTGGTTAGCTGACCAGGTGGACATGAGACCTGCTCGATTTGGGTTAATGGTTGTGTCATTGACATTCCCACTGATAGACTTATTCCTGTAGTTATTCAAAAAGGATGCGGTTAGGTTTGTTACGTCAGTCTTTAATACATTTATGCGTGCGACAATTGGTGAGTCTGTTGGAGAGATAAGAATATTGTTTATCTCACCTTGTTGTTTCGCTGTCCTGTGACAACCAATTGTCTAGATCCTTGCGTTTTTGATTTGTTTTCCTGGCGATTTGGTCGGTGTATTAGGTAGTCCAGTAATCCAAGTGGAAAGTACCCCGCACTCTCCAACCAAGATGTCCAAAGCTCCTAGCGGGTGGTTTCGATGGTAATTATGATGCAAGAGGTACGGTGTTTAATTGAAGACCTTTGGGAATGTTCTCGCTATTACAAACCACCAACTCAGGGCTGGACAACACCTCGTCTATACCCGAGACTTGTCTTAGACAGTTTTGGTCAGAGTTCAATCTACACTGCACACAGAGATAACAGAACACAGGCGTAGTTCACAGCTGCCAACAGACTAAAGGTTTATTGAACAAAGCATCTAGATATAGTGGTCAAGCATTTGCGTTTGCGTTTGAGGGCAATTCAGGAAGCGTGCAGGAAGTATACCTTCTAAGGAACTGACCGTAATAGATATCCCTCAAACTTGTCCTCGCCTTCTTGTCTAAGAATGTTTGATTCTATTCGGCCCGCACCAGTACAATGGTATAGTATTGTACTACCATTAAGTAAATTCCTAGTGTTTATCTCTAGCAGTGTCAAGGACCGGTCAAAGATCAGTATATTTAGCTTATTCTATGTACTTGAGCTGACCGATTTATGTTTGCTGTCAGAGCTAACTAACGAGCTCTAACCTTCTAGAACGTTCCCTTGTTTTCATACATTAACTCAGATACCTAACTGTCAAGAGTTTGCTGCCCTAGGTTAACGTTACCTATCTCAATTCGATTGTTTAAATTTAAGTTACAATTGCCTTAATTTGTCCTATGACATCTCTCCGGTGTTCCGCTAAGCACGACGCGTGCTCTGAGATGATTAATTATCCCCCTTTTAACCCTACCCATCAATTACTGCGATGAAGAGTGGAGAAGGTTAAGGGATCTCTCGTTCTAAATATCTACGTTATCTCGGATGGACATTCATTCCTGATTTGTTTAACCTGCAGGGCTATTTCCGAATCATTTATAATTGTCGCTGTCAACACTGTTTTTATAACCAACTTATCTAGACAATGTTATTATCTGTGGGCATTCACCTTTATACTGTCGGTGTTTACAAAGTTTCACATTGTTATATATAATTAACATTTTCATTACTAGCCTACATAATACAAACATTCAAGGTTATACATAATTCACAAAAATAAATGGTTTTTTTTTATCCCTTTCCGTCTCTGTTCTTGTACAGGCCTGAACAAATAAATGTTGATTTTAAAATTTTACAATTTTACTATTATTGTTTTGTATGCCAGCGCCTATGCCGCTGTTTCGTTGATGTTGTGTTCATTTGTCCCTCTGGTTTGATTAGAGCTGACCTCAGCTCTGGCGGCGTAGGCGATGGTGGACAAGGCTGGTCAGTGAGGTGGTGGGCGTTTGTGGTAGTCCGTCTCTGGGGTGGAGCGTGTGTCAGGTAGTTAGTCCGTAGGGTGTGGAGTGTCTGTGTGTGGGGTCCATTTAACGCGGGCGGTAACCCTACGGCGACGGGGTGGGGCTCTGTGTGGGTTGGTAGAGGTGGAGAGGAGATCATAACTTGGGCCAGGAGCTGGAGGATGAGGAAGTGTCATGTACAGGGTAGGCGAGGGTAAGGGAATAGCCTGATAAGGGAGAGGCAATCTTGGGTGGTGGAGGGGTGGGGAGTTCGTCGATCGTCATGTGATCAAAGTCAGATTCGTCTGAGGTAACAGTGTCATAAAGAGGGTTTGGTGATGGGGGGTGGGAGATTGGTGATGTTGCATTATGGGCCTGTGGGTTAGCGCTTATGGAGAGGACGTGTAGAACCAAGTGTGCAAAATCGTGCACGCCGTTACCAGGAAGGAAGATGCCGTTTGGAACGTGGGGAGTGAGAAGGGAGGCAATAGGCGGGATATGCTCAGAGGCGGCAGGGTGGGTATTCGTAGTAAGGGAGGGGTCGTTCATCTTAAAAAGACTATGAGCCAGGCAGTGTAGGTGGCGAGAGTAGACATGAGGATGTCGGAGCTGCTTCACATAAAGGATTGTAGATGAGAAAAGATGGGGTCGAGGTAACCATTGGTAAAAGGGGTAAGGCAGGAGGGACAGGGGAAGTAAGAGTTTTGTTTGGAACGGTGTTGACAGTAAGTGACGTGCACCGTTGTGAAGCAGCAGGGAAGAGGCACTGGTTGGATATAATCCCAGTCAGTGGTCTCCCCAAATGGCTCGTGACAAAAGGAGCACCACTCTCGCACAGTCCAACTACGGAGTTCAAGGACATGCGGCTGTAGGGCAGTGGTCCAGAACTCGAGCGTGTCGGCAAGGGGGTCACACGCCAGCCGTCTGAGAGTGGTGACTGGTATTCCATACCGTATCTCGATGCTGGCGTAGCACTTCTGAAATTCCCCCCATAGTTCTAAGCCTGAAGAGTGTAGGGTACAGAGTACCTGATCGATAGCGGGGTTTACGCGGGCGGGATTTTCTAACAGGGCCATACATACAGTCGTCGTCAGGGTAGAATTGTCTAGTAAAGTGGTCAGTGCGTAGATGGTGCTACACTCCACCTCACTGAGTGTCGTCACCATGTTCACAAAGGTGTTATGGAGCCCTGCCAAATAAAGGATCAGGGTCCAAAATAGGTTTCGGGGCATCTCGCCCGTTTTTGGACCCTGGATGATCGGCTCCCTGTGGAGGGAGAACATGTCCCTGATGACCAAGAGCGTGGTTAGGTGATTTGCCTGATCGTTTAGAAGAATTGGTTAGCTGACCAGGTGGACATGAGACCTGCTCGATTTGGGTTAATGGTTGTGTCATTGACATTCCCACTGATAGACTTATTCCTGTAGTTATTCAAAAAGGATGCGGTTAGGTTTGTTACGTCAGTCTTTAATACATTTATGTGTGCGACAATTGGTGAGTCTGTTGGAGAGATAAGAATATTGTTTATCTCACCTTGTTGTTTCGCTGTCCTGTGACAACCAATTGTCTAGATCCTTGCGTTTTTGATTTGTTTTCCTGGCGATTTGGTCGGTGTATTAGGTAGTCCAGTAATCCAAGTGGAAAGTACCCCGCACTCTCCAACCAAGATGTCCAAAGCTCCTAGCGGGTGGTTTCGATGGTAATTATGATGCAAGAGTTACGGTGTTTAATTGAAGACCTTTGGGAATGTTCTCGCTATTACAAACCACCAACTCAGGGCTGGACAACACCTCGTCTATACCCGAGACTTGTCTTAGACAGTTTGGGTCAGAGTTCAATCTACACTGCACACAGAGATAACAGAACACAGGCGTAGTTCACAGCTGCCAACAGACTAAAGGTTTATTGAACAAGGCATCTAGATATAGTGGTCAAGCATTTGCGTTTGCGTTTGAGGGCAATTCAGGAAGCGTGCAGGAAGTATACCTTCTAGGGACTGACCATACCTTCTAAGGAACTGACCGTAATAGATATCCCTCAAACTTGTCCTAGCCTTCTTGTCTAAGAATGTTTGATTCTATTCGGCCCGCACTAGTACCATAGTATAGTATTGTACTACCATTAAGTATATTCCCACTGTTTATCTAGCAGTGTCAAAGATCAGTCAAAGATCGGTATATTTAGCTTATTCTAGGTACCTGGACGGTTCATCTGACCGATTTATGTTTGCTGTCAGAGCTAACTAACGAGCTCTGGCCTTCTAGAACGTTGCTCTGTTTTCATACATTAACTCCGATACCTAACTGTCAGGTAATGTTAACCTAGGGCAGCAAACTCTATCTCAATTCAATTGTTTAATTTTAAGTTACAATTGCCTTATTTTGTCCACTGACAATATACATAATTTACAGAATAAATGGGTTTTTTTGTCCCTCTCCTTCGCTGTTTTGTACAACCTGAACATATTTATTTCTTCGAAATTAAGTTTTGATTATATGATTTACAAATATTTGCTTATTATTTTATTAATATATATATAGTATTCGGCTGCGTCCGTACGTCCGTACGAAATGGAATAACTCAAATACTATTCACTGGATTATTTTCATATTTTGCATATGGGTTCATCATAGGTAGAGTAATGTTCCTACAGAGGTTTGTGACCTTCATTTCAAGATCACAACAAGACTTTGTCATTTTACCCTTGTCAGCGGGATATCTCAATAACCATTTGCTGGATTCTCTTCATATTATACACATAGCTTCTCCAACGAAAGACGACGGGCTGATTAGATTTTCGTGACCTTGACATTATTTTCAAGGTCACTGCGGAACTTTGAATTTTTTGACATGTTAATGTACATGTAAAGTTTGTCAGCAGAAGATCTCAAGAACCATTCACCGTAATTTCATCAAAACAAAAGGACTAATTAGATTTTGGTGACCTTGTCATTATTCTCAAGGTCACGGTGAAATTAAAAATTTCTCGACATGTTAATGTACATGTAAAGGTTGTCAGCGGGATATCTCAAGAACCATTCACCGGAATTCCATCATATCTTACCATATGCACCTCCTAGGAAAGACAAAGGGCTGATTAAATGTTGGTGACCTTGAAATGTGTCTCAAGGTCACAGTAGAGCTTTGACTTTTTCGACATGTTTGACATTCGCGATTTTGCTGATCTTGACATTGTTTTTAAATTTAGAAGTATTCATTTGCGGCGGGGGATCATGTCACCTTAGTGACAGCTACTTGTTATTATTGTTTTGCATGTCAGCGCCTATGCCGTTATTTCGTTTTGCCGTTGTTTCGTCGACTGGTCAGTCTGGTCTTATATATATATATTTATCTATATTATGCACGAAGGCCTCGGGCCCATATACATGAAACAGTATATACAATCACCATATATTGGATACATTGATAAGCACATTTAGGAGTTTAACAAAGTCTTTTTTTATAGGCAGAATATATATATTTAATAGATTAAGTAATGATTCATTTGAAGAAGCAGTTAACAAATTTCTAAATGTGGGTTCATTTGGAGTTAAATAATAAACATGTGGAAAATAATGTAGTCTTTCAGCAGAATAAGACTGACATACTAATAGAAAATGAAATTCGTCTTCTATGCCATATTTACATTCCGGGCATGTACGGAGAGATATATCAATATTTATCCATCTCCCTTCATTTATCTTCAATCTAAGTAGTCCTGCTCGGAATTTTACAAGAATATTACGGTATTCATTTTCATTTATAACGCTTAAGTATTTTTCAGGTTCTAACAAACTTTTGTATTCTCTATTTAATTTGTATCGTGAACTGTTATCAAGAGTACAATGCCAGGATTGGTAAAACATATTAACACATACATCTTTAAAACATCTGATAACATGCAATTTATCACCAACACCCTGGGCCAGCTACACAAATCCAAATCCATGTGAAAATAATATTTTGCGGATATGAGAGGCGTAATTATTTTGTCCAATGTTGTCTAGAAATAAAAACATGTCATATGATTTTTTGGGTATTCTTCCACAATTCATCTCAGTTAGTTTTAACCAATACTTAATTGTTCGACATAGTGCATGTATGTACAAGGGAAACCGTCCGCATTCCCAATATACTACGGCATTAGGAGTCTGCATGCCCACATTAAACAAATTCTTACATGCCAGCAGATGGACTTTTTCAATACTATCATAACGATTTAATCCCCACACTTAGGCCCCATAAAGTAAAAGTGGCTGTATTTGTGTATCGACTATTTTAAAGAATATCTTATGATCAACCATGTCGATTCTCCTTAAGTTATACAATATGTGTAATAATGCTCTTTTGCCTCTCAATGCTAGATCATCTGTACATTTATTCATTTTAGATGTGGATGAACATATGATACCGAGGTATCGATATGAGTTCAATGGCAGAATCTTTATAATACCACTTTTCTTTAGCTGATAATCGACCACCCCTTCGATAAACAACAATGTTAGTTTTATCCAGGTTAACGTCAAGACCCCATTTATCCGAATATGCTTCTAAAATATGCAATTGCTTTTGTAGTCCTGAAACAACATCTGATACAATGATGACATCATCGGCAAAGAGTAATAGCAATATTTCTAAAAAGTCAGGAAACAGTTGTACCCCAAATTTACCATTTTCAACAATGTCAGTACACAATTCACCAATAAAAAATAAGTCCCTCTGGCTTGGTGAGAGCTGAGTGTTCAATGATGAAAGCACTGAGGAGGTTAGTCATTCGTCTATTTGTACGTCCCACAATGGAGGCCATAAGTCTGTTGGAAGTATTATAAGCTGTGTCCCGCAAGCTGAGCTGTGTTGCCAGCCTTCGTCACCTATTAATTCGGATGAGTACCCTCCGTTATGATTTCTTATCACTACTTACTTATTAGTTTTGGTCTATTGGTATTCGTTTCCGCTTTGCTTTTAGTTTCTTTGAATTAGTATGTTTTCTGGCCATCTGCCTAACCCCATGTGTTTTTAACATTAATGAAGCAGCGTTAAACAATAACTCAATCGCTATTTTATCCTCTGGTACATATGTTAAATGAAATATATTTTGTTAATGAAGCGATGTTAAACAATAAGTCACTCACTCACTATTTTATCCTCTGATACATATCTTAAATGAAATATATATTGTTAGACTATCACTAACGGATTTTCCATTGACTAACATCAACGAATTATTGAAGAATAATATTTGAATCGGCATATTCGAACCGCAGAGTGAAACTACAGATTCATAAAATATTACAACACCTACATATCATTTCTCCGACTGTAATATGGCATTTTGTCTTTTAAGTTAGAACGAAGGCCCTGTTAACTGGATATAGGCTACTCCGGGTCAACTGAATGTCAAGGTCATAATGGCTGACATTTAGTGCCGAGCGCACTGCATGGCGATGATTTGAGACAAAATGCCTTAGTACAGTCAGAGAAATGATATGTAGGTGTTTCTGAACGCTGTTTCGAAGCGATACACGCCCCTGTGATTTAAACGACTCCCTCACTGGCGAGGATTGCTGGAGATCATGATCTAATACCGCAGTCTTCGTTTAATCACGGGCGAGGTTCGTGTTTATTCCGGGAGGATATGTGGACGTTGTTCGAAGCCAACTCAGCTTGTGGAGACAACGCACTGTAGGAAGATTGCTTGCTGCAGCTTTGGCGCCATTCATGCAACATATGGGACGACAGATGACCCAGTCAAATCCAATGCTTCCTCACGTTCTATGATAGAAAGGTTGAAGGTTTGGCATCTGTATCCATTTATCCTGCCTGCTGTGCACAGTGCAGCAATAAAGTAATAAACATCTGCCACGGCTTGTCGCAATTACTGTAGCAGGGGCAGTTACTACCCTTTGGGTGGGAATGATGATGTAATACGTTGTAACTCAACGTTTTAACAAGTATGTCAGTCAGACAGCTGATCTGATTATGTTGATATTTAAGAAATAAAGTTCGCTGTACCCCAATGTGTGTTTTAATAAAGTATAGTTTTGCCCTGAACTATTATAGTTAAAGCACGAGGACGTTAGTTAGTAGTAATAGTTCAGGTCAAAACTATACTTTATTACAAAACACATTGGGGTACAGCGATCTTATTTCTTCTCTAAGTTGCCAAATGATGAGGAACCGGTAACATGCTGCTTCCAATAATTTGGAAACAAAAATATTGTTTATATTCTTCATATTAATGATCCATTAACAGGGCCAACGGACGGCTATTCCATGTATAAAACCCACCCCAAAGATAAAAACGACATTTTATTGGTTTTATTCTGTAGAATTGATATTGAAATTAAATGTTGATAGTACTAGTGTTTTTCTTGTTAAAGGTACTTCCATTGTGTTTCATAAATTGTTAATTGCCTTTAATATGTTCCACCTCACCACATGTGGTCTCTACAATACAAATAAATTCACCCAGCTTGCATATTTATCCCCAATCGCCAAATATATCATAATTACTAGTTTCCAATCAAAATTGAATAACCCCATTATGCATGAGTCGAAACCGAAACTGCACGTCCCATTTACATGGAGAAGAGTAGTCTGTCATCGAGACCCCTTAAATTTAAAGAGCCGAGGCAAGTCAGCAAATTAACACTGCCCACAACCCAACTCCTTGGCCGTTCGTCATCAGCTGCCATCACTACATGTGAGTGAAGGGGCATGGTGGGCGGCCTCTCGCCTGCAGCCCCCGATTAAAATCTTACCCCCCATCACTATTATAGCCTCACGTCCCGGAACCCCTCATAGCCCTTTACATGTGGTATTACCTCAACATTTGGACAATAATTTACTTTAAGTTACTGCAGAAAATAGAAACGATCCAAAAATTAACTTTCAATTCACAAAGAAGATATTATTTATTTATGACTGACATATGTATTAATAATCAATCTTCATCTAATTTCTGATTCTAACTGTCTCCAATGAGACATCGTCTTATGCTGGCTTCCTAGCCATATGAGTATTAGAGGTAATAATAAGGCTAACGCAGTAGCTAAATCAGCATTAAACCTCAAACATATTTCTCCTACTAAAGTTCCATATACAGATTGAAAACCTGCTATTAAACAATCTCGCCGCTAATGGCTGCAATACTGCCGAAGCGGCGTTAAACAATAACTCACTCACTCACTACATTAAACAACGTTGCAAGTCCCAATGGGACCAACAACAGCCTAACAAACTTCACACTATTCAACCTCATTTAGGTTACAAATCTCTATATTCTTTTAGGGGGCGGGATAGGTTTGGGTGCAATGCTACACTGAATTTCAGGGTAGTATCACCCATGGTTCACTAGTTCCAGCCTCACCTCACTTCACCTCACCGCAGTGCATAGCCACATGTCGTTGCGGGCTTTCTGCCTGCCGTAATAATAGCAGCCGCGATATAAGTGAAATATTCTTGAAAGCGGCGTTAAAAACCAACTCACCTCACCTAAAATGGTATTTGTCAAGAAAAAACAGTGTTCAAATTTGTTCTGTTAATTGTCATGATCTAATTGTTATTGCACGGCGCCAAGCGCCGTGCTCTACTTTTTGTCTATTTTTTGTTGTACCATGGGGAAATTGAGTAATGCTTGAACAGTAATGTAATATCTTGCATATGAAACGACATTCTTTAAACAGTTTACTAATTTCAATTTTTAAAATTTGTTGTAGGCGAACATTATACAAACAAGTGTTTAATCAAGTTAAAAGTGTCAACTTTATAGAAACATTTATGAAAAATTATTGTTTGAAATGACTGCTCCTTTGGTGTCATGTTCAAGAATGCGAGGTTTAGCAAGGCGGCCTTATCACTGTAATAAACACTGTCGTACTTTGGAGCCTTATGCGCCTCGCATAAGCGAAGCGCTCTTGAACGCGCTAGAGAAAATATAGGTCAGGTCACTAGATAAGCCCCAGGCAGCTAGCTGCCTCTGTCCATCGGAACTGCCTACGTGACTTTTTTCACATGGCTTATCAGTGAAGAGAGGAGCTGACCGGAATGTTTTGGTTTGCCGATACGATGTAAAAATGGGTGAGTTTTTTAAAAAGAAATTGGATTTATTAGTAACACATCAATTACTGTCTTTATGAATGTGAATCAATAAGACATTAATTATGATTTATTTATAAATGAAAAACGATTTTACATTATTATTAATATATACTTTCATTCTTTTCTGGCATGAAGAAAATCATAATGACACAATTACATTCCGTTAGTAAGTTCCACTTTTCAATGTTTCAGAAGTTCCCGCCTAATTCGTTCACATGTGCTGCGGACTTGGGAGGAGAAGGCGTGTTTGAAAAGCAAAATGGTAAGATCAATAATGGCAAATTTACACCAGGGCTGTGAACAATTCCAACCTTATAATGGCGTTCAGTGTACCGCAGTTGCATTAATTGCTTTGTTATTTTTAAATTTTTCATCAAATTTACATTCTGATGATTTGGACAGAGTGTTGATGAACGGAACAGCTTTGTATGGCCGAATAGCACAGGAGATGGGGCATCAAGGGTTTTTGGGACACAATCAGTTGCCAAATAGTTTGACTTATGCTGGTATTGATTATGGTATAACATACATGTTGGATATGTTTTATGGTCATGTCAATGGTGATTTTAGTACAGAAGCTGGTGAAACCAACTTTGTCGATGCAATTACTCAGGCCACTTCCGTGTCATTCACTAACCTGTTAACTTTAGGAGATTTAACAGTTGCTTTGTATGTTGATGTAGAAAATGAAATGTTTGTAATATTTGATTCTCATCAACGTAATTGTCATGGAATTCGGTCAGGGGATGGTGCAGCAGTTTTATTGATGTTTGAAAATTTTGACGAACTAGTTTCTTATATTTTGGATAATTATGATAATTATCTTTATGAAATAACTCCTGTTCTTCAAAATGAGCCAAGAAACACATCTGCTTTGGTTTCTGATGGGATTACATCTGACACATACGATTTGAGATGTGATAGTAAACTTAATAGGTCAGTAAATCATAATGGTTACAGTGAAGGTAATATTATTGAAGCACAGAGTATTTCAGAAAAACAAACAGCAAATACAACTTATGAAAGTGGCAAGTTTTTATGGAGTATTTTAAATGATCACCCATATACAGAATCTGAAAGAAAACGAAAATGTAGGACTTCACAATCTAAACACAGAAAGAGAACTTTTAAAAAAATGGACATTTGTGTAGATTCTGTTAATGAAGAGCAAACAAATGGTAGAAGCACTTTAACAGAAATATTGCAAAATGAAGATATTGCATTTGTATGTAATGTCACTACGAATGAAAATTTAACATTTCAAGATTACGAATCTCACGAAAAGCATATTTTTGCTTATGAACATTATATACGCCAACTACCTTCATATCACTGCGTGTCTTGTAATAGGTTCTTATTTTTGGATCAAGTTCATCATTTGTGTAAAAACACTAATTCTACAGAAATACTTGGTATCAATAGCAAGAGTGACTTGTGTCAGACATGTAAAAACAAACTTTCTCAGAACTGCATTCCAGATATCTGTTATTCTCAGAATCTCCTTAATCCTGGAGAAATACCAACTGAATTGAAAAATCTAAATTCTTTGGAAAAGAAATTAATTTCCAAAGTAAATGTATTTATGACAGTTGTAATTTTGCCAGGAGGACAATATGCGGAGAAGGGACTAGTTTTGAATTTGCCTGCCGATGTACAAAACATTTATAAACAATTGCCACAAACACTAAATGAAACTTTACATATGACAGTTGATTTTGAATATTATGATGGTAAACCACAGGTAAAACCAAATACACAAATTTCCGTTTTAAAAGTGAAAAATGCTTTGAAATGGCTTATTGAAAATAATGCTCTATATGCAGATGTAAACAATGTATCTGATTGTCTGTATGTTGATTATAGTAATGGAACTGACAACACACTTTTACCTGAAGGCCTTGAAGAAAATTTGTTAGTCCCTGTTAATGTTTCTGGTTATCATAATTTAAATAAACGATTTCATCCAAACAAAATGCATATCCCTAAAAACAAAAATGACCCAGTTAATATATTGTGTATGCAGTCAGGAGAAGAAATGGCATATCCATGGCTATTTCCTTATGGTAAATATGGTTACAATTATGACAGACCATATAAAATGAGACCTAGTATGTATTTCAAAGTAAGATTATATGACAGAAATTGTAATTTTCGAAAAGATATTTCCTACATGTTGCATTCTGCCATTTCATATGATGTCTCGTTACTGAAGAATGAAATTGGCATACATATGAAAATGTTAAAGAAAAGCTCAGCAGGTTCTACCAGTAGTCAAGAAGTGCCTGTTACAGCAGGTGATATCAAATGTACTGTTGAACAGTCGAGTTTATTGGAAAATTCATATATGTTTATGAAAAATATAAAAGGGACTGTTGCTTATTTCCGTGATGCACTATACAATTTGCTGTCAATGTTCAGATGTTTAGGTCCACCAACTTTGTTTCTAACATTATCTGCAGATGATCTTCATTGGCCAGAACTGGGCATGATGTTGGAAAATATTGATTTCAAAACTGCTTTTGGGAGATCGTTTTTGTCGTCTATGCGAGCAGATCCTTTGTTAACAGCTACTCATTTTGATAGAAGATTTAAAAGTTTGATGCATAATGTCATTTTAAAAAATGAAAAACCTTTCGGTAATGTTTCAGATTATTTCGGTAGGATTGAATTTCAAAATCGTGGAAGTCCCCACATTCACATGTTCTTATGGATTGATAATTTGCCAAAAAATATAAATGAAACAACTGAAGAAATAATAACATCTTATATAAATAAAACAATACATTCAACCATCCCCGATGAAAATGAAGATTTTGAATTGTCTGAACTTGTAGCACGTTTACAAACTCATCATCATTCTCCATACTGTTCAAAGCTTCATCATTCTACATGTAGATTTGGATTTCCTAGACGTGTTTCAACTGAAACAAGATTGATTAGTAATGTAGATGTGTGCAAGAAAAATAGAGGTCGATGTTATATGACTAAGCGGGATAAAAGAGGTGTTTACATTAATGATTACAACCCAACTGTTTTAAGGCATTGGAGAGCTAACATGGACATTCAATTGATTCAAAATGCAGAAGCAGCAGCCTATTATGTTTGTACATACATATGCAAGTCTGAACCTGATGATTTGCGAAATGCTTTAGGTAATCTTATCCATACAATTTTCAAACAAAATCCAGATATTCCAAGATATCAAAGACTACTTAAAATAGGATTGTGTGTGTTAAAACACAGGAGAATGAGCAGTCAGGAGGCAGCATACCGGTTAGGTAATTTACATCTCATTCATTCAACAAGAGAAGTGGTTTATCTGAACACCAGAATTGCTAGCAAACGATTTAAGTTATTAAAATCAAAAGATGCAATAAATGAACTTGAAAATAACAGCACTGACATATTTCATAATAATATTTTAGATTACTATCATAAGAGACCTCATGATTTGCAAAATTTAAGTCTTTTCAGGTTTGCATCTTGGTATAAAATATCTAGAGGTTCACATAGAAAGAAATTAGAACATTACTTTATAGATGCTTACAATGTATGGATCAACAAAAGAAAACGTTTTGCTGTTATCCGTTATCCTAGATTTGCACTTCATACTTTTGATTATTTCTATAGTCTCCTTTTACTATTACTTCCACATAGAAATGAAAGTGAAATCTTAACTGGTTTCACCAATGCACGCGAGGCTTTCAATGCTAAAAAGAATTTATTTGATGATGATATAAATTTTAGTTATATTTCATTAACAGGTGAGATTGAGAATGCTTTACATCGAATAAAAATGTGCGAAAGAGAGTTACAGCTACACAATGAATCACAAAGACTTTACGATGATGATGAACTCAATATTGATAGTTTGACTTCTGCAGCATTGAACAATGTGACTAATGTAACAGACAACCCAATACCCGAATATGTGAATGCAGACAACCACTATTTAGCCCCTGAAGATGTCCTCCATTTGCATTCTATTGAAATATGTAGTATGTCACAAAGTGAATTGTTTGAAAACATTGAAAAATTAACTTCATCTCAAAGAGCGGTATTTGAATTTGTTAAAAGACATTTCAATTTCTTTCCTAGTACGCCAATGCATATTTTCATTACTGGGGGTGCAGGTGTTGGGAAAACCTTTCTTATAAAAACAATAATTGCATACATTCAAATCTATACAAGCATTGTTATTGGTTCTAAACCTGTTGTAATAGCTGCACCAACTGGAACTGCAGCCAGACACATAAATGGTCAAACACTCCATTCCCTTCTCAGCATTCCTGTATCAAAATATTTAAATTATGAGGAACTGTCCAGCTATCAACTTTCAAAATTGCGCAAGGCATTTAAGGGTGTTCATACAATAATAATTGATGAAATAAGTATGGTTAGTGACAGAATGCTAACAATTATCAGTAGAAGATTGTCGAGCATTAAAGAAAATGAAATCGCTTTCGGAAATATGAATGTTATTGTTTTAGGTGATTTCTTTCAATTGAAACCTGTTGATGGCAAATATGCCTTTCATAATGTATTATTATGGCATTTATTTCAACCTTTTTTCCTTCAGGAAAATGTGCGACAGTTGTCTGATCCACTTTATGCTAGTTTGCTAAACAGATTAAGAGTTGGTTTACTGCAACCAGAAGATATAAATTTACTAATGTCTAAATTGAATGTATTGCATACTGACGCAATATCTTATTTGCATACATACCCGTTACGACGAGATGTTCATTTTCATAATCTACAAATGCAAAATGTATTACAATCGACAACCTTCACTTTCCTAGCTGAACATTATTTTGCTACAGATTGTACAGAGGGTAATGTTGGCAGTTTAGTTCCTTTGAATTTGATACCAAAAGATGATAAGGATGCAGGTAGTTTGCCTTCACTTCTTATTATGGGTGTTGGTTCAAGAGTCATGCTACTAAGAAATATTTATACAAGACATGGTCTTGTTAATGGTGCAATGGGTACTGTAGAATCATTTAGTACTGGTGATAATGGTAATGTGTTAACAGTAAATGTTATTTTTGATGATGAGGAAATTGGTAAAATTCTTAAGGTTTCAAAGGTTTCTAATGCTATACCTATTGAAAGGTTTGATCATAAATTCATTTATCGAGGGAGATCAATAATACGTCATCAATTTCCGTTAGCCTTATCATGGGCATGTACAATACATAAAATACAAGGCATGTCTTTAGACAAGCTTGCTGTTGATTTGGGCAGTACTGTCTTTGAACCTGGTATGGCTTATGTTGCTTTAAGTAGAATAACTTCTTTGCAAGGATTAGTGATTTTAAAGTTAGATCCCAAAATACTCAAACCACCAAATGGAGTTCTTGAGGAATATGACAGACTGCATAATTTGTAATGAAAAAAACTTATTATTTATGTAATTATTACAATGTCAGTTTTATTATTATAGATGTATTTTAACTTCATATGTTTCAATCTTGGTGTAAATAAGCATTATTATCTTATTAAATTTTGCTTCAACAGGCCACAAATACTCCTGAAGTGGATAAATACAACTTCCGCTTATTGATTTTAAAAAAATCAAAGGAGCTACTTTCGTATAAGAAAGGAGAAGAGCATATGACCTACTTCAACATCATTGGAGCATATGAAAATGAAGTGATCAACATTCGGGTCTACCAAAAGACCAAATTCCCTATGATCCAAGAAGGAAGATCCTACTCATTGAAAAATCTTGTGAAGAAGGGTCAAACCTATTGGGTAGTTTCTTGCAGCACCATTGGATTCACAGCCAAAGTAAATGTTGACCCAAACATTATGGAAGGTAATTTTGTATTACCTGAAAATCAACCTACAACAGGGATGAAACGAAGTCTTAAGGAAGCATTAACATCTCCTGAAAAATCGACTATTGTTGGGAAAATTTCACAGGTATGTAGTCATTATGAGATAATATTTTTTCTCCAGTGTTGTTTTTAGGTGATCAATGGAAGGGGATTGATTTTGGCATATTCTGAACTATTCTGAATCAGTAAAGGTAACCTACATTAAAAACAATTTAGAAACAAGAAACAAAAATTTCCCTTCTAGCAACAACACTGCTTTACATTCATATAAAATTACAATTACTATCCACTATAATGCATATGCTATCAATTTGCTTTCATAAAGCTGCATTGCAAAATTATCTCATATCAAATTGCTGCAGAGACATGTATATTATCCTGCAAGCAGCATGTTAATAGAAGATACATTATAACATAATAATCTACAACTTAATGTGTCTCTATTTCTAGAAAATTCCAGTCAATTATCAATTAACTATCATAACAGAATGCATATTTATCCCTAATTCAGGTCTCCCCAGTCAAACATTGCAGAGATGGGACTTTAGCTGTTAGAACCATTGCCTTGAAGGACAACAGTGGGAAAGTAGCTAAAGTAGCACTATTCCAAGAGAATGCAGTGATGGATTTTCTCCCACAAAGTATTGTGGAAATAACTGCTGTTTACAAGAAGGACTACAATGACAAACCCCAGTTAACAGCAACATCTTCAACAATTTGTCAGGTATTTATTCTTAAAGTCACATGATGTATACACTGTTTCATTACTTTCAGTTACTGTTTTTGTTTCTAGAAACAATCTAAACTAATACTGTTTCAAGTAAAATTTGCATGCTGTTACTTTCTTACAATTCACTTCCTTTCTTTCATGTCTGCCAATCTAAAGGATTCATAACAAATCAAAATCAAACATACCTGAAATTGTAACTATCATTTATTAAACAATAAATTAAATTAGTCCACACATTGTTCAACATCTGCACTCTTTCATAACAGTTCCTGCCAAATGAAACGCTTGATGTCACGATCGAAGACAACGACATGCTTCAAGACGACGACTTCCAAATTGAAGACGATGCATCACCAGGCAGCGCTTTCAAGATAGACACAATCTTGGATGCAGCAATTTACACATGCTGCAGCAACCTTGGTATGTACTTTCCAGTACTGTGTATCTAGTAAAACCAACAGTCCGTCAGACGTTCGAAAACATTTCTTGTTCTTTCCATTTTGGCACATGTCATCTTTATCACAACGTGACATGCCTCTCTGTTCATTGCCTATCTTGTTACATTCATGCCATTTGATTCTATTCTCTTCAATCATATTGCTATTTCTATCGACTTGTGTTGTAGGATGTCGCAAAAAGATGAAGGAAAAATGTCCATCCTGTTCAGGAACTACTTCGGAAATCACCTGCAGAGTAAAAGTTGTGTTAGAAGATTCAGAAAAAACTACACATGACATCACACTCTTCGAAAGTGATATCCGGAAATTGTTCACTCTGTCACCTTTGTCAACAAATGACAATCTCATATCTGAGTTGTGTGACCAACTTCCTGTGAATTTCACTGCAAAATTAAACAAGTGTAAACTGTTTAACATCACTAACCTGTGAAATGATGCAATCATTGTGAAGTTTGTCTGAAAAATGTATTATTATTAGTATAGTTTTCTGTTGTATTACTTTTCGTTTTTAAATTTTATGTGCCAAAATCACATACATTTTGTTTGTTATTTCCTCCCACATGTGAAATGCAACATGACCAGAGGTAAACTTTGTGTTGACTTAACAATTTGTTAAACTTGATATTTGTTATTACATCACTCTCTACCTCCATCTTTCCATTTTCTTGTGTTAAATCATATATTTTGTTTGATTTGTGCGTATCTGATGCAACAAGACAATTGAACTTTGTTTGAACAATTTGTTATTACATTACAGACTTTCAATTTCTTTAGTTGTTACTATCAGCTTCATATTTTCATGTGCTAAATCAGTTTTGGTCCCACATATTTTGCATATTTGATTTGTGTGCATATGATGCAACTAGACATTCATGTTAATACTACCTTCAATTTCCATGTGCCAAACCACAAACTCTCCCATAGACTTTACAAACTACTTTTGTGTACATCAGATGCAACTAGACAAAATAACAATTTGTTAATACATTAAAAAGTTGTCATAACATCAGTATTTACTGACATCATTCAATTTTCATGTGCCAAACCACAAACTGTCCCATAGATTCTTTTACTTCTATTTGTGTACATAAGAAGTCTGTAACTGTGCAAAAAGTACTTAGTCTCAACAATTTGTTAGTAGATTAGATATGTTAAAACTGTTACATAAAAAAACAAAGTAAAGTATCGATCCAGTATGTTATGCTTGAATGATCTTCCAATAAATGGTAAAAAAATTAAATTATGAGTTTTTCCTTTTTTAACAGGTTAAGATGATGCTTTCGTCAAAAACAACCATCATCTTAAGGGGATATTTCCCTTGTTAATATTTGTGGAAACGACTTTTAAAGAATACGTTCCATTCCAGAAATATACCTCATTAATGCATGCTTAATTATGTTACGGTACATGTTTCGTATTATTATAATTATTATTATTAAGTTTATTTCTACTATACAAAACTTATATATCTGCCCCTTTAAATATACCATTGCAATTGGTAGTTCCGCAAATTGATACACCATATCTCATGTTTCCAGTTCAAAAATGTTTTCAAGGCGCCGTGTTGATCTGTAAGATCAATGTTTTCTTGTATTCTTACAGTAATCGGATCACGGCATTAGAGTGTCTAATATCGAGAGTGTTCCAATGTTATTGTCAATGGTGACTGTTAACACAATTGATTATCATTGATAGACACCTTTATCATACAATGGATGGCGTTCTCGGCAGGATAAAGTCAACGGATAGTTTCGGTATCCGTTTGGGTCATATACGGATAAAGATGCAAATTACAGAGGTCAAGTGACGGAACCTCTTTTGAAAATGACGTCACTCGCGTTAACATTTCGATCGCCTGTCATAACCGTAACAGTTGTAATTGCGTAACAGCTTCCTGTTAATATACATGCTTCATTTCATAGATCTACATTAATTTGAGAAATGACAAAACAAACATTGTACAATGCATAAGGGGCAAAATTTATTATGATCATGCAGTGTGCCAAAACATGTTTATCGCGAGCTCAAAACTACCAAGCAAACACTTTATAAATACTCAAAGGCAGTTTGAGGCTTATGTTCGCCAAGGTTCGCAAAATACAATGTTTATTCCTAATGCAGGATATTGACCATACCAAAACACACTCTCATGATAACCTATATTTATCTTACCGGCAACCATATAATAAAAAAATTATCAGGATGCATAATGATAAGAAATCAACACATCTAACACTAAAATAAATGTTTCAACTGGACTACGCCGCTAATGGCTGCAATACTGCCGAAGCGGCGTTAAACAATAACTCACTCACTCACTCACTTCAAATGGACTAAATTTAAAAATAACATCACATATTTGGTTTAAATTTCATTCATGAAACAGTTTTCTCAATACATTATAATGTACGTAAGTTAATGCCTTATTCTAAAACCAGATCCAAAGTTGAATTATTTATGTTTTTTGTAACCCTACATTAAATGCAATGATACACTGAATCTCAGCGTAGTTCGCTAGTTCCAGCCGATGCTCGCAGGTTTCACATGGCTTTGCGGGCTTTCTCTGCCATAATACTAGCAGTCGCGATATAAGTGAAATACTCTTAAAAGCGGCGTTAAACCCTAACTCACCTCACCTCACCCGTGAGACAACCTTAACAACCTATTTTCATCTTCTTCTCCAGTTCCAAAAGGTCTAGAGAGCTGAAAAGTTATGTGCAGACTCCTTGGCTAATGAGGATTCTGAATTGTAGATTTCGTGACCGCATTGCCCCAATTGGGGTAACAGGGGTCACAACCTTAAAATCTACTTCTCCAGTACCAATAGGTCTCGAGAGCTGAAATAATGTGTGCAAATGTCTTGGCCAATGGGGATTCTAAATTGTAGAACCTATTGTCGACTTCTTTTCCAGTATGAAAAGCTCTATAACACGTTGAGAACAATTTGTTTCGGATTTGCAAACAATACAGATCCTGATGGGCTACAGAGCCCATGGCTCTAGTGTTTATAGTATACAGCATTAATCACTATACAACAGGATAGCTACAGAGCACATAGTTCTATTTTGATTACTTTAAATGAACAAAAAGCACTAGAATGCTGAAATCTTAAGTAGACATATCTTCTGTAGCAGTAATGATTAAATAATGCACGTGCGAGATGGGAGACTCACTTATGAGCTGGCGTGGTCACATTGGTTGCTTTGCTCCACGTAGACTAAATCGACAACAACCTGTGAAAGCTTTGAAAATTACTGGACATTTTGTGATGAGACAGTGTAAATGTTGTAAGCTATCGCCGCTCTTGCCAATTTTGATGAACCGAGGTTGTACTCTTTGATGTCAGAATGCATTTCTAGTGAAAATGACTATATGAACATGTATGTACCATATCTTGCTCGCCTATTAGAAATGTGTTCCGATGTCAAACTGAATCCCGGTCCTAAGCCTAAGGGCAAAGGGGCAGCCTCTAACAGGGGTGCACACAGTAAAGCAAACAGACAAAGTACACTGAAATGCACAGAGGATACTTTATCGGACTATGCAGACTCTGATAATTAAAATTGAAGACAATATGTCCGATATAGTGCGACAGATAAGATCAGATTTTAGTGGACTGTATAAGCAATTTGATAATGTGAGGAAAGAACTTTCGGACGAGTTCTTAAAATTAAGTGCAGAAAATGATGAACTAAAGGATAGACAATCAAAACTTGAATACTTAGTACATAAGAAGAGGCTCGCAGAAGAGTAAACAACCTGCTTATTCACGGAATTGAGAGTGTAGTCGGAGAAAAGTGGGCAGACACAGAGAGGTGTGTTCGAGATTTCCTGGAAAATAATCTGGATATGGAAAACTACAACGACATCGGAAGATCACATCGTCTGAGGACCCACGGGAAAAAGCAACCAATCATCGTCAATTTCCTTTCATATAAAGAAAAGGTGAGCGTATATGATACTACCGAGTGAGAATACAGCTCCGCTGAAAATCGCTCGTAAAATCCCCGTATTCATCATCATCATATGATACTGCTAAAGACAAACTTATGCATGGTGAAACTAGAGGCATTTACGTCACTAATGACTACACAGAGAGAGTGAAGAAAGTTAGGTCAGACTTAATCCGACATGGTAGAAGCCCGTATAAATAACAAGAATGCTTATCTATCCTATGATAAACTGATTATCGCGGGGCAAACATGTGTCATGGGTGACAATGGAATATCACTAATGAACGTTCAGCCCCCCGTCGTGGCACCCTGAACCGCCGCTCTCCCGGGCCACAAGAGGGGCGCCTCCTGGTCCCGGGTTGAGCGGGGGTGTAGGCCGCCAGGGGGCGACATTTGCAGGTTACTAGGCGACGGCCGTGGCCAGACGTTGCCAGATGACGAGACTACGTCCTACTTGGACCTGAATATCTGTGTGTGGAACATTCATGGAATACATTAAAAAATTGATGACAAGGAGACATGTGATATATTTGGTTACGTTGAAACATCGCCGCTAATGGCTGCAATACTGCCGAAGCGGCGTTAAACAATAACTCACTCACTCACGTTGAAACAATGCAGAAAGTCAACGATGCGATTGTCAAGCTATTTCCTGACTATGTTGGATTTGCTACTGAAGCTAAGAGAAAACAGTGTTCGGCGGTTTTCCGTTGGTGTTGCCGTGTTTGTCAGATCATATCTGTTACTTATCTTTGAGAGAGTAACTGTATTCTTCATTGTGGTCTGTAACCCAATGCGTTATAGGGAACTAGTAATACGGTTTTTATATGTATTGCCTGAAACGTCTCCATTATATGACAAGAATGAGTCTGCATTGCCAGCTATTTGAGGCAGTTTCTGAAATTATCTGCCCATGACCCATTAAGTCAAATTGGGGCTGCCCGGCGTCACGCTTGAACTGTGCTCCAACTCACTGCACAGCCACTACAGGGGGTTGGACCTTGTTGCGTCACTGGGGCTAAGTAAACACACATGGGTAGTGGGAATCAGTTAAATGAACTTAAATGAAAATATTCAACTGACGGCTAGCCAAGTCTAGAAAATTATAGCAAGTCTAGATTCCTCAGTTCTAGTCAAGGCCCCTTTAGGGCTCCAGTTTGTATAACTATTTGAATTGTGTGTTAAATGTTGGTTTTGAAAAAAACTAAGTGGTCATGCAGTGATAAAAATGTTAACAATGGTTTGAAGTACACATACATTTAGTTTATGGAATTTAATAATTACTCTACTATCATTCTTGTCATTTTATTTATTTAAGTCGCTGTATTAAAAAGTTATTATGTTATAAATAGTCATGGGGCATTACTAGATTTGAGGGACTCTTCTTTTTAACGAGAACAATATAATCCACATGTTTAAAACTCTGAAAATAACAGTCGAAACTATGTGGTTTGAAACAGATCTTGAGTATGTAAACTACTGCCACATTCACATTGACGTATTGATTGTCTACATACCCTATACGTAATAACCTTATTCAATGTGTAATACTAAAATACACTTGTGTACAAAATACAAACATGTTTATGAAATGCAACACGATCATCCACTGGATACATTATTCATAAATACTACTTCTAACTTTTTTTAAATACACAACGCTAAACTGAATCCCTTAATTTTGATAAACACTGTATTATCAGAGTGAGTGAGTGAATTAATGCTTAACGCCGCTTCGGCAGTTTTGCAGCCATTAGCGGCGAGAACTATTATGAGAAAAGTTTAACAATTTCGATGAGGACACGCAACCAATCATGGTCGTTCCATGCTTCTTAATGTTCTTTCTTCTATTGATAGCAACACATGGTGACCACATGCGTTGTAATAAACTGAATCTGCGTAATAAAGTCCGTATCCATGATTGTAAAACATTTTAGTATTTAAAACAGTTTAGGGGAATCTGAACACACCAATGAAACTGAAATCTTATAAAAGTAAAATCACGGGATGAAGTTTAGTAATTATTAAATGTTCATTGACAAAAGGCAGTATAATTCTGAGGTATACTATTTTGTATGCTAAATGACATCACGCTAAGCAAACAAACTATGTCGATGTAAGGATCAGCGAAGCATGACAACGAATACTTCAGATTTTTCCTATTTTCAAATGTTCCAGGAACAATGGGTATAATACTTAAAGGACACTTTATCATCTTTGTAACGCAGACCTTGAATTTGCAAACACATTATTAGAAATATATTATTTGGCCCTCGATAAACAGTCTGTTCGACAAGTTTTTATCAAGATATACATGTTTATAAGGGCCGAAATATAAATGAATATGCTATTGGAAAATCAGCCCGGGAACAATCACATTTTACGTCATATCAAAACGAAAAATATCTACCGAAAGAGCATAGTTTGGTCTTCATAACTGAGACCTTGAATGTTAGTAACGCTAACGGATTCTTTAGTTATATGGACATAAAGATGTCTCTCTACAGTAATCATCTACAATACCTATGGCTCGTTAAAGGGGATTCTCGTGCATGCGCAGAAGGGGGTGAGTATAATAGCTGGTAATGATGGAATTGATGATTTAGGTGCTAAAATCGGGTTTCTCGCCGCTAATGGCTGCGATAATGCCGAAGCGGCGTTAAGCAATAACTCACTTACTCACTAAAATCGGGACTATAAGTCTACATTTTGAAAGGAAACTAATATAATATTATTTTGGGATTTTAATGTACGAGTGGGTTTAAACGATGATTTTATTCAAGAGAACGAAAGGGAACTAGATTACATGCCTCTACCAAGTACATATGTACCTGATGAGCCGAGGGCAACTCAGAAATTGTACATAAGTTTGGATTAACACTGTTAGATATATGCAAAACATGGGTATTCATATCGTTAATGGAAGGAAGCCCAGTGATATAAACGGAGCATTTACATTTATTATGTATCAGCCGAAATGGAACTAGTGTAGTTGATTTCAGATCTAATGGTGATACAAGACCTGACTCAGACCACATCGCAGTATCATGTACGTTAACTATCAGATCTGATGGATCTCGAGGGTGATGGATAGCGCAGTGGTTAGCGCGTTCGGCTTCGGATCAAGAGGTCCGGGGTTCGAATCCCGCCACGGCAACTTTTATCAGAATAATTTTACACATTATTTGATATTTGATTAGGGCTAGTTCAACGCCCCTTGTGTGGAGACTATAGATCTCCATGTGATCATTGTAGATGACAACGACGTGGGTCTCCTCAGCATCTTGTTAAGAAGTGCTTGCAGTCTCCTCAGTAGAGGGAACGGTGGCGTTTGGTCGACAGTGGGTTTCCTCGGCATCTTGTGAACTGAAGAAGCGATTGCAGTCTCGGCAGTAGAGGGAGCGGTTGCGTTTGGTTTAGAGTGGGTCTCCTGAGATTCTTGTGAACTGAAGAAGTGATTGCAGTCTCGGCATATAGGGAGCGGTTGCGTTTTGTCGACAGTGGGTCTCCTCAGTATCTTGTGAAGAAGTGCTTGCAGTCTCCTCAGTAGAGGGAGCGGTTGCGTTTTGTCGACAGTGGGTCTCCTCAGCATCTTGTGAAGAAGTGCTTGCAGTCTCGGCAGTAGAGGGAGCGATTGCGTTTGGTTGACAGTGGGTCTCCTCGGCATCTTATGAATAAGTGCCTGCAGTCTCCGCAGAAGAGGGAGCGATTGCGTTTGGTCGACAGTCTGTCTCCTCGGCAGCTTGTGAAAAAGTGCTTGCAGGCTCGGCGGTAGAGTGGTTGTGTTTGTTTGACATTTGGTCTCCTCGACCTCATGTGAAGAAGTTCTTGCAGTCTCGGCAGTAGAGGGAGTATAGGTGATTGGTAGACAGTCAATGTCTTTGAGAGAAAGTTTTGGAGGAACTCTTGAGGACCATTCGATACTCTATTAACATTTACCATAACTATCCTTGTGGACATAAAATAACAAATTTGTTTTCGTAACCTATAAACACATGTTTAAGAAAGGTTTGTCAGACCAGCGTGTCACTTATTCAGGTCATGCATAAAGGAAGTATGTTATATTCTTACCCATGCGGGCAAGATATGCCGGGTATTAAAGTTTTCATAATGATCATTGGAATTGCAGTTTTTCGAAATATAACTTGCATTTTGATTGGTTGACGGAACTACTTATCGCCCATTCATGAATTGCTAAGCTGTACTATTTTATCTTAATCACAAAGATGAACACTTTTTTAGCATACCGATTTCAAGTCACACGTCAGTAAAACATATAAAGTAGAAAATCGTGTTTCCGAGATCGTATTTACAATACTAAACTTGCAAGGCGAAGCAGCATGCAAGAGTGGCCGGCTTGCATTGCCGTGACGTAATAAATGGCATTGTGACGTATTTAACCATGACGTCATTTGGTGACGTAATAACACTCCAATTTGATTCTAACAGAGCGATTGTCAGTTCATGTTTTCACTTATTTTCTCTCATTCTGGGATATTGTAAACAATGTAAACCAGTTGTTTTCTATGACAGTAAACCATTTTGGTTACAAAATTCATCAGTTACTTTAGAATCTTTCTAAACAAAAGAGCGAAAGTTGCGCATTTTGAAGGTGTGAAGAGTTTATGAATGGCATGTGAGAACAATTTGTATGTTACAGTCTAATCACAGATCATGAATTCGCGTCTTGTTTCGATTGCCACGCATTAAAATGATCTTGGGTAAGAACAAGAATAAGAAACTCGGTGCTCGGAATTACGAATTATCTGTCCCTGAGTTATTATCTCAAACTCCTCGTTGATTATTCTTATAATATGTCATCACTGTATGCTGAATTGAATAAGTAGAAAGCCTGTATATGTTTATTAATAATTATGATGTACAAGCTGCGAAAGTGAAAAAGTTAAAATGTCATACTTTTTACAATCAACAGCAGTCTCCTAATATATGTACAATACCCTTCGTAATTATTAATTCCATGCAACTATGTTTTCAAAATATCAACTGTTTATTGGCAGTAGGGCATGCCTTATGTCTGACTTGTCTCAATAAAACTGAAAAGTAAATGAATTTGAACAGGATCATATTAGCAAGACAAAGTTCAAAAGTCAATTATTAGGGATATTTTAGAACTTCATAATTCATGTCTTCAGGCAATAACAAAGCTGATTCAGAAGCTAAATCAGCATTAAACATCAATCATATTTCCCTTACTACAGTTCCATATACGGATTTCTAAAACTGCTATTAAATCTTACATTAAGCAGCGGTGGAGGTCCCAATGGGAGCAACAACAACACAACAAACTTCATAATTAACAACCTCATTTAGGCTTTTAATATCTTTCTTCTTTTACCCGACAGGAAGCCTGTATTCTACGACGATGTCGTATTGGACACAGTCATCTCACTCATTCATACCTTTTAAAGGGGGAAGATCCCCCAGTATGTATTCCCTGCCAGTGCCCCCTCACAATTAGACACATCTTGTGTGAGTGTTGGGACACTGCGCACATGAGGGAAACCTTTTAGCCAATTTGGCGAACATCGTGTTTTAGACTTTTTAAAAGCTGTAAATCTTTTTGACAAATTGTAACTTTTCTATTCTAAATCAGTTGTGATCAAATTGTGATAATTTGCTGGTGTTTTTTTACGGCCTTTGAGTCATTACTTTTTGCTTTTGCAATTTTTAAAATATTAATCAATTAACTTAAATTTCTCGCCGCTAATGGCTGCGATATTGCCGAAGCGGCGTTAAGCAATAACTCGCTCACTCACTCACTAAATGTATTTTAAAAGGTTAATACTAGCTAGAAAAAAAACAAGACTTATATATTCATATGACTTCTAGAGATCAGAAATGCCTTCACCAACTTTGTAAATAATGAATAAGTAATGTGTTTATACTTTGTATATACTGAATTATTTAAATACCTATCTGTTGACTAGACCTATTATGCCTACCTCTTCTCTAGGTATTATCGCCTTTAGCTTTTATTGCCTTTAGTTGGGGATGTAGCTCTGGCGATTGAGTTTATTCAAAGAAGACAAAACACTGAGGTTCTCTCACATCCAAGTTTTTACTATGAATCATCTCCGTACATAGGGGCGAGGGTTCTGGATCACACACCAAACCCATGGGCCGCACTCCTCGCAAATCTGTGACCTCCCGTTTATATAGTCTAAATTTGCATAAATTTGCATGCCTGGAATTCGGGTTATATAGAATTTCCATTGGTTTACCTGTACCCATGATGTATACTTCTGGCTTCTCGTCCTCCGACTGATACTTATATGGTTATCCCTCCCCTACCGTTACACGTAGGTAACATGTGAGTCATTGTACAGGAATGTAGATATTGTAGGGATGGAGAAAGTTTTTCTTACTAAAACTAGTGAACAAACATTCATATACTATTATAAAACATTGAATCACACACAATATATATTAATAAATATTTCACATAATGGCATCATTTTTCATCCATCGTTTACATTATTATTGCACTGTTCCCTATTCATGAAGATTTTATATTAATATGCATTGGTTATAATTTCATGTAAAAATGCATTATCTTATATAGGCGATATGCCCCCGGTGAAAAGAGATAAATCTCCCGATTTATCAGTAAATACAACATGTACATGCAAGTCCGTTTCTGTGAATCGAGATTATGAATGTCACAGAACACATTATAGTTTGTAAATATGCATCCACACATTAAAGCGAACTGTCATCTCACTGCACGCTGAATCTGCTTGTCTATGTCTATATGCACAACACGGATATGACAACAATCCCCTGCAACAGAAGTTAGTCATCATGAACGTTCGCATGATGAAGGGGTAATTGGACATCATGAAACAGTTTTATTCTGTAGGGATAAAGATTTTCCCTTAGACGTTGTGATTCACAACGATAATAATCCATTATAGTGTTACACACAACACACACGGTTTCCATGCAAAACACTAGTTGTGTATGTTACAACTAGTAATGTTAGTCTGGAGTCATTATATTGACTTCGTTTGTCACTGCACTTAATATATGTTCTGCCTTCCACCACAGAAACTGCACTTGCATATCTGCAAGTTAATCCATTTGTTGACTTTGACATTTGTCTGACACACTCGACACTTTTCGTTGCATTGTCCTACTTTTGTATTCCACACGATGTCATCAGCTGCACACATGCGAATCCGTCGCTAACATAGCTTGTAATGTTTCTTCTTTCTATCATAGTCTCTTCATTTGGACAATTCTCTTTTGAGTACCATAGTCCTTAGGGTGTACACGTTCTATAGCCAGACTGTTCAAGGAATACATGCTTACTATCCTTCCATTTTTCAAATAAGTTTTGAGATATGACAGAAACCAAAGCTCCTGTGTCGAGAACCGCGTCATAGTCATTGTTTCCAACGGTTATTTGAATAAGGTTTTGATCAAACTCCTTAGCCTTGTGCTCCATCTGCGAAATTTAAGAATTTTTACTTTGCTTAACACTGTTACCTGTTTTGGAAAATTTGATAGATCTCTTTGACAATTTCGATTTCTGGGTGGGGCAAACATGTCATTTACGGTAATTGGTATTGTAATTCGACTGTCCCTTCGCCGCTAATGGCTGCAATACTGCCGAAGCGGCGTTAAACAATAACTCACTCACTCACTCACTCACTCGACTGTCCCTGGTTTCGACAAACACGTTGAAAGTGACCTATCCGCCCGCAATTATTGCACCTTGCGTTCTTTGCAGGACATTTGTGCATGGGATCATATTGATACCCGCACTTGTAGTACTGTCTAAACTGCTGCCGTGAACGAGTGGTTCTTTGGGCAGTGGACGGAGGTGCTCCGCTATTTTGGCCGAACGCAGGGCTTCGCGGCACCTGCATATCACTCACTGACCTGGCTAGTGAGGCTTGCATGTCGGCAACTCTCTCTGTGAGACGAGTTATAGCACTGGCCATATCTTCTGACCTGTGTGGTCTCAGTTCACTGGCGAGGCGAGTGTCCCGTAAGGTATCTGGCTCTTTAAAAAGCACCGATATCTTAGAAGATTCACAGAGACCTCTGATGAGCGCGTCTCTGGTGTCTCCATCGGAGAATTTGAGGCTAGCTGCGTAGCTGAGAATGTCAGAAATGTACCTTCAACATCCTCGCCATCAGCTAATTTTCTCTGATTTAATTTTTCTAGCAAGGTAAATCTATTCTTGTAATGGCTATATCTCGATAAGAATGCTTCTTCTATTTGGCTAAAGCGAGCGGCTCTACTCAAATCATTGTGGTAGAACCACTCAGCTGCTTCTCCTCTAAGAAAGAGAGGAAAGGTAGATATCTTCTCCTGCTCTGTCCATAGTTTCAGATTTGCATACCCATTAAAACGTAGTACCCAAACTCTAGCATCTAAATTGTCCTTATCATTAAAAACGTCCAAATTCATACCATAAGCAGGCATTCTGAAAGTTCTCGATCTATGTATTAAATGCTCATCATTTCTAGGGTCATCTTCTAAATTCGAATCAAAGATTGCACTTCTCGTTCTTAAATCATTTTCTTCTAACTCAAACTCTCTTAAAACATCTTCATCTTCTATTTCCTGAAATTCGTTTCTAGAGCTCTCAGGTGTAAAAATGTCTGCTGGCACAGTTAAGGGTGTTGATGTGAGCGCCATCTAGAATCGTGTACCCCATATTTCTAATAACGGTACTCACAATTTCCTGTTCCTGAATGAGAATCCATATCCAATTTGAGGAATCTTGTGGAATCCCGGATCGTCTCCACCATATCGCCTCTAGCTTATATTGCCTTTAGCTGGGGATGTAGCTCTGGCGATTGAGTTTATTCAAAGAAGACAAAACACTGAGGTTCTCTCACATCCAAGTTTTTACTATGAATCATCTCCGTACATAGGGGCGAGGGTTCTGGATCACACACCAAACCCATGGGCCGCACTCCTCGCAAATATGTGACCTCCCGTTTATATAGTCTAAATTTGCATAAATTTGCATGCCTGGAATTCGGGTTATATAGAATTTCCATTGGTTTACCTGTACCCTTGATGCCAAGAGTATACTTCTGGCTTCTCGTCCTCCGACTGATACTTATATGGTTATCCCTCCCCTACCGTTACACGTAGGTAACATGTGAGTCATTGTACAGGGATGTAGATATTGTAGGGATGGAGCAAGTTTTTCTTACTAAAACTAGTTAACAAACATTCATATACTATTATAAAACATTGAATCACACACAATATATATTAATACATATTTCACATAATGGCATCACTTTTCATCCATCGTTTACATTATTATTGCACTGTTCCCTATTCATGAACATTTTATATTAATATGCATTGGTTATAATTTCAAGTAAAAATGCATTATCTTATATAGGCGATAGTATGCTATTTCAACGTTAACACAGACGAAACTTAAAACAGTGGAGTAGGGGATGCGTAAAATCCCTCTCCCAAGGGCGGTAAGTCGGCATGGTGGCACGTGGTCCTGTGCATAGCTCAGTTGACCGCTATCAGTGAAGTCCAGCAAAAATGGGCGCAGCTCGCCGCATGTGTGGGTTAATACCCGCTACATTGCTGGATAAACTGAGAGTTTGAAGGGTCATTCCCTTCCCCACACTGAGACATGAGTTGAGAGACTTGTGGTGCCACCCTGGGTAAGTGACTTAGTTCGAAGTGTGCCTCTGTCACCCAGCAGTAAATGGGTACCTGGTATGATGCGATGGTAGTCTGAATTTGAACCTTGAGCGCCTGACAGGGAGTGTTCTGTACTCGTTGACTAGGGTAATATGTTGGTGGAACCATGAGCAGGTATTAGTACCTGGAGGTAGCGCGTTATAAATACCAACATTATTATTATTATGGTCTCGTGACGTTACCACCGGAAATCTTCAACAGGTAAGTATAGATAATTATGTTTAATCAAAAACGTACTATTATATAATATACTTTCGAAATATGAATTATATAATATACTTTATATGTAATGTATTATATAACATATTTTGTATATAATGAATAGTGGGGGGCGTTATAGCGCAGTGGTTAGCACGTTCGGCTTCGGATCAAGAGGTCCGGGGTTCGAATCCCGCCAGGTGCACGGCAACTTTGTCTGCAGTAGTGGTTTGGGTGCAATGTTACCGACCATGGTTCGCTAGTTCCAGCCGATGCATAACCACATGGGGTTGCAGGCTTTCTCCCTGCCGTAATACTAGCAGCCGCGAGATAAATGAAATACTCTTGAAAGCGGCGTTAAAACCCAACTCACCTCACCTCGCTTGTGGTCATCGTTAATCAAGCAACCCAATGTTTCATCCTCTCTAGTAGCGGTAATCTTATGAAAAACAAATTCAATAATTATTTTTATCTTCTAAGTTTAAGTAATACGAAATACTTATATACTCTTCAAAAAGAAGGAACGCAAACGGGATATATTTAACATTTTGTAGAGAAATATAAGGAACAACGATACATCATCATCATCATCATCATCATCATCGTCATCATACAAATACTTGTATAGCGCCAATATCCGTAGAACGCTCAAAGGCGTTTGGGGTCTAAGATTGTAAATTCATCATAGAATGTTCAAAGGCCTCGGAGAATAGACAAGTCTTTAGGTCGGATTTAAAAGCACACAGATCAGGTTGTGTTCTTAGGTGATATGGAAGATTGTTCCAGAAATGTGGGCCAGCAGTTTCAAGACACCTATCACCATATGTTTTTGTCCTAGTCTCATGTGTTGCTAACAGACACTGATCACTTGATCGGAGGGAACGTGCAGGAGTAAAGTGCTGGAACAGATCAGTGAGGTACTGTGGAGCTAGACCATGGATACTCTTGAACACAATCCCGCCAGGGGCACGGCAACTTTGTCTGCAGTAGAGAACTGTTCTACACGCAGTAAGGTTTGGGTGCAATGTTACACTGAATTTCAGTGCAGTACCATCCATGGTACGCTAGTTCCAGCCGATGCTCGCAGGTTTCACCGCAATGCATAGCCACATGGCGTTGCGGGCTTTCTCCCTGTCGTAATACTAGAAGCCGCGATATAAGTGAAACACTCTTGAAAGCGGCGTTAAACCCCAACTCACCTTACCTCACCTCTTGAACACAAGGAGAATAATTTTGTATTTAATCTGGTATTGTACAGGAAGCCAGTGGAGAGAATAAAGCACAGGAGTTATGTGGTCAAATTTCTTTGACTGGGAGATTACTCTGGCTGCAGTATTCTGCACCTTCTGAAGCCTTTGTATCAGAAGACTTGGGAGACACATTGCAGTAGTCAAGGTGAGATGTCACGAGAGCCTGAATGAGAGTTCTTGTTGTGTCAGTATCCAGATATCGCCGAATCATACCGATGTTGCGAATATGAAAGTAAGCCTTTCTGCAAATGTTATTGACGTGTGGCTCCATGGACAGTGTGGAATCCAAGATAACCCCCAAGTTTCGTATTTGTGACTTTGGCTGAATCTGACACTGACCGATGCTGAATTTTGCTAGAAGAATACGAGTTTGGAGACGTTGAGGATAGAAGACTATAAGTTATGTTTTATCATCATTCAGTTTGAGATAGTGTGATGACATCCAGTGTTTTATACAGCTTACACACTTAAGCTAGCTCATGGTATGTGATTTTAAACACGTTGAGACACTGATAGTCAATAAAAACATGCCAAATAAAGTTTCTCATTTTGATAACATTTGAAAACATTTAATTTATTGCCAAAACGCATCTGTCTCCAGTACATTGTTTTCAGAGAATTTTATGTTTTGCACGTGCAACATGAGCACTTTGTCTATAAAAATGACGGGTTCTTGGTTTCCATAGCTCAGTTTTAAGCCGCCGACACGTGATACAGTGATGCCCAGATTGACAGAAGCCCAACTTAACCAAACCATTAGTCGCTTAAAAGCAGGAGAATCCCGGTCGGAAGTTGCCAGAACAACTTTGAAACCAAGGTAACGGGGTTTAAAATATGATGAAGTTTTTTCCTTTGTTGTTGTAAATCCTAGCCATGCTTTAATTCACTTTATAAATGAGTTGTTTCTCACGAGAAGTAAGGTAATATATAGAAAAGAGTAATCATCAGATGGGTTTGAGTTAGTGTACACCCCCGAACAATCCGTTGGACTGTCTTGACCCCCACCCGACTGGGCTGTGCGATTCGCTCTGACAGAAGATGCGCCCATAACCCTTACCCTTACCTTTACCCTCACCCACTGACCTAGTGCGGCTACTCGCTCTAATATTGTGCGAGTCTCTGATATGATGAAATAGCTTAAGTTTATTGACACACGTAAATGCACAGTGTCCGCAAGTCAAAATAGGTGGATGTTCCTTTCTTTTATGTTTCTTTTAATAAGAAGTCTTATGTAAACTGAATATCACAAAAGTGACAACTGTACTATTGTAGTCTCGCACACGATAACCTGTGACGTTTCAACGAAGCGATGCTATTAAATTGAGTTTTACAGATATCACCCTTTAATAGTTCTGCGTGTTTTTTCGAAACATGTTTTCCAAGGTTATCTATGGAAGAATAGACATTTGGACAATGATTACAACGAAATTCACGTTTGATTTCTTCAAAACATATCTGCTGATGTCTTAAGCAATAACTCACTCACTCACTCACTCACTCACTTAAGAGGTTAACTTTTATTCCAAATGTTTTCTGACATAATATGCATGTAAAAACGGGGCTTGGGTGTGTTCAGACATGTAACTATACTTTTGATTTCAATTAAAAAGTTTTTCATTTTTGTTCAATTTGTCCAACTAAACCCAATATCATAAGAAACTTTGCACCCATCTTCTTGTCTTAATAAATCACATAATAGGCAACGATTGGATTTGGGTTTTTAAGTATTGTAATAATTATTCAATTTTACATTCGATGTATGAAAATATTCATTTCAAAAGTTTATTTAAATAAAAAGTTTGGACGCATCAACATACGAGGGGTATCAAAATGTGTTTGATCAATTCGTCTGTGATTCGGTGGTGGTCTCGTACTCGGTGGTCTTTGCTAATGGGTAATATCAACGGACTTTTAACATCAGAAACTGTTTCAGTAGTGCGTTAGTCGCTTAACATTTGTGTCTTGTCAAAATTAAAAGTTCAATTTTTTATTTTTTTTAAAATTTCATTTTTTGTAAAAAAATTAAAAACTTCTGAAAAAAATATTTGACTGATGACAATACGCCGTTACTTTTCAGTTTTAGTGTACGATGTCCAAAACTTGAAATATTTGTAATTGAAAAACATACATATGATAAAATGAACTGAGATGCAAAGTTTCTTTTGGTATTGGGTGTATACACTCGTCAGGATCTGAATTCATGAAGATACGAAGCTTACATATGTATTTATGATAAACTATACGATGTTGTAGCAAATGATTGACACAAGAATGAGTATTAAATTCAAGAAGGCTGCTCAACAAAAGTTCTAAAAACTGATAGCGCGAATATGAAGTAACATGAATGATGATAATTCAATGTCTACTTATGTTCACACTTTTTCTTTTATACCAAATAAGGAGATATGAGTCCGGTTTTCTATAGTTCCATATTTTGTAAATGATGAAATGTTAAAGGTTAAGGTTACACAAAAATGGAACTACTTTTGTATCAATAAAATGCCCATATTTATATTCTATATAGCATATTAAAAAGGTGGGAATTGTTATTTTTCTGAAAAGTTAAATCTTATTTGTGAATTAAACAAATTAAAATTCCACGTTTCTAAACGTTCCATTGCCAACGAAAACGACCCATGACTTATCTCCCCCTGATTTATGACGTCATCGATGACCGTGGCAACAGAGACTCGTTAGCAACCAATTATCGTCGAATACAGGTTCGGGTACTTTTCTCTACAAGCATTGTTTATATTTTAGCTCATCATCAACAAAATCGCCGGTTCAATAAAATAATGTTATTGCTTGATTAAAAGCGAAAAACACAATTGAATCAGCCATGATGTTTCATTAACACTCCCCAATATCGGTTACGCTAGGCAATGCACATGTAATCAGCCCAGCCCGGCTCGGCCCTGGCAAGTCAAGTTGATGGAAAGGGAGAGCACTCTAATGTTAACATGCCGGTGTCATTAACACAATATTATTGTCCGGTGAGTGTACTGTACATGTATTCCTCGTTTTTAGCTCATCAGGCCTGAAAGGCCCGATGGGCTTATGGTATGGCATGGCATGGCGTCCGGCGTCCGTCGTCCGTCCATCCGTCCGTCCGTCCGTCCGTAAACTTTTCGCTTTTTCGACTTCTTCTCCAGAACCAATAACTCCACAGAGCTGACATTTTATATGCAGACTCCTTGGCCAATGGGGATTCTAAATTGTAGATTTCGTGACCCCGTGACCCCAATTGGGGTCACAGGGGTCACATCCTTAAAAACCTATTTTCATCTTCTTCTCCAGTTCCAAGAGGTCTAGAGAGCTGAAAAGTTGTGTGCAGACTCCTTGGCCAATGGGGATTCTAAATTTTAGATTTCGTGACCCCGTGACCCCAAATGGGGTCACAGGGGTCACATGTCACATGTCACAAGGTCTAGAGAGCTGAAAAATTGTGTGCAGACTCCTTGGCCAATGGGGATTCTAAATTGTTGATTTCGTGACCCCGTGACCCCAAATATTCACAGGGGTCACATGTTTAAAAACTTATTTTCATCTTCTTCTCCAGTTCCAAAAGGTTTAGAGAGCTGAAAAGTTGTGTGCAGACTCCTTGGCCAATGGGGATTCTAAATTGAAGATTTGGTGACCCCGTGACCCCAAATGGGGTCACAGGGGTCACATCCTTAAAAACCTATTTTCATCTTCTTCTCCAGTTCCAAAAGGTCTAGAGAGCTGAAAAGTTGTGTGCAGACTCCTTGGCCAATGGGAATTCTAAATTGTAGATTTCGTGACCCCATGACCCCAAATAGGGTCACAGAGGTCACATCCTTAAAAACCTATTTTCATCTTCTTCTCCAGTTCCAAAAGGTCTAGAGAGCTGAAAAGTTGTGTGCAGACTCCTTGGCCAATGGGAATTCTAAATTGTAGATTTCGTGACCCCATGACCCCAAATGGGGTCACAGGGGTCACATCCTTAAAAACCTATTTTCATCTTCTTCTCCAGTTCCAAAAGGTCTAGAGAGCTGAAAAGTTGTGTGCAGACTCCTTGGCCAATGGGAATTCTAAATTGTAGATAGACAGGTGGGTATCATATTTATGAATGTAACACTAGAAAAGGTAAAACAAAAAAATAATTTATTATCTGAAAGATTGTTGTTTCTTAACAGCTTGAGTTGTTGAAATCCAGTTAGTGGAATGTCTAGGTGCCCCCATATTGCTGTTTGAAGTTTGAAGTTTGAAGATGGATCTGAAACAGTCAAACACATAAAAAAAATATTTATTCAAATTGACAAGTTGGGAGTATTACTTGTCAAATCTATGTAAGGAAGATTCAATCAGACTCAAATAATATAACTTCTGTAAATTGTGCAAATTGATGACCAAATTGTGAATTAATAATGCCAGAATTCTAAATATTTAAAAATAAGAAAATATACCACCAATTGAGAGAAAACTATGACAATGTTGGCAGTTATTGCTATTTATTAAGATTTCTGGACATTTTGACAAACATATTTTATCAACAATGATACTTAGAATTATCCTATTAGAATTCTAAGTATATAAATGTATATCCACAAAATATATCTTCCACATATTTCCCTGTGGATATTTTATCTTTTGAAACATGATTCCAAACTTGCAAGTCTATATTATTTCCCACCATCAATTGGACTCATTTCAGGTGAAATATTTGAGGAATAAAAGTTAAATTTGATTCAATGAAGTTTTTATTAATAATTAATTTAAAGTGCGCGTGGGTTCCACCCTTTCTGATTTCTTTGATCAAGAAATGGGTGTCCCACAAGGCAGCATTTTATCTGTCACATTATTTAGCATCAAAATTAACAGCTTGGCTAAAGTCTTAAATGACCATACAGATGGTTCACTTTTTGTGGACGATTTTGGAGTTTCCTGCAGAGGCAAAAATATGCCATCAATCGAGCGCCAATTGCAACTCTGCCTCAATAAAATCAAATTTTCCAAAGCTAAAACATCTTGTGTGCATTTTTGCAATATGCGCAAAATGCACAAAGATCCAGAATTATTCCTTGATAAAACTCCAATTAAAGTCGTTCCTGAGGCCAAGTTTCTTGGTCTCACTTTTGATAGTAAACTTTCTTTTATTCCTCATCTTAAAAATCTAAAAGCTAAATGCTTAAAGGCATTAGACCTTTTAAAGGTCGTTTCAAACAATAAATGGGGTGGAGATGAAGAAACTCTTCTTCATCTCTATCGATCACTCATCCGCTCCAAACTAGATTATGGATCCATAATATATGGATCTGCCCGCCCCTATTAAAATGCTAGATACAATCCACCATCAGGGTCTCAGGCTTTGTCTTGGGGACTTCAGAACTTCACCAGTTGAAAGCCTTTACGTTGAAGCTGATGAGCCATCTCTTGAAGATCGGCGCATCAAGCTAGCACTTCAATATATAACTAAACTTAAAGCCAACCCTTGTAATCCTGCATACAACTGCGTATTCAACCCTGAATACCAGCAGTTGTATAACTCAAAACCTAAAGCAATTCCACCACTCGGTATCAGACTTCAACAACATGTTGAAGATTGTGATATCGACCTAACAACAATAGCAGAGCACGGTCTGCTTGCCACTCCGCCATGGCAGCTGGTGAGGCCCCGTGTCAACCTCTCTTTATCTACTCATAAAAAATCAAATACAGACCAATTAATATTTCGACAGGCATTTTTTGAACTTCGTAATTTTTTCGCAGATTATAAACCAATTTACACTGACGGTTCTAAAGATGGACCCACAGTTGCAGCAGCAACTGTGACTCCTTCAACAACATATGCTACAAGGCTGCATGATGGCAGCAGCATCTTTACTGCAGAAGCTAAGGCCATCCTTAAGGCCGTCCATCACATTAAAAACTCAAACCCCTAATAATTACATTATTTTTTCCGATTCACTTTCTTGCCTACAAGCAATTAAAAACTGTAAGAGTGATCATCCAATTATCAGGGATATTTTATTACTTCATAATTCGTGTCTCCAATGCGATATCGTCTTCTGCTGGCTTCCTAGCCATATGGGTATAAGAGGTAATAACAAAGCTGACTCAGCAGCTAAATCAGCATTAAACCTCAAACATATTTCTCCCACTAAAGTTCCATATACGGATTCTAAACCTGCTATTAAATCTTACATTAAAGAACGTTGGAAGTCCCAATGGGACCAACAACATCATAACAAACTTCACACTATTCAACCTCATTTAGGATACAAATCTCTATCATCTTTTACCCGGCAGGAAGCTTGTGTCCTACGACGATGTCGTATTGGACACTCTCATCTTACACACTCATATCTTTTAAAGGGGGAAGATCCCCCAGTATGTATACCCTGTCAGTGTCCTCTCACAATCAAACACATTCTATGTGAGTGTTGGGACACTGCACATATCAGGGAAACTTTTTATCCTTCTATTTCAATCAATCAAGTTTTTACTCATTTCGGTGAGCATCGTGTTTTAGATTTTTTAAAGGCTGTACACCTTATTGACAAATTGTGAATTTTAACTTTTCATTATCAGCTTTTATTCAACTTGTGATAATATGCTGATGTTTTTGCGGCCTTCGTGCCGTGTTCTGTTTTTCAATTGCAATTTTCTTTTTTAAATTAGGCAAATAAATTAAATATCTCGCCGCTAATGGCTGCAATACTGCCGAAGCGGCGTTAAACAATAACTCACTCACTCACTCACTCAGGTGAAATATTTGAGGAATAAAAGTAAATTTCATTTCCAATTGAGCATGTTTTACGTTTTATTAAGAAAATACTGAAATAATTCCCCATAATTTTTCACTATTATTCTGAAATAATTCATAAATATTTCAAGGATTGGCTTAGAATAATGTTGTCGGTTTCTAAGTATTTTCCAAACTTAAACATTTATATTTCAATCATAATATTTTTTATATTAATCTTTAATTAATTTGTTCAAAATGCCACTATTTTTCTGTATTTCTTGTTGTGTTTCAACTCAAACCAAACATGGCGATAAGTATGGGTATGTTTCCTATGTTAGAATAATTACTGTTCCTATTGTGGTATCATTCTAGTAGTACTAGGCCTAGTTCAGACTGTCGACACAAATGACACAAATCACGAATTTAGGTGACTCGACTAGGCATATACATGTCAACCATGATCCCTAATTATGCCTTTTGAGGGTTAGAACTATTTCTGAATTTCATTTTTTTCGGTTTCCATGGAAACGTGACTAAAAAGCGACTCTTTGAGGAAGTCATTTTGTGCGGAGCAGATCTCCAAAACTATGCATGCTAGCTTCACCAAACTTCATACAAATGTCAACCATGATCCCTAGTTGTGCCTTTTGAAGGTAAGAACTTTTTCTGAATTTTGATTTTTGCGGTTTCCATGGAAACGTGACTAAAAAGTGACTCTGTGAGGAAGTCATTTTGTGCAGAGCATATATCCCAAACTTTACGTGCTAGCTTCACCAAACTTCACACACATGTCAACCATAATCCCTAGTTGTGCCTTTTGAGGGTTAGAACTATTTCTGAATTTTGATTTTTGCGGTTTCCATGGAAACCTGACTAAAAAGTGACTCTGTGAGGAAGTCATTTTGTGCAGAGCATATCTCCCAAACGTTACGTGCTAGCTTCACCAAACTTCACACACATGTCAACCATAATCCCTAGTTGTGCCTTTTGAGGGTTAGAACTATTTCTGAATTTCATTTTTTTCGGTTTCCATGGAAACGTGATTAAAAAGCGACTCTTTGAGGAAGTCATTTTGTGCGGAGCAGATCTCCAAAACTATCCGTGCTAGCTTCACCAAACTTCATACACATGTCAACCATGATCCCTAGTTGTGCCTTTGGGGGTTAGAACTATTTCTGAATTTTAATTTTTATGGCTGCCATGGAAATGTGACTAAATAGTGACTATGAGGAAATCATTTTGTGCGGACCCTTTGTCCAACACTATTCATGCTAGCTTCATCAAATTTCATGCGCATGTCAACTATGATCCCTAAGTGTGCCTTTGAGAGTTAGAACTTAATTAATTTTCAAATTTATTATTGAACTTAGACCTATAGATGTGTCTTTTGCTGATAATTAAATTTGTTGAAGTAAGGGAGAAGCGGGGGTATGTGAGTTATACTCGCTTCTTCACTTGTTCAACTTGTGATAATACACTGATGTTTTTGCGGCCTTCGTGCCGTTTTCAGGTTTTTAATTGCAATTTTCTTTTTTTAAATTAGGCAAATAAATTAAATACCTCGCTGCTAATGGCTGCAATACTGCCGAAGCAGCGTTAAACAATAACTCACTCACTCACTGCAATGATTTTAAGTATGAATCACATTTTCGTATGTATGAAAATGTAAAACTTTAAAGTTGCAAGATAATTTAAAAAATAAAAGATGAAACACGACGTTGATAATTGGAAAAATAACAAAATTAAAAAAGGGATAGTTTCTCGTCTATAAAAATAACATAACATAATAAGTTTGGAACACGATGACTAACTGAGGATTTTGTTAATGAACCCTGTGTCCTAGTCGTCCTGTCGGTACAGAGGTCACATCTTTTTTCTATACATTAACCTTTAGCTTTTGATATAACTTTATTTTGGATATTTCAATCAATCAAGTTTTTACTCATTTCGGTGAGCATCGTGTTTTATATTTTTTAAAGGCTATACACCTGATTGACAAATTGTAAATTTTAACTTTTCATTATCAGCTTTTATTCAACTTGTGATAATATGCTGATGTTTTTACGGCCCTCGTGCCGTGTTCTGTTTTTCAATTGCAATTTTCTTTTCTAAATTAGGCAAATAAATTAAATATCTCGCCGCTAATGGCTGCAATACTGCCGAAGCGGCGTTAAACAATAACTCACTCACTCACTCACTCACTTATTTTGGATACATATGAAGGGAAAAGTACTGAAGTGGAACTATTAGTGTACTTGTACTTTGGAATGTAATCTATTGAATACAAAAGTTATGGCAGGACTTCGGTGAACACGTCTCAAATATGATACTTAATGAACATTTTCATATGGAATGATGTCGATGGAATTAGTGTACAAACCCATGACTTGCCAACGTGTCTAGCTTTTTCGTGGGAAAGTTGAGAATATCAATGCCTTGAAATGATCGATGGAATGGTAACTGCGACAACACACCCCCTGTAAATTGGCATTGTATGATGAGGTGTCACTCATGTGCTATACTCTAAGTTTCGAATGTTCGTATAAGTAAAGCGAACAGTCCCTAGCTCTCTCAAACGCTCAACCTACCTAACTAGCTACCTAGCTACATACCTACCTACATACCTAACTAGCTACATACCTACCAACATACCGGACTTCAACGATCATATCTACACGCAGTAAGATTTGGGTGCAATGCTACACTGAATTTCAGCGCAGTACCACCCATGGTTCGCTAGTTCCAGCCGCTGCTCGCAGGTTTCATGGCAGTGCATAGCCACATGGCGTTGCGGGCTTTCTCCCTGCCATAATACTAGCTGCCGCGATATAAGTGAAATCTCTCGAAAGCAGCGTTAAAACCCAACTCACCTCAACGATCATGTCTTTCAAATCATCAAAGGATAGGAAGCCTTCATCCTTGAGAGTGGCCATCGATAAGTATGATGCCGTGGAAATAAATCGATTCAACAATAAAGTTTATATTCATATAAAGAAAACCAATTTTATGGGTGTGGAGAAGTCGGTCTCATTGAATGCAGAGAAGTTCCGAAATCTCCTGGGGAAAACGAGAGGAAATACTCTCAAAGGTTATATAGGGATCTCGAGAAAAAGATGGCTGAATACAGGAAACGTGAGTTGATAATTTTGATATAGTGTATTAAAAAATGAAGTACCAGGCTACAAGTTGAGTACGTTAGCTTCATTATCTAGAGGGAATCCCGCCTCGTTCTGGTTGTACAGCGCCTATGGGGAATGTAATATAACACCATATGAGATTTCATTGGTAGTTCCGAAAGTGGGTATATCTGCAAATGGCTGCAATACTGCCGAAGTGGCGTTAAACAATAACTCACTCACTCACTCAAAATATAACAACAGAAATACACTTACCTTAACAGGTAAAAACATCAAAGTATAATTACCCTCAGTTATGTGTCATAATAAAGTTACTCTCATCAACAATGGCAACACAAATCAATTACAAACAGCAGATGTATCCACTTCCGGTTGCAAATTTTACTCAATTCCCCTACTTCTAAGCTTGGATCTTTTTTGTTTCAAAATAAATAGAGCATCATTCTAGGGTTTTTATTGGTTCTTGCTGTATCAGTAATCATGTCAATTAAAAGAAAAAGGTCGAGCTTCAGTAAATGTTGTTTACTGGTTGGTCAAAGAACACCACCCTTCCTGAGGCTTTCCCTTCACAAGTAAGGGTTTCTGAAACTGTAAATGTGTCAACATCTTTGCCCCTATCGTTGATATTTGTAATTATTTTGAAGAACCTATCACCCTAGGTCACCGCTGACGTCTCTGTTTTGTTTAAATACGATGATATCAGTAATTGAGATAGGCAATCCTTCAGTAGGGGTAAACACAGTGTCTTGGGGGTACCATACTTTAGCAACAGGATCGTTTTGTTTCATCGGTCAGATAAACAAACTGTCATTACCATGGTGTAGTTGGATCATTAAACATAAATGGCATTTAGTTATTCTGACACATACATCCTGCTATACTGAGGAAATACATTTTTCAGCCTGTACCATTTTTACCCCCCCCCCCCCCCCCCCCCCCCCTTTATCTAGGTCACGTGACTAAGAGAAAGCATCTGATTGGTTAGAAAGAGGAAATGTCGTCTGCACGAAATATCTGAACAGTTTCGACTCATTGACAAACAGCTAATGATGATTTTTTTATTATTAAGAATATAATACTCTGTAGCAATCAAACAGGAAGTTATCATCTTTATATACAGTATGTATTACTTCAATAATATTTCAAACTTGGAGCAATGTTTGTATGATAAATTAGTAACAGTTTCTGTTGAAAGTCATTCAGTTCACGTTTCACACACTGCTTATACTAGGCTCATTTGTTATACATATCTGGAGAAATACATTAACCTATTTCGGCATGTATATAATGAACACTGTTGTTTGCTTCAAAGAAGCAAATGACAGTTATAATACCGAGACTGAATGTCTCCTTGAATGGTTAGGATATGATTTAAATGATATTAATGTTAATCTAAGAAATGAAATAGGCTGGCTTGAGTTTACCCGTAGAGTATGTTACTTTTCAAATCATGGTTCTAAAGATTTGTACAAGCAAATACCTCCAGCTAACACTGCTCTTAATTTGCACAGAAAACGTGGAAATTATATTTTGATCATGGCCATTCAAACTACTATGCCCTTTTCTCACAAGTATTCCGAATGTTTTAAAAATGGTTGGCACAAAAACAGTTATGACGAAGTAATAGAACAATGGGATGTAAATTTAGAGCAAAGCAGGAGAATGCTTACAAAAAGAAAACCTTTGCCTGCATCAAGCACAGGAATTTGAGGATACCCAAGATCTCAATGTAAACAATGTATATAAAAGTATCCACGCCCCCTCTATACAATAGGCTAAAGGAGCGACACCTGCCATCTTGGCAACTCTTGGTTGCGTTTTCACACCTCTCGACTCGATCACATTCGTGGCTTATATTTCAAAACATACACAACGACATATAACGAAACTTACCGCCAATCCTTTATTAGGTTGCATACTTATTGGACATGGGCAACTTTTTGTTAACTTACTTACTTTTCGCCCCAAATTACGCTGCTAAGTCTATTCTGCCTGCAAACAACATCGAACTACAACTCGCTCAGACGGAAGTGACGTCACTATACTGACTTGAATGCCTCAACACTCCCTCTCAGCTATATTTAGATACAAAGTATCCACAAGTTCCAAAAACAGTGCAATCCTGCCGAAGCGGCGTTAAACAATAACTCACTCACTCACTCACTCCAAAAACAGTGTATGCAGGGATGCACGGATGACCGTGTTTGTCCACAGTGTGGCAAACTCGACGATGAAAGCCATCCAGACAAATGCAAGGAGTTGCCGAAATGCGCCAACTGTGCTGATGAACACCTGGCTTCCTCCAAGGAGTGCCCACGGTGGCAACAGGAGTCTAAAAACTCAAACTTAAATTCACGCAGAATATCTCTTTCCCCGAAGCAAAACGCCTGGTTCTTGAGGGTCCTAAACCCTCATACTCAACCATAGTATCATCAGCAAGTGCCACTAAAATGCTCTGTATCAACTCAGACAGACATTCAGTGGGTGAGTGATCCCCCCAACTCAATACAAACTCCGCAATTCAACTTCTTCCACAATAGGTACCATGACATTCCCTCTTCTGTCCCTTAAAGAGCCTGTCAATCCGACAGGCTCTAAAATACCTCCAACTGCAAACAAAAATTCAAAACTATAAGGCCAAAGGAGTGCGGTCGAGGTCTATAACAAAAAATCTTTTTCTTGCGCAAATTAATCCATATAAATTGCTGACAGTGTGCTGATTAATTTGTAGTAAGTTTGTGAAATGAATTTATATATTTTTTTTTTTTGGTTATAAAATTACTTGGCTTATTTGATCCATATGTTTAAAAATTGGTACTTAGTTAATATTCCCAAAAATCAAGAACTTCAGGTCTCCATGAATGATCTGGTTTGTTTATTTTTTAAAAACAAATGTAAACTAATTATTAAAGAACATTTTAAAATACACTTTGCTTAGATTTGACATTTCAAACTGACTAAATAGCAATTCTTGTGAAAAGACTTGTAAGGATAGAAAAAAAGTTTACATTCACAAATAAGTGTTTCAATAGATACTTTAAATTATCTTTTTAATTTTGTTCAGCAGTGCTTCTCAACGAAATGATGGATGAAAGACCTGATCTATTGTCCCTGACTGCAAACCCGGAGTCCCTTACTACCATCCCGAGTCAGGAGTCAGCCAGAGGGGAGTCGCCGACTACCATCCCGGAAACTCAGGAGTCAGCCAGAGAGGAGTCGCCGACTACCATCCCGGAAATTGAATGTGATTACTGCAATAAAGGTTTTCCCACAAAGATGGGAATAAAAATGCATATTCGGCAGCACACAAACGACTTCCCCTATGTGTGTCATCAATGCTCAAGAGGATATAACACGAGCACAACTTAAATCACACCTCGCAAAACATCAGGGGAAACCCTATGCTGTTTGTAGAGTGTGTGGAAAGGGACTTTCCTGTCCATCTGCAATGAAGCGTGAGGGCATGAGGGCACAGCCTATGATTGTGATATATGTAATAAAACATTTTCTACAAAGGATGCTAAATCCAAACATGGCATTACTCACGAGGAAAAGACTGAGAAATGTTACCACGGCGACAGAGATTTCCATGCAAAGACGCTGCAACAGCACATAAGAGAAAAACACAAGGATAAACAAGTTGGCTACCTTTTAAAAAAGGAAGCCAATGCATGGGGAGGCTATAGGCAGCAGGAGATGATGATGCGCGCGTGTGAATGCGACAGGAAATGTTTTATTTTGGAATAATTAAGAGAACGAAATAGGAAATTTCAATTGATGCTTTTGTAACAGAAGCAGTGGATATAATATTGCTGTTGTATTAAGTGCAAATAGACCATAAGCATTTATAGTTGGTAATTATCACTGTGCGAAATATGAAAACTTCTTATGTCAGAATTGGTACCATTAAATTAATAGTAATCTCAATAGACTATACTTTCCACTCAATTAGTTAGTCATCAAGTGACAACAAACAAAATAACATATATTTAAATGTTGAATTGTAATACAAAATGGATGACTGCAACTGATGCATTCTGTCTAAAGTAATGATGATTGGCACTAATCTCTTAAAACTAAGCACTTGCAATTGCTTTGCAGACATTTCGTTGTTCTTCGTACACCACTAGTGCATTGATAAACGATAATAGTTTCTCTCTTAAGTAAAAGAGGTCCATAGCTCTTCCGGACTCAAAACTCTTGAGCCTGAGCGCGGAAAAGCTCTTTGATTTGAGGCAGAAAGAAGGTCACTTCGTTCTCGTTGTTTTCTTCGCTGCCGGATGTTATGAGAATCCGTGCAACTGCACACCTGTTGGCAAAAGAGGCCTTGACACTTTTGCTACATATGTAGCATTTTTGGAGAAATACGCCATCATCATTCTGAACTGAACTATATGTTATGACATGCTGAGTGTGGGCAGCCATGGTAGGTGTCCACAAACATAATTGCAGATAGCACACCAGTCTTCCAGTCAGTGGAATTTTCCTCTGAGTCGACCGTTACCATTTTATCCTGCTCAGTTTCTTGAACATTCAGGTCTGCGTCTTCACTCAGGAGCTGAAAGAACAGAATCATAAAAAAGTTAATTTTACTGTTTCATACACGAAGTATGCTAAGTGGCTATGCTACAAACATAATTATGTTGTTACCAATGAAGAATATTGCTCCATGGTAAAGAGCAAAATATAAACAACGTTGTTAAACGCAAGTGGCCTTTATATTTTGTAGATGATTTATTTATAAAAAAGATCCTTTCTGCTGATATTTGCCATAGATCAAAATATTGACATCATACTTATTCATTTGTGTAGCCAAGTCAAAGTACATCAACACAGCCTTAACTTTGATATAGAGATTATTAACCAAGTGTGTTTCCGTATCATAAATATCATATTTTTGGAATAAAATATTCAAAATATATTATATTAATGATACGGAAACACACGAGGTTAATAATCTCTTTATCATATTATGTCATTATTAAAATTAACGTTTTGTTGTGTGAAAGTGGTAAGAGAATTGACCCAGTTTTAGCTTAGTAATTTCATAGACGGTACATACAAGTGACGGTCACGACATCGGCTGTGAAGTGCCTAGAAATAGTTCTTAATCAAAACAATTTAAAAACACGATGTGCGCGATTCGTTCAAAAATAAACAATTGATCCTTGATTTCTTGTTCATGGAGATAGTTTCAATCAGTTCATAAGTATCTGTCTAATAATTAAAAAGCACTCATTCATAAATCACTTGGTCACGCTAGTAGAACAAGGGAAGTAACTCTAATTTCAACGTTTTGGAAGCTGCGTTGCAGGGTTGATTCGGATTGCTGCATAACAGTATCTTTCACACGGTAGTGCTGAAGCTGTTAGTCAATAGCGCACTGAAGTTTTGAATGATTTTTAAAACAAATCTACAATTGTCTTTGACTTTGTTAAAACAATAATTGCACCGTACCATATCAGATGATGTCGTGTTTTCGAATATCCATTCATTCAAGCGGAAATACGCGGGTAAACTCCCGTTTACGCTTTTCAATGATTCGGAAACAGTTTTAGGATTCGCATGGAAATAGCGGAATTTTGCGAAAGTAGTTCGTGTATTTGACCTTTGACCTGTTTTGCATATTTATCAGATTTGGATACCAAGTTTATCAGATTGCTTTATTGCATCGATAACACCCTCAATTATATGATAAATATTGTTATAGCATATGCTTCCAAACAGTCAACATACCTCCATCTGAGTGTACTGGGTCGTGGACAGCTTCTTGTCTTGATTATGCTCAAACAACTTAACCCGACAGCGCTGAACCCTGATCAGGTTTCCTTCTTCAAAAGTTCCTGCGTGGTCGCCCCAGAGGGCCAGTTTTGTTGCTCCAGTACTGTCTCGAACGAGAACTTCTTGAAAGTCAAGGACATCGTTGTATAGGTTTTCCTGGTCTTGGGTGATTTCTTTAACACAAAAATCAGAAAGTGTAAGATACTGACCAGATTTTGCAATGTATATTTTGAATCAATTATCCTTTTGTGAAAGTGTCATATATAGTAGAACCTTTGATACCGAAACACTTTATATGCGAACATTTTATCCATTGGACAAAGATTTTTTAAACAATATGCCTTTATTTCTAAGAAAAATGTTCGATTTGGAGGTATAATAAACAGGGTTCAACTGAAAAGGACTAAACTGTTATAATGTACCTTTATTACTTTCCCCTTGCTGTTAACGAGACTCCTCGCTGGGCTAGAGAGACTATCAATGATGCTGGTGTAGCCGTCCTGAGGGAGTTTTGGTAAGGTTTCCGTTATGCTATCTGGAATTGTGGTCGATTAGCCTAAGCCAACTCTGGTAATGGTTGTTATCGCCAGGAAAGTGCCTTTGTTTATTGCATTCACAATGAAAGCCCTGCCGTTTATAATGATATTGGAGTGGAGCTCTGGGTTGTAGACAGTTGCTGTGCATGATTTCGTTTTGTCAGCCAGTACAGCATAGAAACGTGCTTTGCCTGCAGTCTTAATAATTTCGCCAACATCCAATATTGTAGCTTTGATGGTTACATTGCATTAAGCGGTCTTGTTAATGCTTCTTTAATGCTGAGCCCCCGTGGGGTGCCCTAGTTAGAATAGGCCCTCAGTTCCTCCTGCTTGAGGCGACTAAAAGGGGGCAGTCTGTTTGCCGTGGACTGCGACCTGTACGGGTGGAGGAAGGATGCCTGGTGGTTGAGGCTTGTGTGTAGCAGAATGCTACCACTGACCAATACACTGCTTCGGCCCCAACTTCATCTAGACAGGTGGCCAGATTGGTCCGGTCTGATCAATCGGCTGGTAATGCCAAGCACTTCGTTGCGCACATCTTTGCTATCCTTCTTCTTATGCTGCTACCTCTCTTTACAATTATTGTCCTTACTTTCTTGGTGCTCTCTTGCAAACTTTCACCACCTTTTCACAACGCTATCCTTCCTAATGTACTTATCTCTACATTCTGTCTTCTATTCTTAGTGCTCTCTTACACTCATTCACCAACTTTACTCAGCTTCCAAGATAGCGGTGGCCAATGGATCAATCCAGTGAATAATTGGCAACTCTTTAGTTGGTATCCCCGGTGCAGTCAGCAGGAGCCCCGCTGACATGCAGCATCGCCCTTGTTGGTGCCCCGTGGTGGGTGGGGACCCGAGATGATGAATTTTTTACCACCAAACATGAAACGTACAGGCCAAAAAAGCGAACATTGTCAACGGATGATGAAGAGCCAACTGCATCAAAATCAAATGCAACCAAATCAAATTCAAAATCAAAATCCTCTACCTCTCATTCAACTTCCTCAAATTCAAATGCTAATTCACCAACCTCAAGCAGCTGGCCTCGATTTTGGGTCATTTCATCAATTGATGATACGCCTCTACGCCTTTATACCGGCAAGACCATCCAAGGGCTGTTCGGTGACGTTAAGGATGTAAAGAAGATTAGGAATTGGTACCTACTGGTTGAAGTGAAATCTCATCAACAGGCAACATCAATTAAAACATTACAAACCATTGTAGACAAGCCTGTAAAGGCCACACAACACCTGTCACTCAACAGCTGCAAGGCCATCATCCGAGACAAGGATCGGTATCTCAGCATTGCGGGCTTTCTCCCTGCCATAATACTAGCAGCCGCGATATAAGTGAAATACTCTTGAAAGCGGCGTTAAACCCCAACTCACCTCACCTCACCTCGGTATCTCAAGGACTCCAGCGAACAAGAGCTCTTGGATAACCTGAAGAACCAAGCCGTTACAGCTGTGAAGCGTTTCACCATCAAGAAGGAGGGTAACATCATCAAAACCCATACCTACCTTCTAACTTTTTCACTCCCCAGGCTCCACAAATTGTGAATGCAGGCTACTACAAACTCCGTACGGAACTATATGTCCCTAACCCTCTCCAACAGTGTGGCAAAATCGAGGATGAAAGCCATCCGAACATCTGCAAGGAGTTGCCGAAGTGTGCCAACTGTGCTGGCGATCACATGGCCTCCTCCATGGAGTGCCCACGGTGGCAACAGGAGGCTAAAATCCTGAAAGTAAAATTCACTAACAACATTTCCTTCCCTGAAGCAAAACGCCTTGTTACTGAGGGCCCAAAGCCCTCTTATTCATCAATAGTATCTTCAGCAAATGCCCCTAAATGCTCCATCTCCACTCAGACGGACATTGAGTGGATCAATGATCCACCAACCATAAAAACGTTGCGCAATGCAACATCTTCAACAATAGGTACCATGACATTCCCTCTTCTATCACTCAAAGAGCCTGTCAAACCGACAGGTTCTCAAACAAATCCAAAACTAAATCAAAACCCAAAAGCAAATCAAAACTCCAAAACTGCAAATAAAACAAAAAACAACACATCAAACCGCCTTCCCAAATGCCATAGGAATGCGGTTACTGACTTTGTCACGGCGGCCAAGGGCGGGTAATTTGAGTACAGATTTCTCTGATGAAATTTCCCATGTGTGATATAGTGGAGAGTAACGGAACATATATAAAACCATGGGTAACCGTAGTTGGAGGTCAGGACTTCCCTGTGTGACGTCACGCCGAGAGGTTACGTCATCTCCGTAATCAATTCGAGACGGCTGCATCCACGACCAGACACTTGTTCAGAGGTCGGGTGTCACCATCCAGTATTAGGAATCGACTGAGGGCTGCTCAGTATACATCCCCTCCACAAAGTGACTTTTGCGAGTTAGCAAGCACCTCGATTCAACGTACTCAGGGTGCAGGGAGCACTAGGGAGTTGACCGGCCCCATGTTCGGGTCCAAATGTAATAGAAATCACAGTAAACGGGATAAAGAGCCAGGCACTGTTCGATACTGGAGCTACAATATCATCTATAGCTGAAGCCTTCTTCAAGGATGTTCCTCTTGAACCACTGAAGCAACTCCTGTTGAGTGTGCAGATGGAGAACTCCTCCAGTATAGTGGAATCATCGTAGTCGACACAGGATATATTTACCGTATTGCCTTTCATTTTAAAAATGTGAGTACTATGTCAAGTAGGAATATATTTAACATGTGATATGTATTATTTATTGAATATGAACTTATGTTTGTGTTTTAATATGTTTCTGGCTCAGTTTTACTTATTGCACTTATTGCACTTCTTGTTCCAAGCTAACCCTCCCAACGCTGCTACAAAGCCACTCCAAGATGGACACAGCGATCTTATCACTGTCTACCAATTTCACCATACTTGGATACTCAGAATTTCTGATACTTTAAATCGGATATTAATTTCAGATAGCATGTACTGTAATTCATCTTTACTACGAATGCAACTGCACATTGTCTCGAACCCTTCATGCCTTTCCATATCAACAGGTCAACCATTCTCCTTGTAAATGATGTTATCTTTTGGAAAGGCAACAATGGCATCAAATTCAATTGAAATTCAGAGCTTGGCAGCACCTACCAATTCATCACCACGCTCATAAACGTTCTGGAGTATGCTCTGGAGAGAATCCTTTGTCATGGCATTATGAGAGCGTTTCTTCTGTTGAGTGCCACAGTAGGACTCCACCTTGTGTTAGTGTTTTGCTGGTACTTGCTACTACCAGTTGTACAACAAATCAATGTCGTTATAACTGAAACCTCCAAATGCACAAATTTATCTTTAATTTCTAATCATGTCAATTCTGTTAAAACATTTTTTAAAAAGGTATGGAAGAAATGTTCAAAACCAAATAATGGATACACTATTTACCCCATGTGAGAAAAATATGCATTTTGGGATTGCATTTGAAGAAAGCTTTCATTTGATATATGACATGACATTACAAACTTAAAAATTAAAATAATTCATTAATTTACCTAAAGGCCGGCGGCCATCTTGGAAATAGCGGCCATTTTGAAAAATCCCCCAGCTAGAATTTGCAGAACTTTGTACCATTGATATAAGTAAGACATTTGTAAGGTCTTCAGAAAAAAATCAGCTTTCTATTTTTTTTTCCCGGGTTGTTGTCCATGTCTTTTGACCAATGGTCCTGGCCTATTGCTGGCTCATGGATGTTTGATAGTCCATGCGGAATATGACGAGCAGTTAGTCATCGAACGGGTGATCCTGAAGTTAAAAACTATGTTATTGAAATATGTTTAACCAAATATAAAACTATAAAATATAGCTCATCACTCTTCCCTTGGTACAAAGTACCTCTCCACAAAATTTCAGCTTGGGGATATGGCAGTTTTAAAGAAGCCTTTCAAATACATTAACATATACATGTACTATTCCAATCATAATCCTTATCGAAGTATTGCTGTGTATACATTTTCAGGTGGAAATAATTCACATGTAACACTAATTCATTTTAAGGCACTTTTATGGATCATTTTTACAGATTAAGGCAATTAATGACATGCGTGCCAAGTTTGGTGAAACTAGCATCTCCTCTTGTCACTTAATGAGTGAGTGAGTGAGTGAGTTATTGTTTAACGCCGCTTCGGCAGTATTGCAGCCATTAGCGGCGAGATATTTAATTTATTTGCCTAATTTAACAAAGAAAATTGCGATTGAAAAACAAAACACGGCACAAAGGCCGCAAAAACATCAGCGTATTATCACTAGTTGAATAAAAGCTGATGATGAAAAGTTAAAATTTGTCATTAAGGTGTATAGCCTTTAGAAAATCTAAAACACGATGCTCACCGAAATGAGTAAAAACTTGATTGATTGAAATAGAAGGATAAAAAGTTTCCCTGTTATGTGCAGTGTCCCAACACTCACATATAATGTGTTTGATTGTGAGAGGACACTGACAGGGTATACATACTGGGGGATCTTCCCCCTTTAAAAGATATGAGTGAATAAGATGAGAGTGTCCAATACGACATAGTCGTAGGACACAAGCTTCCTGCCGGGCCCCGTGGGATGCCCGGGTTAGAATAGGCCCTCAGTTCCTCCTGCTTGTCGTAAGAGGCGACTAAAAGGGGGCAGTCTGTTTGCCGTGGACTGCGACCTGTACGGGTGGAGGAAGGATGCCTGGTGGTTGAGGCTTGTGTGTAGCAGAATGCTACCACTGACCAATACACTGCTTCGGCCCCGACTTCATCTAGACAGGTGGCCAGATTGGTCCGGTCTGGTCAATCGGCTGGTCATGCCAAGCACTTGGTTGCGCACATCTTTGCTATCCTTCTTCTTACGCTGCTACCTCTCTTTACAATTAGTTTCTTTACTTTCTTAGTGCTCACTTCGTCGCATGAGAACCAGAGTGTTCCATGTCCACAAAACCTGATTTTGAGATAATCACTCCCAAAGATTCGACTTTGATTAAAATATTAAATACTTAATGTATTTAAGTATATTTTGGAGGTATATTTCTTAATGCTATTTTCATAATATTTATATCTTTTTTTACCAAAAATATTAACGATTATAAGAGAAAACGCTATTTTTAGTTTGGAGATAGAACAATATGGCTCTCAAAATTTATGTCTCTATGGAACCAGAGTGTTCTATGTCCATATTTAAGAAACCATAAGAGCCATTTTGTAACAAAATAGTAATCAGAAAACAGGAAACAGCGTCACATTACCGTGATCGGCATACAGTGTCTTATAGTATAATTATATATCAGAAAAATGATCAAAATTCCAGGTTTTATATCTTTATTGGAGCAATTGCAATACCAAAAGATTTCAACAATTTTCAACAGGAACATACTTTGAACGATTAAAGACACTTGAACAATCAATGTAGGATATCATATGAATGTTCCTTTCCAACACAAGACAAAACAAAGTGAAACTTGCATTAAACCTCAAACACTAACAATCGCAATAATTCTAAAAGATTGAAAATCTTTAATTAAAGTCACTACTCACTCTTTGCGTCACATACAAACCCAAATCCAAATGATTGACACTCAACTGAAATTAGAGTCACTACTCTTTGCGTCACATACATACCCAAGTCCAAAAATTTGACAATCATCTTAAATTAGAATCACTACTCTTTTCTTCCAAATTATGAAATATTTGAAAGGTTTGAATATGTCATGTCTCTTATCAATATTTAACATTGCCTTCTTAACATTAAAAATCAATTAGAAATGTCCCACAGGTATGTTGTTATGGGTTTTTCAATAACTTTGCTACAATGATAAGTTTCTAACTGTTAATTTTGATCTAATCTTGCTCTTATTATCAAATCATAAAGCTGACTCCTTTATTTGTCAACTTCAAATATCAGTCGAGTTGTAATAAAGAGAAACAGAATATTATTGTTTTCATATTTTTTCAGAAACAAATCTATGAATGTGATACATAGAACTACAACTTTTAAACATCAATTCAAACATGAATTAAGGGAAAATTGGCACAACTAATCCGGCCAAAAAGGACAATTGAAACCACTTTGCATGTCAAACTTGTGAAAGATAATTTGCAACATATTACTGTTGACTTAAATTATCAAATGCAATGATAACTTTAGGAGTTAAATCTGTAACTGTATCAACTACAAATAAACTTCAAAATACCCAACATCAATTGAGACAGGAGCCTGTATTTTTGCTTTTCAACTTTTCAACCACAACTTGTATTTCAGAGAAATTGGTCAACTCCTTGGCAATAAAATATGATCATATTATAATGCAAAAGAACCTTATTCTTTCTAAAGTTCAAAATATCAAACATTAAATGAGACAAGTAATACATAAGAGGCTCTCTTCAACCTCATCATCCAATTTTGAAGTTCAAATGTAAGTAACCATTCAAATGTTCAGTTCAAATTTTAAACATCAATTTATACAGGTAATACAAATACAGAGATTCTGTTAATAAACTCATGAGGGGAATACAGAATGATAATGATAATGACGTTGTTCTCTGTGAAAGTTAAAATTGTCAAATATTGAGTGTCATTATACACAAAGGGAACAAAGTAAAATAGGAATTTGTGATCCTCTTTCTGTTTTATATATGTCCGATCTTCTACACTAGTCCTAGTGTAATAGTCATTTCAATTCAAGGCAGTTATGGCAATAAACCACTCATGAATAGTTTATCAGCTGGATTCATGAACTTCAACATGGCCCTAATGTCCTTGGCCTTTTCAGCTGATAGAACAGGTTTGGCTGTCTGAACTTTCACACTTGGCCATTCCAGTGAAGTTGGACTTCTTGGAGGGGAAGACATCCTTCTCATGTTGTTTCGTGGACGGACAGACACCTTCTTGTAGTCTTCAGTGAATGAGGTCTTGTAATGGATACTGTATGGATCATTCTTCTCACTGAGGATTGATTTCACCTTTGTGAAAGGCACTGATGTAAAATTGAGCAGACGTGAAGATTCAAGGTATTTCTTGAAATGTTCATCCCTCAATTGTATAATACAAAAAGGCTGTTTGTGTGATGAGGCTTTGATTGTCCGCATAAGCCCAAGAGGACTGTATATCTCAGATTTGACAAGTTCCCGTTCAATCATGCTATGGATAGAGTCAACCTCTTGGATACTGGAATGTCCTGGTTCGCAAAACTTCTGCTCTATTGAACTAACGTCGTCTCTCTTCATCATGAAGTCCTTTAGTGCAAATGCTATTCCTGAATTGCGGTTTTGCGCCACACACGAATCAGACCATAATGTGAGTTTTTCTGGTGAATGTTTTTCACAAATCTTTTCCAGAATTGCAAGCAGTGCACTTGATATTTCATTTGCACCTCGGCCACTTTGTGTTTCATTCCATACAGCACAGTATCCTTGGCCATCAAGGGAGCAATGGGCAGTAAGGTTGAATACACTTAATTTTCTACGATAGTAGAAACTCGAGATGTTTGCTTGTGGGCAAGTTAAGACATTCTCCAGGTCAAAACACACAACGAGCTTGTTTTTGTCACTTCTGTCATTATCTCGATTATCTTTTGTCGAAATTTTGGACTGTACATGTTTGAGGTATTCTTCACGCAATTCTTCATCCACGAGATCATGTTGTGATTTTACTTTGTATTCCTCGCATCTATCGCACCTATCTTTCTTGGGTTTGTGGAATGACAGATTGAATTCACTGTTAAAGATATGGCGATATGTGTGTATTTTAACTGGAGACCTGTCTTCTCTGACACATTTTTCTGTGTACAATCTGTACATTTTTGGCACAGTGAGTGTCGACTCTAGGTATTCAACATTTGACGATGATCGACAATAGTGAGATTCAATTCTTGGGAAATCGTTTATATGGTCTCTCACACTCTGCTTGGCTGATTTGTCAATTCTGTCTGTGGTCGCTTTTCCACGGAGATCACCAGACGTTGGGACATTGGTTGTTTGATTAAACTTTCTGTCAAAGAAATAAGATATTCTCCGTTGTGAGATCCCCAGTGTTGTCAAGTAATACTCTTTACAGACTCTTATCATGTTTTCCTCCACAAAGAAATGGTAAGCAAAAGAGTATCTTCTTCTGTTCGGGAGATTTGATGCAGTGCGCTGTCTCTGTTTTTGATTTCTGATTACAGTTTTACTATAAAAATGAAACTTTTCATTGTCAGTCAGCGACCAAAAGGATTTGAATATTTGTTCCCTTTGTTCATTCGAAATCTTGATTGAACATTTAAAAGAACATTGTCCATTACAGTCCTTTTTGTTTTTCATCTGTTTGGCATCTGCTACCTTTCCTGTAACCTGTGTGTAGGCTTGGCCAGCTTGTCGTTTTCGTTTTCTAATGTTCTTTTGCCATGAGTTGAAGTTCCTCTTCCTTTTTCTGCTTCTTCCTGTATCTCCTTCATTTTCTGTATTACTTTCAGTTTCAGCAGAATTGGACTCTGTTGGGTCCACTGGAGCGACAGCAACAGCATTAGCTTCTGCTGTTTCATCTACAGAAGCATCACATGTTCTTTCACAATTCGTTTCATCCTCTTCACTGATGTCTGAGTCAGTATCCTGTTTATAATCCGGATCATCATTGTCATCTTCATAAGTGCAATCGGTATCACCAGTATCGTCAAGAACGTCATCCCTTCCAGAAGTATTGATGTTATTTTGAGAAAGATCATTGGTAACTAGGGATTCTACTTCAACAGTGTGTGACAAAGGGATTTCATCAGATGCAATCTCCTGAATGCCTGCTGCTTCAGCTTCTGAGAACTGGATTATTGGGGCAACTTCCAACACTTCATTTTCCTCATCACTGTCTGAATTTGATATCAAGGCAACTGCCTTTTCAAGTCCGAAGATGTTGGCCATATCACTGATTATTTTCTAATTTTGAACCGACAGTCTGGAAATTCTTGTTCAACAAAGGTATGAAATTCTTCTAAGGAAACCATGTCTTCCAATGCCAGTTCAAAAAACATGAGTGTTTCACATGCTTCACACATGAATGAAATGCAGTCATCTACAGAAAACAGAACACCCCCAGCTTCCACATCATAGCATCGTATTCTTCTGAAAAGAGTGGTGAGCGTTGATGGTGTTATTTTTGTATTATTTACATACAAATGTTCAAGACTCCAACAAGCACGGATGATTTCAAAATCATTGTCAACCAAATTGTGGCATCTTGACAATGATAGCAGTTCAAGGTTTGGTAGACTTACAAGGAATGACAGGGTTGAAATATCTGTGTCTCTCAAATCCAACCAAACAAGATTTGATGCCTTCAAAAGTCCAATACATAAAGTGTAGTCAAGTAGAGATGAACAACCTCTAATGGTTGCAGATTCCAAATTAAAAGATTCAAAATAGTTTGAGAAGTGCAAGAGTTTGTTAAGCTCAAGACATGTAAAATTTGTCGGTATTTCAAAGTTAATATCCCTCCACAGAGTTTTAGTAGATTTGATGATGGATTGAAATCTCAAGCATGTTTGGCTCAGATTGACAGCAAGATCCTTGAAGGGAAGTAGGGCAAATATCCTCAGAAGAACTTCATCTGGCAAACACAGAATCCCCACATTTATACTCTGGAAAGTGAAAATAATATGCAAAAGTTAGTTCTAGTGAAATAAGTTTGTATTTATTACTTTTGACTGTTTAAACATATAAATTTTAATTAAACTGTACTTAATAACCATACTGTTCTATCTCCCTAAAAAAAATTAACAGGACTTTATTACATAATTTATAAAGGTAACCATCGAATTAACATGTGAAAAATATTTATTAGATGATTAACCACTATTTCGAAAAGTTATTCGGTGTTTGAATTGTTAAAATTACCAAGATAAGAAAAAGTATTAGCTTACCATCATCACATGTTGTCTTGGTGATTGTCAAAACCATATTGTTCTATCTCCAAGTCATGTGACAAAATCGTCACACATCATTGGTTAATGTAATTAGAACAGTTTGGATGTAAAGCTACAGTAAAATTTTAGGATATAGAACAAAATGGTTTCGGGGAAAACACATAAAAAATGGCTTTTTAGGGTCAAACGACCTAATTTATTGTAGAAATTCATATCAACATGTCGTTTTAGGAACAAACTATTTTTTTTCAAAAAATGGACATAGAACACTCTGGTTTTCATGCGACGACTTGCATACCTTCGCCACCTTTCAACAATGCTTTCCTTCCTGATGTACTATCCCTACTCTCTGCACTCTTTCTTAGTGCAATCTTGCACACATTCATCAACTTTACTGAGCTTCCAAGATAGCGGTGGCCAATGGGCCAATCCAGTGAAACATTGGCAACGTTTTAGTGGAGTATATCATCCTGGTATCCCCGGTGCTGTCAGCAGGAGACCCGCTGACACAGCATTGCCCTTGTTGGTGCTCCGTGGTGGGTGGGGATCCAGTTTGACAAAATGCTTACCAACCAAAAATGAACCGTTCAGCAAAAAACAAGCGAAATTTGTCAACAGATGATTGTCCCTCTTCTGAGGAAGAGGCAACATCATCAAAATCATCTAAAATTTCAAAGTCATCCAAATCAAAACCTTCAACTTCAATTTCTACTTCTCATCCAATTTCAAGCACCTTCCGCGATTTCTGGTCATTTCATGATAAACCTCTCCGTCTCAATCCTTTCGCCACCGCCAAGACCATTCAAGGTCTGGCCGGTGATGTAAAGGAAGTAAAGAAGATAAGGAATGGGTACCTTCTTGTGGAAGTAAAATCAAAACAACAGGCATCATCTCTACTAACCTTGCAGGCCATTATTGACAAACCTGTTAAGGTTACTCCTCATACATCGCAAAACCATCATCCAGGATAAGGATCGCTGTCTTGATGATTCATCCGAACAGGAGCTTCTTGACAACCTGAAGAGCCAGGGAGTGACTGCTGTTAAGCGGTTCACTATCAAGAAGGAGGATAACATCATCAAGACGCGAACCTATCTATTAACCTTTTCAACCCCACAAGCTCCAAAAACAGTCTATGCAGGGTACTACCAACTCCCCTAGGAATTGTATATCCCTAACCCCCTCCGTTGCTACCGGTGCCAGAAGTTTGGCCATGGAAGCAACTCCTGCAAAGTGGATGGCCGTGTTTGTCCACAGTGTGGCAAACCGGACGATGAAAGCCATCCAGAGAAGTGCAAGGAGTTGCTGAAGTGTGCCAACTGTGCTGGCGAGCACATGGCCTCCTCCAAGGAGTGTCCACGGTGGCAACAGGAGTCTAAAATCCTGAAAGTAAAATTCACTCAAAATATCTCTTTCCCTGAAGCAAAACGCCTTGTTACTGAGGGTCCTAAACCCTCATACTCAACCATAGTATCATCAGCAACTGCCACTAAACGCTCTGTGGTCGTTTTTCCTGTACCTTTTGGTACTTTTGGAAAGCAGGGACATAATTTAGGAGATGAAGAATTGTTAGAGATTGTTTCAGCCAACTTATTATTGACCTCAATATGTTTTATTGTAGATTTGGAACCTTTGCCTTTAATTCTACTAATCATATTCCAGACTTTGCTGATAGGTGTTCTGGAATTGATCTAAGAGACATAGCCCCTCTAAGATTCGCGTTTTTGTTGGTTGACTGTGCGTCGAGCTCTAGCTCGAGCCTTGCGACAGTTATCTAAGATCATTCTTGTAGGTCGTTTACTGAGCTTGCCTTCAGCTTTTTTACGTGCCTTAATGGCAGTATTGCAGGTTGTGAATGCGTGGATTTGCCGAGGTTTTAGGAGTGAGTGAGTGAGTGAGTTATTGTTTAACGCCGCTTCGGCAGTATTGCAGCCATTAGCGGCGAGATATTTAATTTATTTGCCTAATTTAAAAAAGAAAATTGCTATTGAAAAACAGAACATGGCACGATGGCCGTAAAAACATCAGCGTATTATCACAAGTTGAATAAAAGCTGATAATGAAAAGTTAAAATTTACAATTTGTCAATAAGGTGTATAGCCTTCAAAAAATCTAAAACACGATGCTCACCGAAATGAGTAAGAATAGAGCCATGGGCTCTGTAGCTCATCAGGATTTGATTTATTATCTAAGGTTGAATATCTAAGTTATCTCAAGTAATACATTGTTAACAAGCAAAAAATAGGTTTTTAGATCATGACCCCTGTGACCTGTATTTGGAGTCACAGGGTCACCAATCCTACAATTAAGAATCACCTTTGACCAAAGAGTCTCTACACAACTTTTCAGCTCTCTAGACCTTTTGGAACTGGAGAAGAAGATGATAATAGGTTTTTAAAGATGTGACCCCTGAGACCCCATTTGAGGTCACAGGGTCACAAAATCTACAATTTAGAATCCCAATTACCCAAGGAGTCTGCACACAACTTTTCAGCTCTCTAGAACTTTTGGAACTGGAGAAGAAAATGAAAATGGGTTTCTAAGGATGTGACCCCTGTGACCCCATTTGGGGTCATGGGGTCACGAAATCTACAATTTAGAATCCCCATTACCCAAGAAGTCTGCACACAACTTTTCAGCTCTCTAGAACTTTTGGAACTGGAGAAGAAAATGAAAATAGGTTTCTAAGGATGTGACCCCTGTGACCCCATTTGGGGTAATGGGGTCACGAGATCCACAATTTAGAATCCCCATGGGCCAAGGAGTCTGCACACAATTTTTCAGCTCTCTAGACCTTTTGGAACTGGAGAAGAAGATGAAAATAGGTTTTTAAGGATGTGACCCCTGTGACCCCATTTGAGGTCACGGGGTCACGAAATCTACAATTTAGAATCCCCATGGGCCAAGGAGTCTGCACACAATTTTTCAGCTCTCTAGACCTTTTGGAACTGGAGAAGAAGATGAAAATAGGTTTCTAAGGATGTGACCCCTGTGACCCCATTTGGGGTCATGGGGTCACGAGATCTACAATTTAGAATCCCCATGGGCCAAGGAGTCTGCACACAATTTTTCAGCTCTCTAGACCTTTTGGAACTGGAGAAGAAGATGAAAATAGGTTTTTAAGGATGTGACCCCTGTGACCCCATTTGGGGTCATGGGGTCAGGAAATCTACAATTTAGAATCCTCATGGGCCAAGGAGTCTGAACACAACTTTTCAGCTCTATAGACCTTTTGGAACTGGAGAAGAAGATGAAAATAGGTTTTTATGGATGTGACCCCTGTGACCCCATTTGGGGTCATGGGGTCACGAAATCTACAATTTAGAATCCCCATTGGCCAAGGAGTCTGCACATAAAATTTCAGCTCTGTGGAGTCATTGGTTCTGGAGAAGAAGTCGAAAAAGGGAAAAGTTTACGGATGGACGGACGGATGGACGGATGGACGGACGCCGGACACCATGCCATGCCATAAGCCCATCGGGCCTTTCAGGCCTGATGAGCTAAAAACTTGATTGATTGAAATAGAAGGATAAAAAGTTTCCCTGATATGTGCAGTGTCCCGAGGTTTTAGGAATAGTTTCAGTTGCTAAATCAATGAGACCTTTAGAAAAGGCCTCAACAGGATCAGTTGCATTGATTATATCATCATATATAATATGTTCATGGCAGAGGGTAGAAAATGTACCCCAAAAGCCTTGAAAAAAATTTCGGACTCCTGTTGCCACCTTGGACATTCCTTTGAGGAAGCCATGTGCTCGCCAGAACAGTTGGCACATTTCGGCAACTCCTTGCACTCTGTTAGCGCTGGATGGCTTTCATCCTCGAGTTTGCAACTGTGAGGACAAACAAGGTCATCAGCTCTGCAAGAGTTGCTTCCATGGCCAAACTTCTGGCAACGGTAGCAACGAAGGGGGTTGGGGATGTAGAGTTCAGTTGAGATTTTGTAGTAACCTGCATTTATTATTTTAGGAGCTTGAGGAAGTGAAAAGGTTAAAAGATAGGTGAGCGTTTTGATTATTTTCTCCTCCCTCTTGTTGGTGAAGTGCTTAACTGCTGTCACCGCCTGGTTCCTGAAGTTGTCCAGGAGCTCTTGCTCGGTGGCATCCTCGAGACATCGATCCTTGTCTCGGATGATGACTTTACTGCTGTTTAATGTTGTGTGTGGAGAAACCTTGACATGTTTGTTAAATGAGTTTTAATGTTAACAATGATTTTGATGGTTCTGATGGTTTGCATTCAACCAATAGGTACCCATTCCTGATTTGTTTTAAGTCCTTAACATCACCCGCAAGACCTTGAATGGTCTTGGCGGTGGCGAAGGGATTGAGGCGCAGTGGTTTGTCATCGGTAGATGAAATAACTAGAAATCTAGGCCAGTTGTTTGAATTTGTAGGAGATGTTGAGATATTTGTGATATTTGATGAAGTTAACTCTTCCTCAGAGGAGTGACTTGCATCCTTTGAACGAGTTCGCTTTTTTTACCTGATGGACGCATGTTAGGTTGGTAAAATTTCATCAGCCTGGACCCACCCACCACAGAGCACGAACAAGGGCAATGCTGTATGTCAGCGGGTCTCCTGCCCACAGCACCGGGGATACCAGAATGATATACTCCATTAAAGAGTTGCCAATTCTTTACTGGATTGACCCATTGGCCACCGCTATCATGGAAGCTGAGTAAAGTTGATGAATGTGTGTAAGAGAGCGCTAAGAATAGAACAGCAAGCAGAACGTGGAGATAAGTACATCAGATAGGATAGTGTTCTGAAAAGGTGGCAAAGTTATGCAAGAGAGCATCACGAAATAACAGAAAATAATTGCAAAGAGAGGTAGCAGCGTGAGAAGAAGGACAGAAAAGATGTGCACAACCAAGTGCTTGGCATGACCAGCCGATTGGCCAGACCGGGCCAATCTGGCCACCTGTCTAGATGAAGTCGGGGCCAAAGCAGTGTATTGTTCAGTGTTAGCTTTAAACTAAACACATCCCTCAACCACCAGGCATCCTTCCTCAACCCAGGACGCAGCCCACGGCAAACAGACTGCCCCCTTTTAGTCGCCTCTTACAACAAGCAGGAGGAACTGAGGGCCTATTCTAACCCAGGCACCCCACAGGGGGACTGGGAAAGTAATCCCTTTTGTGTTAAAACTCGATGTGGTAAAGATAGTGGTGAACTTTCTCTCGATGAAACTCTGACTGCACAGTATAGAAATGTTCTATGACGGAATACAAGAAACACCTTTCATCTTCGTTTCTTATGTTACGAATATATTTTCTCTTCTTTGCTAAACTCTCTGTAAAAGGGATATAGGAAGAACCAAAGAAATGTCTAAAACGAACCACAATCAAATCTTACAAAGTTTACCTGTTCAAAATTCAAATTTGAAGATTCTTCTTCAAACTCATCAAGCTTACGCAACAAGGTATTTACTGCCTCATTGTATTGAAAATCCAAGTCTACGTCCCTAGTTGCTAATACCATTGGTATGTGAAAGTAGGGTTCTACAAACTTCACTCGTCCTTCGCTATCCAGTTTGGACAATTTAACATGTAAACAAAGACTCCACTTCACGGCGCCCTTCTACACTAATTCATGTTGTATGTTATTCAGAATGTCATCCTTTATTTTAGCCATGTAAAGTAGCATATCTCCACCTTCACCTATATTTGGAACAAAGTCAAATTCACCAAGCAGGTAGTAATTGAAAGTTTTGAGTGAGTGAGTGAGATATTGCTTAACGCCGCTTCGGCAGTATTGCAGCCATTAGCGGGGATGGAGAGTTTTGAAAAAAGACCTAGTCTACCTTTACGCTGTCTACCTAGTCTGGGACCTCTACCCATCTGACCCCTACCTTTCTGGCCTCTACTCCATCGACCCCTAGTCATACGTGCTCCCTTTGTCGTTATCATTTAAGTCTATGTCGAGAGGTACAGCTAACGTTACAAAGTGAACATTGTAAAGGAGTAGGATGAAAGAGTTTAACATGATACTTTAGGTATCTAGGCGAAAGAAAGTGGTTACCACAAACATAACACTCGTATCTAGGATTAACATTACTGACTGAACACTCTTTCAAATGAAGTTGAAATGCTTGAGAATTGAGAAATTGCATTGAACATTTGGAACATTGAAAAACTTCTGCATGCTGACGAGAAATATGTTTCAGAAGATTATCTTCTCTAGAATACACACTTGAGCATTGAGAACACCAAAACTCCTTAGAGGGAGTAGATGTTTTCTGATGACAAAATAAATTGAATTTACTTCCAAAAGCTTTACCATACAAAATGCAAGTGAACACTTAACACGTTTTGTGATTTGACATATTTCAATTTAGTTTAATTTTCGTCATATTAAAAGTTTATTTGTAAAAAGTTCATGACACAAATATTCCTTTTGAACTTATTTCGATCTGTAAAAACATTTAAACAAATATTACTACGTGATTTTGTTTGTATCGAAATCAGTAATGCATAATGTACATAAACTTATCTCAGGAAGTAATTTTGCTAATATCAGAAAGAAATAACTTACCTTCAACTGGATAGGATGAACAAATGTAAAATATCTTGAGATTGAGATTTTTCTAAGAGCTGAAGAAGTTGGACTTCACTGCCTGGAAAGTTTTGTGAAATATGAGAGTGTATTGGTTAGCTATATCTAGCTGAAGTTTGAGTGACTACATTACTAATAACCACATGTTTTTTTCTTCACTCACTGAACATATGACTGATTTAAGATTACAGGTTGGGTTCTTAGTAAACACGTGTGTTTCATGCATACGCAGGATATATGTCAGTATTAGTGGTTACTGCACCAACTTTCTCAAATTGTCAGCTTTACTCTCTATATTTACTAATTGCTTTTCACTAGCCTTCTATCAGTCCTGTCATGGTCAGTTAGTAGATGACATGTGGTTAGTGGGATGCCATGTGGTAGATAAGATTCAAGAGTGCTTATGAAACTATAACTGATTGTAAATGTTGATCCTTTCAACAACGACTCTTAAAAATCCGATCCAGTTTTGAAACAATGCGTCTGTCAAATCATCAGTACTATGGACCAAAGGGTCAGCACAAAACTACATCACTATGACTCCTGTAATAAGAACTCCACGTGACTCTAAGGGTTATAGATGAATGACCAAAGTTCGTCTTTATTAATAATAGTAATGACAGGAGATGTGTCACAGCTGGTAGACTGGAAGCCAGAGTGAGTGAGTGAGTTATTGTTTAACGCCGCTTCGGCCGCTTCAGCGAGATATTTAATTTATATGCCTAATTTAAAAAAGAAAATTGCAAAAGAAAAACAGAACATGGCACGAAGGCCGCAAAAACATCAGCATATTATCACAAGTTGAATAAAAGCTGATAATGTTTAATGATTAAGTTAAAATTTACAATTTGTCAAAATCTAAAACACGATGCTCACCGAAATGAGTAAAAACGTGACTGATTGAAAAAAGAAGGATAAAAAGCTTCCCTGATATGTGCAGTGTCCCAACACTCACACAAAACTCACATAGAAGTAGTGAACTGTGTTGCCCGCCCATACCACCAGTGCGTCACCCCAATTAGAGCTAGCACTACTAAACGTTTCAATTCAAGCTAGAGCGAACTAATTGAAATACATCAATGCATGAGCGAACTATTAATGTCACAACCAGCTACATGCTTTTGATGATTTGTTGACTAGATAATTACAAAAGTCTACACTAATAGGACACACTCAATTACAATGCCAACTACAACCTGTATTGATGAAACGGTAAAAACGACTCGCATCTCATTCTTACAATTGGGAAGTGTCTCCTTTTCACTATTTACTTGAGCATGCTGAATCTGATTTATTTAAGCCATGACTGTCAAACTTGAGTAAATCTTACTGCTTTGCAAGCAACTTTAGTAAATCTCACTGCCTTGCAAGAAACTGTATCACCTCGGATTTAATATAACAGAAATGGAAGAATCAGGAAAATCTTTCTGTTTACAAAGTTTGGGTTTGACCATGAACTGGGGAGTTTGTATACAAAAATGTGATGATCCCCTAACACGGGATGAGAGACTATTTAATCAAGAGGATATAATCAATTTAAGCCTTATCAACCTGTTTGACTCCTTACCCTCCATAATTCCTGGATAGGAGGAAAAACGGAGGAGGGTGGGGAAAGTAAACCCCCCCCCCCCCTCCCCCCTCCCCCCCCCCCTCTCTCCAATTTATAGCGAGAAAGTTTACCCCCTCACAAAGTGAGAACCAAAGGAAGGAAAGACATTTCAGATATGTGCAGAGAGGTGAACGAAGAAGCGCGAGAGGAGGAGAGTTTTAGAGTACGGAGAGAGGATTACCAAGAGGAATACCAAGAAACAAGTGAAGAGACAGGGGAGGGGAGCATTACACGAACAACCCTTGTCATACTGTTGGACCGTCTTATTGTCTGGGAATTACTTTTTTGTGAGTATTTAGTATTGATTAAGTAGGATATTAATAACTCTAAATCTAATATCAATAATATATTATATTATCTATTACGCTAACCAAATCGGTTCACTAATTAGCTTAAATATGAAAGATATTACAACTTGTGATATCATTAAGTGAGTGAGTGAGTTATTGTTTAACGCCGCTTCGGCAGTATTGCAGCCATTAGCGGCGAGATATTTAATTTATTAGCCTAATTTAGAGATATCATTAATATGATAGATAAGGTAAGTATAACATTCATTTATTATGACTCAAAATTTAATGTGCTTATTTAGATTAACTATGAAAGTAACACATGCCCGACGAGTACCTGCTTCTTTCTTTGCATACACTTGTATATGCATCACTTACTCGCTGTGTCATGACTATGAGCGATATATATATTATTTTCGTTCGGATCAACCCATCCTGTTTACCTTCAGTATACGCATCACTTGCGCGCCTTAGTCAACTAGTGATTCAATTTCTATGGGTTGTGTTCGCTCGGATCGGCCTGTTTGGATTTGCCCTGCTTGTCTTCAAATTAATGAATATTGTTTTTGTGATCTAGAGTCAGCATGTTCCATTTGTGGTGAATTAGAAGATTCGTGTTTGTGTTGCAAGTTTTGTGGAGTGCATCTCGGAGAAAACTGTGATTGTCTTTACCTCTATCACGTGGATATTTGTATCTATAAAGGATGTACGAGAGCTCTCCATCAGGAAGGTTGCCTATGCATTCCTCGCTATCATTTTGATTTCGGTATCTGTGATTTATATGAATATTTGCTTATAAACTGTAAATGCAGCAGTTATTATTGTGGACGTACTAAATTTGACTAAATTTGATCAGTATATTTAAACACTATGGTTACAAATCTTATAAAAGTTAATTGTTTCGCAACTTAACTTGGTTTTAATGTTAGTTTACTTTTTGTTTCAGATATCCAACAGGAATTAATTACTTTCATCATGGCTTTATTAATGATTCTAATATTTCGGTTGAAAAGAAAAGTGTTAATTATTATAAATAGACTTACTCGCAGGATTTTAGATTATCTCCATGGTTTAATACCTGAAGTGCAAAGAAAAAGTCTATTAATTATTATGAATAGACTTAGCAATAGAATAGTGAACTATTTTGATGTTTTGATCCCCCAAAAGCCTGCTCCAGCCCTCCGAAGGTCTAATAGACTCAACTCAGAAAACCACCCCAACGCTTGTTGTACGATTGAAGTTAATAGTTTCCACTTTCTCTTATTCTCAGGTGAATTGGGAAGTGTCTCCTTTTCACTATTTACTTGAGCATACTGAATCTGATTTATTTAAGCCATGACCGTCAAACTTGAGTAAATCTTACTGCTTTGCAAGCAACTTTAGTAAATCTCACTGCCTCGCAAGAAACTGTATCACCTCGGATTTAATATAACAGAAATGGAAGAATCAGGAACATCTTTCTGTTTACAAAGTTTGGGTTTGACCATGAACTGGGGAGTTTGTATACAAAAATGTGATGATCCCCTAACACGGGATGAGAGACTATTTAATCAAAAGGATATAATCAATTTAAGCCTTATCAACCTGTTTGACTCCTTACCCTCCATAATGCCTCCTAATATGGTGGATAGGAGGAAAAAACGGAGGAGAGTGGGGAATGTACCCCCCCCCCCCCCCCCCCCCCCCCCCCCCCCTCCCATTTATAGCGAGAAAGTTTACCCCCTCACAAAGTGAGAACCAAAGGAAGGAAAGACATTTCAGATATGTGCGGAGAGGTGAACGAAGAAGCGCAAGAGGAGGAGAGTTTGAGAGTACAGAGAGAGGAAAACCAAGAGGAATACCAAGAAACAAGTGAAGAGACAGGGGAGGGGAGCATTACAGGAACAACCCTCGTCGTACTGTTGGAGCGTCTTACTGTCGGGGAATAACCTTTTTGTGAGTATTTAGTATTGATTAAGTAGGATATTAATAACTCTTAATTTAATATCAATAATATATTATATTATCTATTACGCTAACCAACTCGGTTCACTAATCAGCTTAAATATGAAAGATCAACTTGTGATATCATTAATATGATAGATAAGGTAAGTATAACATTCATTTATTATGACTCAAAATTTAATGTGCTTATTTAGATTAACTATGCAAGTAACACATGCTCGACGAATACCTGCTTCTTTCTTTGCATACACTTGTATATGCATCACTTACTCGCTGTGTCATGACTATGAGCGATATATATATTATTTTCGTTCGGATCCACCCATCCTGTTAACCTTCAGTATACGCATCACTTGCGCACCTTAGTCAACTAGTGATTCAATTTCTATGGGTTGTGTTCGCTCGGATCGGCCTGTTTGGATTTGCCCTGCTTGTCTTCAAATTAATGAATATTGTTTTTGTGATCTAGAGTCAGCATGTTCCATTTGTGGTGAATTAGAAGATTCGTGTTTGTGTTGCAAGTTTTGTGGAGTGCATCTCGGAGAAAACTGTGATTGTCTTTACCTCTATCACGAGGATATTTGTATCTATAAAGGATGTACGAGAGCTCTCCATCAGGAAGGTTGCCTATGCATTCCTCGCTATCATTTTGATTTCGGTATCTGTGATTTATGTGAATATTTCCTTATAAACTGTAAATGCAGTAGTTTTTATTATTGTGGACGTACTAAATTTGACTAAATTTGATTAGTATATTTGAACACTATGGTTACTCATCTTATAAAAGTTAATTGTTTGGCAACTTAACTTGGTTTTAATGTTAGTTTACTTTTTGTTTCAGATATCCAACAGGAATTAATTACTTTCATCATGGCTTTATTAATGATTCTAATATTTTGGTTGAAAAGAAAAGTGTTAATTGTTATAAATAGACTTACTCGCAGGATTTTAAATTATCTCCATGGTTTAATACCTGAAGTGCAAAGAAAAAGTCTATTAATTATTATGAATAGACTTAGCAATAGAATAGTGAACTATTTTGATGTTTTGATCCCCCAAAAGCCTACTCCAGCCCTCCGAAGGTCTAATAGACTCAACTCAGAAAACCACCCCAACGCTTGTTGTACGATTGAAGTTAATAGTTTCCACTTTCTCTTATTCTCAGGTGAATTGGGAAGTGTCTCCTTTTCACTATTTACTTGAGCATACTGAATCTGATTTATTTAAGCCATGACCGTCAAACTTGAGTAAATCTTACTGCTTTGCAAGCAACTTTAGTAAATCTCACTGCCTCGCAAGAAACTGTATCACCTCGGATTTAATATAACAGAAATGGAAGAATCAGGAACATCTTTCTGTTTACAAAGTTTGGGTTTGACCATGAACTGGGGAGTTTGTATACAAAAATGTGATGATCCCCTAACACGGGATGAGAGACTATTTAATCAAAAGGATATAATCAATTTAAGCCTTATCAACCTGTTTGACTCCTTACCCTCCATAATGCCTCCTAATATGGTGGATAGGAGGAAAAAACGGAGGAGAGTGGGGAATGTAACCCCCCCCCCCCCCCCCCCCCCCCCCCCCCCCCCCCCCCCCCCTCCCCTCCCATTTATAGCGAGAAAGTTTACCCCCTCACAAAGTGAGAACCAAAGGAAGGAAAGACATTTCAGATATGTGCGGAGAGGTGAACGAAGAAGCGCAAGAGGAGGAGAGTTTGAGAGTACAGAGAGAGGAAAACCAAGAGGAATACCAAGAAACAAGTGAAGAGACAGGGGAGGGGAGCATTACAGGAACAACCCTCGTCGTACTGTTGGAGCGTCTTACTGTCGGGGAATAACCTTTTTGTGAGTATTTAGTATTGATTAAGTAGGATATTAATAACTCTTAATTTAATATCAATAATATATTATATTATCTATTACGCTAACCAACTCGGTTCACTAATCAGCTTAAATATGAAAGATCAACTTGTGATATCATTAATATGATAGATAAGGTAAGTATAACATTCATTTATTATGACTCAAAATTTAATGTGCTTATTTAGATTAACTATGCAAGTAACACATGCTCGACGAATACCTGCTTCTTTCTTTGCATACACTTGTATATGCATCACTTACTCGCTGTGTCATGACTATGAGCGATATATATATTATTTTCGTTCGGATCCACCCATCCTGTTAACCTTCAGTATACGCATCACTTGCGCACCTTAGTCAACTAGTGATTCAATTTCTATGGGTTGTGTTCGCTCGGATCGGCCTGTTTGGATTTGCCCTGCTTGTCTTCAAATTAATGAATATTGTTTTTGTGATCTAGAGTCAGCATGTTCCATTTGTGGTGAATTAGAAGATTCGTGTTTGTGTTGCAAGTTTTGTGGAGTGCATCTCGGAGAAAACTGTGATTGTCTTTACCTCTATCACGAGGATATTTGTATCTATAAAGGATGTACGAGAGCTCTCCATCAGGAAGGTTGCCTATGCATTCCTCGCTATCATTTTGATTTCGGTATCTGTGATTTATGTGAATATTTCCTTATAAACTGTAAATGCAGTAGTTTTTATTATTGTGGACGTACTAAATTTGACTAAATTTGATTAGTATATTTGAACACTATGGTTACTCATCTTATAAAAGTTAATTGTTTGGCAACTTAACTTGGTTTTAATGTTAGTTTACTTTTTGTTTCAGATATCCAACAGGAATTAATTACTTTCATCATGGCTTTATTAATGATTCTAATATTTTGGTTGAAAAGAAAAGTGTTAATTGTTATAAATAGACTTACTCGCAGGATTTTAAATTATCTCCATGGTTTAATACCTGAAGTGCAAAGAAAAAGTCTATTAATTATTATGAATAGACTTAGCAATAGAATAGTGAACTATTTTGATGTTTTGATCCCCCAAAAGCCTACTCCAGCCCTCCGAAGGTCTAATAGACTCAACTCAGAAGACCACCCCAACGCTTGTTGTACGATTGAAGTTAATAGTTTCCACTTTCTCTTATTCTGAAGTGAATTGGGAAGTGTCTCCTTTTCACTATTTACTTGAGCATACTGAATCTGATTTATTTAAGCCATGACCGTCAAACTTGAGTAAATCTTACTGCTTTGCAAGCAACTTTAGTAAATCTCACTGCCTCGCAAGAAACTGTATCACCTCGGATTTAATATAACAGAAATGGAAGAATCAGGAAAATCTTTCTGTTTACAAAGTTTGGGTTTGACCATGAACTGGGGAGTTTGTATACACAAATGTGATTATCCCCTAACACGGGATGAGAGACTATTTAATCAAGAGGATATAATCAATTTAAGCCTTATCAACCTGTTTGACTCCTTACCCTCCATAATTCCTCCTAATAAGGTGGAAAGGAGGAAAAACGGAGGAGGCTGGGGAATGTAACCCCCCACCCCCCCCCCCCCCCCTCCCATTTATAGCGAGAAAGTTTAATTGAATGAATTAGAAATCCATGAAATTATCCAGTCATATTGTATACTTATTTCATTTATGTAACTCATAATGTGTTTCAGTGAGGACTCGTCACCAACTCAAGAGCGAAAGTACATCGTCTTTTGAAAGTCAGCTCCTTCAGCTCTTCAGTGTGTGTCCGGCGTGCAGCAGCGAGTCAAAAGTTCAGCGTCTTTCTAAAGGAACTTTACTGACAGTGTCCCAACAGTACAGGTCTTGTACTTTCCGGCAGCCAACCCTTTCTAGGCAACTACCCAGCGGAAAACATCCTTCTCTCGGCCTCCATCCTGTTTTCTGGATCTTTACCATCTAAAGTGTTTATCCTATTTCAACATCTCGGACTTGTCTCATTGAGTGTGAACTCCTTTTTCAAACACCAGCGAGAAATACTAAACCCTGTAATTGAAAAAGTTTGGATAGAGGAAGAAGAAGACCAGTTTGAAAAACTCTGACAGCTTGACATGCCTTTGGTACTTGGAGGAGATGGGACACACCAGGACACAACGCCAAGTTCGGCTCATACACAGTGATGGAACTCAAGACCAAGAAAGTGCTTCATGTTGAACTTGTGCAGGTACGTTAATATTACATTTTGAGAAATTATTGTCTTTTCAAGTTTCCTCATGCTTAAGTCACGCTCATGTAATGCAAATTTCCCCCTCAAATATTCTATTGTATTCTGTTCTATTCTCCCCCAACCCAAATCTTTTCAAAATAAAATGGATGATTTGTGTCAGCCTGTACCAATGAGTAAATGTTATTCAAATACTGTTTTTCCAAATTTTTTCCAATATATAATATTTATAATATATTTAATTGCACTATTAGATAATGCTTACTTGTACATTGATGGTGTTTGTTTGAAAACATTTGTAAATATATTGTCATGTGTCTATTGTCAATTCTAATTACCTTCATGAAGTTTCAATAAAGGCTATTGATCATTGAATGAAGTTACATAAGGCTGTAGATAATTACCAGGTATTACCATTACCATAATTTGTGTATTAGCTAATCGGAAATGTCGTTATCTCTATGGCTTAAATGCCATCATGTACAGGGGTATGCCACTATGTGGTAGAATGTTAGGTAATAACTTTATGACTCTCCTGTCAGGTGTGAAGTAGTGTAATTATCAAGAGCTAGTGAAAGTTTAATGTTAGGTTAACTAATCAATATCTTTGGCTAATTAACTTGATGACCAACAGGTCCAACACACCAGATACAGATGTGTGTATTTCATAAGGTGTGTGGCAATATAGGTGTGTAAATGTTTAGAGAATTTATTAAATAACACTTAGGAATAAATTACTATCATATACAGAGTTATTATGGAACTTGTTTTCCCTGCCAATATTTAGTACCGTAAAGAAAACTACAATGGAACTATTAAAATAGTATCAGACTGTAGTTTGTTTTCTCTATATATACCAGCTTAAATTAGGAATCATTGTTTTTGTTTACAGTCGAACGAGGTGAAGAACTCGAATGGAATGGAAAAAGAGGGCTTCATTCGAAGTGTTCAACACTTGGAGGATGAAGGTTTGACAGTTGGGACGCTCGTGACTGACCGACACCCCCAGATACAAAAGCTGGTTCGAGAGTCGATGCCCACAACACAACATTACTATGATGTTTGGCATGTTGCTAAAGGTATTAATGATATTTAATGTTTTAGAAGAGGCGGTACTATCATGTAACTTTTTTGTTTTTGCATCGTTTAGAGTAGGATTATTATAAGCAATTCCTGTGCAGAAGCTTACATGTTTTACAGGAATGTATAACCACCATAATGTTGCAGCTTCCCTCCTTGCAATAATACAAGCCACAGATAAAAAGTGAAATAATATAAAAGTGGGTGCTTACCACCATGTCACCTCACCTAGCCTCATAAATATTTATTTTGCAATAAATGTATTATGTGACTATAAAAATAAAGAACTTAACAATCCAGAAACTGAACTTCATTCTTCATCAATTCACCTATGGATGACAATTTTATAATCATTTTCCAGGTCTCAGGAAGAAACTGACAGCTCTATCAGGAAAAGGAGTGCGAGTCGCTTGGCCCTTGGATAAAGAGCATTGTCAACCATGTGTACTGGTGCCCTGCCTCATCCCCTGCCGGCGACACAGAGCTAGTGCTTGACAAGTGGCGGTCCGTAATCAACGACGTGCAGGACATCCATGAAGGCCACGGACCAAGATTCGAGACATGTCAACATCCCTTGATAGGCAGTGATGCTCCAAGGAGAAAATAGTTGAAGTCAGGTATGAAGACATATCATTTCTGCCCTTGCAGGAAATGAATTTGTTTATGGGCGTCAATACAATCCAAAATACTATATATGTTCAAATTCAAATTTGAATTGGTTTTTCTGTTAGATACACTTTTCATGAGTGATCGTTGATTAAATAAAACCATTTAAAACATGTGTATGTGATTCAAATTACTCACTTACTCTGCCTGAACTAATGAAATGAATAATAAACTAAAAGAATCTGAGTATGTGAAATAAATTAATACCTAACAATCGTGACAATCGGTTTCCTTCTCATAGACAAATTATGTCACTTAGAATTCACCAAAATAACTTTAGCGAAACCGTCTAAATATGTCATGTTGTTTTATAGGATCCAAGGTAGCTGAGAAGCTTGGTTTGGTGCTGGAAAATGCCCGTCTTCTGCGTGATGTGAAGAAGCTGTCACCACACCATCAAACATCGTCTGTTGAGACCTTCCATAGAGTCATCATCACCTTTGCACCTAAGATGATATGGTTTTCCTATCTGGGAATGCTTTCAAGGTGACTGTTGATATAATTACTTCTCATTTGTTTGATATATCAGCATTTGGCCCCCATTAATCATCCCACCTGTGGCGGCTGGAAATACATACTATTTCTCATGTGACATTTTCTTCAGTGATGTAAAATTTCAAGGAAGTAAATTATTATAAATTGGTCCTGTCAGAGGTTATAATTTTATTTCTTTAATTTTTTCAGACTCTACCTGTCCGCCCTCCACTACAATGAGAATGGGTGCCGGTCCCAGGCTGTTGATGAGCACGGCCAGGCAAGGTACCAAGTCAAGTACGTGAAGTACAAGAAGGACCAGCATATCCTGCACAAAGTCACTGGTGCTATGACCTTTGGTAAGTCAGTGTTTTGTTAAGTGATATAGATGAAAGTCATGGCACTTCATAATATAACATGGAATACTCATAATAAGGCACACATTTACACTCTTGTGTAAGGAAATATATTTTGTTGGGGGGACAATTAATGTGACTTCTAGTCAGTGACACCAACAATGGAGAACCATGGAAAAGTCAAGATCATAAATCAACTAGTATCACATTGCTATTATTAATTTTGTCTTTCTCAAAAGTCAATTATAAATATTTTGTTGGACCATTTAACTAAATGCATTGCAGTTGTATAGATGTGCGTATGTATTCATGCATGACCATTTGTTTTCAGGCTATGTAGACAAACTACTGGAGCAAGTTGTCCAGCAAGCCCGCACTGACAAGCAGCACAGGATCACCCCAAGGGCGAGAACTGTTCCACCCCCTCTGACAAGCGACTTCCCCAGGGTTGATAAGGACCAAGCCATCAACACATATTGCAGTCGGTTCAACATCAGAAAATAGTCATTGTGTGAATGTACTTGGCTTGTTGTTTTTGAGAATTACCAGATTATAAGTAAAAAATAGAGCCATGGGCTCTGTAGCTCATCAGAGTTTATTTTGTTTGATGATGAAGACAGAAATATGTTGTCTCAATATAATGCACAATCCCTAACTCTGACAAATCTTAGTCTTAATTGAGAGAGAGCACTCAGCAAGATCAACACACAGGAGTTATGCAATATTCTGACCCCTTGGCTCTGGTTACAAGCCAGCTGTGTTTTTTGTGTTTTACCGCCAAATTATGTAATAGACTCTTGCTTGCACTAAACACTGGCAGCACTGATCTAACTGTATAAGGCTTAAAGAGAACAGGCAATGTGATGAATCTCATGGTACATAGTACAATTTTGAATCACCTTGGCTAAACAATCTCGGTTCTAAGCCTTATCATCCAAACATCTAAACATTCTGAACAAAATATTCCTTCTAGTTTGTTCTGGATGAAAACAGGATTTTAGGTAATGGCCTACGGGGCTCTTATTTGGGGCCACTGGGTCACCAAATCTACAATTTAGAATCTCCATTGGCTAAAGACTCTTTACACAACATGACAACCTTCTAGGTCTTTTCGTTCTGGAGAAGAAGATGAAAATAATCTTATCTTATCATTTCATCACCAGTCATATGCAGTTCATATATCTCATGTAAAATAAAAGAATTCTTAACTCCTCTTCAATTTAGTCATTTATGCCTTGTCACAATTTTCAGTTATTAGGCTATTCAATAGTTCTCATTTCACATTGATTACATCAATTTGACAAACATGTCCACAATGTAGATTGTTATCTAAAGTCAACATATTTTTCAAATAAAGTGGTTGAAGTGTCATAAAATATCAGTTCAAAATTCATTTTCAAAGGTTTTTTTTAGGCTGTGGCCCATATTTGGGGTCACAGGGTCACCAAATTTACAAGTTTGAATGCCCATTGGCTAAAAAGTTTGCATACAATATTACAGCCTTCTAGGTCTTTTTGTTCCGGAGAAAAAGATGAAAACAAGATTTTAGGTAATGGCCTGTGAGGCCCTTATTTGGGGCCACAGGGTCATCAAATCTACAATTTAGAATCTTCATTGGCTAAAGACTCATTACACAACATGACAACCTTCTAGGTCTTTTCGTTCTGGAGAAGAAGATGAAAATAATCTTATCTTATCATTTCATCACCAGTCATATGCAGTTCACAGATCTCATGTAAAATAAAAGAATTCTTAACTCCTCTTCAATTTAGTCCTTTATGCCTTGTCACAATTTTCAGTTCATAGGCTATTCAATAGTTCTCATTTCACATTGATTACATCAATTTGACAAACATGTCCACAATGTAGATTGTTATCTAAAGTCGACATACATTTCAAATAAAATGCGCCAGGGGCACGGCAACTTTGTCTGCAGTAGAGAACTGTTCTACACGCAGTAAGGTTTGGGTGCAATGCTACACTGAATTTCAGCGTAGTACCACCCATGGTTCGCTAGTTCCAGCCGATGCTCGCAGGTTTCACCGCAATGCATAGCCACATGGCGTTGCGGGCTTTCTCCCTGCCGTAATACTAGCAGCCGCGATATAAGTGAAATAATCTTGAAAGCGGCGTTAAACCCCAACTCACCTCACCTCACCTCAAATAAAATGGTTGAAGTGTCATAAAATATCAGTTCAAAATTCATTTTCAAAGGTTTTTTTTAGGCTGTGGCCCATATTTGGGGTCACAGGGTCACCAAATTTACAAGTTTGAATCCCCATTGGCTAAAGAGTTTGCATACAATATAACAGCCTTCTAGATCTTTATGTTCTGGAGAAAAAGATGAAAACAAGATTTTAGGTAATGGCCTGTGAGGCCCTTATTTGGGGTCACAGGGTCACCAAATCTACAATTTAGAATCTCCATTAGCTAAAGACTCTTTACACAACATGACAACCTTCTAGGTCTTTTCGTTCTGGAGAAAAAGATGAAAATAATATTATCATCATTTCATCACCAGTCATATGCAGTTCACAGATCTCATGTAAAATAAAAGAATTCTTAACTCCTCTTCAATTTAGTCCTTTATGACTTGTCACAATTTTCATTTCATAGGCTATTCAACAGTTCTCATTTCACACTGATTACATCAATTTGACAAACATGTCCACAATGTAGATTGTTCTTTCAAGTCGACATACATTTCAAATAAAGTGAAAGAAGTGCACATAAAATATCAGTTCAAAATTCAATTTCGACAGGTTTTTTAGGCTGTGGTCCATATTTGGGGTCTCAGGGTCACCAAATTTACAAGTTAGAATCCCCATTGGCTAAAGAGTTTGCATACAATATTACAGCCTTCTAGGTCTTTTTGTTCCGGAGAAAAAGATGAAAACAGGATTTTAGGTAATGGCCTGTGAGGCCCTTATTTGGGGTCACAGGGTCACCAAATCTACAATTTAGAATCCCCATTGGCCAAGGAGTCTGTACATAAAATTTCAGCTCTCTGGAGTCATTGGTTCTGGAGTAGAAGATGAAAATAGCTTTATAGCTTATGACCCCTGTGGCCCTTATTTGGGGTCACATGGTCACCAAATCTACAATTTAGAATCCCCATTGGCCAAGGAGTCTGTAATTAAAATTTCAGCTCTCTGGAGTCATTGGTGCTGGAGAAGAAGATGAAAATAGCTTTTAAGGTTATGACCCCTAGGGCCCTTATTTGGGGTCACAGGGTCACCAAATCTACAATTTAGAATCCCCATTGGCCAAGGAGTCTGTACATAAAATTTCAGCTCTCTAGAGTTATTGGTTCTGGAGAAGAAGTCGAAAAAGTGAAAAGTTTACGGACGGACGGACGGATGGACGGACGCCATCCCATGCCATAAGCCCATCGGGCCTTTCAGGCCTGATGAGCTAAAAAATTTACTACTTGTGTAATGAACACAAACTGTTAGTTCTTCAGTAATTATGAGAAAAAAACTGTCACAGTTTTAAAAATTGTTTTATTCACTCTTGAAACAATAGAGATATGTAAATTGTATACCATTTATTTACAGATCTATAATAAACATAGCTTATGATGATAATTTCAAGCTAAGACATGCATGTCATGGAAAAGAGGAGCTGTATGAAGTTGATGTAAACTACATGAAATAATACCACTGTACTACCACTGTAGTTTTTTTCTAGATGTATAAGGTCTCATAATTGTATATATTGCCTGGGAAGTTTTTTTGTTGTCTATTGGCAACTTTGGAATCATAATAAATACCTATAAAAATGGTGTATTTCCTTATCTCCAGTATAATTGCAAAATATTATTTCAGTGATATTGAAGGTAAAAATAAAGTTTTATTAGGGCCATACAATGAAATTGATATTAATATATATCATTGTCCGCAAACCAGTTGTCTGTTGTTTTTCAATCAAGTTGTGGATACTTGAATCCCGCGAACTCCTCAGAAGGAAATCTCTCTCTGATTTTGGTGACCGCACATGCAGGTACACGAACCTTGCGGCCAAGGAACCGCCAACACCAGCGTCCTAGTTGACGATATGCTGTATATCTGTACTTTCTGCAATAAATTATATTATATATTATTATAAAATTAGTCACTGATATCCGTCCATCGAAGCCATTTGATTCTGAATAGTTAAAAAAATTGGTATTCTATTACTTATTTCCAACAAAGACAAGTGAAATGGATGATGTGAATGTGTACCTATGGACCTCCTCTGCCTGGACCTCTCCTCTCCCATGTTCTTGTCTGTAGTGGTAGTATGCTGTCTCCAAGGCATACACACTGAGACACACCTCTGCAAAGCCTGGGTGGTCGGTGATGCAGATAGTATTCTCTGGGCCCTCCTCTATCTTCTCCCTCACTGCTGCCGACTCCTGACAGCAGCAACACTCAGCAACAGTGTCCATGGAGACACAACGTCCACAGCTACACCTGCACCAACACACACACACACACACACACACACTATAAATATCAAAAGTAAAACTATTTGTTTACAACCTCTTGAAAAACATTGGGTGTTGCTACATTAACTAAACGGTTTAAATAATGAGAAATGTAGAGATAAATTATGGTAAAGTTGTTAGCATACAATTTCAAACGCGAAATTTGGAATTGTCACATTATCATATATTTAACGTGTATAGTTGTCATTAGTTCTTTTACCTCGTATGGTTAATTTGTGAATTTAAAAAAAATATTTTGCGATGAAATGTAGTTTCACTTTTCATTAGAAGACAATTTGCAATACAAAAGTAATAGACTTACCAGTTAGTGCTGGTCAGGCGATGATCTCGGTCATTCGGTATATCCGCTGGTTCTTCATACAAGTCTTCATTATCACTCATAACAGGTTCGAATAGATAAGGCCGAGAACAGCCGCTTGGATCTATCGTATCCGATTGACCAGAATCGGAACTTGTTGAAAGGCAGTCCATCAAATGAGAGATCTCATTGCTAGAATCTGAGTCTGACATGTCTGAAAATGATCAGTGATAAACGTACACGCTGCTACAATATGGAATTGACACTTCAAAATGAATGTTGTAAAGGTTCTTTATATTCTCCATATACAATGATCAATCATAGTTTAGCCCTTCCCTCTCCCTCGGTTTGTTAGATGTCTAAACAGAAAAGACAATGGCGGTAGATTTCCGCTTTGGTCAACAGGAATTATCGGAGATTAACGATCTAAAAACATGTGTACAACAACCAAACTTAAGTAACCTCAAATAAAGTGACACAAAGAAAAGTGGGTGATAGTTAAGCCCCTCCATCGGGTTATAAGATGTCTAAACAGAAAAGACAATGGCGGTAGATTTCACAATCTAAACACATGTGTACAACAACCAAAGTTATTAACGTCTGAACAGAATATGTTGTCATTGTTTTAAATAGCTTTGATCACTTTGGGGGCCGTTTTGACAAGTACAATCAATGAAAAATACGAGACGGCTTGGGTGTAGAATGCAAACAATAACATAAGCCAGATACTCGTTACGGGCACGACTCCTGAGTAACGTGTCATAGCTCTGCTAGCAGCTGATTGGCTAACGAAACGTTTGGCGGCTGTGTTAATGAAGTATTTTAAAAACACGTTTTTTTCTACTATATCGGGGTGGATTTTTATTCCAATACTTTTGTATCGTTATTCTTTACTGTTGTCAGAATCTTTTCCGCGCAACTTACCCCCTTAGATTAGCATATCTTTAATGTTAGTTTACTTTTTGTTTCAGATATCCAACAGGAATTAATTACTTTCATCATGGCTTTATTATGGATTCTAATATTTTGGTTGAAAAGAAAAGTGTTAATTATTATAAATAGACTTACTCGCAGGATTTTAAATTATCTCCATGGTTTAATGCCTGAAGTGCAAAGAAAAAGTCTATTAATTATTATGAATAGACTTAGCAATAGAATAGTGAACTATTTTGATGTTTTGATCCCCCAAAAGCTTGCTCCAGCCCTCCGAAGGTCTAATAGACTCAACTCAGAAGACCACCCCAACGCTTGTTGTACGATTGAAGTTAATAGTTTCCCCTTTCTCTTATTCTGAAGTGAATTGGGAATTGTCTCCTTTTCACTATTTACTTGAGCATACTGAATCTGATTTATTTAAGCCATGACCGTCAAACTTGAGTAAATCTTACTGCTTTGCAAGCAACTTTAGTAAATCTCACTGCCTCGCAAGAAACTGTATCACCTCGGATTTAATATAACAGAAATGGAAGAATCAGGAACATCTTTCTGTTTACAAAGTTTGGGTTTGACCATGAACTCGGGAGTTTGTATACAAAAATGTGATTATCCCCTAACACGGGATGAGAGACTATTTAAGCAAGAGGATATAATCAATTTAAGCCTTATCAACCTGTTTGTCTCCTTACCCTCCATAATTCCTCCTAAACTATTACGCTAACCAACTCGGTTCACTAATCAGCTTAAATATGAAAGATCAACTTGTGATATCATTAATATGATAGATAAGGTAAGTATAACATTCATTTATTATGACTCAAAATTTAATGTGCTTATTTAGATTAACTATGAAAGTAACACATGCTCGACGAATACCTGCTTCTTTCTTTGCATACACTTGTATATGCATCACTTACTCGCTGTGTCATGACTATGAGCGATATATATATTATTTTCGTTCGGATCCACCCATCCTGTTAACCTTCAGTATACGCATCACTTGCGCGCCTTAGTCAACTAGTGATTCAATTTCTATGGGTTGTGTTAGCTCGGATCGGCCTGTTTGGATTTGCCCTGCTTGTCTTCAAATTAATGAATATTGTTTTTGTGATCTAGAGTCAGCATGTTCCATTTGTGGTGAATTAGAAGATTCGTGTTTGTTTACAAATACAAGTTTCCACTACCGCAGGAGATTCGAGAAGAGGAGAAGAGGGACAAGTTCAAGAACATTCCCGACTCCTTCTATATGAAGAAGTTCAAACGCTTAATCCTCTTAGAAGGGCGTTTGTGGGATTGAGATGGGTGTCGCACAAATCACCCATCGCAACACCAACACCTGCCTCACCTTCGGGGCGACAGAGCGCGTTGCGTTGTTTTTCGGGGACGGGTTTCCATGTTGGAACACCAGCGCATTGTAGATGAATGTTATAATTACATTCAGAAATATGATCCTTTCGGACTCCAAAATGAAAATTTTGATCAATACAAAAGTGTTGAATGGATGAAGGACAATTATCTATCAAAACAAAAATTGGAGGTTTTAGTGAGTGAGTGAGTGAGTTATTGTTTAACGCCGCTTCGGCAGTATTGCAGCCATTAGCGGCGAGATATTTAATTTATTTGCCTAATTTAAAAAAGAAAATTGCAATTGAAAAGCAGAACACGGCACGAAGGCCACAAAAACATCAGCATATTATCACAAGTGGAATAAAAGCTGATAATGAAAAGTTAAAATTTACAATTTGTCAATAAGGTGTATAGCCTTTAAAAAATCTAAAACACGATGCTCACCGAAATGAGTAAAAACTTGATTGATTGAAATAGAAGGATAAAAAGTTTACCTGATATGTGCAGTGTCCCAAGGAGTTTTTAGAGGAAACCCTGAAAGTAACCATGGGGTAAAATAATAGAAATAAGATAGACCTCGAATTGCAGCTGAAATTAAGCGGACAATTGTTAAATATACAGGAACACTCTATTTTGGTTGTTTGTGGAATACATATTGATCTTATTGCAATCATGACAATTCCAATTTATATTTAAATTACATGTCCATGTACTACTGATCCTAGAAAAACATTTTAACTGAGCAATTTCACATCTCGAGAATAGAATTAAAATAAATTATAGATCTATCTCATGTTCTCGAAAAATAAACATAAATGGTGGCTGTTTTTATGAAGTAATCTCAAATGTCTGATCATTACAAATAACTTAGTGATGATCATGTCTGACGAATAATTTCCTAGAAAAAACATGTATGGTGACTGTTTTATGAACTTATCTCAAATGTCTGTTTTGAGAATGTTAATTTCCAAATAACTTTACAGTGTTGATCACGTCTGTTGACAAATTGATGTTAGAGGGGTAACACGAAAACTAGGATTCTTATGTTGTCGTCAATGTTTTTATTTACTTTTTCCTATGTAAAACGAAAAGATTTGTTTCTTTAAAGAGTTCCTCTATGTAACAATACTTCTAGTCAAATAATGATACAAAAGAAAATATTGAATTGAATTGAACATTACACAGCATTTTGTTTTAATTAATATTTTCGTTAACGAGTTCGACATTTTGTTATTACTCACTCACGTTATCGAAATTGTGGAATTGTAAAATTAAAACGGAAAAAGATTCGTTTCCGTTTTTGTTAACCTTTATCTATACTAAATCAGAGTTCGTTTTATCTTGTTTCCAATTTTGAGTATAAAGAACTTGAATCTTATATTTTTAAATTTGTTGCTGAAAATTAATGGTTTGTGTCACATTTGAAATAATAAATGTCCAAAATTTATATTGTCTCTTATGTAATCATTTGGAGAAAGAAATCATGAATTTTTTTCACGCAGATTTTTTCCTCCTCAGTGTTTTTGACCATTGTATTTTCTTTTAAATAATAGAATTTGGAAAGCTCTGTAAGAGGACTCAACCTCGTAGTTATATTTGCCACGCCAAACCAGAAGAACCTGATCTTATGGAGATTTTATGTAACAATTCGTCTTATTCTCTTTATTAATGTTTCAATCTATTTTGATATGATTTTTTAATTTTCTCTTTTGGGCCTGAATCTTAAGATTATGTTTCCAGTGAGTTATATAACCTATTATGCTCCAGATGTTTTAAAAATATTTTCGAAAACGAATTGATGATAATGTTTCCCAAAGTGTTTTGTATAATATATATCTACATACGTGTTCTACAGGCACCTCTACTATGGTTGACACATCCCCGACAGAGTCTAGTGAGTTATTCTCTTTTGATTTACTTGTCATTTAAATATCATTTCTTTAAAACGAATTGATGTCAATTTTTCCTTAAATGTTTTGTATAATATATCTACATACGTCTTCTACAGGAACCTACTATCATCAAGACGACAACATCCAAGGCGACACCTAAGGCGTCATTAGTGAGAGAGTCTTCAAAGCAGCCAACTTCATCGGCAATGTGTAAGAATGTTGACAAGAACAAGTTTGAACAAATACTCTACGATTGTCACAGACTTTTCGTATTTAAATGAAATTTAATAACAGCAATCCTCAGAAAGACATTTCCAAAAATTCAATAAAGTTGAGTTATTATTATTATTATTATAAGTAGTAGTAGTAGTAGTAGTAGTAGTAGTAGTAGTAGTAGTAGTAGTAGTAGTAGTAGTAGTAGTACAATTTCATAAGATAATATTCTGTAGAGAGAATGATGTTTTTCTATTTTTAACGTTTTGTTCAGCTTCCACACAGACAATGACGAATTTGATGGAACATAGCTCTTCCGTTCTCAGTTATGTTATGTATGTAAGATAAACATTTCTAGACAGATACTTATCATTGTACTTATCAAATGTAGATTCTTATTCTCAGTTAAAATGGAGTATATTTAGAGTTTTTAGATTTATCAGCTTGTAAATGTTTTGTGTTATGATTCTTCATGAATGTGTATAACAGTTCTCCGCGAAGTCAGTTCAATTCTTGGTTTGATGGTGGGCATTTTATTTCTCATCATCGCATGTTTCACCCTAATGGCCATCAGGAAATTCTGTTTACCAGGACGACGTCCACTACAGAGGCACACTGCTTCCTTGGAGCTGACGGACTCCACAATAGTTCCGTTGACATCTACACCACTGTCCTCCGCCTCCACATCGCAGCCTGCCTCCGCAACCGCATCGCAGCCATCCTCCACCACAGCATCGCAGCCGTCCTCCGTCATCGCATCGCAGCTGTCCACCGCCACCGCATTGCAGCCATCAACCACCACCACCTCCTCGCAACCACCCACATCAAAAGCAAAGAGGTACTTCACCAGACAGGTGAAACGACAGCTCGAAACTGAGTTTTAGTAAAATATATGTGATAATGATAATCGCATTTTTAAATTATTGATGATTCGTTATGGCTATTTGTTAATTTTGTTTTTGCGATACAGTAATACTGTGACAATGTTTTTATTTATCTTTATTTTTTTCAAATCAACAGGAATTTTATTTTAATAAATTTTAGAAAAAACATTGTTCCAATTGTGATACATTTTCATGTTTATTTGTAGCTTTTCATCTTTATCATTTTTAGAAATATGTAACTCTCTCATTTGATTTTCATAAAAAAAAATGTTTTACAAAAAATAAAGAACTTTATAAACACTTCTAAAATATGTAACTTTCTCGTTTTGTTTCCGTAATATCTATTTCTTTTTAACAATAAATAACTTATATTAAACACTTTTCTAAATAGTTTTGTCCCCTCAGTATGTTAAGAATTATATATCATCATACATTATTTCCAAATAAATATTTTTTTCTTTTCAGTTCATATTTTTGACATACAGTTTGAAGTTTGTTTTATTTTGTTTTTTTTTAAAAAAGAACCTTTTTGTTTCATTTTAATACAATGTCAATGAAAATCTTTTCAAAATCAATATTATTTTTATTTTAAGATTGTCACTATTTCAGTTTCTGTTAAGACAAAAAAAACGAGAGGAAAACGTAAGTTTATTAAGTTACCAACATTTTCAGCATATATTTTAATCATTTAAATGAACCCCTTGTGGTATCTTCCGCTGTGATTTATGAAACACTTTTGTGATAAGTTATTCCATTTTTTACAAGTCCATACTAACTATGATATTTTGTAATAAAAAATCAGGTCTCTTGATAATTTGGTTGATTAGTTTTTTTTAGAAAAAGCTTCGGTATTGGAAACTTAATTTTGTATCCCAAAATTTAATCTGTAAGTTCTTGATACGAAAAAGATTTTGGTCAAATTTCCCACCTGGTTTTATCTAAGCGATGAGCTTCCAGTACAGAAATACAACTTCTCAAAGGAAGTTCTGAAAACAGCCATGCCTTTTTGTCAAAAGGTCAAAGGAAGAAAATGGGAATGCGATTGATTTTGTAAGTCTTTATTTCTCTACAAAGTCTTACAGGTTTCTTATTAGTCAGTCTCCACTGATATCAAATTTATGTGGTCCAGAATTACTCTAACCAATCAACATCGGAAATGAAAAAACTTTTATGATAGGAAAGTCCAATGAAAATGTGTTAACGTTGAACTTAAAAGACCGATACAGTCATTCTCCACTCACAATTTTTGGAACTTTCTACACTGCTAAAACTATGAACACCGCTTTTAACATGTCTGTTGAGATAACCGAGCAGGTTAGTGCGAACGTGAAGCTGTTTGAAAATACTGGTAAAGTATATGTTTTCCTCAGCAAGAGGAGGGGGAAAGTACGAAAGCCTGTTACCGCCAAATTCGAAAGAGAAAACAATATTTTAATCTCGTAATTACGAGTTTAAATTTCGTAATTACGACTTTCTAACTCGTAATTACGAGTTTTAATCTCGTAATTACGACTTTATGATATTGTAATTACGACTTTCTTTCTCGTAATTACGAGTTTTAATGTTTTCTTTATTTCAGCAGCATCCTATCAGTCGGCAACCTCGAGGCGTCCAACATCTCATCAACCTCCTGCTTATCATCATTTTCAGAGCAACCAGGGACAGACGCCTATCCTCACTCTTCCGCTCGCCTACCAGCCTTCTTAATCCTGGAGCTCCCCGAGACAGGAGACGTGTAAGTAAAGCATATGATATTTAACTTTTAATCTTTTTCCCTAAAGAGATATGAATTGAGGAAAATAATAAATGATTTTTTTGCTTTATTAATTGTCATCAATAGTATTGAAATAAAACAATTTTACCTTTTGTAAATATTATTTCAAACACCAATCTTACTTTAAATCAAAGGAAGTTTTCTATTTTTGAAATTAAAGATATGAATTATCGAGAATGAAACATTTATTATGTTTTTCTTTATTTCAGCTTCATCTGTGTCAGCAGCAACTCCAGCGCAGTCGGATGAGAGAAGAGTCGTCTTCGCCGAAGACTACGACTGCGGTTTTGATGCTGACACAGCATAAATACTATATGAGAAAATTGCTCCATTGCTTTTTTATATTGTTGAGTTTGTAGATGAGATAAGAGATTGCCTGATACTTTCACTCCAAGTCCTCTTGGAACGAAACCTATCAAAGACAGAGTGTCTAAGACATTAGTTGTGGAAACTGAATACACGATCCTTTCGTAATAGGGTTTTTGAAATGTATAAAGGACAAAGTTTCAAAGAAGTTATTTCGGTTATCTATTATAAGTTTATTATTAGTGTAAAAAAAACAAAAAAGGAAATCCACGTTTATGTTTCCACAAACATTCTTAGGCAAACCATCTTCTGAATCAGATTGAAAAACACATGCAGGGGAATGGCAAACTTGATAAAAACTGGTTCATTAAATTTTTTGAAGTTCACTATCAATATTAAGGGACAATGATTAATTTTAAAATTCAAATTTTGATTTTAAAAAATGAACCTTGGATATGTAAATTGTCAAGGGAATCTAACACTTAGCTACAGATTAAACACCTTGAAGTTTTTACGAAAAGGAGCTGCAGCATGTTGTCAACTCAAATAAAGGGGGTGGAATTTTTTTTTTTTTAAATAATCCTCGAATATTGATACACACACTTCAGAAAAGCAAAATGAGAATTAGAAAACGAGCTTAAAATGCGCTTCAGTTTATCTTTTAGAAAAGTCGAATTTAAGTTTTAAATCGCTTTCAACAAATACTTCAATTACACTACTACACGAACAAAACACATCACATAAAAATCAACATTGTGTTGTAAATCTGTGAGATTTTTTGATAATGTTCATAGCTAAAATACTGGTCTAGGGGAGATAATCTGTCTGTGACACGAAGTTGGTTTAATATTTCAATCATGCTCCAAATACCGTCCATCTCCCATAAGGTCAGTCAATCCCTCTCTCGGAGCAGGGAATACCAAGGCAACCAGTGTGAACTCTTAATACTTTATTTAATCCAACAGTGATTTTCTCTCTGGTGTACATCATTTCATGCACGAGTGCTCTCCTCTCCCTCTCAGTCTCTCACCCGACCTCGAGCTGAAATTAGGGACATCGCGACGATTTCCAAACTCACAAACGCTGGGATAAATTGTTCTGAAATACGTGGCGGAGTGAGTGAGTGAGTGAGTTATTGTTTAACGCCGCTTCGGCAGTATTGCAGCCATTAGCGGCGAGATATTTAATTTATTCGTGGCGGATAATACCCCTTATCACTATGAAGTCATTGCATACCTTATTGGGTGTTGAATCCCAACATGGAGCTTTCAATCCATCGTAACAACTGAACCTCTCTAGCATGTAAAAAAGAGTTTCAAAACAATGCCTGAAATGCCCTTCCGGCTCTATTCCGGAAATGCTAACTATAAGGTGTTGTGTAAAATCCGAACTCGGTGACGAAACGAAATATTGTTCTCATTGACTTGAGTCAACTTTGGTATATACCATAATTCATTTTGCTATAAAAATGTTCAAATTGACTATACAGTGGCGTACCATTTACATTCCTTCCTTGACAATTATCAAATCCCACAGCCATACATGTCACAATATCATCAATTTTATTTGGTTGATTCAAATGATGAACTTTTTTGAAATCATCTAAACATTTTGGAAATACTTACATCACACAAATTTACATATTCTAAGAATTATTGCAATTCGAGAACGAAACGCTTATCAAACTGTATTTATTTATAAATATTGTTTAATTTACATGGCTCCTCAACAACGAACAACAACAAACGAACGCCCGTTGTTTGTTTTGACAGTGTAAAAGCCCACCAGCGTATATTAAACTCAAGGCGCTTCCGCAATATTGGCACTGCATTTATATTACAGTGTTACATGACGCCGTCTAGAAGCTCACAGGACAGCATGTGATAGCTATTACACGCTGAACAGTCTGCAATTCGAACGTGTGTCAACACATGAACACACTATAGCCTTGGACTCGCTTCTTATTGTACCAGCCGCCATTTCTATTTGCCTGGGTGTCACTGCATATGAAAATAGGGGAAAATAAAGTATATCACATTGTAATAAGAACAACAAAGACAATCACATCTTGTTAAGTATGTTTCCGATAAAGTGATGAAAAATTATTACACATACTTTTGGTTTCAAGTGTAAAAAGCACAATTGTTACCCTTTATTATCCTCACATTTACCTTCATCCCATAGAGGCGCACATAAAATCTCATTTAAGGGAATTATGAGTTCCATGTCATTCATTTTGTGGAATCCGGAAGTAAATCGACATTAGTCAAATTGTTACAAAATCTGGAAAGTAGACGCCGTGGCGATTTCTCATACAATGCATAAATAATATAGTATTCATTATAATGTACACAAAGCCTTCATTTTGCCGCTAGGTTTCGACTTTACGAAAAATGAAATAAAAACACAAATTATGCTAATCAGGCAAATCAGATGAAATGTCACCCAATGAAATAGAGAGTAATCAGTAACTCCGTATAAAATAAATGAACAAAAACTTTATTTACTCATCTTTCTTGGATCGATGCAGTCGAAGGATCTTCCCAAAAAATAAGAAAAATTCCGAAGTGAGCAAACATTTTATTTCACGATAGGTTTTATAGCCGAAGGTACGGCAATATGCACGTGCAAATCGAGACATTCTGCGAACAGGTAAACCACGTGACCATACCCGATCTGTCCTTTCAGTTGGATCGTCTTGCCGGTATGTACCTTGTTCGCGAGCTCCCTACTGAAATTAAATAAATTTCTTCAATGCTTTCCTGCTACTACGACGAGTAAAGAGGGGCAGTGTTTATTATGCTTAACCCTTTCACGCTAAGAATACGAAATGATAACAGATTGTCGGTTCACCATCGCTAGCATCGAACTTCGAAGGGTGAAAGGGTTAATATTTCATGCTCCAAATACTACCATTCATTCATAAAACGAAATCCCTTCAGAAATTCTATTCACACTCGAGTAGGTCTGGAGGCGAAACCATTGTTGTCCCCCGCCGCAACGCGGAACGGGGGACTATGTATTCAGCGGCGTCCGTACGTCCGTCCGTCCGTCCGTAAGTCAAATTAGTAGTGAACTGTGTTGCTCTCTCTTACCGACACCACGTCACGCCTAATTACATCTAAATTATACGCTTAATTACATCTCAAATTATACATCTCTTTACTATAAGAATTGACATACTTGATTGAATACTGAAACGATAGAGTATAGTTAGGTTCTTCATGACCGCTGTCTCTCAAATTATACATCTCCTTACTATAAGAATTGACATGACCGCTGTCTATATAATTAGTTCATAGGGTATATAATTACATTCATTATAACAACAACGTTTTGTTCAAATGGTCATCTTCACGATCGAAACGAAAAGATGTCCGAGAGTTTATCTCGGTACGTGGGAAGATGAGAAAAAGGAAGCTAACAATATACGTTAAATTACATCTCAACAGGGGATTTACTCCTCTCAAACATATCAATGCATCAGTCGAGCAAAATCGTAGATAATTCTTCAAATCGAGTGATAATGTGTTGCTCTCTCTTACCGACACCACGTCACACCTGAGTCTTACTTGGTTTTGAAATTTATCTCTAATTTGAAATGGCTAATTCAAACAAATCTTCCTTTTTTCAAAGTTTGGGTTTAATCGAGATATCGGAAGTTACCCCTTCAAATCGACTTTATTCAGTAACACAGAATGATAAACTATTTAATGAGGAGGATATCATGAACTCTAATATGTTTAGGATATTTAATTCTTTACCTTCTCTAGTACCTCCCAATAAGGTTAAACGCAGGAGCAAAAAACGAAGGAAGTTGAGGAATTGTCATACTTTAAATAGAGCAAAAAGTGTTCTCTCTTCACGAAGAGAGAAACAGAAGAAGGAAAGAGAGTTACGATATTTGAGGAGTGAGAGGAAGGAGGAATATACACGGACGGACAAGGAAAAAGACTTGAGATACGAGAGGAAAGAGGAATATACACGGACGGGGTCACCTCTACGCACCACTCTTGTGGTATTGTTAAAGCCTCTGACTTCAGGAGAGTTAATTTACTTGTGAGTATTAATATTAATTAACTTTGATCATATTTTAAGTTGTGAATCACCAAGCGACAAACAAGGTAAGTACCACATTCGCTACTCAAATATCCAACTTGAACGCGATTTATTAGATATTAACCAATGCTTGACTTATTATAATTATGGTTGTTGTGACTCGCTAGTAACCTCTCCCGATAATACGTGTGAGAAGATGCTCAACGCGTAAATAAACTATCTATGTGCTTACGGGTGTATACGCATCACTTGCGCGCCTTGCTTTGGGTGGGAGGGATTATCTATGGGCCGTGTTCGCTCCGATCGACCTCTTTGGATTTGCCCTGCTTGCCTTCAAATAAATGAGTATTGTTTTTGCGATCTTCACTCAACATGTTCCAATTATGATGAAGTGGAAGAATCTTGTCTATGTTGCAAGTTTTGGAGAGTGAACCTTGCAGAAAACTGTGATTGCCTCTACCTATATGACGAGGATATTTGTATCTATAAAGGATGTACTAGAGCTCTCTATCAGGAAGGTTGCCTATGCATTCCTCGATATCGTTTCGATTTTGATATCTGTGAATTGTGTGAATATTTGGTTATAAACTGTAAATGCAACAGTTGTTATTATTGTGGACATACCTATATAATCACCAAGCGATGTTTATGAGATGCGCCTCCTGAGGATATAAGATACTATTTCCCAGCATAGGAAGATTAATGATGGATCCTATTGGATTATTTCTGTGGACAGACTGATATCTGCGGGGAAGTCTACCTTAGTTAATTCTTTGTATGAACAATATGGATATTCTGATTTCTTTAAAGGAATCAATTAATCTTTTAGAACCAGTTGAATTTTTTAAACATTTTAAATCTGAAGATGGAAAAGAATAGAACCCATTATCAGTTTTTTATGAGAATATGCCTGAAAATGCTGCTGCATTTCAGTTACATGTACTAGATAGTTTTGTAAAACAATATTCACAGATCCCATCAACCCCGTATAGGTATCTACTTATTGAAAGGGGCATGCACTCTAATGTTGTATTTACAAAAACCCTTCACAGTATTGGTCACATAAGCGAATTCACGAAGGATTACATTGTTTCAAAAGTATATAATGTGATGACTACTCCTGAATTTTCAGGATTTCAACCTCAATCAATTTTGTTCTTGGACACTCCCATTGGATTAGGTATTGAAAGAAAGGAAAAACGTCAAAGAGTGGAAGAAGAAAATGTGCAATATTTTGCAAACTATCAGGAAAAGTTTAGGATTAATTATATGGAATATTTAGACCAGTTTAAATACAGACATGGAGAGGAATCCGTTTACATAAGCAAGGAAACTGATTTGAAAAAACTTACTTTGGAATTGTTTTCTTTGTTGAGCCTCACCTTTTAGAAATAGTTGAAGTTTGCGAGCTAAGGAAATATTATGATAAATATATATTTATTGACGCTACCTGTCCTTTCAAACCACTGCATTCAAACTAGACAGCATACGCAGTGTTCCTAAACAAGTGCAGCTCACTATCTGTACCGTACGCCGGATAGTGCGACCCGTTTCTAAACAAGCACGGCTGTACATTTACCCCTGCATCATCAATTCGATTTGGATGATGACAACTTACTTGCCCTGCATATGTTAAACTAATATAATATATACTTGCTCTGGTTAAGCTCTTATTTAGTTTAAATGTGAAAGATTATATTATCTTAATACTAATTTGTTATTGTGTACAATAACAAGCTGTGATAGGATTAACACGTTAATATACCTCTCATGAGATAAATATAATGAGACTAGTTTTTTGGAGGCATTATCACGTGAGCATCTAACAGGAAGCCATCAACATGAAGGGGGTGTTTCTTGGGATAATGTCAATAATTCTCATCATCTCTAGCAAACCTCGGCGTACTGTTCTTTCCCCGATGGCGACTATGACTACATGAAATGCGACGTCATCGACCCAACCCGCTTTTACGAAGAGCGAGGCATCTCACATCTCGTATGGCCAGCGGTTGTCCGCCTGGAGGGGGCAGGATGGTGGAGGGCTCCCATTGAAATCAGCGGGGACATGTTCCCAAACCTAGACTTCGTCACTATCACCGAGACTGATCTCAACTTTGATAAAGAGGGAATGTCAGTGATATACTCTCTCCAAATATCAGTTACCTTGTTCTCATCAACACTTTCATAAATATCATCTAAATTTGAATGATTGAGAATGCCATTGTAAAGCGTAATGATATGTCCGGCAATGATTTTTGCATAGGCAAAAGATAATAACTCCTCAAGATGAGATAATATATACGAGTTATCCACTTCATCGGTAATGAGTTGTTGACTGAGTTTATCTCGGTACGTGGGAAGATGAGAAAAAGGAAGCTAACAATATACGTTAAATTACATCTCAACAGGGGATTTACTCCTCTCAAACATATCAATGCATCAGTCGAGCAAAATCGTAGATAATTCTTCAAATCGAGTGATAATGTGTTGCTCTCTCTTACCGACACCACGTCACACCTGAGTCTTACTTGGTTTTGAAATTTATCTCTAATTTGAAATGGCTAATTCAAACAAATCTTCCTTTTTTCAAAGTTTGGGTTTAATCGAGATATCGGAAGTTACCCCTTCAAATCGACCTTATTCAGTAACACAGAATGATAAACTATTTAATGAGGAGGATATCATGAACTCTAATATGTTTAGGATATTTAATTCTTTACCTTCTCTAGTACCTCCCAATAAGATTAAACGCAGGAGCAAAAAACGAAGGAAGTTGAGGAATTGTCATACTTTAAATAGAGCAAAAAGTGTTCTCTCTTCACGAAGAGAGAAACAGAAGAAGGAAAGAGAGTTACGATATTTGAGGAGTGAGAGGAAGGAGGAATATACACGGACGGACAAGGAAAAAGACTTGAGATACGAGAGGAAAGAGGAATATACACGGACGGAGTCACCTCTACGCACCACTCTTGTGGTATTGTTAAAGCCTCTGACTTCAGGAGAGTTAATTTACTTGTGAGTATTAATATTAATTAACTTTGATCATATTTTAAGTTGTGAATCACCAAGCGACAAACAAGGTAAGTACCACATTCGCTACTCAAATATCCAACTTGAACGCGATTTATTAGATATTAACCAATGCTTGACTTATTATAATTATGGTTGTTGTGACTCGCTAGTAACCTCTCCCGATAATACGTGTGACAAGATGCTCAACGCGTAAATAAACTATCTATGTGCTTACGGGTGTATACGCATCACTTGCGCGCCTTGCTTTGGGTGGGAGGGATTATCTATGGGCCGTGTTCGCTCCGATCGACCTCTTTGGATTTGCCCTGCTTGCCTTCAAATAAATGAGTATTGTTTTTGCGATCTACACTCAACATGTTCCAGTTGTGATGAAGTGGAAGAATCTTGTCTATGTTGCAAGTTTTGGAGAGTGAACCTTGCAGAAAACTGTGATTGCCTCTACCTATATGACGAGGATATTTGTATCTATAAAGGATGTACTAGAGCTCTCTATCAGGAAGGTTGCCTATGCATTCCTCGATATCGTTTCGATTTTGATATCTGTGAATTGTGTGAATATTTGGTTATAAACTGTAAATGTAACCGTTGTTATTATTGTGGACATACCTATATAATCACCAAGGGATGCCTACTGAGGATATAAGATACTATTTCCCAGGATAGGAAGATTAATGATGGATCCTATTTGATTATTTCAATCACCTCGGGTAGTTTCTGTGGACGGATTGATATCTGCGAGGAAGTCTACCTTAGTTAATTCTTTGTATGAACAATATTGATATTCTGATTTCTTAAAGGACTCAATTCATCTTTTAGAACCAGTTGAATTGTTTAAACATTTTAAATCTGAAGATGGAAAAGAATGGAACCCATTATCAGTTTTTTTTATGAGAACATGCCATGCCTGAAAATGCTGCTGCATTTCAGTTACATGTACTAGATAGTTTTGTAAAACAATATTCACAGATCCCATCAACCCCGTATAGGTCTCTACTTATTGAAAGGGGCATGCACTCTAATGTTGTATTTACAAAAACCCTTCACAGTATTGGTCACATAAGCGAATTCACGAAGGATTACATTGTTTCAAAAGTATATAATGTGATGACTACTCCTGAATTTTCAAGATTTCAACCTTATTCAATTTTTTTCTTGGAAATTCCCATTGGATTATGTATTGAAAGAAAGGAAAAACGTCAAAGAGTGGAAGAAGAAATGTGCAATATTTTGCAAACTATCAAGAAAAGTTGAGGATTAATTATATGGAATATTTAGACCACTTTAAATACAGACATGGAGAGGTATCCGTTTACATAAGCAAGGAAACTGATTTGAAAAAACTTACATTGGAATTGTTTTCTTGGTTGAGCCTCACCTTTAAGAAATAGTTGAAGTTTGCGAGTAGTAGTTATACTCCTTGATTGTCTTGCTCCAAACACTTAGGTATTATATTACTCATTCAATATTATGTAATAAACCGATAATGTCTTGAAGGCAAGTAGGAAAATGACTAACAAATGTTTACGCTATGCTAATTATGCGTTATATTAATTATGTCTTTATTCTCTTTCAGAACACGAGCATTTCACCTGACTCCCCTCCAACCACCTCACCTCTCAAGGTTGTTATTCTCATTTATTGCATAGTTAATAATATTAGTGCATACAAGTGACTAAACCTGTTAGATCAGCACATGCTGCTAATCCTGTTTATGGTTTATTATGATCAATATTGAATGTTATTGTATTAAATATTTCCACTAGTGAAGCATTTAATCATATCATAATAGCTTGCTTACTCCATTCAAACATTTCATGTCTGACCGATTAATGTCTTCCATTTTAAGAGTATTATATAAGTCTCATTTACTCAAAGATTAGTATCATAGCTTTTTACTTATAGCATAGGGCAGGCAATAAATGTCACGACACAAAATGATATAACCGTTAACTAAATATTCAGACCGCAACTTCCCACCATCGTCGCACCCCAACAACCGCTGCGGACGACACCACCTCTTTGAGGGTGAGTAATTTAATCTACCTTTCCTTGCTATATCTCTATACATTGTTAAGTGTGTATATACTAACTCCCAATAATCACATATCTTTCAACCTCATTGAATGCACATAATAAATGTCACGACACCAAATGATATCACAGTTAACTCATATATTCAGATTGCAACTTCCCACCACCGCCACCCTTCCACAACCCCTGCGGATACCACCACTTCCATAACCGCTGCGGGTGAGACACGGGTACCAACTCAGGACCCAAACACTCCCGAAGCAGGTGAGATTCATAAATTTTGAACATTGCAACAAATTGTAACAAATTCTCCTAATCTTGATGGTTTAATATCATACAATTAGATATATCAATGTATCTACTTAATGCATTATGTTATGTAGCGTAATTATAGATATTCCTTATGAACATACATGTAATTAATTATCCTTATTTCAGAACCCGAAGACACTCTGAAAGGTGAGATGCTGCTGCTGGTAGATGAATATTGTAGAAGAATATTGGTTATATACTAACATTAACCTCCTAACTAATAATCGTTAAGAATTAATTGTTCTTGTTTTATTAAACTACTAACTTGGAGTTGCTTTACAATGAGCATTATTTATATTTCAGATAACAGAACAGGAAATCCTTTAACAAGGGTAACGACATCTACTGTTAGCTTCACTAGCAGGAAACCATTAAATATTACTAACAGTAATACTGTTATCCCCCCAAATAATTTTGTCATCTCAACTAAAACAACTCTCAACAACATCTCTAACAACACAGTATTCGTGTCTACTTATACAACTGACAATAACAACGTAACATCAAGTTCTGTGGAAACAAAAACTGGTGCTGTACTATCTAATCTACACAATATTTTAGCAAGTAGTAATATTACTTTTGGGTGGTTTGATAAAGATCACCCCATTAATGTTTACAATTTAATAATTGAAATAATAATTATTATCATCATTATGAGTATCGGCTTAGCATTACTTTTGCGTTATAACCAATATTTAAAATGTGAGAAAATACATTCTCACCGGGTGTAGAATTAGAAAGACTACCCCTTTGCAATGATTGACGATATTTCAAATCGATTTATGAATTCTTCAACTGATTCTATATTTTCTAATGATGATTGTGATAATAAAGATGACAGCATACCTATTTCCCTAGAAAATGAATATTTAGAACCTCAACATATTTACAGTGATATTAAAGAGTAGCAATATATAGTAGATACATTATATTTCAGATGAATGGTGGATAATATCAACAGCTCTCATCCCCAGCGTTATAGTCTTATTAATTATTGCTTATTTAGCTAGACGTAGATGTAGAAGTCACAGAAGTTTGCGCAGATTAGGATCAGAGGATAGTATTGTAGAATTTGATAGGGGTACATCATCTTTCGCCATGACGGTCAGAAGACGTTCACTTACTCCGATCAGAGAGGAGAGTGAGTGAGTGAGTTATTGTTTAACGCCGCTTCGGCAGTATTGCAGCCATTAGCGGCGAGATATTTAATTTATTAGCCTAATTTAGAAAATAAAATTGCTATTGAAAAACAGAACACGGCACGAAGGCCGTAAAAACATCAGCGTATTATCACAAGTTGAGTGAGTGAGTGAGTGAGTTATTGTTTAACGCCGCTTCGGCAGTATTGCAGCCATTAGCGGCGAGATATTTAATTTATTTGCCTAATTTAAAAACGAAAATTGCAATTGAAAAACAGAACACGGCACGAAGGCCGTAAAAACATCAGCGTATTATCACAAGTTGAATAAAAGCTGATAATGAAAAGTTAAAATTTACAATTTGTCAATAAGGTGTATAGCCTTCAAAAAATCTAAAACACGATGCTCACCGAAATGAGTAAAAACTTGATTGATTGAAATAGAAGGATAAAAAGTTTCCCTGATATGTGCAGTGTCCCAACACTCACATAGAATGTGTTTGATTGTGAGAGGACACTGACAGGGTATACATACTGGGGGATCTTCCCCCTTTAAAAGATATGAGTGAGTAAGATGAGAGTGTCCAATACGACATCGTCGTAGGACACAAGCTTCCTGCCGGGTGAAAGATGATAGAGATTTGTATCCTAAATGAGGTTGAATAGTGTGAAGTTTGTTATTATGTTGTTGGTCCCATTGGGACTTCCAACGTTCTTTAATGTAAGATCTAATAGCAGGTTTAGAATCCGTATATGGAACTTTAGTGGGAGAAATATGTTTGAGGTTTAATGCTGATTTAGCTGCCGAGTCAGCTTTGTTATTACCTCTTATACCCATATGGCTAGGAAGCCAGCAGAAGACGATGTCGCATTGGAGACAAGAATTATGAAGTAATAAAATATCCCTGATAATTGGATGATCACTTTTACAGTTTTTAATTGCTTGTAGGCAAGAAAGTGAATCGGAAAAAATAATGTAATTATTAGGGGTTGAGTTTTTAATGTGATGGACGGCCTTAAGAATGGCCTTAGCTTCTGCAGTAAAGATGCTGCTGCCATCATGCAGCCTTGAAGCATATGTTGTTGAAGGAGTCACAGTTGCTGCTGCAACTGTGGGTCCATCTTTAGAACCGTCAGTGTAAATTGGTTTATAATCTGCGAAAAAATTACGAAGTTCAAAAAATGCCTGTCGAAATATTAATTGGTCTGTATTTGATTTTTTATGAGTAGATAGAGAGAGGTTTACACGGGGAGTCACCAGCTGCCATGGCGGAGTGGCAAGCAGACCGTGCTCTGCTATTGTTGTTAGGTCAATATCACAATCTTCAACATGTTGTTGAAGTCTGATACCGAGTGGTGGAATTGCTTTAGGTTTTGAGTTATACAACTGCTGGTATTCAGGATTGAATACGCAGTTGTATGCAGGATTTGAAGGGTTTGATTTTAATTTGGTTATATATTGAAGTGCTAGCTTGATGCGCCGATCTTCAAGAGATGGCTCATCAGCTTCAACGTAAAGGCTTTCAACTGGTGAAGTTCTGAAGGCCCCAAGACAAAGCCTGAGACCCTGATGGTGGATTGTATCTAGCATTTTGATATATGAGGGGCGGGCAGATCCATATATTATGGATCCATAATCCAGTTTGGAGCGGATGAGTGATCGATAGAGATGAAGAAGAGTTTCTTCATCTCCACCCCATTTATTGTTTGAAACGACCTTTAAAAGGTCTAATGCCTTTAAGCATTTAGCTTTTAGATTTTTAAGATGAGGAATAAAAGAAAGTTTACTATCAAAAGTGAGACCAAGAAACTTGGCCTCAGGAACGACTTTGATTGGAATTTTATCCAGAAAAAGTTCTGGATCTTTGTGCATTTTGCGCATATTGCAAAAATGCACACAAGATGTTTTAGCTTTGGAAAATTTGAAGCCGTTTTCCAACGACCATTTGTGTATTTTATTGAGGCAGAGCTGTAATTGGCGTTCAATTGATGGCATATTTTTGCCTCTGCAGGAAACTCCAAAATCGTCCACAAAAAGTGAACCATCTGTATGGTCATTTAAGACTTTAGCCAAACTGTTGATTTTAATGCTAAATAATGTGACAGATAAAATGCTACCTTGTGGGACACCCATTTCTTGATCAAAGAAATCAGAAAGGGTAGAACCGACGCGCACTTTAAATTGGCGGTCATGTAAAAAATTAGATATAAAATGAGGCATACGACCTCGCAAGCCAAATTCAAATAAATCTTTTAGGATGCCATGCTTTCAGAGAGGAGAATAAAAAAGATTAGGGGATAGATATTACAGTTGCCTTAGAGATATTAAGCCGTATTAGTTCAGTGAAACCATATCGTTAAATAGAACACTTTTTGTTTCAGATATTTAACAAGAAATTATTACTTTTGCCTTAGCTCTTTTAACTATTTTAATATTTTGGTTGAAAAGGAAATTTTTGTTAATTCTGAATTTAAGAATTATTATGAATAGACTGGTAAATTATATAGATGTTTTAATCCCGCCAACGAAGCCTGCCCTCCGGAGATCCACCAGAGTTAGAAGACCGCCTCAACGTTTGATTTATGATTGATTATTATTACTTATCACTTTCCCCTTATTTCTTACCTGGGGTATTTATATTATTAACAGTTCTTCATGCAGTGATGTTATTGAGGATTATGTGTTTAGACTGCATAATGTTCAGTAATTGTTACAAGGATGATATGTTAATTGTTTAATTCACCTTATTTACTCAGCGATAATTGTAAGGATAGAATTCATGACCCTTTAATTATCTTTAATCAACTCGTAAATTGTATTCATGAGAACATTAAACATCGCTCGATATGGATAGTAATTGTTAGTGGGTGTCACAAGATGGCCTTGAATGTAACAATCAACCTGACTAAACATTGCCTGAAGCATTAGGTTCACACAACCCACCTTTGCATCATCAGCTAAATTTGAACCATCCTCATTTGTTATTTTAAATTTAACATATAGAGTTGAATTTTTCAAATCTAAATATTCCAAACCGTTCTGTCCACTGATATGAAACTCTATCGGTGACCCATCAGTCAATGTTGATATTGAACGAAATTCTTGAATGTACGTCCTTTGAACAGTAGTCTGAAATCCGGGAATCGTGAAGAGTGAAATTTCAGCAGGTTGAACTTCATGAAAATGAGTTGAATCTGATGATAAACTTGCCATGTCCTTGCCCACAGTTATAATTACTTGCTAAATATGTCTGGAAACTACAAACGTTTTCTTCCTATCTTTGTTCCTTTCTTCTTTGTTAACCTCCAACTGCGTTTTCCCTTTTTTTTGGTGCTAGTAGACCTACGCCTTCTTTGTCGAGTTGCTAATACTCGACTGCGATTAACCCTTCCCTTCCCTTGCTTTTTCTTCATGTTTGGAATGGCAACGAGTGATACCTCCTCAGGATTTCTCTCTATTTCCGATTTAGCTTGCTGAACTACTTGCTCGCTGGGACTGATGATTGTCACACCATTGATGTTGTTTGATGAATGTTCAATATTCTTCTGCTCGTGTACAAAAGGACCTATGTTTATATTCTCCAAGTTGGCTTGATTTTCCATCGATGATATTCTACTTTCGGAGTTAGTACGTCCCTTTGCAATATTTGAATAAAATTTTACCCATAGATTAGGGTCGGGCACATAGAGTGGCTGAGAATCCCCCGATGTACCTATTAATGACATATCAGACTAAAAATGGGTACTGTTTCAGATGAAGTGTTAAGCTCACCTCTTTGTCAAGGAATGTTGCCAACTCTCCGCTGAAATCTGTTATATGAATCTTAATCTCATTAATTTGAGTATTTATAGATTTACACTTGATATAATAAGGATTGCTTATAACCACATGCCATATATTACTCATGGAGGCATTCACTCTCCTTAAAAGCGTTGTCTGCTCCCCGTCAATATATATTGGCTCATATGGTGAACAATGTACATATAGCAACTCACTCGTGCCTGTTTTTTTAAATTTTTGGTCGCCCTGGTCTGGTTAATCTTTTAGCATAGAATTCTGTGAGGGCAACACTCCAATATCCGCTTAAAGGAATGGATTGTTTAAAGTATATTGTAAATTCACAAGGTGAGTTGTTTGCATAAAAATCGGAACTCCAATTGCTATTCAAAACAATCCAATACTCACTTATTTTCAATTATATCTTTCTCATTTACCCAAGAGTTAAATTTATGAGGAAATCCGGACCATTTAACCAAGACTTCCTTCTCACTTTTCCAGTTAACCTTCTTCCGTCGATGTTTCACAATACTTTTAATTCGCCACACATCATCAAGACTTTTATAAACCTTTTGCAATTCTTCAGTATAAAATGTCCCTTGGATTGGGTCCGATAGAAGATCTTCTAAGGTGTAAACCGGTACCTGATTTTTCCGTTCCCTTTTAATTATTCTGAAAACCTCCTCAGACCACTCACTCTTTCTCAAAAGTCCTCTTTAGTAATGAAACTCTCCCCATATCACCAACCTTAAATTTATACCTAACATCTTTCACTTTATCGGTTTTGGCATATAATTTTAACCATAAAATAGCTTCATTCCCGCGACTTACTTTTGAGGGAGATAACCCGAAGAGGGAGCGATGAGGTCTATTGTAATAGTTTTGTAGGAGGTCTTGGAGAATGTTTATATAGGTGTAGGATCTTTTGAAGGAAAAATATCTAGACTTCATGTTTCTGAGAGACTTGATAAATCAATCCGCAAAGTTAGCTTTTACAAAATTTTGTGTTGTGAAATGTTTGATGTGATTAGATTTAAGATACTTTTTAACTTCTCTATTGGTAAATTCTGCTCCTTTATCTGTTCTGATAACGACACTTTTAGCTGTTGTATCTCGTAAAGGTTCCACCCAAGCAAATCGAGAGAAGCAATCAATTACAACGTAGAATTTAACACCATTATATTTGGAGAGGTTAGTAACGTCACACAGATCCGCGTCAAATTGTATTAACATTCCTCCTGTTATAACCTGATTCCTCCTATAATGTCTCCTTCGTGGTCTGTGTAGAGAATAAACATCTTGAGTTTGCATCCATTTCCTCACTTCTGCTCTGGATATTCCATATTGTTTCACGTTTGCATAGAATTTGTCAAAGCCACCAAATGCTCCCTCCTCCTTAGGGTTGTGGTATAAATTTGATAGAAGAGTTTGTTTTGCAATGTTTGACATTTATGAAAAGCGTTTTTCACATTTCAATATTTTTTCCACGTTGGAAAATATAACTTTCTTTCGCTCTTCACTTTTAAAAGTAAATTCTATGTAGTCCCTACACTGATATTTCAAAAAGTATAAGGGATTAAGATTTGATAAAGAGGGAATGTCAGCGATATACTCTCTCCAAAGATCAGTTACCTTGTTCTCATCAACACTTTCATAAATATCATCTAAATGTGAATGATTGAGAATGCCATTATAAAGCGTAATGATATGTCCGGCAATGATTTTTGAATAGGCAAAAGATAATAACTCCTCAAGATGAGATAATATATACGAGTTATCCACTTCATCGGTAATGAGTTGTTGACTCATGCTGTATGCGACAACATTCAATTGAACGTCTTATTATTTCCAGTCTTGGGAATTGATCACCTCTATTCAAATACCATCCCCTTTCGGAATCGTCAACACAATCTTCCAATGTTGAAAACCATTTCCGAGATTCTGTGATTGTTATACATTCAACACCCCTCCACAACTTGGAAAAGTTCTTAATAGTTAAAACCCATTTGTAGACAATCATTCCACTATTGCCTAGGCAAAGCCTATGATGAGACTCGAAACTTGTTTGAGAATTAATTCGCAAAGACTACCAATTGAAAATGAAATAGCAAAACAAAAAAAACAAAAATACAGTCAATCAACAACTCCCTATGATCTTATGATGAGACTTGAAACTTGTTTGAGAATTAATTCGCAAAGACTACCAATGGAAAAGGAAATAGCAAAACAAAACAAAAAATACAGTCAATCAACAACTCCCACATATTTGATCTATTAACAAAAATACCAAACCCTGAATGACTTTATACTTAGAGTGAGTGAGTTAGTTATTGTTTAACGCCGCTTCGGCAGTATTGCAGCCATTAGCGGCGATTTATACTTAGTATCGCCATACTTAATTGATTGAAACAATAGAGTATAATTAGATTCGCCATGAGCGCTGCCTATATAATTAGTTTCATAGAATATATAATTAGCTTCATTATCATCTGAAACTAATTATATATAATTAGCTTCATTATCATGAAACGGTAGGCTTTGGCTACAGATTACACTATTCACATTTCTTGTGAACGCGATATCTCATGAAGCGTTTTGTCCAAAGTCTTGACATTTGGTGTCAGCCTACATTGTCGATTTTGGTGACCTTGACCTTATTTTCAAGGTCACCACGACACTTTGACCACTGTTCGAACTCTTGTTAACGCGATATATCATGACTGGATGGACCCAAAGTCTTCAAATTTGGTGCTAGGCTACATTGGGGGATGACTCGGACACCAGTTAATTTTGGTGACCATGACCATGACCATATTTTCAAGGTCACCACGACACTTCGACCACTTTATTGTCTCTTGTAAACGTGATATCTCATGACGACCGGTTAGACATAATGTCTTTAATTTTTGCTGACAGCCTATATTGGCGGTTTACGCAGACACCAGTCGATTTTGATGACCTTTATCTTATTTTCAAGGTCACCACACTGCTTTGACCACTTTTCAAACTCTTGTTAACGCAATATCTCATGAACCCAAGCACCCAAAGTTGTCAAATTTGGTGTCAGTCTACATTGGGGATGACACAGACATCAGTCGATTTTGGTGACCTTGACCTTATTTTCAAGGTGACTATGACACTTGACCAAATGAGTGAGTGAGTGAGTTATTGTTTAGCGCCGCTTCGGCAATATTGCAGCCATTAGCGGCGAGTTGACCAAATGATGTGTCCTACTAAACTCAATGTTAACGGCGGGGGACATTGCCATGTTTGTTCCTGTCCAAATATCATACAAAATACACTACTCACAGGTTTTGAGAGAAAAGATAATCTTCGTGAGAAATGCTCTCTTCTGTTAGAGAAGAATAAATACAAACTATTTACCAATGTCAAAACTTTTATTTGTTATAGGACTGTCTTGATGGCACACCCTCCCCCATTTGTCACCCCTATACAGGAGGAGTTGGAGAAACTAAAGGCGGAAATCGCCAACTTAAAAGAGCAAATTACCATTATGTAAGTAAATAAGTGAGGTTTTCTTTTACCCCTATTTCTTGAGCCACTTCTCTGTTCACTATCGTAGAAGTTTCATCTCATGAACACCAGCATGGATTCTGATTCATCATCTGCTATGTCTGTTCAACTCACAGTCTGTTTAAGTGTCAATGTTAAACTATTTAACAACACTGGCGGGGGAAGCAGACTCAATCCATTGGATTAAGTTGAGAGGAACTTGGTTTCCTCTTCTCCAGCAAGTAATTGAAAACAAAGCTGGAGGAAATGGAGATGATCAGGGTGAGTCAGAGCATAGACTCTCTGATCCAAGAAGGGAGGAGGGAAGCGGAGAAGTCTCCACAGACTCCTTATAGTCGTCGTAAGTTAAAACTTTTATTCATTTTAGAAAGACTGATTGTTACAAGTGATATCTTTTTTAAAGATTGGTTAATTTATAAACGCTCTTTCTGCACTTGTTAATTAATTTGTTTCTCTTAATTCACTGATGAATGAGGTGAGGTGAGGTGAGTTGGGGTTTAACGCCGCTTTCAAGAGTATTTTACTTATATCACGGCTGCTAGTATTATGGCAGGGAGAAAGCCTGCATCGCCATGTGGCTATGCTTTGCAGTGAAACCTGCGAGCATCGGCTGTAACTAGCGAACCATGGGTGGTACTACGCTGAATTCAGTGTAGCATTGCACCCAAATCTACTGCGTGTAGAACAGTTCTCTACTGCAGACAAAGTTGCCGTGCCCCTGGATGGATTCGAACCCCAGACCTCTTGATCCTGAAGCCGAACGCGCTGACCACTGCGCTATCCCGACCCAGGCGGAGCTGATGAGTTATTTGGATGTTTTAGAAACTGTAAGTAATACATTTTGAATTTTTTATTTTTATTTATTGTTTACAAAATTAAATAAGTGTTTTCATTTTTATTACCTAACTAATTAAAAATTTAAAAAAGGACTGAAACATGTAATTGTTTGTTTTGGCAGCAACAACCAATAACAACAACAACTGCGCCATCATCATCATCCACTGCAACATCAACAACTGTGCAACAATAAAGACCCCCCTCACCATTGTAAGCTGATGTTTCTCTTAACATGTTTCTCTTAACTTACTATAATGCATTTGATATCATGTGTGAAAATACAAACTATTTGCCAATGTCAAAACTTTAATTTTGTTATAGGACTGTCTTGATGGCACACCCTCCCCCATTTGTCACACCTATACAGGAGGAGGTGGAGAAACTAAAAGCGGAAATCGCAAACTTAAAAGAGCAAATTAACATTATGTAAGTAAATATCTGAGGGTTTTTTTTACCCCTATTTCTGGAGCCACTTCTCTGCTCACTACCGTAGAAGTTTCATCTCATGAACATCAGCATGAATTCTGATTCATCATCTGCTATGTCTGTTCAACTCACAGACTGTTTAAGTGTCAATGTTAAACTATTTAACAACACTGGAAAAGTTTATGTTTTCCTCAATAAGAAGAGGCGGGGGAAGCAGACTCAATCCATTGAATTAAGTTGAGAGGAGCTTGGTTTCCTCTTCTCCAGCGAGTTATTGAAAACAAAGGTGGAGGAAATGGAGATTATCAGGGTGAGTCAGAGCATAGACTCTTTGATCCAAGAAGGGAGGAGGGAAGCGGAGAAGTCTCCACAGACTCTGCAGACTCCTTATAGTCGTCGTAAGTTAAGACTGATTGTTACAAGTGATATCTCTTTTAAAGATTGGTTAAATTGTAAACGTTTTTTTCTGCAATTGTTAATTAATTTGTTTCTCTTAATTCACTGATGAATGAGGTGAGGTGAGGTGAGTTGGTGTTTAACGCCGCTTTCAAGAGTATTTCACTTATATCACGGCTGCTAGTATTATGGCAGGGAGAAAGCCCGCATCGCCATGTGGCTATGCTTTGCGGTGAAACCTGCGAGCATCGGCTGTAACTAGCGAACCATGGGTGGTACTACGCTGAAATTCAGTGTAGCATTGCACCCAAACCTTACTGCGTGTAGAACAGTTCTCTACTGCAGACAAAGTTGCCGTGCCCCTGGCGGGATTCGAACCCCGGACCTCTTGATCCGAAGCCAAACATGCTGACCACTGCGCTATCCCGCCCCAGGCGGAGCTGATGAGTTATTTGGATTTTTAGAAACTGTAAGTAATACATTTTGAATTTCTCATTTTAATTATTGTTTACAAAATTAAATAAGTGTTTTCATTTTTATTACCTAACTAATTAAACATTTAAAAAAGGACTGAAACATGTAATTGTTTGTTTTGACAGCAACAACCAATCACAACAACAACTGCGCCATCATCATCATCCACTGCAACATCAACAACTGTGCAACAATAAAGACCCCCCTCACCATTGTAAGCTGATGTTTCTCTTAACATGTTCTCTTAACTTACTATAATGCATTTGATGTCATGTGTGAAAATACAAACTATTTACCAATGTCAAAACTTTTATTTGTTATAGGACTGTCTTGATGGCACACCCTTCCGCATTTGTCACCCCTATACAATAGGAGGTGGAGAAACTAAAGGCGGAAATCGCCAACTTAAAAGAGCAAATTAACATATGTAAGTAAATATCTGAGCCACTTCTCACTTGCTCACTATCGTAGAAGTTTCATCTCATGAACATCAGCATGGATTCTGATTCATCATCTGCTATGTCTGTTCAACCCGCAGTCAGTCTGTTTAAGTGTCAATGTTAAACTATTTAACAACACTGGAAAAGTTTATGTTTTCCTCAATAAGAAGAGGCGGGGAAGCAGACTCAATCCATTGGATTGAGTTCAGAGGAATTTGGTTTCCTCTTCTCCAGCGAGGAAATGAAAACAAAGGTGGAGGAAATGGAGATGATCAGGGTGAGTCAGAGCATAGACTCTCCAATCAAAGAAGGGAGGAGGGAAGCGGAGAAGTCTCCACAGACTCTGCAGACTCTTTATAGTCGTAAGTTTAAAAAATTTAAAAGACCGATTGTTACAAGTGATATTTTTTTAAAAGATTGTTTTTTCTGTACTTGTTAATTAATTTGTTCGTCTTAATTCACTGATGAATGAAATATTGCGATGCAATAACATTACACGAGATGTTTCATTCAGATGAATTCATAATAAAACGATATAATCTTAAATAATACTTTCGTTTATGAAGGGTTTAATTGCTTTAAACATTATATAAGAATAAATATCAAAGGTGGAAATATTGAACTTAAACTGCAAATGTATTTGGACTTCATGCAGCAATTGAAAATTAAATCGCAAGAAAACAAGAACGGAGATAGGATAAAGAAAATATCAGAAAAACTTTTTGATACAGCGAACAGGCGATTTCCCAGAGTGCTAGTGAAAAGATTACAGGAAAAAGAAATGAAAAGACATTTGAGAACAAAGGTGAAACATTCTAATACAACGCAAAAATTGTCATACATAATCGATTATTAACTATGAATTCATATCTAACATAATTGTTTTGTTCTTGTTACAGAGAACGCAGAAAAAACACAATGTCCGATGTGCGCCGACTGTAGCAAAGCACATTGACATACACAGGTGAGTGTATATAAAAGCATGTATGTTAGCATACGTTTAGGTACCGTATTTCACCGAATACAACCCTGGGTTCCATTTCCTTCATCAGCACCCTCTTATCTTCCGGCTTATATTCGAAACCCGGGTTGAAAAGGAAGCTGAGTTTTGTATTGGTTATCCTGGATTGTCTTTATTTCGACAGCCCAAAGACCCCCGGGCTGTATTCGAGGCCTGCATTGTAATGGAGACCCGGGTTGTATTCGAGGAAATACAGTAAATGGAAACATCACAAGATGTCTCGAAGTTATGCAAATATGTAGTCACGTGAGGATACCAGAGGATTGGAGATATATGTTTATGTATAAGCATTAAAAAAACGACCTCATAACGATTAACACACCCTCGAAACTTACGCCATAGATCGCATAATATCTAGCGGTAAATCCAGTCTAATACAACGGTTGAAACACCTAGAGACGGGTGATGCGTTGTATCTGTACGAACCTTTAGAATATTTTACAAACTTTCCTGACTTTACAGGTCGCATATGGAACCCACTAGACAAATTCTACAAGGACTCCGGACGTAATGCTTGCCGCTAATGGCTGCAATACTGCCGAAGCGGCGTTAAGCAATAACTCACTCACTCACTCCGGACGTAATGCCGTTCCCTTCCAGCTGCACATCCTGGAGTCCTTCAAGAAACTGTACGACACCAAACAATCCAATCCGTCATCTCACCAGGCACTAGCCATGTCATCTCAGAGAGAGGAATACACTCGAGTATTCCTTTTGTGAAAACTGTCCAGGCCATTGGGAATACAATTGATTTGGGGTCCTCTTACATGGACTCGCAAGTACGAGAAGCTATGCTACAATATCCGCATTGGAACTGTACTCACATACACCGATTCAAACGTGTACAGAAAATTGCAAATGAAAAACAAAACACGGCACGAAAGCCGCAAAAACATCAGCATATTATCACAGGTTGAATAAAAGCTGATAATGAAAAGTTAGAATTTACAATTTATCAAAAAAGTGTATAGCCTTTAGAAAATCAAAAACACGATGCTCACCTAAATGAGTCAAACTGAGGAGAAGGTGACCATTGCAGCATCTTTGGAGATGATCAGGACGTGTATCCTGTGATCAATAAACATGATTTACACAATTCATATCCCCCAAGAGCTCAAGGAATAGGAGTAGAAGAATAATTTTATCAATGTCCTCAATGGATTTTATCTTAAGATCATCGAGGAATTAATTCTAGAGGAATGGAGAAAGTGGGGAAAATATAACAAAAACAAAACAGTCCTTATAGAAAGTATTTATATTTCAGGTACCATTATGTCTGATGTCGTGAGGTCAAAGACACTGTTCCACTTCACTTTGAAGGGAAAGCGGAGGAGAAGGCAACGATCGCGGCATGTGCCGTAAAACGACGGATGTTTGGAAAAGATCGGGACGTGTATCCTGTGATCGAGAAACATGAATACACGATTCCTCTACCTGACTGCGTGTAGAACATTTCTCTACTGCAGACAAAGTTGCCGTGCCCCTGGCGGTATTCGAACCCCGGACCTCTTGATCCAAAGCCGAACGCGCTAACCACTGCGCTATCCCTTCCCCGCTTAAAAGTGTATATATCATGAGATATTTAATAACATTCTACTAACAACAGACAACACGAAAGTTACCGCCAGCATTGGGGAGCGTACATTTCCCTTCTGGGAATATTGCTCTGGCGTACACGTTCACACGGGGTGCACCTTAGTAGTGTGATATCATAAATATGATAGATAAGGTAAGTATAACATTCATTTATTATGACTCAAAATTTAATGTGCTTATTTAGGTTAACTATGAAAGTAACACATGCTCGACGAGTACCTGCTTCTTTCTTTGCATACACTTGTATAAGCATCACTCACTCGCTGTGTCATGACTATGAGAGATATATATATTATTTTCGTTCGGATCCACCCATCCTGTTTACCTTCAGTATACGCATCACTTGCACGCCTTAGTCAACTAGTGATTCAATTTCTTTGGGTTGTGTTCGCTCGGATCGGCCTGTTTGGATTTGCCCTGCTTGTCTTCAAATTAATGAATATTGTTTTTGTGATCTAGACTCAGCATGTTCCATTTGTGGTGAATTAGAAGATTCGTGTTTGTGTTGCAAGTTTTGTGGAGTGCATCTCGGAGAAAACTGTGATTGTCTTTACCTCTATCACGAGGATATTTGTATCTATAAAGGATGTACGAGAGCTCTCCATCAGGAAGGTTGCCTATGCATTCCTCGCTATCGTTTTGATTTCGGTATCTGTCATTTATGTGAATATTTGCTTATAAACTGTAAATGCAGAAGTTGTTATTATTGTGGACGTACTAAATTTGACTAAATTTTATTAGTATATTTAAACACTATGGTTACTCATCTTATAAAAGTTAATTGTTTCGCAACTTAACTTGGTTTTAATGTTAGTTTACTTTTTGTTTCAGATATCCAACAGGAATTAATTACTTTCATCATGGCTTTATTAAGGATTCTAATATTTTGGTTGAAAAGAAAAGTGTTAATTATTATACATAGACTTACTCGCAGGATTTTAAATTATCTCCATGGTTTAATACCTGAAGTGCAAAGAAAAAGTCTATTAATTATTATGAATAGACTTAGCAATAGAATAGTGAACTATTTTGATGTTTTGATCCCCCTAAAGCCTGCTCCAGCCCTCCGAAGGTCTAACGGACTCAACTCAGAAGACCACCACAACGCTTGTTGTACGATTGAAGTTATTAGTTTCCACTTTCTCTTATTATGAAGTGAATTGGGAAGTGTCTCCTTTTCACTATTTACTTGAGCATGCTGAATCTGATTTATTTAAGCCATGACCGTCAAACTTGAGTAAATCTTACTGCTTTGCAAGCAACTTTAGTAAATCTCACTGCCTTGCAAGAAACTGTATCACCTCGGATTTAATATAACAGAAGTGGAAGAATCAGGAAAATCTTTCTGTTTACAAAGTTTGGGTTTGACCATGAACTCGGGAGTTTGTATAAAAAAAATGTGATTATCCCCTAACACGGGACGAGAGACTATTTTCAAGAGGTTATAATCAATATCAGCCTTATCAACCTGTTTGACTCCTTACCCTCCATAATTCCTCCTAATAAGGTGGAAAGGAGGAAAAAACGGAGGAGGGTGGGGAATGTAACCTTTGTCTTGCGTATGGTAGAGGAGTAGTGGTATCTCTCCTATTTCGTTTGGCTTGCTTCGTTTGTCATTCGCTTTCGCTTGTCATACGCTTATCGGTCTGTACTTTAGGGAACTGTGGGTTTGACTTGCATAGGGTAAAGGAGCAGTGGTATCTCTCCTACGCGGATGACTCGCTTCGCTTGTCATTCGCTTGTCGCTTGTCATCCGCCTGCGGTCCGTACTCAAGTGCTTCGCGTCTCGCTTGGCTTCTCGCCTCGCCTGTCACTGGCTTCGCTAGTTGTTCGCCTTAGGTGAGTCACTAGCTTGGTTAAGGAGCAGTGGATACACTCCTCGTCAGTGACTCGCGTTGCCCGTTGCTAGCTTTCGCCTACCATTCGCCTTTGGCTTCGCCTTAGGTCGATTCTACGCGACTCACCCTTAGGGTGATTCACTTTGGTTCAAGTGACTCGCTACGCCAGTCACTTAAGGTTTTGTTCACGCACGAATGTTATGTGAATAAAGATTGATTTATCTTGTAAGTGTTTAGCCTAGTTTTTGGTTTGGCTTGTTCGTCTTTGTTTACCTTGGCGGGTGGTTACTTGATTTTGACTTTGTGCTCTTCGAGTTCAGAGTTTTTGTTTCAACTCTCTTGATTGCATATCGTCAGAGTTGTTGTGCTTTTGCTCCGCCGCTTGGGTGTTTCACGTGTGTGACTCACCTCGTCTACGCTACTCGTGTTTGTGCTACGCCATGTAGGTGACTCGACTGTCTCTACCTTCGCTTACGTTACGCGTTTTATCGTTACCGTTCGCCATGTACTCAGCCTTCTGCACGAACTGCGGAGGCAGGAAGTCCGCCTCTAAGGATCCGCACTTGTTATGTAGAAAGTGCAAGGACCTTTGCGAAGAGGATTACCGTTGCGACGAGTGCGCTCCTCTCTCCGAATCGGAGTTCAACGCGTACGTTTCCGCCATACGCAAGTCGGTGGCCGATAGGGCTGCGTCACAGAAGTGTACGTCGTCAGCTCAACGTAGGGAGTTGTCTCCCATTCGTCATCGGTCTCCGGTGGAGGATGTAGACATTGTCCTCACGGAACAGGCGGATGAATTCGACAGGGAATCGGACCTGTCCGAACCCGCTGGGGGGTCGAAGTTACGCTCCCCCCCTCCACCGTCGTGTTCCGGTTCTCGTTCGCGGACTCACCCGTTGTCCCCTCCTTCGCCGGACAAACGGTTGTCTCTGCTTAGATTTAAGGTGGGCGGACCCACTACGCCCAAGAGCAAGAAGAAGAAGTCCAAGAAGGCTAGGTTCGACAAGGTCGATCCGTCCCTCCTTCTGGCATCCGTCAAGGATATGGTCTCTTCCTTGCTCGATGTGCGTTTGGGTCCGCGGAACTTACCCACTCACACTACGACTACGCAACCGTGTGAGCCCTATGCGGATGACGTACCTCAGGGTGCGCGTTCCTCGTCCGCTAGGGCCTCAGCACCCGCGACTCCTTCGCGTACCCCTCACACCCCTGCGCTGCGTGTCACGGTGATGTCACCCTTACGTGACTCCTCGCCGGACTCACCGGAACGTGACACCCGCTACGTGGACGTGTCGAACCCTCCGTTCATCAGTATAGAAACGGAGGCGGAGGGTACGGGATTGTCGGAGGATCCTCCAGTGGTTGACGCAATAGCTATGCTATCCGAAGTGGCTTCGTTCGCGGACGTTCCACTTAGCCAAGTCAGCGTGACGGGTCCGCGCACGTCGGCGGCCAGGAGGGCTTCCTTTGGCCCTGATGGCGAGGTACCTCCCGCGCGTCTTGCTCTTCCAACTCATAGGCTCCTGTTGGAGGCCACCGAGGATATGGAGCAAGTCGTATCATCTGCGATGCCCAATCGTCTGCTTCCGCCTTTGGTGGTGCCGGACAAGCGCAGACGGCGTCTGCCCTTGTATCCGGTCCCTTTTCAGCTTGTTCCGCCTCCCCTTGATCAGGGGGCATCCCGGTTGTTTACCACCAACCTGCTTCACCGCGTGTCTGAGGCACAGTTCTCTCATCTTGACAGGGAGGCGCGTTCGGTGTTAGGCTTGGGGAACAACGTGGCTTTCACATGTCAGGCGATGCTGGCTTGTGCTAAGCAGGCGGGCATGGAGGCGGGGGACCCGGTGTTGTTCAAAGCGTTTGGTGATGTGGCTGCGGACCTTGCGCAGATCATGTTGTCAGCGTCGCGAATTTCATCGAGTATAACAGTGCTTCGCAGAGACAATTTCCTCTACCGGTCAGGTCTCAACCCCGATCATAAGAACTTCCTTCGACATGCCCCGGCTGAAACTCTGTTTGGTGGTCGTATCCCGGAGGTTTTGAGAGCACGACAGGAGGCCCAACAGCAAGACCTCACTAATCGGCTCGTCACGCAGAGGCAAACGACACCAAAGCGTCCGCAGACCAGTTTTCGTCAGGGGCAAGGCCAGGGCAGTGGCCAACCTTCCCCCAAGAAAGCGAAAACGGACTTTCGGCGGGGAGGTCGTGGCCGTGGATCCACGGGTCAGTCCCCCATGTCCCCCCGGCCTGGCGCCGGAGGTCGTACCCCGCAAAAGAAGTGGAGGAAGTGACTCGTGGTCACCCCCTCTGCTCCCTCCTCCACTCGTTCCGGTATCGTAGGGCTTGGTGGGGGGTCGCCTCCAAGACTTTGTCAGCAACTGGGTACAGTTAGGGTTAGACCCTTACGTGTGTCGGATTCTGGGTCAGGGGTTCCGCATTCCCGTCTCGTCTCCGCCGCCCCTCACCTGTACTCCAATGGAGCGTCCCTTAGCAGGGGACCGGCTCAAATTGACATTGGAACAGGTGGAGATATTAATCTCCAGACGGGCGGTGCAGGAGGTCCTGACCCCGCATCTAACGCCGGGGTTTTACTCCCCAGTGTTCGTAATACCCAAAAGGAACTCGAAAAAATGGCGGCTAATTCACGATTTGAAGGTGTTCAACCGCTCCTTCCTCGTTCGGCCGCCATATTTTCGACTCTTGACGCTTCCCTCAGTGATGTGGTCCTTGGAGCGCTCAGACTGCATGGTGTCTCTCGATCTACAGGATGCGTACCTGCACGTGCCGATTCACTATCGGGACCGCAGGTACCTCCGCTTCATCCTGGACGGCAGACATTTTCAGTGGTGCGTGCTCCTGTTCGGGATCTCGTCCGCCCCCTGGTTATTCACACGGGTGACTCAGCCCATCGTCCAATTCCTTCACCAATGCGACATTCAGTTCCTAATGTACTTGGACGATGGGATCGCTCACGTTCCCCGGTCGTTCTCGAGGCGCAGCTCAGGTTCACGATGGACCTGTTCCGTCGTCTGGGGTGGCTAGTGAAATTAGAGAAGTCGGACTTGGTTCCGGCAACTCGTCTGAAGTTCCTAGGGGCTATCCTAGACACCCGGCTGTTCCGCGGGTTCGTCACGAGGGAGCGGATGGCTCGTTACGATCGCCTTATGGATCGCGCGCTCGACGCTTCGCTCTCCCTACGTCAGTGGCAAAGAGTGTTGGGGTTATTAACATCAGCTCAGGACCTGACCTGCAGGGGGAGGTTGTTCCTTCGCCCGTTACAGGTGTTCCTGAATCCCCACATCAGGGAGACGCGTTGTCGTCACGACATAGTCTTAACCCCAGACCTACATCGGTTCCTAGCTTGGTGGCGGGTGGACGAGAGTGTGTTCGCAGGCGTTCCACTTCGTCCTCGCCCCCCCCCCTCAGCTCACCTGTTTGGAGACGCCTCCACCCAGGGGTGGGGGGCGCACATGAGTCACGAGCAGGTGGCGGGAGTTTGGTCCCCATCAGAGCGGAACCTACACATCAACGTCCTCGAGTTGGACGCAGTACGTCTTGCCATTCAGCACTGGCAGGTCCCCTTGAGGGGCCAGTGCCTGCTAGTACACACGGACAGTTCGGCGGCTGCTTGGTCGATAAACAAGCAGGGGTCCACCAAGGCGCAGTCTCTGCTACGCGTGTCACTCCAGCTCTTCGAGTTGGTGGACGAGGTGGACCTGGACATTCGAGGGGTCCACATTCCAGGTGCCAAGAACGTCTTGGCGGACGCGTTGTCACGTCCAGATGCCCCTCCCCCAACGGAGTGGCAACTGAATCCGGTGGTTTTCAGGGGGTTGTGTCTCCAGTTCGACACCCCGCTGATAGATCTGTTCGCGACGTGTCTCAACCACCAATTGCCAACCTACATCTCCCCAGTGCCAGACCCGCTAGCGATGGGCTTAGACGCGCTCTCGTTAGGGTGGGAGGGGATGGACGCCTATGCTTTTCCGCCGCCGGCCATCCTCTCCCAAGTTGTAGCCAAGATAGGGGAAACTCGGATTCTTCGTCTCCTGCTCGTCGCCCCTTGGTGGCCAGCCCGGCCGTGGTTCGTTCCTTTCCGTCGGCTCTGTCAGCAGGAACCGTTTCCGATTCAGATACGGAGGAATCTGCTCATCAGCAGGCCAAGCGGAAGGTTACACGAGAACCCTCAGGTGTTCTCCCTTCACGCTTGGCTTGTATTAAAAGAGGGTTAAAGAGTAGTGGATACTCTAAGTGCGTCGCCAACGCAATAGCTACCTCGCATAGGAAAACGACTAGGAAGCTCTATGATTTCCAGTGGCAGGCCTTCGCCTCTTTCTGTGCTCAGAGGGATTTCATTCCGGCAGAGGCTTCAGTGCCTCAGGTTGCGGAGTACTTGGTGTACCTTCGCAACACTAGACATCTTAAGGCGTCGTCAATTAACACCAACATGTCGGCCATCCTGTCGGTTCTCAGGAAGAGATCGCCAGGATTGGATGTGTCGGTCCTCAAGGGCCTAATTAAAACCTTCCGTTCGGTGGACGGCAGGTCCAGGCTTCGCCCACCTGAATGAGACTTAGCCATTGTGCTCAACCACCTGCGCTCCGATAGGTATGAACCGCTCTCCGACGTGCCTCTCCTCCCTCTCACCATCAAGGTCATTTTTCTGGTGGCCATGGCCTCTGCAGCGCGGATTTCAGAGATCCATGCGTTGCAGGCGGACCTACTACGTTTTGAGGTCAGGGAGGGGGGCTCCGCCTCGCTGGGGTTGGCTCCTGATTTTGTCTGTAAGAACCAGGCAGCGGATGAAGCGGGACGTACGTTCTCTATCCCAGCTCTGGGTTCGGACTCAGATGAGGTGGATCTCTCTCTGTGACCAGTAAGAGCCTTGAGGGTGTACACGCAGCGTACCCGCAGGCTGAGGGATGGCAGGCGTCGTCTGTTCTTGCCTCACTCACCCAGGAGCACCAAGGAACTAGACAAGCGAGCGTTGGGGGTGTATCTAAGATCGGCGGTAATTGATGCGTACAAGGCCGCTGATTTGCCTCCGCCGTCGCGTTCCAATCCTCATGAGATCCACGCAGTTTCAGCCACGATGGCGTATCACTGCAACATCGCGGTTTCGGATGTCATGGCAGGGTGTTTTTGGCGTTCATCAGAGGTTTTCGCCAACCATTACCTACGAGATGTCTCCACAGCTGATCTTGAAGGCATCTCTAGGCTGGGTCCACAGGTCTTCGCGCAGACGAAGGTGGTCCCCCCAACCAGACCAAGAAGGGGTCATCCTTCTTAGACGCTTTTGGGACTTATTGTAAATAAACAGGGTTTACATTGCTTACTCTCGTGTCTGTTGGTTTTTTCTTTAACTTCGTTTTGCCCCCCCCCCCCCCCCCCCCCCCCCCCCCCCCACCCGCCCCCCCCCCGCCCCCCCTCCTCCCTGTTGGGGTTTGGGGGGCGGTGTGTTGATCGGAAGTTGAGTGGCAGGGTTGTCTCTTCGATCCGCTTAGCGGTAGAGATGGTATCTCCCGGGCTGTGCCTTGTCCTCACCACAGGGTGGAGGACTCGTAGGTTAGCTTACACTCAGGGCTAGTCGCTGGTCTCGTCACTACCATGTATCTACTGACCCGCCTCCTTGCGGTGGGATTCTAGGCAAAGTAGGTCTAGTCAACAGATAGGTATTTAAATAATAGTACGTTTTTGATTAAACGTAATTATTTATACTTACCTGTTCACTAGACCTACGCTCTAGGCCCTCCCATCCTCCCCACTTGGTCTGTCTTGCCTTTGGGACTTTCGGAGAGTGATATGAACAGGTAGTGACGTCACGAGACCATCTAGACTTACCGGCCCTTGGATAAGGGATTTTACGCACCCCTTCTCCATTCTTCAAGTTCGTCTGTATTAAGGTTGAAATAGCATTACCCCTGGGAGGTAAGGCAAAGTAGGTCTAGTCAACAGGTAAGTATAAATAATTACGTTTAATCAAAAATGTACTATTATATTATCTATTACGCTAACCAACTCGGTTCACTAATCAGCTTAAATATGAAAGATATTACAACTTGTGATATCATTAATATGATAGATAAGGTAAGTATAACATTCATTTATTATGACTCAAAATGTAATGTGCTTATTTAGATTAACTATGAAAGTAACACATGCCCGACGAGTACCTGCTTCTTTCTTTGCATACACTTGTATATGCATCACTCACTCGCTGTGTCATGACTATGAGCGATATATATATTTTTTCGTTCGGATCCACCCATCCTGTTTACCTTCAGTAAACGCATCACTTGCGTGCCTTAGTCAACTAGTGATTCAATTTCTATGGGTTGTGTTCGCTCGGATCGGCCTGTTTGGATTTGCCCTGCTTGTCTTCAAATTAATGAATATTGATTTTGTGATCTAGACTCAGCATGTTCCATTTTTAGCTCATCAGGCCTGAAAGGCCCGATGGGCTTATGGCATGACATGGTGTCCGGCGTCCGTCCATCCGTCCATCCGTCCGTCCATCCGTAAACTTTTCGCTTTTTCGACTTCTTCTCAAGAACCAATGACTCCAAAGAGCTGAAATTTTATGTGCAGACTCCTTGGCAAATGGGGATTCTAAATTGTAGATTTCGTGACCCCATGACCCCAAATGGGGTCACAGGGGTCACATCCTTAAAAACCTATTTTCATCTTCTTCTTCAGTTCCAAAAGGTCTAGAGAGCTGAAAAGTTGTGTGCAGACTGCTTGGCCAATGGGGATTCTAAATTGTAGATCTCGTGACCCCATGACCCCAAATGGGGTCACAGGAGTCACATCCTTAAAAACCTAATTTCATTTTCTTCTCCAGTTCCAAAAGTTCTAGAGACCTGACTAGTTGTGTGCAGACTCCTTAGGTAATAGGGATTCTTACTTGTAGATTTCTTGACCCCTTGACCCTAAATGGGGTCACAGGGGTCACATCCTTAAAAACCTATTTTCATTTTCTTCTCCAGTTCCAAAAGGTCTAGAGAGCTGAAAAGTTGTGTGCAGACTCCTTGGGTAATAGGGATTCTAAATTGTAGATTTCTTGACCCCTTGACCCCAAATGGGGTCACAGGGGTCACATCCTTAAAAACCTATTTTCATCTTCTTCTCCAGTTCCAAAAGGTCTAGAGAGCTGAAAAGTTGTGTGCAGACTCCTTGGCCCATGGGGATTCTAAATTGTAGATCTCGTGGCCCCATGACCCCAAATGGGGTCACATCCTTAAACACCTATTTTCATCTTCTTCTCCAGTTTCAAAAGTTCTAGAGAGCTGACTAGTTGTGTGCAGACTCCTTGGGTAATGGGGATTATAAATTGTAGATTTCTTGACCCCTTGACCTCAAATGGGGTCACAGGGGTCACATCCTTAAAAACCTATTTTCATCTTCTTCTCCAGTTCCAAAAGGTCTAGAGAGCTGAAAAGTTATGTGCAGACTCCTTGGCCCATCGGGATTCTAAATTGTAGATCTCGTGACCCCATGACCCCGAATGGGGTCACAGGGGTCACATCCTTAAAAACCTATTTTCATCTTCTTCTCCAGTTTCAAAAGTTCTAGAGAGCTGACTAGTTGTGTGCAGACTCCTTGGGTAATGGGGATTCTAAATTGTAGATTTCTTGACCCCTTGACCCCAAATGGTGTCACAGGGGTCACATCCTTAAAAACCTATTTTCATCTTCTTCTCCAGTTCCAAAAGGTCTAGAGAGCTGAAAAGTTGTGTGCATACTCCTTGGGTAATTGGGATTCTAAATTGTAGATTTCGTGACCCCATGACCCCAAATGGGGTCACAGGGGTCACATCCTTAAAAACCTATTTTCATCTTCTTCTCCATTTCCAAAAGGTCTAGAGAGCTGAAAAGTTGTGTGCAGACTCCTTGGCCAATGGGGATTCTAAATTGTAGATTTTGTGACCCTGTGACCCCAATCTTGGTCACCGGTCATGACCCAAAAACCTATTTTCATCTTCTTCTCCAGTTTATATGTAAAGCTCTAGAAAGGTGAAATGTTGTGTAGAGATTCTTTGGTCAAAGGTGATTCTTAATTGTAGGATTGGTGACCCTGTGACTCCAAATGTGGGTCACAGGGGTCATGATCTAAAACCAATATTATTTTGCTTGTTAACAATGTATTACTTGAGATAACTTAGATATTCAACCTTAGATAAAAAATCATTAAAATTCTGTTGAGCTACAGAGCCCATGGCTCATCAATGGCATCAATAATATATTATATTATCTATTACGCTAACCAACTCGGTTCACTAATCAGCTTAAATATGAAAGATATTACAACTTGTGATATCATTAATATGATAGATAAGGTAAGTATAACATTCAATTATTATGACTCAAAATGTAATGTGCTTATTTAGATTAACTATGAAAGTAACACATGCCCGACGAGTACCTGCTTCTTTCTTTGCATACACTTGTATATGCATCACTTGCTCGCTTTGTCATGACTATGAGCGATATATATATTATTTTCGTTCGGATCCACCCATCCTGTTTACCTTCAGTATACGCATCACTTGCGCGCCTTAGTCAACTAGTGATTCAATTTCTATGGGTTGTGTTCACTCGGATCGGCCTGTTTGGATTTGCCCTGCTTGTCTTCAAATTAATGAATATTGTTTTTGTGATCTAGAGTCAGCATGTTCCATTTGTGGTGAATTAGAAGATTCGTGTTTGTTTACAAATACAAGTTTCCACTACCGCAGGAGATCCGAGAAGAGGAGAAGAGGGACAAGTTCAAGAACATTCCCGACTCCTTCTATATGAAGGAGTTCGAACGCTTAATCCTCTTAGAAGGGCGTTGGTGGGATTGCGATGGGTGTCGCATAAATCACCCATCGCAACACCAACACCTGCCTCACCTTCGGGGAGACAGAGCGCGTTGCGTTGTTTTTCGGGGACGGGTTCCCATGTTGGAACACCAGCGCATTGTAGATGAATGTTATAATTACATTCAGAAATATGATCCTTTCAGACTCCAAAATGAAAATTTTGATCAATACAAAAGTGTTGAATGGATGAAGGACAATTATCTATCAAAACAAAAATTGGAGTTTTTAGTGAGTGAGTGAGTGAGTTATTGTTTAACGCCGCTTCGGCAGTATTGCAGCCATTAGCGGCGAGATATTTAATTTATTTGCCTAATTTAAAAAAGAAAATTGCAATTGAAAAGCAGAACACGGCACGAAGGCCGCAAAAACATCAGCATATTATCACAAGTTGAATAAAAGCTGATAATGAAAAGTTAAAATTTACAATTTGTCAATAAGGTGTATAGCCTTTAAAAAATCTAAAACACGATGCTCACCGAAATGAGTAAAAACTTGATTGATTGAAATAGAAGGATAAAAAGTTTCCCTGATATGTGCAGTGTCCCAAGGAGTTTTTAGAGGAAACCCTGAAAGTAACCATGGGGTAAAATAATAGAGATGAGATAGACCTCGAATTGCAGCTGAAATTTATCGGACAATTGTTAAATATACAGGAACACTCTATTTTGGTTGTTTGTGGAATACATATTGATCTTATTGCAATCATGACAATTCCAATTTATATTTAAATTACATGTCCATGTTCTACTGATCCTAGAAAAACATTTTAACTGAGCAATTTCACATCTCGAGAATAGAATTAAAATAAATTATTTAAATACCTATCTGTTGACTAGACCTACTTTGCCTTACCTCCCAGGGGTAATGCTATTTCAACCTTAATACAGACGAACTTGAAGAATGGATGAGGGGTGCGTAAAATCCCTTATCCAAGGGCCGGTAAGTCTAGATGGTCTCGTGACGTCACTACCGGTTCATATCACTCTCCTAAAAGTTGCAGAGCAAGGCAGACGTGTTTTGTTCGGTGACTGGGGTTTTAGCGACTTGGGTTGCTAACTTGCTATTTTTCTCTTGTTAGTTCAAGAGATATCATCAACGTTGTTCTTCGTTAGTGCAGGTTGTGTTTACAATCTGTTTTTCAAGTAGGTGTTAGATTTCAAGGGGCCTTGTTGACATGTGCTAGCTAGCGACCATCCGGAGTAGGTGGATTGCATGCGCCGCACGTGCAGCTCGTGATTCTTTGTTTTCTCTCACCTGACTGTTGGGTGTTTGACTTGCGTAGGGTAAAGGAGCAGTGGTATCTCTCCTACGGGGGTGACTCGCTTGCTTGTCATCCGCTTTCGCTTGGTCATTCGCCATTGTTCCGAGTGCTGACTGTTAGGTGTTTGTCTTGCGTCTGGTAGAGGAGTAGTGGCATCTCTCCTAATCGTTTGACTCGCTTCGCTGGCCATTCGCTTTCGCTTGTCACGCGCTTTCGGTCTGTACTTTAGTGTTAACTGTGGGTTGTTGACTTGCGTACGGTAAAGGAGCTAGTGGAATCACTCCTAATTCGCTTGTCATACGCCTGTCGGTTGTACTCTAGTGCTAACTGTTAAGTGTTTGTCTTGCGTATCGTAGAGGAGTAGTGGTATCTCTCCTAATTCGTTTGGCTTGCTTCGTTTGTCATTCGCTCTCGCTTGGCTTACGCTTATCGGTCTGTACTTTAGGAAACTGTGGGTTTGACTTGCGTAATGTAAAGGAGCAGTGGTATCTCTCCTACGCGGGTGACTCGCCTCGCTTGTCATTCGCTTGTCGCTTGTCATTCGCCTGCGGTCCGTACTCAAGTGCTTCGCGTCTCGCTTGGCTTCTCGCCTCGCCTGTCACTGGCTCGCTAGTTGTTCGCCTTAGGTGAGTCACTAGCTTGGTTAAGGAGCAGTGGATACACTCCTCGTCAGTGACTCGCGTTGCCCGTTGCTAGCTTTCGCCTACCATTCGCCTTAGGTGGATTCTACGTGACTCACCCTTAGGGTGATTCACTTTGGTTCAAGTGACTCGCTACGCCAGTCACTTAGGGTTTGGTTCGACTTAGGTCGATTATACGTGAGTCACCCTTAGGGTGACTCACTTTGGTTCAAGTGACTCGCTACGCCAGTCGCTTAGGGTTTGGTTCGACTTAGGTCGATTATACGTGACTCACCCTTAGGGTGACTCACTTTGGTTCAAGTGACTCGCTACGCCAGTCACTTAAGGTTTGGTTCACGCACGAATGTTATGTGAATAAAGATTGAATTATCTTGTTAGTGTTTAGCCTATTTTTTGGTTTGGCTTGTTCGTCTTTGTTTACCTTGGCGGGTGGTTACTTGATTTTGACTTTGTGCTCTTCGAGTTCAGAGTTTTTGTTGCGACGCTGTGTAGGTGACTCGACTGTCTCTACCTTCGCTTACGTTACGCGTTTTATCGTTACCGTTCGCCATGTACTCCGCCTTCTGCACGAACTGCGGAGGCAGGAAGTCCGCCTCTAAGGATCCGCACTTGTTATGCAGAAAGTGCAAGGACCTTTGCGAAGAGGATTACCGTTGCGACGAGTGCGCTCCTCTCTCCGAATCGGAGTTCCTCGCGTACGTTTCCGCCATACGCAAGTCGGTGGCCGATAGGGCTGCGTCACAGAAGCGTACGTCGTCAGCTCAACGTAGGGAGGTGTCTCCCATTCGTCATCCGTCTCCGGTGGAGGATGTTGACATTGTCCTCACGGAACGGGCGGATGAATTCGACAGGGAATCGGACCTGTCCGAACCCGCTGGGGGGTCGAAGTTACGCTCCCCCCCTCCGCCGTCGTGTTCCGGTTCTCGTTCGCGGACTCACCCGTTGTCCCCTCCTTCGCCGGACCAACGGTTGTCTCCGCTTAGACTTAAGGTGGGCGGACCCGCTACGCCCAAGAGCAAGAAGAAGAAGTCCAAGAAGGCTAGGTTCGACAAGGTCGATCCTTCCCTCCTTCTGGCATCCGTCAAGGATATGGTCTCTTCCTTGCTCGATGCGCGTTTGGGTCCGCGGAACTTACCTACTCACACTACGACTACGCGTTCGTGTGAGCCCTATGCGGATGACGTACCTCAGGGTGCGCGTTCCTCGTCCGCTAGGGCCTCCGCACCCGCGACTCCTTCGCGTACCCCTCGCACCCCGGAGCGGCGTGTCACGGTGATGTCACCCTTACGTGACTCCTCGCCGGACTCACCGGAACGTGACACCCGTTACATGGACGTGTCGAACCCTCCGTTCATCAGTATAGAAACGGAGGCGGAGGGTACGGGATCGTCGGAGGATCCTCCAGTGGTTGACGCAATAGCTATGCTATCCGAAGTGGCTTCGTTCGCGGACGTTCCACTTAGCCAAGTCAGCGTGACGGGTCCGCGCACGTCGGCGGCCAGGAGGGCTTCCTTTGGCCCCGATGGCGAGGTACCTCCCGCGCGTCTTGCCCTTCCACCTCATAGGCTTCTTTTGGAGGCCACCGAGGATATGGAGCAAGTCGTATCATCTGCGATGCCCAATCGTTTGCTTCCGCCTTTGGTGGTGCCGGACAAGCGCAGACGGCGTCTGCCCTTGTATCCGGTCCCTTTTCAGCTTGTTCCGCCTCCCCTTGATCAGGGGGCGTCCCGGTTGTTTACCACCAACCTGCTTCACCGCGTGTCTGAGGCACAGTTCTCTCATCTTGACAGGGAGGCGCGTTCGGTGTTAGGCTTGGGGAACAACGTGGCTTTCACATGTCAGGCGATGCTGGCTTGTGCTAAGCAGGCGGGCATGGAGGCGGGGGACCCGGTGTTGTTCAAAGCGTTTGGTGATGTGGCTGCGGACCTTGCGCAGATCATGTTATCAGCGTCGCGGATTTCATCGAGTATAACAGTGCTTCGCAGAGACAATTTCCTCTACCGGTCAGGTCTCAACCCAGATCATAAGAATTTCCTTCGACATGCCCCTGCTCACGCTGAAACTCTGTTTGGTGGTCGTATCCCGGAGGTTTTGAGAGCACGACAGGAGGCCCAACAGCAAGACCTCACTAATCGGCTCGTCACGCAGAGGCAAACGACACCAAAGCGTCCGCAGACCAATTTTCGTCAGGGGCAAGGGCAGGGCAGTGGCCAACCTTCCCCCAAGAAAGCGAAAACGGACTTTCGGCGGGGAGGTCGTGGCCGTGGATCCACGGGTCAGTCCCCCAAGTCCCCCCGGCCTGGCGCCGGAGGTCGTACCCCGCAAAAGAAGTGGAGGAAGTGACTCGTGGTCACCCCCGCTGCTCCCTCCTCCACTCGTTCCGGTGTCGGAGGGCTTGGTGGGGGGTCGCCTCCAAGACTTTGTCAGCAACTGGGTACAGTTAGGGTTAGACCCTTACGTGTGTCGGATTCTGGGTCAGGGGTTCCGCATTCCCGTCTCGTCTCCGCCGCCCCTCACCTGTACTCCAATGGAGCGTCCCTTAGCAGGGGACCGGCTCAAATTGACATTGGAACAGGTGGAGATATTAATCTCCAAACGGGCGGTGCAGGAGGTCCTGACCCCGCATCTAACGCCGGGGTTTTACTCCCCAGTGTTCGTAATACCCAAAAGGAACTCGGAAAAATGGCGGCTAATTCACGATTTGAAGGTGTTCAACCGCTCCTTCCTCGTTCGGCCGCCATATTTTCGACTCTTGACGCTTCCCTCAGTGATGCGGTCCTTGGAGCGCTCAGACTGCATGGTGTCTCTCGATCTACAGGATGCGTACCTGCACGTGCCGATTCACTATCGGGACCGCAGGTACCTCCGCTTCATCCTGGACGGCAGACATTTTCAGTGGTGCGTGCTCCCGTTCGGGATCTCGTCCGCCCCCTGGTTATTCACACGGGTGACTCAGCCCATCGTCCAATTCCTTCACCAATGCGACATTCAGTTCCTAATGTACTTGGACGATGGGATCGCTCACGACCGCTCCCCGGTCGTTCTCGAGGCGCAGCTCAGGTTCACGATGGACCTGTTCCGTCGTCTGGGGTGGCTAGTGAACTTAGAGAAGTCGGACTTGGTTCCGGCAACTCGTCTGAAGTTCCTAGGGGCTATCCTAGACACCCGGCTGTTCCGCGGTTTCGTCACGAGGGAGCGGATGGCTCGTTACGATCGCCTTATGGATCGCGCGCTCGATGCCTCGCTCTCCCTACGTCAGTGGCAAAGAGTGTTGGGGTTATTAACGTCAGCTCAGGACCTGACCCGCAGGGGGAGGTTGTTCCTTCGCCCGTTACAGGTGTTCCTGAATCCCCACATCAGGGAGACGCGTTGTCGTCACGACATAGTCTTAACCCCAGACCTACATCGGTTCCTAGCTTGGTGGCGGGTAGACGAGAGTGTGTTCGCAGGAGTTCCACTTCGTCCTCGCCCCCCCTCAGCTCACCTGTTTGTAGACGCCTCCACCCAAGGGTGGGGAGCGCACATGAGTCACGAACAGGTGGCGGGAGTTTGGTCCCCATCAGAGCGGAACCTACACATCAACGTCCTCGAGTTGGACGCAGTACGTCTTGCCATTCAGCACTGGCAGGTCCCCTTGAGGGGCCAGTGCCTGCTAGTACACACGGACAGTTCGGCGGCTGCTTGGTCGATAAACAAGCAGGGGTCCACCAAGGCACAGTCTCTGCTACGCGTGTCACTCCAGCTCTTCGAGTTGGTGGACGAGGTGGACCTGGACATTCGAGCGGTCCACATTCCAGGTGCCAAGAACGTCTTGGCGGACGCGTTGTCACGTCCGGATGCCCCTCCCCCAACGGAGTGGCAACTGAATCCGGTGGTTTTCAGGGGGTTGTGTCTCCAGTTCGGCACCCCGCTGATAGATCTGTTCGCGACGTGTCTCAACCACCAATTGCAAACCTACATCTCCCCAGTGCCAGACCCGCTAGCGATGGGCTTAGACGCGCTCTCGTTAGGGTGGGAGGGGATGGACGCCTATGCTTTTCCGCCGCCGGCCATCCTCTCCCAAGTTGTAGCCAAGATAGGGGAAACTCGGATTCTTCGTCTCCTGCTGGTCGCCCCTTGGTGGCCAGCCCGGCCGTGGTTCGTTCCTCTCCGTCGGCTCTGTCGGCAGGAACCGGTTCCGATTCAGATACGGAGGGATCTGCTCATCAGCAGGCCAAGCGGAAGGTTACACGAGAACCCTCAGGTGTTCTCCCTTCACGCTTGGCTTGTATTAAAAGAGGGTTAAGGAGTAGTGGATACTCTAAGTGCGTCGCCAACGCAATAGCTACCTCGCATAGGAAAACCACTAGGAAGCTCTATGATTTCCAGTGGCAGGCCTTCGCCTCGTTCTGTGCTCAGAGGGATTTCATTCCGGCAGAGGCTTCAGTGCCTCAGGTTGCGGAGTACTTGGTGTACCTTCGCAACACTAGACATCTTAAGGCGTCGTCAATTAACACCAACATGTCGGCCATCCTGTCGGTTCTCAGGAAGAGATCGCCAGGATTGGATGTGTCGGTCCTCAAGGGCCTAATTAAGACCTTCCGTTCGGTGGACGGCAGGTCCAGGCTTCGCCCACCTGAATGGGACTTAGCCATTGTGCTCAACCACCTGCGCTCCGATAGGTATGAACCGCTCTCCGACGTGCCTCTCCTCCCTCTCACCATCAAGGTCATTTTTCTGGTGGCCATGGCCTCTGCAGCGCGGATTTCAGAGATCCATGCGTTGCAGGCGGACCTGCTACGTTTTGAGGTCAGGGAGGGGGGCTCCGCCTCGCTGGGGTTGGCTCCTGATTTTGTCTGTAAGAACCAAGCAGCGGATGAAGCGGGACGTACGTTCTCTATCCCAGCTCTGGGTTCGGACTCAGATGAGGTGGATCTCTCTTTGTGTCCAGTAAGAGCCTTAAGGGTGTACACGCAGCGTACCCGCAGGCTGAGGGATGGCAGGCGTCGTCTGTTCTTGCCTCACTCACCCAGGAGCACCAAGGAACTAGACAAGCGAGCGTTGGGGGTGTATCTAAGATCGGCGGTAATTGATGCGTACAAGGCCGCTGATTTGCCTCCGCCGTCGCGTTCCAATCCTCATGAGATCCGCGCAGTTTCAGCCACGATGGCGTATCACTGCAACATCGCGGTTTCGGATGTCATGGCAGGGTGTTTTTGGCGTTCATCAGAGATTTTCGCCAACCATTACCTGCGAGATGTCTCCACTGCTGATCTTGAAGGCATCTCTAGGCTGGGTCCACAGGTCTTCGCGCAGACGAAGGTGGTCCCCCCAACCAGACCAAGAAGGGGTCATCCTTCTTAGACGCGTTTGGGACTTATTGTAAATAAACAGGGGTTACATTGCTTACTCTCGTGTCTGTTGGTTTTTTCTTTAACTTCGTTTTGACCCCCCCCTCCCTGTTGGGGTTTGGGGGGCGGTATGTTGATCGGAAGTTGAGTGGCAGGGTTGTCTCTTCGATCCGCTTAGCGGTAGAGATGGTATCTCCCGGGCTGTGCCTTGTCCTCACCACAGGGTGGAGGACTCGTAGGTTAGCTTACACTCAGGGCTAGTCGCTGGTCTCGTCACTACCATGTATCTACTGACCCGCCTCCTTGCGGTGGGATTCTAGGCAAAGTAGGTCTAGTCAACAGATAGGTATTTAAATAATAGTACGTTTTTGATTAAACGTAATTATTTATACTTACCTGTTGACTAGACCTACGCTCTAGGCCCTCCCATCCTCCCCACTTGGTCTGTCTTGCCTTTGGGACTTTCGGAGAGTGATATGAACCGGTAGTGACGTCACGAGACCATCTAGACTTACCGGCCCTTGGATAAGGGATTTTACGCACCCCTCATCCATTCTTCAAGTTCGTCTGTATTAAGGTTGAAATAGCATTACCCCTGGGAGGTAAGGCAAAGTAGGTCTAGTCAACAGGTAAGTATAAATAATTACGTTTAATCAAAAACGTACTATTATAGATCTATCTCATGTTCTCGAAAAATAAACATAAATGGTGGCTGTTTTTATGAAGTAATCTCAAATGTCTGATCATTTCAAATAACTTAGTGATGATCATGTCTGACGAATAATTTCCTAGAAAAAACATGTATGGTGACTGTTTTATGAACTTATCTCAAATGTCTGTTTTGAGAATGTTAATTTCCAAATAACTTTACAGTGTTGATCACGTCTGTTGACAAATTGATGTTAGAGGGGTAACACGAAAACTAGGATTCTTATGTTGTCGTCAATGTTTTTATTTACTTTTTCCTATGTAAAACGAAAAGATTTGTTTCTTTAAAGAGTTCCTCTATGTGAGTGAGTGAGTGAAATTGCTATTGAAAAACAGAACACGGCACGAAGGCCGTAAAAACATCAGCGTATTATCACAAGTTGAATAAAAGCTGATAATGAAAAGTTAAAATTTACAATTTGTCAATAAGGTGTATAGCCTTCAAAAAATCTAAAACACGATGCTCACCGAAATGAGTAAAAACTTGATTGATTGAAATAGAAGGATAAAAAGTTTCCCTGATATGTACAGTGTCCCAACACTCACATAGAATGTGTTTGATTGTGAGAGGACACTGACAGGGTATACATACTGGGGGATCTTCCCCCTTTAAAAGATATGAGTGAGTAAGATGAGAGTGTCCAATACGACATCGTCGTAGGACACAAGCTTCCTGCCGGGTAAAAGATGATAGAGATTTGTAACCTAAATGAGGTTGAATAGTGTGAAGTTTGTTATGATGTTGTTGGTCCCATTGGGACTTCCAACGTTGTTTAATGTAAGATTTAATAGCAGGTTTGGAATCCGTATATGGAACTTTGGTAGGAGAAATATGTTTGAGGTTTAATGCTGATTTAGCAGCTGAGTCAGCTTTGTTGTTACCTCTTATACCCATATGGCTAGGAAGCCAGCAGAAGACGATGTCACATTGGAGACAAGAATTATGAAGTAATAAAATATCCCTGATAATTGGATGATCACTCTTACAGTTTTTAATTGCTTGTAGGCAAGAAAGTGAATCGGAAAAAATAATGTAATTATTAGGGGTTGAGTTTTTAATGTGATGGACGGCCTTAAGAATGGCCTTAGCTTCTGCAGTAAAGATGCTGCTGCCATCATGCAGCCTTGAAGCATATGTTGTTGAAGGAGTCACAGTTGCTGCTGCAACTGTGGGTCCATCTTTAGAACCGTCAGTGTAAATTGGTTTATAATCTGCGAAAAAATTACGAAGTTAAAAAAATGCCTGTCGAAATATTAATTGGTCTGTATTTGATTTTTTATGAGTAGATAGAGAGAGGTTTACACGGGGCCTCACCAGCTGCCATGGCGGAGTGGCAAGCAGACCGTGCTCTGCTATTGTTGTTAGGTCAATATCACAATCTTCAACATGTTGTTGAAGTCTGATACCGAGTGGTGGAATTGCTTTAGGTTTTGAGTTATACAACTGCTGGTATTCAGGATTGAATACGCAGTTGTATGCAGGATTTGAAGGGTTTGATTTTAATTTGGTTATATATTGAAGTGCTAGCTTGATGCGCCGATCTTCAAGAGATGGCTCATCAGCTTCAACGTAAAGGCTTTCAACTGGTGAAGTTCTGAAGGCCCCAAGGCAAAGCCTGAGACCCTGATGGTGGATTGTATCTAGCATTTTGATATATGAGGGGCGGGCAGATCCATATATTATGGATCCATAATCCAGTTTGGAGCGGATGAGTGATCGATAGAGATGAAGAAGAGTTTCTTCATCTCCACCCCATTTATTGTTTGAAACGACCTTTAAAAGGTCTAATGCCTTTAAGCATTTAGCTTTTAGATTTTTAAGATGAGGAATAAAAGAAAGTTTACTATCAAAAGTGAGACCAAGAAACTTGGCCTCAGGAACGACTTTAATTGGAGTTTTATCAAGGAATAATTCTGGATCTTTGTGCATTTTGCGCATATTGCAAAAATGCACACATGATGTTTTAGCTTTGGAAAATTTTAAGCCGTTTTCCAACGACCATTGATGGATTTTATTGAGGCAGAGTTGCAATTGGCGCTCGATTGATGGCATATTTTTGCCTCTGCAGGAAACTCCAAAATCGTCAACAAAAAGTGAACCATCTGTATGGTCATTTAAGACTTTAGCCAAGCTGTTGATTTTGATGCTAAATAATGTGACAGATAAAATGCTACCTTGTGGGACACCCATTTCTTGATCAAAGAAATCAGAAAGGGTGGAACCCACGCGCACTTTAAATTGGCGGTCATGTAAAAAATTGGATATAAAATGAGGCATACGACCTCGCAAGCCAAATTCAAATAAATCTTTTAGGATGCCATGCTTCCATGTAGTGTCGTAAGCTTTTTCTAAATCGAAAAAGATAGACACAGCATGTTGTTTGTTAATAAATGCATCACGAATAAATGATTCTAAACGAACAAGATGATCAGTGGTACTGCGTTGTTTGCGGAAACCACATTGAATATCAGTTAGTAATTTATTAGTTTCCAAGTACCAAACTAGACGATCATTGATCATCCGTTCCATAGTTTTACATACACAACTTGTTAAGGCTATAGGACGGTAGTTGGAAGGGTCTGTGTGATCCTTCCCAGGTTTTGGGATAGGCACAATAGTAGCATTGTGCCAACAAGATGGAAATTCACCTGATTCCCATATATGATTAAATACCTGAAGTAGAACTTCAAGGCAAGGTTCCGGTAAATGTTTTAGAAGTTGATAATGGATTTCATCAGGGCCGGAAGCTGTATCATGAGCTTTAGAAAGTGCAGTTTTGAGCTCCGACAAGGAGAAGTGTTCATTATAATCTTCTCCATTGTCAGATTTGAAATTAAGTGGTCGTTTTTCCTGTACCTTTTGGTACTTTTGGAAAGCAGGGACATAATTTGCAGATGAAGAATTTTTAGAGATTGTTTCAGCCAACTTATTGGCAATATCAGATTTTGATGTGAGAAGGTCATCATTGACCTTAAGATGTTTTATTGTAGATTTAGAACCTTTGCCTTTAATTCTACTTATCATATTCCAGACTTTGCTCGAGAATAGAATTAAAATAAATTATAGATCTATCTCATGTTCTCGAAAAATAAACATAACTGGTGGCTGTTTTTATGAAGTAATCTCAAATGTCTGATCATTTCAAATAACTTAGTGATGATCATGTCTGACGAATAATTTCCTAGAAAAAACATGTATGGTGACTGTTTTATGAACTTATCTCAAATGTCTGTTTTGAGAATGTTAATTTCCAAATAACTTTACAGTGTTGATCACGTCTGTTGACAAATTGATGTTAGAGGGGTAACACGAAAACTAGGATTCTTATGTTGTCGTCAATGTTTTTATTTACTTTGTCCTATGTAAAACGAAAAGATTTGTTTCTTTAAAGAGTTCCTCTATGTAACAATACTTCTAGTCAAATAATGACACAAAAGAAAATATTGAATTGAATTGAACATAACACAGCATTTTGTTTTAATTAATATTTTCGTTAACGAGTTCGACATTTTGTTATTACTCACTCACGTTATCGAAATTGTGGAATTGTAAAATTAAAACGGAAGAAGATTCGTTTCCGTTTTTGTTAACCTTTATCTATACTAAATCAGAGTTCGTTTTATCTTGTTTCCAATTTTGAGTATAAAGAACTTGAATCTTATATTTTTAGCTCATCAGGCCTGAAAGGCCCGATGGGCTTATGGCATGGCATGGTGTCCGGCGTCCGTCCATCCGTCCGTCCGTCCATCCGTCCGTCCGTCCGTCCGTAAACTTTTCGCTTTTTCGACTTCTTCTCCAGAACCAATGACTCCACAGAGCTGAAATTTTATGAGCAGACTCCTTGGCCCATGGGGATTCTAAATTGTAGATCTCGTGACCCCATGACCCCAAATGGGGTCACAGGGGTCACATCCTTAAAAACCTATTTTCATCTTCTTCTCCAGTTCCAAACGGTCTAGAGAGCTGAAAAGTTGTGTGCATACTCCTTGACCAATGGGGATTCTAAATTGTAGATTTCGTGACCCCATGACCCCAAATGGGGTTACAGAGGTCACATCCTTAGAAACCTATTATCATCTTCTTCTCAAGTTCCAAAAGGTCTAGAGAGCTGAAAAGTTGTGTGCAGACTCCTTGGCCAATGGGGATTCTAAATTGTAGATTTCGTGACACTGTGACCCCATTTGGGGTCAATGGGGTCACATCGCTAAAAACCTATTTTCATCTTCTTCTCCAGTTCCAAAAGGTCTAGAGAGCTGAAAAGTTGTGTGCAGACTCCTTGGCCCATTGGGATTCTAAATTGTAGATTTCGTGACCCCATGACCCCAAATGGGGTCACAGGGGTCACATCCTTAAAAACCTACTATCATCTACTCCTCAAGTTCCAAAAGGTCTAGAGAGCTGAAAAGTTGTGTGCAGACTCCTTGGCCAATGGGGATTCTAAATTGTAGATTTCGTGACCCGGTGACCCCAAATGGGGTCACAGAGGTCACAACCCAAACAAACTATTTTCGTCTTCTTCTCCAGTTCCAAAAGGTCTAGAGAGCTGAAAAGTTGTGTAGAGACTCTTTGGTCAAAGGTGATTCTTAATTTTAGGATTGGTGACGTTGTGACTCCAAATACAGGTCACGGGTCATGATCTAAAAACCTATTTTTTGCTTGTTAACATTGTATTACTTGAGATAACTTAGATATACAACCTTAGATAATAAAGAAAATCCTGATGAGCTACAGAGCCCATGGCTCTATTTTTAAATTTGTTGCTGAAAATTAATGGTTTGTGTCACATTTGAAATAATAAATGTCCAAAATTTATATTGTCTCTTATGTTATCATTTGGAGTGAGTGAGTGAGTTATTGTTTAACGCCGCTTCGGCAGTATTGCAGCCATTAGCGGCGAGTTATCATTTGGAGAAAGAAATCATGAATTTTTTTCATGCAGATTGTTTTCCTCCTCAGTGTTTTTGACCATTGTATTTTCTTTTAACTAATAGAATTTGGAAAGCTCTGGAAGAGGACTCAACCTCGTAGTTATATTTGCCACGCCAAACCAGAAGAACCTGATCTTATGGAGATTTTATGTAACAATTCGTCTTATTCTCTTTATTAATGTTTCAATCTATTTTGATATGATTTTTTAATTTTCTCTTTTGGGCCTGAATCTTTAGATTTTGTTTCCAGTGAGTTATATAACCCATTATGCTCCAGATGTTTTAAAAATATTTTCGAAAACGAATTGATGATAATTTTTCCCAAAGTGTTTTGTATAATATATATCTACATACGTGTTCTACAGGCACCTCTACTATGGTTGACACATCCCCGACAGAGTCTAGTGAGTTATTCTCTTTTGATTTACTTGTCATTTAAAAATCATTTCTTTAAAACGAATTGATGTCAATTTTTCCTTAAATGTTTTGTATAATATATCTACATACCTCTTCTACAGGAACCTACTATCATCAAGACGACAACATCCAAGGCGACACCTAAGGCGTCATTAGTGAGAGAGTCTTCAAAGCAGCCAGCTTCATCGGCAATGTGTAAGAATGTTGACAAGAACAAGTTTGAACAAATACTCTACGATTGTCACAGACTTTTCGTATTTAAATGAAATTTAATAACAGCAATTCTCAGAAAGACATTTCCAAAAATTCAATAAAGTTGAGTTATTATTATTATTATTATTATTAGTAGTAGTAGTAGTAGTAGTAGTAGTAGTAGTAGTAGTAGTAGTAGTAGTAGTAGTAGTAGTAGTAGTAGTAGTAGTAGTAGTAGTAGTAGAACAATTTCATAAGATAATATTCTGTAGAGAGAATGATGTTTTTCGATAGAAGTTGTCATTGTATTATTTTATTGCTCTTCAAGTGTTGTAGCTTTTGTATTTTCTATTTTTAACGTTTTGTTCAGCTTCCACACAGACAATGACGAATTTGATGGAACATAGCTCTTCCGTTCTCAGTTATGTTATGTATGTAAGATAAACATTTCTAGACAGATACTTATCATTGTACTTATCAAATGTAGATTCCTATTCTCAGTTAAAATGGAGTATATTTAGAGTTTTTAGATTTATCAGCTTGTGAATGTTTTGTGTTATGATTCTTCATGAATGTGTATAACAGTTCTCCGCGAAGTCAGTTCAATTCTTGGTTTGATGGTGGGTATTTTATTTCTCATCATCGCATGTTTCACCCTAATGGCCATCAGGAAATTCTGTTTACCACGACGACGTCCACTACAGAGGCACGCTGCATCCTTGGAGCTGACGGACTCCACAATAGTTCCGTTGACATCTACACCACTGTCCTCCGCCTCCACATCGCAGCCTGCCTCCGCAACCGCATCGCAGCCATCCTCCACCACAGCATCGCAGCCGTCCTCCGTCATCGCATCGCAGCTGTCCACCGCCACCGCATTGCAGCCATCAACCACCACCACCACCACCACCTCCTCGCAACCAACCACATCAACAGCAAAGAGGTACTTCACCAGACAGGTGAAACGACAGCTCGAAACTGAGTTTTAGTAAAATATATGTGATAATGATAATCGCATTTTTAAATTATTGATGATTCGTTATTGATATTTGTTAATTTTGTTTTTGTGATACAGTAATACTGTGACAATGTTTTTATTTATTTTTATTTTTTTCAAATCAACAGGAATTTTATTTTAATAAATTTTAGAAAAACATTGTTCCAATTGTGATACATTTTCATGTTTATTTGTAGCTTTTCATCTTTATCATTTTTAGAAATATGTAACTCTCATTTGATTTTCATAAAAAAAAATGTTTTACAAAAAATAAAGAACTTTATAAACACTTCTAAAATATGTAACTTTCTCGTTTTGTTTCCGTAATATCTATTTCTTTTTAACAATAAATAACTTATATTAAACACTTTTCTAAATAGTTTTGTCCCCTCAGTATGTTAAGAATTCTATATCATCATAAATTATTTCCAAATAAATATTTTTTTTCAGTTCATATTTTTGACATACAGTTTGAAGTTTGTTTCATTTTGTTTTTTTAAAAAAGAACCTTTTTGTTTCATTTTAATACAATGTCAATGAAAATCTTTTCAAAATCAATATTATTTTTATTTTAAGATTGTCACTATTTCAGTTTCTGTTAAGACCAAAAAAACGAGAGAAAAACATAAGTTTATTAAGTTACCAACATTTTCAGCATATATTTTAATCATTTAAATGAACCCCTTGTGGTATCTTCCGCTGTGATTTATGAAACACTTTTGTGATAAGTTATTCCATTTTTTACAAGTCCATACTAACTATGATATTTTGTAATAAAAAATCAGGTCTCTTGATAATTTGGTTGATTAGTTTTTTTTAGAAAAAGCTTCGGTATTGGAAACTTAATTTTGTATCCCAAAATTTAATCTGTAAGTTCTTGATACGAAAAAGATTTTGGTCAAATTTCCCACCTGGTTTTATCTAAGCGATGAGCTTCCAGTACAGAAATACAACTTCTCAAAGGAAGTTCTGAAAACAGCCATGCCTTTTTGTCAAAAGGTCAAAGGAAGAAAATGGGAATGCGATTGATTTTTTAAGTCTTTATTTCTCTACAAAGTCTTACAGGTTTCTTATTAGTCAGTCTCCACTGATATCAAATTTATGTGGTCCAGAATTACTCTAACCAATCAACATCGGAAATGAAAAAACTTTTATGATAGGAAAGTCCAATGAAAATGTGTTAACGTTGAACTTAAAAGACCGATACAGTCATTCTCCACTCACAATTTTTGGAACTTTCTACACTGCTAAAACTATGAACACCGCTTTTAACATGTCTGTTGAGATAACCGAGCAGGTTAGTGCGAGCGTGAAACTGTTTGAAAATACTGGTAAAGTATATGTTTTCCTCAGCAAGAGGAGGGGGAAAGTACGAAAGCCTGTTACCGCCAAATTCGAAAGAGAAAACAATATTTTAATCTCGTAATTACGAGTTTAAATTTCGTAATTACGACTTTCTAACTCGTAATTACGAGTTTTAATCTCATAATTACGACTTTATGATATTGTAATTACGACTTTCTTTCTCGTAAGTACGAGTTTTAATGTTTTCTTTATTTCAGCAGCATCCTATCAGTCGGCAACCTCGAGGCGTCCAACATCTCATCAACCTCCTCCTTATCATCATTTTCAGAGCAACCAGGGACAGACGCCTATCCTCACTCTTCCGCTCGCCTACCAGCCTTCTTAATCCTGGAGCTCCCCGAGACAGGAGACGTGTAAGTAAAGCATATGATATTTAACTTTTAATCTTTTTCCCTAAAGAGATATGAATTGAGGAAAATAATAAATGATTTTTTTGCTTTATTAATTGTCATCAATAGTATTGAAATAAAACAATTTTACCTTTTGTAAATATTATTTCAAACATCAATCTTACTTTAAATCAAAGGAAGTTTTCTATTTTTGAAATTAAAGATATGAATTATCGAGAATGAAACATTTATTATGTTTTTCTTTATTTCAGCTTCATCTGTGTCAGCAGCAACTCCAGCGCAGTCGGATGAGAGAAGAGTCGTCTTCGCCGAAGACTACGACTGCGGTTTTGATGCTGACACAGCATAAATATTATATGAGAAAATTGCTCCATTGCTTTTTTATATTGTTGAGTTTGTAGATGAGATAAGAGATTGCCTGATACTTTCACTCCAAGTCCTCTTGGAACGAAACCTATCAAAGACAGAGTGTCTAAGACATTAGTTGTGGAAACTGAATACACGATCCTTTCGTAATAGGGTTTTTGAAATGTATAAAGGACAAAGTTTCAAAGAAGTTATTTCGGTTATCTATTATTAGTTTATTATTAGTGTAAAAAAAACAAAAAAGGAAATCCACGTTTATGTTTCCACAAACATTCTTAGGCAAACCATCTTCTGAATCAGATTGAAAAACACATGCAGGGGAATGGCAAACTTGATAAAAACTGGTTCATTAATTTTTTTGAAGTTCACTATCAATATTAAGGGACAATGATTAATTTTAAAATTCAAATTTTGATTTTAAAAAATGAACCTTGGATATGTAAATTGTCAAGGGAATCTAACACTTAGCTACAGATTAAACACCTTGAAGTTTTTACGAAAAGGAGCTGCAGCATGTTGTCAACTCAAATAAAGGGGGTGGAATTTTTTTTTTTTTTAAATAATCCTCGAATATTGATACACACACTTCAGAAAAGCAAAATGAGAATTAGAAAACGAGCTTAAAATGCGCTTCAGTTTATCTTTTAGAAAAGTCGGATTTAAGTTTTAAATCGCTTTCAACAAATACTTCAATTACACTACTACACGAACAAAACACATCACATAAAAATCAACATTGTGTTGTAAATCTGTGAGATTTTTTGATAATGTTCATAGCTAAAATACTGGTCTAGGGGAGATAATCTGTCTGTGACACGAAGTTGGTTAATATTTCAATCATGCTCCAAATACCGTCCATCTCCCATAAGGTCAGTCAATCCCTCTCTCGGAGCAGGGGATACCAAGGCAACCAGTGTGAACTCTTAATACTTTATTTAATCCAACAGTGATTTTCTCTCTGGTGTACATCATTTCATGCACGAGTGCTCTCCTCTCCCTCTCAGTCTCTCACCCGACCTCGAGCTGAAATTAGGGACATCGCGACGATTTCCAAACTCACAAACGCTGGGATAAATTGTTCTGAAATACGTGGCGGATAATACCCCTTATCACTATGAAGTCATTGCATACCTTATTGGGTGTTGAATCCCAACATGGAGCTAGCATGTGAAAAAGAGTTTCAAAACAATGCCTGAAATGCCCTTCCGGCTCTATTCCGGAAATGCTAACTATAAGGTGTTGTGTAAAATCCGAACTCGGTGACGAAACGAAATGACTTGAGTCAACTTTGGTATATACCATAATTCATTTTGCTATAAAAATGTTCAAATTGACTATACAGTGGCGTACCACTTACATTCCTTCCTTAACAATTATCAAATCCCACAGCCATACATGTCACAATATCATCAATTTTATTTGGTTGATTCAAATGATGAACTTTTTTGAAATCATCTAAACATTTTGGAAATACTTACATCACACAAATTTACATATTCTAAGAATTATTGCAATTCGAGAACGAAACGCTTATCAAACTGTATTTATTTATAAATATTGTTTAATTTACATGGCTCCTCAACAACGAACAACAACAAACGAACGCCCGTTGTTTGTTTTGACAGTGTAAAAGCCCACCAGCGTATATTAAATTCAAGGCGCTTCCGCAATATTGGCACTGCATTTATATTACAGTGTTACATGACGCCGTCTAGAAGCTCACAGGACAGCATGTGATAGCTATTACACGCTGAACAGTCTGCAATTCGAACGTGTGTCAACACATGAACACACTATAGCCTTGGACTCGCTTCTTATTGTACCAGCCGCCATTTCTATTCGCCTGGATGTCACTGCATATGAAAATAGGGGAAAATAAAGTATATCACACTGTAATAAGAACAACAAAGACAATCACATCTTGTAAAGTATGTTTCCGATAAAGTGATGAAAAATTATTACACATACTTTTGGTTTCAAGTGTAAAAAGCACAATTGTTACCCTTTATTATCCTCACATTTACCTTCATCCCATAGAGGCGCACATAAAATCTCATTTAAGGGAATTATGAGTTCCATGTCATTCATTTTGTGGAATCCGGAAGTAAATCGACATTAGTCAAATTGTTACAAAATCTGGAAAGTAGACGCCGTGGCGATTTCTCATACAATGAATAAATAATATAGTATTCATTATAATGTACACAAAGCCTTCATTTTGCCGCTAGGTTTCGACTTTACGAAAAATGAAATAAAAACACAAATTATGCTAATCAGGCAAATCAGATGAAATGTCACCCAATGAAATAGAGAGTAATCAGTAACTCCGTATAAAATAAATGAACAAAAACTTTATTTACTCATCTTTCTTGGATCGAAGCAGTCGAAGGATCTTCCCAAAAAATAAGAAAAATTCCGAAGTGAGCAAACATTTTATTTCACGATAGGTTTTATAGCCGAAGGTACGGCAATATGCACGTGCAAATCGAGACATTCTGCGAACAGGTAAACCACGTGACCATACCCGATCTGTCATTTCAGTTGGATCGTCTTGCCGGTATGTACCTTGTTCGCGAGCTCCCTACTGAAATTAAATAAATTTCTTCAATGCTTTCCTGCTACTACGACGAGTAAAGAGGGGCAGTGTTTATTATGCTTAACCCTTTCACGCTAAGAATACGAAATGATAACAGATTGTCGGTTCACCATCGCTAGCATCGAACTTCGAAGGGTGAAAGGGTTAATATTTCATGCTCCAAATACTACCATTCATTCATAAAACGAAATCCCTTCAGAATTCTATTCACACTCGAGTAGGTCTGGAGGCGAAACCATTGTTGTCCCCCGCCGCAACGCGGAACGGGGGACTATGTATTCAGCGGCGTCCGTACGTCCGTCCGTCCGTCCGTAAGTCAAATTAGTAGTAAACTGTGTTGCTCTCTCTTACCGACACCACGTTACGCCTAATTACATCTAAATTATACGCTTAATTACATCTCAAATTATACATCTCTTTACTATAAGAATTGACATACTTGATTGAATACTGAAACGAAAGAGTATAGTTAGGTTCTTCATGACCGCTGTCTCTCAAATTATACATCTCCTTACTATAAGAATTGACATGACCGCTGTCTATATAATTAGTTCATAGGGTATATAATTACATTCATTATAACAACAACGTTTTGTTCAAATGGTCATCTTCACGATCGAAACGAAAAGATGTCCGAGAGTTTATCTCGGTACGTGGGAAGATGAGAAAAAGGAAGCTAACAATATACGTTAAATTACATCTCAACAGGGGATTTACTCCTCTCAAACATATCAATGCATCAGTCGAGCAAAATCGTAGATAATTCTTCAAATCGAGTGATAATGTGTTGCTCTCTCTTACCGACACCACGTCACACCTGAGTCTTACTTGGTTTTGAAATTTATCTCTAATTTGAAATGGCTAATTCAAACAAATCTTCCTTTTTTCAAAGTTTGGGTTTAATCGAGATATCGGAAGTTACCCCTTCAAATCGACCTTATTCAGTAACACAGAATGATAAACTATTTAATGAGGAGGATATCATGAACTCTAATATGTTTAGGATATTTAATTCTTTACCTTCTCTAGTACCTCCCAATAAGGTTAAACGCAGGAGCAAAAAACGAAGGAAGTTGAGGAATTGTCATACTTTAAATAGAGCAAAAAGTGTTCTCTCTTCACGAAGAGAGAAACAGAAGAAGGAAAGAGAGTTACGATATTTGAGGAGTGAGAGGAAGGAGGAATATACACGGACGGACAAGGAAAAAGACTTGAGATACGAGAGGAAAGAGGAATATACACGGACGGGGTCACCTCTACGCACCACTCTTGTGGTATTGTTAAAGCCTCTGACTTCAGGAGAGTTTATTTACTTGTGAGTATTAATATTAATTAACTTTGATCATATTTTAAGTTGTGAATCACCAAGCGACAAACAAGGTAAGTACCACATTCGCTACTCAAATATCCAACTTGAACGCGATTTATTAGATATTAACCAATGCTTGACTTATTATAATTATGGTTGTTGTGACTCGCTAGTAACCTCTCTCGATAATACGTGTGACAAGATGCTCAACGCGTAAATAAACTATCTATGTGCTTACGGGTGTATACGCATCACTTGCGCGCCTTGCTTTGGGTGGGAGGGATTATCTATGGGCCGTGTTCGCTCCGATCGACCTCTTTGGATTTGCCCTGCTTGCCTTCAAATAAATGAGTATTGTTTTTGCGATCTACACTCAACATGTTCCAATTGTGATGAAGTGGAAGAATCTTGTCTATGTTGCAAGTTTTGGAGAGTGAACCTTGCAGAAAACTGTGATTGCCTCTACCTATATGACGAGGATATTTGTATCTATAAAGGATGTACTAGAGCTCTCTATCAGGAAGGTTGCCTATGCATTCCTCGATATCGTTTCGATTTTGATATCTGTGAATTGTGTGAATATTTGGTTATAATCTGTAAATGCAACAGTTGTTATTATTGTGGACATACCTATATAATCACCAAGCGATGTTTATGAGATGCGCCTCCTGAGGATATAAGATACTATTTCCCAGGATAGGAAGATTAATGATGGATCCTATTGGATTATTTCTGTGGACAGACTGATATCTGCGGGGAAGTCTACCTTAGTTAATTCTTTGTATGAACAATATGGATATTCTGATTTCTTTAAAGGAATCAATTAATCTTTTAGAACCAGTTGAATTTTTTAAACATTTTAAATCTGAAGATGGAAAAGAATAGAACCCATTATCAGTTTTTTATGAGAATATGCCTGAAAATGCTGCTGCATTTCAGTTACATGTACTAGATAGTTTTGTAAAACAATATTCACAGATCCCATCAACCCCGTATAGGTATCTACTTATTGAAAGGGGCATGCACTCTAATGTTGTATTTACAAAAACCCTTCACAGTATTGGTCACATAAGCGAATTCACGAAGGATTACATTGTTTCAAAAGTATATAATGTGATGACTACTCCTGAATTTTCAGGATTTCAACCTCAATTAATTTTTTTCTTGGACACTCCCATTGGATTAGGTATTGAAAGAAAGGAAAAACGTCAAAGAGTGGAAGAACAAAATGTGCAATATTTTGCAAACTATCAGGAAAAGTTTAGGATTAATTATATGGAATATTTAGACCAGTTTAAATACAGACATGGAGAGGAATCCCTTTACATAAGCAAGGAAACTGATTTTAAAAAACTTACTTTGGAATTGTTTTCTTTGTTGAGCCTCACCTTTTAGAAATAGTTGAAGTTTGCGAGCTAAGGAAATATTATGATAAATATATATTTATTGACGCTACCTGTCCTTTCAAACCACTGCATTCAAACTAGACAGCATACGCCGTGTTCCTAAACAAGTGCAGCTCACTATCTGTACCGTACGCCGGATAGTGCGACCCGTTTCTAAACAAGCACGGCTGTACATTGACCCCTGCATCATCTTGGACTTGGATGATGACAGCTTACTTGCCCTGCATATGTTAAACTAATATAATATATACTTGCTCTGGTTAAGCTCTTATTTAGTTTAAATGTGAAAGATTATATTATCTTAATACTAATTTGTTATTGTGTACAATAACAAGCTGTGATAGGATTAACACGTTAATATACCTCTCATGAGATAAATATAATGAGACTAGTTTTTTGGAGGCATTATCACGTGAGCATCTAACAGGAAGCCATCAACATGAAGGGGGTGTTTCTTGGGATAATTTCAATAATTCTCATCATCTCTAGCAAACCTCGGCGTACTGTTCTTTCCCCGATGGCGACTATGACTACATGAAATGCGACGTCATCGATCCAACCCGCTTTTACGAAGAGCGAGGCATCTCACATCTCGTATAGCCAGCGGTTGTCCGCCTGGAGGGGGCAGGATGGTGGAGGGCTCCCATTGAAATCAGCGGGGACATGTTCCCAAACCTAGACTTCGTCACTATCACCGAGACTGATCTCAACTTTGATAAAGAGGGAATGTCAGTGATATACTCTCTCCAAATATCAGTTACCTTGTTCTCATCAACACTTTCATAAATATCATCTAAATGTGAATGATTGAGAATGCCATTGTAAAGCGTAATGATATGTCCGGCAATGATTTTTGCATAGGCAAAAGATAATAACTCCTCAAGATGAGATAATATATACGAGTTATCCACTTCATCGGTAATGAGTTGTTGACTGAGTTTATCTCGGTACGTGGGAAGATGAGAAAAAGGAAGCTAACTATATACGTTAAATTACATCTCAACAGGGGATTTACTCCTCTCAAACATATCAATGCATCAGTCGAGCAAAATCGTAGATAATTCTTCAAATCGAGTGATAATGTGTTGCTCTCTCTTACCGACACCACGTCACACCTGAGTCTTACTTGGTTTTGAAATTTATCTCTAATTTGAAATGGCTAATTCAAACAAATCTTCCTTTTTTCAAAGTTTGGGTTTAATCGAGATATCGGAAGTTACCCCTTCAAATCGACCTTATTCAGTAACACAGAATGATAAACTATTTAATGAGGAGGATATCATGAACTCTAATATGTTTAGGATATTTAATTCTTTACCTTCTCTAGTACCTCCCAATAAGGTTAAACGCAGGAGCAAAAAACGAAGGAAGTTGAGGAATTGTCATACTTTAAATAGAGCAAAAAGTGTTCTCTCTTCACGAAGAGAGAAACAGAAGAAGGAAAGAGAGTTACGATATTTGAGGAGTGAGAGGAAGGAGGAATATACACGGACGCACAAGGAAAAAGACTTGAGATACGAGAGGAAAGAGGAATATACACGGACGGAGTCACCTCTACGCACCACTCTTGTGGTATTGTTAAAGCCTCTGACTTCAGGAGAGTTAATTTACTTGTGAGTATTAATATTAATTAACTTTGATCATATTTTAAGTTGTGAATCACCAAGCGACAAACAAGGTAAGTACCACATTCGCTACTCAAATATCCAACTTGAACGCGATTTATTAGATATTAACCAATGCTTGACTTATTATAATTATGGTTGTTGTGACTCGCTAGTAACCTCTCTCGATAATACGTGTGACAAGATGCTCAACGCGTAAATAAACTATCTATGTGCTACGGGTGTATACGCATCACTTGCGCGCCTTGCTTTGGGTGGGAGGGATTATCTATGGGCCGTGTTCGCTCCGATCGACCTCTTTGGATTTGCCCTGCTTGCCTTCAAATAAATGAGTATTGTTTTTGCGATCTACACTCAACATGTTCCAATTGTGATGAAGTGGAAGAATCTTGTCAATGTTGCAAGTTTTGGAGAGTGAACCTTGCAGAAAACTGTGATTGCCTCTACCTATATGACGAGGATATTTGTATCTATAAAGGATGTACTAGAGCTCTCTATCAGGAAGGTTGCCTATGCATTCCTCGATATCGTTTCGATTTTGATATCTGTGAATTGTGTGAATATTTGGTTATAAACTGTAAATGCAACAGTTGTTATTATTGTGGACATACCTATATAATCACCAAGCGATGTTTATGAGATGCGCCTCCTGAGGATATAAGATACTATTTCCCAGGATAGGAAGATTAATGATGGATCCTATTGGATTATTTCTGTGGACAGACTGATATCTGCGGGGAAGTCTACCTTAGTTAATTCTTTGTATGAACAATATGGATATTCTGATTTCTTTAAAGGAATCAATTAATCTTTTAGAACCAGTTGAATTTTTTAAACATTTTAAATCTGAAGATGGAAAAGAATAGAACCCATTATCAGTTTTTTATGAGAATATGCCTGAAAATGCTGCTGCATTTCAGTTACATGTACTAGATAGTTTTGTAAAACAATATTCACAGATCCCATCAACCCCGTATAGGTCTCTACTTATTGAAAGGGGCATGCACTCTAATGTTGTATTTACAAAAACCCTTCACAGTATTGGTCACATAAGCGAATTCACGAAGGATTACATTGTTTCAAAAGTATATAATGTGATGACTACTCCTGAATTTTCAGGATTTCAACCTCAATCAATTTTTTTCTTGGACACTCCCATTGGATTAGGTATTGAAAGAAAGGAAAAACGTCAAAGAGTGGAAGAACAAAATGTGCAATATTTTGCAAACTATCAGGAAAAGTTTAGGATTAATTATATGGAATATTTAGACCAGTTTAAATACAGACATGGAGAGGAATCCCTTTACATAAGCAAGGAAACTGATTTTAAAAAACTTACTTTGGAATTGTTTTCTTTGTTGAGCCTCACCTTTTAGAAATAGTTGAAGTTTGCGAGCTAAGGAAATATTATGATAAATATATATTTATTGACGCTACCTGTCCTTTCAAACCACTGCATTCAAACTAGACAGCATACGCCGTGTTCCTAAACAAGTGCAGCTCACTATCTGTACCGTACGCCGGATAGTGCGACCCGTTTCTAAACAAGCACGGCTGTACATTGACCCCTGCATCATCAATACGACTTGGATGATGACAGCTTACTTGCCCTGCATATGTTAAACTAATATAATATATACTTGCTCTGGTTAAGCTCTTATTTAGTTTAAATGTGAAAGATTATATTATCTTAATACTAATTTGTTATTGTGTACAATAACAAGCTGTGATAGGATTAACACGTTAATATACCTCTCATGAGATAAATATAATGAGACTAGTTTTTTGGAGGCATTATCACGTGAGCATCTAACAGGAAGCCATCAACATGAAGGGGGTGTTTCTTGGGATAATTTCAATAATTCTCATCATCTCTAGCAAACCTCGGCGTACTGTTCTTTCCCCGATGGCGACTATGACTACATGAAATGCGACGTCATCGATCCAACCCGCTTTTACGAAGAGCGAGGCATCTCACATCTCGTATGGCCAGCGGTTGTCCGCCTGGAGGGGGCAGGATGGTGGAGGGCTCCCATTGAAATCAGCGGGGACATGTTCCCAAACCTAGACTTCGTCACTATCACCGAGACTGATCTCAACTTTGATAAAGAGGGAATGTCAGTGATATACTCTCTCCAAATATCAGTTACCTTGTTCTCATCAACACTTTCATAAATATCATCTAAATGTGAATGATTGAGAATGCCATTGTAAAGCGTAATGATATGTCCGGCAATGATTTTTGCATAGGCAAAAGATAATAACTCCTCAAGATGAGATAATATATACGAGTTATCCACTTCATCGGTAATGAGTTGTTGACTGAGTTTATCTCGGTACGTGGGAAGATGAGAAAAAGGAAGCTAACTATATACGTTAAATTACATCTCAACAGGGGATTTACTCCTCTCAAACATATCAATGCATCAGTCGAGCAAAATCGTAGATAATTCTTCAAATCGAGTGATAATGTGTTGCTCTCTCTTACTGACACCACGTCACACCTGAGTCTTACTTGGTTTTGAAATTTATCTCTAATTTGAAATGGCTAATTCAAACAAATCTTCCTTTTTTCAAAGTTTGGGTTTAATCGAGATATCGGAAGTTACCCCTTCAAATCGACCTTATTCAGTAACACAGAATGATAAACTATTTAATGAGGAGGATATCATGAACTCTAATATGTTTAGGATATTTAATTCTTTACCTTCTCTAGTACCTCCCAATAAGGTTAAACGCAGGAGCAAAAAACGAAGGAAGTTGAGGAATTGTCATACTTTAAATAGAGCAAAAAGTGTTCTCTCTTCACGAAGAGAGAAACAGAAGAAGGAAAGAGAGTTACGATATTTGAGGAGTGAGAGGAAGGAGGAATATACACGGACGCACAAGGAAAAAGACTTGAGATACGAGAGGAAAGAGGAATATACACGGACGGAGTCACCTCTACGCACCACTCTTGTGGTATTGTTAAAGCCTCTGACTTCAGGAGAGTTAATTTACTTGTGAGTATTAATATTAATTAACTTTGATCATATTTTAAGTTGTGAATCACCAAGTGACAAACAAGGTAAGTACCACATTCGCTACTCAAATATCCAACTTGAACGCGATTTATTAGATATTAACCAATGCTTGACTTATTATAATTATGGTTGTTGTGACTCGCTAGTAACCTCTCTCGATAATACGTGTGACAAGATGCTCAACGCGTAAATAAACTATCTATGTGCTGACGGGTGTATACGCATCACTTGCGCGCCTTGCTTTGGGTGGGAGGGATTATCTATGGGCCGTGTTCGCTCCGATCGACCTCTTTGGATTTGCCCTGCTTGCCTTCAAATAAATGAGTATTGTTTTTGCGATCTACACTCAACATGTTCCAATTGTGATGAAGTGGAAGAATCTTGTCTATGTTGCAAGTTTTGGAGAGTGAACCTTGCAGAAAACTGTGATTGCCTCTACCTATATGACGAGGATATTTGTATCTATAAAGGATGTACTAGAGCTCTCTATCAGGAAGGTTGCCTATGCATTCCTCGATATCGTTTCGATTTTGATATCTGTGAATTGTGTGAATATTTGGTTATAAACTGTAAATGCAACAGTTGTTATTATTGTGGACATACCTATATAATCACCAAGCGATGTTTATGAGATGCGCCTCCTGAGGATATAAGATACTATTTCCCAGGATAGGAAGATTAATGATGGATCCTATTGGATTATTTCTGTGGACAGACTGATATCTGCGGGGAAGTCTACCTTAGTTAATTCTTTGTATGAACAATATGGATATTCTGATTTCTTTAAAGGAATCAATTAATCTTTTAGAACCAGTTGAATTTTTTAAACATTTTAAATCTGAAGATGGAAAAGAATAGAACCCATTATCAGTTTTTTATGAGAATATGCCTGAAAATGCTGCTGCATTTCAGTTACATGTACTAGATAGTTTTGTAAAACAATATTCACAGATCCCATCAACCCCGTATAGGTCTCTACTTATTGAAAGGGGCATGCACTCTAATGTTGTATTTACAAAAACCCTTCACAGTATTGGTCACATAAGCGAATTCACGAAGGATTACATTGTTTCAAAAGTATATAATGTGATGACTACTCCTGAATTTTCAGGATTTCAACCTCAATCAATTTTTTTCTTGGACACTCCCATTGGATTAGGTATTGAAAGAAAGGAAAAACGTCAAAGAGTGGAAGAACAAAATGTGCAATATTTTGCAAACTATCAGGAAAAGTTTAGGATTAATTATATGGAATATTTAGACCAGTTTAAATACAGACATGGAGAGGAATCCCTTTACATAAGCAAGGAAACTGATTTTAAAAAACTTACTTTGGAATTGTTTTCTTTGTTGAGCCTCACCTTTTAGAAATAGTTGAAGTTTGCGAGCTAAGGAAATATTATGATAAATATATATTTATTGACGCTACCTGTCCTTTCAAACCACTGCATTCAAACTAGACAGCATACGCCGTGTTCCTAAACAAGTGCAGCTCACTATCTGTACCGTACGCCGGATAGTGCGACCCGTTTCTAAACAAGCACGGCTGTACATTGACCCCTGCATCATCAATACGACTTGGATGATGACAGCTTACTTGCCCTGCATATGTTAAACTAATATAATATATACTTGCTCTGGTTAAGCTCTTATTTAGTTTAAATGTGAAAGATTATATTATCTTAATACTAATTTGTTATTGTGTACAATAACAAGCTGTGATAGGATTAACACGTTAATATACCTCTCATGAGATAAATATAATGAGACTAGTTTTTTGGAGGCATTATCACGTGAGCATCTAACAGGAAGCCATCAACATGAAGGGGGTGTTTCTTGGGATAATTTCAATAATTCTCATCATCTCTAGCAAACCTCGGCGTACTGTTCTTTCCCCGATGGCGACTATGACTACATGAAATGCGACGTCATCGATCCAACCCGCTTTTACGAAGAGCGAGGCATCTCACATCTCGTATGGCCAGCGGTTGTCCGCCTGGAGGGGGCAGGATGGTGGAGGGCTCCCATTGAAATCAGCGGGGACATGTTCCCAAACCTAGACTTCGTCACTATCACCGAGACTGATCTCAACTTTGATAAAGAGGGAATGTCAGTGATATACTCTCTCCAAATATCAGTTACCTTGTTCTCATCAACACTTTCATAAATATCATCTAAATGTGAATGATTGAGAATGCCATTGTAAAGCGTAATGATATGTCCGGCAATGATTTTTGCATAGGCAAAAGATAATAACTCCTCAAGATGAGATAATATATACGAGTTATCCACTTATGAGTTGTTGACTCATGCTGTATGCGACAACATTCAATTGAACGTCTTATTATTTCCAGTCTTGGGAATTGATCATCTCTATTCCAATACCATCCCCTTTCGGAATCGTCAACACAATCTTCCAATGTTGAAAACCATTTCCGAGATTCTGCGATTGTTATACATTCAACACCCCTCCACAACTTGGAAAAGTTCTTAATAGTGAAAACCCATTTGTAGACAATCATCCCACTATTGCCTAGGCAAAGCCTATGATCTTATGATGAGACTCGAAACTTGTTTGAGAATTAATTCGCAAAGACTACCAATGGAAAAGGAAATACCAAAACAAAAAAACAAAAAATACAGTCAATCAACAACTCCCTATGATCTTATGATGAGACTTGAAACTTGTTTGAGAATTAATTCGCAAAGACTACCAATGGAAAAGGAAATAGCAAAACAAAACAAAAAATACAGTCAATCAACAACTCACATATTTGATCTATTCAACAAAACTACCAAACCCTGAATGACTTTATACTTAGAATCGCCATGAGCGCTGCCTATAATTAGTTTCAGAGAGTGCTGCCTATATAATTAGTTTCAGAGAGCGCTGCCTATATAATTAGTTTCATAGAGTATATAATTAGCTTCATTATCATGAGAAACTAATTATATAGGCAGCGCTCTGAAACTAATTATATATAATTAGCTTCATTATCATGAAACGGTAGGCTTGGGCTACACTGTTCACATTTCTTGTTAACGCAAGTCCAAAGTCTTGAAATTTGGTGTCAGCCTACATTGTGGGAAGACGCAGACACCATATTTTCAAGGTCACCACGACACTTTGACCACTGTTCGACTCTTGTTAACGCAATATCTCATGAACCCAAGCACCCAGAGTTGTCAAATTTGGTGTCAGTCTACATTGGTGGATGACACAGTCAGTCGATTTTGGTGACCTTGACCTTATTTTCAAGGTGACTATGACACTTGACCAAATGATGTGTCCTACTAAACTCAATGTTAACGGCGGGGGACATTGCCATGTTAGTGGCAAACACTTGTTCTCTTATGTTTCTGTCCAAATATCATACAAAATACACTACTCACAGGTTTTGAGAGAAAAGATAATCTTCGTGAGAAATGCTCTCTTCTGTTAGAGAAGAATAAACAATAAATACAAACTATTTACCAATGTCAAAACTTTTATTTGTTATAGGACTGTCTTGATGGCACACCCTCCCCCATTTGTCACCCCTATACAGGAGGAGGTGGAGAAACTAAAGGCGGAAATCGCCCACTTAACAGAGCAAATTAACATTATGTAAGTAAATATCTGAGGTTTTCTTTTACCCCTATATCTTGAGCCACTTCTCTGCTCACTATCGTAGAAGTTTCATCTCATGAACATCAGCATGGATTCTGATTCATCATCTGCTATGTCTGGTGTCAATGTTAAACTATTTAACAACACTGGAAAAGTTTATATTTTCCTCAATAAGAAGAGGCGGGGGAAGCAGACTCAATCCATTGGATTAAGTTGGGAGGAACTTGGTTTCCTCTTCTCCAGCGAGTAATTGAAAACAAAGGTGGAGGAAATGGAGATGATCAGGGTGAGTCAGAGCATAGACTCTCTGATCCAAGAAGGGAGGAGGGAAGCGGAGAAGTCTCCACAGACTCCTTTATAGTCTTCGTAAGTTATGACTTCATTAATTCATTTAAGAAAGACTGATTGTTACAAGTGATATCTTTTTTAAAGATTGGTTAATTTATAAACGTTTTTTCTGCACTTGTTAATTAATTTGTTTCTCTTAATTCACTGATGAATGAGGTGAGTTGAGTTGGTGTTTAACGCCGCTTTCAAGAGTATTTCACTTATATCACGGCTGCTAGTATTATGGCAGGGTGAAAGCCCGAATCGCCATGTGGCTATGCTTTGCGATGAAACCTGCGAGCATCGGCTGTAACTAGCGAACCATGGGTGGTACTACGCTGAAATTCAGTGTAGCATTGCACCCAAACCTTACTGCATGTAGAACAGTTCTCTACTGCAGACAAAGTTGCCGTGCCCCTGGCGGGATTCGAACCCCGGACCTCTTGATCCCGAAGCTGAATGCGCTGACCACTGCGCTATCCCGCCCCAGGCGGAGCTTATGAGTTATTTGGATGTTTTAGAAACTGTAAGGAATACATTTTGAATTTTTCATTTTTATTTATTGTTTACAAATTAAATAAGTGTTTTCATTTTTATTACCTAAATAATTTAAATTTTTTAAAAAGGACTGAAAGTTAATGAAATATGTAATTGTTTGTTTGTTTTGAGGTGAGGTGAGGTGAGTTGGGGTTTAACGCCGCTTTCAAGAGTATTTCACTTCTATCGCGGCTGCTAGTATTATGGCAGGGAGAAAGCCCGCAATGCCATATGGCTATGCACTGCGGTGAAACCTGCGAGCAGCGGCTGGATGTTTGTTTTGACAGCAACAACCAATGCCAACAACTGCGCCATCATCATCATTCACTGCAACATCAACAACTGTGCAACAATACAGACCCCCCTCACCATTGTAAGCTGATGTTTCTCTTAACATGTTTCTCTTAACTTACTATAATGCATTTGATGTCATGTGTGAAAATACAAACTATTTACCAATGTCAAAACTTTTATTTGTTATAGGTCTGTCTTGATGGCACACCCTCCCCCATTTGTCACCCCTATACAGGAGGCGTTGGAGAAAGTAAAGGCAGAAATCGCCAACTTAAAAGAGCAAATTAACATTATGTAAGTAAATATCTGAGGGGTTTTTTTTACCCCTATTTCTTGAGCCACTTCTCTGCTCACCATCGTAGAAGTTTCATCTCATGAACATCAGCATGAATTCTGATTCATCATCTGCTATATCTGTTCAACTCACAGACTGTTTAAGCGTCAATGTTAAACTATTAAACAACACTGGAAAAGTTTATGTTTTCCTCAATAAGAAAAGGCGGGGGAAGCAGACTCAATCCATTGGATTAAGTTGAGAGGAACTTGGTTTCCTCTTCTCCAGCGAGTAATTGAAAACAAAGGTGGAGGAAATGGAGATGATCAGGGTGAGTCAGAGCATAGACTCTCTGATCCAAGAAGGGAGGAGGGAAGCGGAGAAGTCTCCACAGACTGCGCAGACTCCTTATAGTCGTCGTAAGTTAAAACTTCATTTATTCATTTTAGAAAGACTGATTGTTACAAGTGATATCTTTTTTAAGATTGGTTCATTTATAAACGTTTTTTCTGCACTTGTTATTTAATTTGTTTCTCTTAATTCACTGATGAATGAGGTGAAGTGAGGTGAGTTGGTGTTTAACGCCGCTTTCAAGAGTATTTCACTTATATCACGGCTGCTAGTATTATGGCAGGGAGAAAGCCCGCATCGCCATGTGGCTATGCTTTGCGGTTAAACCTGCGAGCATAGGCTGTAACTAGCGAACCATGGGTGGTACTACGCTGAAATTCAGTGTAGCATTGCACCCAAACCTTACTGCATGTAGAACAGTTCTCTACTGCAGACAAAGTTGCCGTGCCCCTGGCGGGATTCGAACCCCGGACCTCTTGATCCCGAAGCTGAATGCGCTGACCACTGCGCTATCCCGCCCCAGGCGGAGCTTATGAGTTATTTGGATGTTTTAGAAACTGTAAGGAATACATTTTGAATTTTTCATTTTTATTTATTGTTTACAAATTAAATAAGTGTTTTCATTTTTATTACCTAAATAATTTAAATTTTTTAAAAAGGACTGAAAGTTAATGAAATATGTAATTGTTTGTTTGTTTTGAGGTGAGGTGAGGTGAGTTGGGGTTTAACGCCGCTTTCAAGAGTATTTCACTTCTATCGCGGCTGCTAGTATTATGGCAGGGAGAAAGCCCGCAATGCCATATGGCTATGCACTGCGGTGAAACCTGCGAGCAGCGGCTGGATGTTTGTTTTGACAGCAACAACCAATGCCAACAACTGCGCCATCATCATCATTCACTGCAACATCAACAACTGTGCAACAATACAGACCCCCCTCACCATTGTAAGCTGATGTTTCTCTTAACATGTTTCTCTTAACTTACTATAATGCATTTGATGTCATGTGTGAAAATACAAACTATTTACCAATGTCAAAACTTTTATTTGTTATAGGTCTGTCTTGATGGCACACCCTCCCCCATTTGTCACCCCTATACAGGAGGCGTTGGAGAAAGTAAAGGCAGAAATCGCCAACTTAAAAGAGCAAATTAACATTATGTAAGTAAATATCTGAGGGGTTTTTTTTACCCCTATTTCTTGAGCCACTTCTCTGCTCACCATCGTAGAAGTTTCATCTCATGAACATCAGCATGAATTCTGATTCATCATCTGCTATGTCTGTTCAACTCACAGACTGTTTAAGCGTCAATGTTAAACTATTAAACAACACTGGAAAAGTTTATGTTTTCCTCAATAAGAAAAGGCGGGGGAAGCAGACTCAATCCATTGGATTAAGTTGAGAGGAACTTGGTTTCCTCTTCTCCAGCGAGTAATTGAAAACAAAGGTGGAGGAAACGGAGATGATCAGGGTGAGTCAGAGCATAGACTCTCTGATCCAAGAAGGGAGGAGGGAAGCGGAGAAGTCTCCACAGACTCCGCAGACTCCTTATAGTCGTCGTAAGTTAAAACTTCATTTATTCATTTTAGAAAGACTGATTGTTACAAGTGATATCTTTTTTAAGATTGGTTCATTTATAAACGTTTTTTCTGCACTTGTTATTAAATTTGTTTCTCTTAATTCACTGATGAATGAGGTGAAGTGAGGTGAGTTGGTGTTTAACGCCGCTTTCAAGAGTATTTCACTTATATCACGGCTGCTAGTATTATGGCAGGGAGAAAGCCCGCATCGCCATGTGGCTATGCTTTGCGGTTAAACCTGCGAGCATAGGCTGTAACTAGCGAACCATGGGTGGTACTACGCTGAAATTCAGTGTAGCATTGCACCCAAACCTTACTGCATGTAGAACAGTTCTCTACTGCAGACAAAGTTGCCGTGCCCCTGGCGGGATTCGAACCCCGGACCTCTTGATCCCGAAGCTGAATGCGCTGACCACTGCGCTATCCCGCCCCAGGCGGAGCTTATGAGTTATTTGGATGTTTTAGAAACTGTAAGGAATACATTTTGAATTTTTCATTTTTATTTATTGTTTACAAATTAAATAAGTGTTTTCATTTTTATTACCTAAATAATTTAAATTTTTTAAAAAGGACTGAAAGTTAATGAAATATGTAATTGTTTGTTTGTTTTGAGGTGAGGTGAGGTGAGTTGGGGTTTAACGCCGCTTTCAAGAGTATTTCACTTCTATCGCGGCTGCTAGTATTATGGCAGGGAGAAAGCCCGCAATGCCATATGGCTATGCACTGCGGTGAAACCTGCGAGCAGCGGCTGGATGTTTGTTTTGACAGCAACAACCAATGCCAACAACTGCGCCATCATCATCATTCACTGCAACATCAACAACTGTGCAACAATACAGACCCCCCTCACCATTGTAAGCTGATGTTTCTCTTAACATGTTTCTCTTAACTTACTATAATGCATTTGATGTCATGTGTGAAAATACAAACTATTTACCAATGTCAAAACTTTTATTTGTTATAGGTCTGTCTTGATGGCACACCCTCCCCCATTTGTCACCCCTATACAGGAGGCGTTGGAGAAAGTAAAGGCAGAAATCGCCAACTTAAAAGAGCAAATTAACATTATGTAAGTAAATATCTGAGGGGTTTTTTTTACCCCTATTTCTTGAGCCACTTCTCTGCTCACCATCGTAGAAGTTTCATCTCATGAACATCAGCATGAATTCTGATTCATCATCTGCTATGTCTGTTCAACTCACAGACTGTTTAAGCGTCAATGTTAAACTATTAAACAACACTGGAAAAGTTTATGTTTTCCTCAATAAGAAAAGGCGGGGGAAGCAGACTCAATCCATTGGATTAAGTTGAGAGGAACTTGGTTTCCTCTTCTCCAGCGAGTAATTGAAAACAAAGGTGGAGGAAATGGAGATGATCAGGGTGAGTCAGAGCATAGACTCTCTGATCCAAGAAGGGAGGAGGGAAGCGGAGAAGTCTCCACAGACTCCGCAGACTCCTTATAGTCGTCGTAAGTTAAAACTTCATTTATTCATTTTAGAAAGACTGATTGTTACAAGTGATATCTTTTTTAAGATTGGTTCATTTATAAACGTTTTTTCTGCACTTGTTATTTAATTTGTTTCTCTTAATTCACTGATGAATGAGGTGAAGTGAGGTGAGTTGGTGTTTAACGCCGCTTTCAAGAGTATTTCACTTATATCACGGCTGCTAGTATTATGGCAGGGAGAAAGCCCGCATCGCCATGTGGCTATGCTTTGCGGTTAAACCTGCGAGCATAGGCTGTAACTAGCGAACCATGGGTGGTACTACGCTGAAATTCAGTGTAGCATTGCACCCAAACCTAACTGCGTGTAGAACAGTGAGTGAGTTTGGGTTTAACGCCGCTTTCAAGAGTATTTCACTTATATCGCGGCTTCTAGTATTATGGCAGGGAGAAAGTCCGCAACGCCATGTGGCTATGCACTGCGGTGAAACCTGCGAGCATCGGCTGGAACTAGCGAACCATGGGTGGTACTACGCTGAAATTCAGTGTAACATTGCACCCAAACCTTACTGCATGTAGAACAGTTCTCTACTGCAGACAAAGTTGCCGTGCCCCTGGCGGGATTCGAACCCCGGACCTCTTGATCCCGAAGCCGAATGCGCTGACAACTGCGCTATCCCGCCCCAGGCGGAGCTTATGAGTTATTTGGATGTTTTAGAAACTGTAAGGAATACATTTTGAATTTTTCATTTTTATTTATTGTTTACAAATTAAATAAGTGTTTTCATTTTTATTACCTAACTAATTTAAATTTTTTAAAAAGGACTGAAAGTTAATGAAATATGTAATTGTTTGTTTGTTTTGAGGTGAGGTGAGGTGAGTTGGGGTTTAACGCCGCTTTCAAGAGTATTTCACTTCTATCGCGGCTGCTAGTATTATGGCAGGGAGAAAGCCCGCAATGCCATATGGCTATGCACTGCGGTGAAACCTGCGAGCAGCGGCTGGATGTTTGTTTTGACAGCAACAACCAATGCCAACAACTGCGCCATCATCATCATCCACTGCAACATCAACAACTGTGCAACAATACAGACCCCCCCTCACCATTGTAAGCTGATGTTTCTCTTAACATGTTTCTCTTAACTTACTATAATGCATTTGATGTCATGTGTGAAAATACAAACTATTTACCAATGTCAAAACTTTTATTTGTTATAGGTCTGTCTTGATGGCACACCCTCCCCAATTTGTCACCCCTATACAGGAGGCGTTGGAGAAAGTAAAGGCAGAAATCGCCAACTTAAAAGAGCAAATTAACATTATGTAAGTAAATATCTGAGGGTTTTTTTTTACCCCTATTTCTTGAGCCACTTCTCTGCTCACCATCGTAGAAGTTTCATCTCATGAACATCAGCATGAATTCTTATTCATCATCTGCTATGTCTGTTCAACTCACAGACTGTTTAAGCGTCAATGTTAAACTATTAAACAACACTGGAAAAGTTTATGTTTTTCTCAATAAGAAAAGGCGGGGGAAGCAGACTCAATCCATTGGATTAAGTTGAGAGGAACTTGGTTTCCTCTTCTCCAGCGAGTAATTGAAAACAAAGGTGGAGGAAATGGAGATGATCAGGGTGAGTCAGAGCATAGACTCTCTGATCCAAGAAGGGAGGAGGGAAGCGGAGAAGTCTCCACAGACTCCGCAGACTCCTTATAGTCGTCGTAAGTTAAAACTTCATTTATTCATTTTAGAAAGACTGATTGTTACAAGTGATATCTTTTTTAAGATTGGTTCATTTATAAACGTTTTTTCTGCACTTGTTATTTAATTTGTTTCTCTTAATTCACTGATGAATGAGGTGAAGTGAGGTGAGTTGGTGTTTAACGCCGCTTTCAAGAGTATTTCACTTATATCACAGCTGCTAGTATTATGGCAGGGAGAAAGCCCGCATCGCCATGTGGCTATGCTTTGCGGTTAAACCTGCGAGCATAGGCTGTAACTAGCGAACCATGGGTGGTACTACGCTGAAATTCAGTGTAGCATTGCACCCAAACCTTACTGCATGTAGAACAGTTCTCTACTGCAGACAAAGTTGCCATGCCCCTGGCGGGATTCGAACCCCGGACCTTTTGATCCCGAAGCTGAATGCGCTGACCACTGCGCTATCCCGCCCCAGGCGGAGCTTATGAGTTATTTGGATGTTTTAGAAACTGTAAGGAATACATTTTGAATTTTTCATTTTTATTTATTGTTTACAAATTAAATAAGTGTTTTCATTTTTATTACCTAAATAATTTAAATTTTTTAAAAAGGACTGAAAGTTAATGAAATATGTAATTGTTTGTTTGTTTTGAGGTGAGGTGAGGTGAGTTGGGGTTTAACGCCGCTTTCAAGAGTATTTCACTTCTATCGCGGCTGCTAGTATTATGGCAGGGAGAAAGCCCGCAATGCCATATGGCTATGCACTGCGGTGAAACCTGCGAGCAGCGGCTGGATGTTTGTTTTGACAGCAACAGCCAATGCCAACAACTGCGCCATCATCATCATTCACTGCAACATCAACAACTGTGCAACAATACAGACCCCCCTCACCATTGTAAGCTGATGTTTCTCTTAACATGTTTCTCTTAACTTACTATAATGCATTTGATGTCATGTGTGAAAATACAAACTATTTACCAATGTCAAAACTTTTATTTGTTATAGGTCTGTCTTGATGGCACACCCTCCCCCATTTGTCACCCCTATACAGGAGGCGTTGGAGAAAGTAAAGGCAGAAATCGCCAACTTAAAAGAGCAAATTAACATTATGTAAGTAAATATCTGAGGGGTTTTTTTTACCCCTATTTCTTGAGCCACTTCTCTGCTCACCATCGTAGAAGTTTCATCTCATGAACATCAGCATGAATTCTGATTCATCATCTGCTATGTCTGTTCAACTCACAGACTGTTTAAGCGTCAATGTTAAACTATTAAACAACACTGGAAAAGTTTATGTTTTCCTCAATAAGAAAAGGCGGGGGAAGCAGACTCAATCCATTGGATTAAGTTGAGAGGAACTTGGTTTCCTCTTCTCCAGCGAGTAATTGAAAACAAAGGTGGAGGAAATGGAGATGATCAGGGTGAGTCAGAGCATAGACTCTCTGATCCAAGAAGGGAGGAGGGAAGCGGAGAAGTCTCCACAGACTCCGCAGACTCCTTATAGTCGTCGTAAGTTAAAACTTCATTTATTCATTTTAGAAAGACTGATTGTTACAAGTGATATCTTTTTTAAGATTGGTTCATTTATAAACGTTTTTTCTGCACTTGTTATTTAATTTGTTTCTCTTAATTCACTGATGAATGAGGTGAAGTGAGGTGAGTTGGTGTTTAACGCCGCTTTCAAGAGTATTTCACTTATATCACGGCTGCTAGTATTATGGCAGGGAGAAAGCCCGCATCGCCATGTGGCTATGCTTTGCGGTTAAACCTGCGAGCATAGGCTGTAACTAGCGAACCATGGGTGGTACTACGCTGAAATTCAGTGTAGCATTGCACCCAAACCTAACTGCGTGTAGAACAGTGAGTGAGTTTGGGTTTAACGCCGCTTTCAAGAGTATTTCACTTATATCGCGGCTTCTAGTATTATGGCAGGGAGAAAGTCCGCAACGCCATGTGGCTATGCACTGCGGTGAAACCTGCGAGCATCGGCTGGAACTAGCGAACCATGGGTGGTACTACGCTGAAATTCAGTGTAACATTGCACCCAAACCTTACTGCATGTAGAACAGTTCTCCACTGCAGACAAAGTTGCCGTGCCCCTGGCGGGATTCGAACCCCGGACCTCTTGATCCCGAAGCCGAATGCGCTGACAACTGCGCTATCCCGCCCCAGGCGGAGCTTATGAGTTATTTGGATGTTTTAGAAACTGTAAGGAATACATTTTGAATTTTTCATTTTTATTTATTGTTTACAAATTAAATAAGTGTTTTCATTTTTATAACCTAACTAATTTAAATTTTTTAAAAAGGACTGAAAGTTAATGAAATATGTAATTGTTTGTTTGTTTTGAGGTGAGGTGAGGTGAGTTGGGGTTTAACGCCGCTTTCAAGAGTATTTCACTTCTATCGCGGCTGCTAGTATTATGGCAGGGAGAAAGCCCGCAATGCCATATGGCTATGCACTGCGGTGAAACCTGCGAGCAGCGGCTGGATGTTTGTTTTGACAGCAACAACCAATGCCAACAACTGCGCCATCATCATCATCCACTGCAACATCAACAACTGTGCAACAATACAGACCCCCCCCCCCCCCCCCCCCCCCTCACCAGTGTAAGCTGATGTTTCTCTTAACATGTTTCTCTCAACTTACTAAAATGCATTTGATGTCATGTGTGAAAATACAAACTATTTACCAATGTCAAAACTTTTATTTGTTATAGGACTGTCTTGATGGCACACCCTCCCCCATTTGTCACCCCTATACAGGAGGAGGTGGAGAAAGTAAAGGCGGAAATCGCCAACTTAAAAGAGCAAATTAACATTATGTAAGTAAATATCTGAGGTTTTTTTTACCCCTATTTCTTGAGCCACTTCTCTGCTCACCATCGTAGAAGTTTCATCTCATGAACATCAGCATGAATTCTGATTCATCATCTGCTATGTCAGTTCAACTCACAGACTGTTTAAGCGTCAATGTTAAACTATTAAACAACACTGGAAAAGTTTATGTTTTCCTCAATAAGAAAAGGCGGGGGAAGCAGACTCAATCCATTGGATTAAGTTGAGAGGAACTTGGTTTCCTCTTCTCCAGCGAGTAATTGAAAACAAAGGTGGAGGAAATGGAGATGATCAGGGTGAGTCAGAGCATAGACTCTCTGATCCAAGAAGGGAGGAGGGAAGCGGAGAAGTCTCCACAGACTCCGCAAACTCCTTATAGTCGTCGTAAGTTAAAACTTCATTTATTCATTTTAGAAAGACTGATTGTTACAAGTGATATCTTTTTTAAAGATTGGTTCATTTATAAACGTTTTTTCTGCACTTGTTAATTAATTTGTTTCTCTCAATTCACTGATGAATTAGGTGAGGTGAGGTGAGTTGGTGTTTTACGCCGCTTTCAAGATACATCACGGCTGCTAGTATTATGGCAGGGAGAAAGCCCGCGTCGCCATGTGGCTATGCTTTGCGGTGAAACCTGCGAGCATCGGCTGTAACTAGCGAACCATGGGTGGTACTACGCTGAAATTCAGTTGTACCAGGTGTACAGAAAATTGCAAATGAAATACAAAACACGGCACGAAAGCCGCAAAAACATCAGCATATTATCACAGGTTGAATAAAAGCTGACAATGAAAAGTTAAAATTTACAATTTATCAAAAAGGTGTATAGCCTTTAGGAAATCTAAAACACTATGCTCAAGAGTCAAACTGAGGAGAAGGTGACCATTGCAGCATGAGCCGTACAAAACGAAGGATCTTTGGAGATGATCAGGACGTGTATCCTGTGATCAATAAACATGATTACACAATTCATATCCCCCAAGAGCTCAAGGAATAGGAGTAGAAGAATAATTTTATCAATGTCCTCAATGGATTTTATCTTAAGACCATCGAGGAATTAATTCTAGAGGAATGGAGAAAGTGGGGAAATATAACAAAAACAAAACAATCCTTATAGAAAGTATTTATAGTTCAGGTACCATTATGTCTGATGTCGTGAGGTCAAAGACACTGTTCCACTTCACTTTGAAGGGAAAGCGGAGGAGAACAGTTTACCAGGTCTCAGGACAATATCAAATGGAGGAGAAGGCAACGATCGCGGCATGTGCCGTAAAACGACGGATGTTTGGAAAAGATCGGGACGTGTATCCTGTGATAGAGAAACACGAATACACGATTCCTCTTCCCCAAGAGCTCAAGGAACAGGAGAAGAGGAATACATTCATCAATGTCCTCGTTGGATTTTATCTACAGATCATCGAGGAATTAATCTTAGAAGAAGGAAAGAAGTGGGAGTGTCATGTGTGTAAAATAGACCACCCCTCTCAGCACCAACACTCGTGCTTAACCTTTTGTAAGAGAGCGCTTGTGGCATGGTTTTTCACCTATGTCACTCCCATGCTGGAGCATAAAAAATAGTTGATCAATGCCTTGAATATGTCAAGGACTACGATCCATATGATCTTTCTGATAAGAATTTCGATCAGTTCCAGAGCCTCGAATGTCTCAATGAAAAGTATCTAACAAGAGAAAAATTAGAGTACTTCGAAGAAACCCTAAAAGTAATAATGAGTTAAAGATATCCCAGTATTTCAAGTGAGTGAGTGAGTTATTGTTTAACGCCGCTTCGGCAGTATTGCAGCCATTAGCGGCGAACCAGTATTTCAAACCTAATCACATAATAAAAAGCAATATGATGATTGTCGAATATGAAAAACATCACGTTCGATGAAATATGTTTATTTTTTCAGGAATCTACCTTTTGATTTTAAAATCCAATGTGTCAGTGTCAGTATTCAATGCTGTTTCAGTAAGTACTTCTAAAGAGCGATGGGAGCTCTTTAAATGTGTATATTTCTCAACGAACTCACGGCAGTCGGCCATTTTATAATGGATAATGGGAGGTGAAGTGAGTTGTGGTTTTAACGTCGCTTTCAAGAGTATTTCACTTATATCGCGGCTGCTAGTATTAAGCCTGCAATGCCATGTGGCTATGCATAGCCCTGAAATCTGCCAGCAACAACTGGAACTAGCGAACCATGGGTGGTACTACGCTGAAATTCAGTGTAGCATTGCACCCAAAGCTTACTGTGTGTAGAACAGTTCTCTACTGCAGACAAAGTTGCCGTGCCCCGGACGGGATTAGAACCCCACACCTCTTGATCCGAAGCCGGAACGCGCTAACCACTGCGCTATCCCGCCCCCAATATTGATAATTTAATGTAATGTAAATAATAATGTAAATCTTTCCGAAACTATTAAATGTTGTGTTGTTTTTTTTTACAAAAAAGGTGTTGAATAAAAAACATCCATATTTATTTATGATATGTTTATAGCCAAAACCTCAATCGGAGAAAGACATGAAGCAATAAAATATTTTTGAATGTTATTTCCAAGAAGTAGTTCTAATTTTGTTATTACCGACTACGGTACTCATTTTATCCAATTGTGGAATTGACAAATTAAAACGGAAAAAGCTTCGTTTCCATTTTTGAAGAACCTTCTTTTACATTGAATCGTTTTATGTCATTCGTTATTTTGTGAATCACTCGTGGAACTGAAAGTAGAATGATTCAGTATTTATATTTTTTAAAAGTGAAATAGTTGTTCATTATATCAAATACATTTTTAAATCATAAACTGTATGTATTATTGTTTTGTGTGTTGTAAATATTATTAAGTTCTGTTGTAAAAAAAATCACAGCGAGGTTTTATCTCTCATCCAGTGAGAGCACAGTGCAAGTCACAGTGCCAAAGACCGAGGTTTGTGTGTATGTGGCTAAGGGTTTCACAGCACCACATCAGGACTGGTCGGGCTTTCCCAAATGGAATAATGATCACCCATCTTTTGGGGTTTCAGTACACGAGAACAAAAAAGATAGTTGTTAATGGAGGGTCTTCGATTTTGCTGAATGGGACATCGTTTCCCCAATATAATTATGATAGTGGGTGAACAAAAATCTTGCTCGGCAATGTCTCATTCAGCACGGACATACATGTTACTCCCTCAAGACAAATTATGTGGTAAATGAAGACTCTGCACACAATATTACAGCCTTCTAGGTCTTTTTGTTCTGGAGAAGAAGATGAAAATAGGTTTTAAGGTCATGGCCTGTGAGGCCCTTATTTGGGGCCACAGGGTCACCAAATCTACACTTTAGAATCTGCATTGGCTAAAGAGTCTGCACATAGCCTGCTTTTTGTTCTGGAGTGAGTGAGTTATTGTTTCACGCCGCTTCAGCAGTATCGCAACCATTAGCGGCGATAATTCTGGAGAAGATGAAAATAGGAATACAATTCAGAATCCCCATTGGCCAAGCAGTCTGTACATAACATTTCAGCTCCTTAAACAAAGTGGTTCTGGAGAAGTCGTATAAAAACTTCATACCACAAATCAAAAACATGTTGAGAAATAAAACAATAGAGCCATGGGCTCTGTAGCTAATCAGGATTTCATTTATGTAGTATCTAAGGTTAAATATTTCAGTTATCTCAAGTAATACATTGTTTACAAGCAAAATATATGTTCTTAGATCATAACCCCTGTGACGTAGATTGGGGTCATAGTCACCAAATCTACAATTTGGGGTCATGGGGTCACGAAATCTACAATATAGAATCCCCATTGGCCAAGGTGTCTGCACACAAATTTTCAGCTCTCTAGACCTTTTGGAACTGGAAAAGAAGATGAAAACAGGTTTTTAAGATTGTGACCTCAGTGACCGCATTTGGGTTCATGGGGTCACGAAATCTACAATTTAGAATCCCCATTGGCCAAGAAGTCTGCACACAAAAGTTCAGCTCTCTAGACCTTTTGTAACTTGAGAAGAAGGCGAAAATAGGTTTTGACCCCTGGGACCCCATTTGGGGTCATGGGGTCACGAAATCTGCAATTTAGAATCCCCATTAGCCAAGGAGTATGTACATAAAATTTCAGAGTCGAAAAAGTGACGCCATGCCATGCCATAAGCCCATCGGCCCTTTCAGGCCTGGTGAGCTAAAAAGCAAAAAAAGTTTACAGACGGACGGACGGACAGACGCAGACACCATGCCATCAGCAGATCGGGCCTTTCAGGCCTGATGAGCTAGACATTAACCAACAATTTATATCAATCATGTCTCTCGATGTATAGGATAGTGAGCATCTACCATAAACAAAACATAATGCTGAAAACTTAACCATATTTGTATAGAAATTTGTAATAGTGATGTTTTCTACTTTTCAGTTGCAGCCACACAACAGATAAGTTCATAGACTCCTCTTTCAACATCAACACTGATCTCGATTTTGACGAGAACTTCTAGTTCCTCACATGGGTTGATTTCTTCAAGATTAAGTCCTCAATCTGACAAGGTACTTTATAGTTTTTGTAGATACATATAATGAAGAGTGAGTGAGTGAGTTGGGGTTTAACGCCGCTTTCAAGAGTATTTCACTTATATCGCGGCTGCTAGTATTACCGCAGGAAGAAAGCCCGCAACGCCATGTGGCTATGCACTGCTGTGAAACCTGCGAGCAGAGGCGGTACTACTCTGAATTTCAGTGTAGCATTGCACCCAAACCTTACTGCGTGTAGAACATTTCTCTACTGCAGACAAAGTTGCCGTGCCCCTGGCGGGATTCGAACCCCGGACCTCTTGATCCGAAGCCTGCTAAACGAGAAGCTTGATCGTCAACTGTCTTTTGAATGATGTCATTTGTTCCATCAAACAATGTCATATGTTTCAGTTAATTGATTTTGAAACTTTTTCAGTCAACGTCTGCACTCATCAAGAGGTTGTCAGCGGAAACCTCAAGATCCGATACCGTGACCGAGACCGAGACCGAGACCGAGACTCTCAGACTCAACGGACCAATCAGATCGTTCGAAGGTGTTCTAGTGCGACTACTCATTTAATAACTTTCTCGTCAGAAGTCGTTTTTTAATTCAACACACTTGCGTCCATATTTATGATGGGCTTTCTTATTCATGCGGATCCATGTGGATGAGTGATCAATAGAGAAGAAGAGTTGCTTCATCTCCACCCCATTTAGTATTTGATACGACCGTTTTAGGTCTAATGTCTTTAAGCATTTAGGTGAGGTGGGGTGAGCTGGGGTATAAATTCATGACATCTCCTTCATCGACCTATTTAACTCATTAATATGACAAATGGTGCATGTTTCAATATTACAACGATTTCAAGGACGTGTCCGTGGATCTTAGCGATTTTGAGTATATGGAGATACATACGAACAACGCTTATATTGCCTTGAGCGCTCCGTCTCTCTCTATTCTGGCAGGGTTGATGAGAGTCGCTAACCACTACGCTGAAATTCAGTGTAGCATTGCATCAAAAAACTTAATTCGTGTAGAACAGTTCTCTAATGCAGACGAAGTTGCCGTGCCCCTGGCGGGATTGGAACCCCAGACCTCTTGATCCGAAGCCGAAAGCGCTAACCACTGCGCTATCCCGCCCCCGGTTTGAGTTGGCAACTCATGTGTTCGATTTTAAACTCGTTCGGTATTGGGATTGAAACAGAGTAGAATACAACCGATCTGTTGCCATGAAAACATCACGTGCATGGCTACTGTCGTTATTCTCATTATGACTCAAGACTGTTCTAACGTTTTGAGTTATTCATTCATGTGGACTAAACAAGTTACATTCATGGGCGGGGTATAAAAACGTGACTCAAACCGTGAAATGGTTGTCCTTACCTACATCAAATAGGCCCTATCGTAAAGTTTCTACTCTTAAGACTTTCCTACAAAACTCGCATTTCTTTAGCAAGTCAATGTATGTTTCATTCGTATATTCCTGTTTCTTGAGGACAACATTGACGCAGTCTAGAATTAATCAACACGATCCACTTGTTTTCTCCGTCCCGTCTGTACATAGTTTATCATCAACCCCACCCTGACGGTAAGGTCTATCTCGTTATCACTTTAAAGACCGGTTAAAATCGGTTATTTGTCCTCGCAAGACAGCAAGTTAATGACAAAGTCATCCCTAGCCACAGCGACAACACGAAGAGTCATGCTGATTTTCATTATGTTTCCTCAACAACAGTAACCTGTCAGACGGGTATCCCATTATCAATCCATTGTTGAATCAAACAGCGTGATCAGTTTTCCGCGAAGCAAAGTGCGTTTTGACGATCGATATTCGTTTAGTCTGGAAACATATTACATAAAAATCAAGCATGCTCACTCCTTCATAAGATGTATTGTAAGGAAATACTTAAATATGAAACATTTATATAGCAAACAAAACAATGGTGAGGAAACTATTGTTTTGTGTGCTATATAAATATATCACACTTAGTTGTTTTGTATACGTATACATGTATTATATCTGATTGGACAGTCCCTGTTTAAACTACGAATAGATTATAAATAATAATACACTACATGAGACACACGTTCATGTAAATCGTTGTAAGTCTACGCAGAGACCTGGTGTGATCTTGAGATTAATTGTCGTTGTTAAAAAGGATAACTCTCTGAATGGCTAAAAAGTGATAGATGAAAATGGATATTTTTATGACGCGCTTTGACATCTCCAAGTGCATGCTCATGGCGCCCCAACGTCGACATACAGTGTCGTGCCATAAGTTATTTCCATAGACTTACATCTTAGTTAAATTTTAGTCCAGGACTCTGCTGATTCTTATTATCCACGATATTTTTTGCTGAATGGACGAGACTTCAATGGAATACATGAGGTTGTTCTCGTACATTTTAAATGTGAAAAAAAACGCAATAAAATAGTGGAAACCCTCCTAAAGAAAGCATATCGGTAAAAACACCTGTTTCCAAAAAACAAACGTTGGGACATTTCAGCCAATCACGAACGAGCGATCGCAATAACGGAAAAGTTTGTCATGTTGACTTGCCATTGTTTTCGTCCAGGAACAGTAATTGACATTCGGTGCATAGGTTATGAGTGATTTATCTACACATTGGAAATATATTTGTAAACAAAAATGATCATATCTTTGCCTCATTACATCGTTGAAAAGCAATTGTTCGCGTTGTGAGCGACCCGGAAGTGAACACAACGTGACATTGTTTACATTGCCTACGAGATTCCTGTCGTCGGATTGAACTTTTTAGAGATACTTTTCCGGATGAAAAACACATGTCAAAGTGAGTATACAACTTTTTGTATTTCATTTGTCACTGAGGTATATTCGGGTGTATATGTATTTGATAAAACCCGTCAGAACATTAATCTAACTTGACTTTGAATGAGGTCTTGTTAATCGACAGGCGAACAGTCGCTATACAGTGATGTCTGCCTTCCTACTCGTACTGGGCTCGCTGTCTCGCTGAATGCTGACTGTCATAATCAACAATCATTTAGTTAGATTCATCTTGATCGCATTCTCATACATTGCTTACTGATAATCTTGAATGTAATTTGAAAACAATAATATTATATTCAGTGTGATAGATTGACAAGGATTGAATATGACAGAATAAAAAATGTAATGGCAGTAATATTTTTTCACCTACATTAATTGCCAATGACTAGTTACAGTTTTGTATGTAAAAGATTTGAATAAATATTTTTTTTAAACACAATTAGGCCCTAATACATATTATTTTTGTTATACAATCAATGTACAATATTTGAATATAATGTTCAATTTCACACTGGCAAACTTTAAAATTTTATTATAATTATAACTTGCACCAAAATGATTGTTCCTAGGTTGAAATCTTTATATTTTGACTTGATATCTTTGTAAATATTGACATAAATTAGTTCAAATAATATGCCGGTAAGTAGAGGACATTGACAATTATATGTACACTATGAATATAAACATTTTACCAGGAGATTTCAATTAATATTTATTTTAGATTAAGGAAACTTGAAATCCCTTAAAAACATGAAATAATAACCATGGATTTGGTAAGTAAAATTATTTTATTAAAACTGAAAGATTAATTTTTTATTGTTATGATGTGACTGTAATTGTTTATTAACATGTGTGGGCCCATATATATGTATTTACAATACAATCTTTAGAATAGGTGAGGTGAGGTGAGTTGGGGTTTAACGCCGCTTTCAAGAGTATTTCCCTTAGGCCTATATCACGGCTGCTAGTATTATGGCAGGGAGAAAGCCTGCATCGCCGTGTGGCTATGCTTTGTGGTGAAACCTGTGAGCATCGGCTGGAACTAGCGAACCATGGGTGGTACAACGCCGAAATTCAGTATAGCATTGCACCCAAACCTACTGCGTGTAGAACTGTTGACAAAGTTGCCGTGCCCCAGACCTCTTGATCCGAAGACGAACGCGCTAACCACTGCGCTATCCCGCCCCCAGGAAAAATAGAATGATTGATGAGCCTAATGATGGCTTGAATGTGTTTGATACACTTCTCACCATATCTCATCCAGATAGACATGACTTGATGTTAATATTAGTTAGTAATTATTGTATATTTGTTACAGCACATGAAGAAGAAGTCTGCTAGGGATACAGTATGAAAAAGGGACCAACAGAAACATAAAAGGTAAAACTTTATTGCCTTTTCAATAATGATTTAAAAAAAACAACCTTTCTATTAGAAATATTTATACAAGTAACATAGAGGATCTCACCCAAGCAATATCTCCTGTGGAACACAGTTTTGGATGATAAATGAAAATACATATGTTTAATTGGCTGAAATTGTTTTATTTCATTTCCCAAAAAGTGATGAGTGTATGTAATAATAATGATTTATGAATTATATTACCCATATGGGAAGACGGACACAGGGTAGTATTTTTCCTGTAAGTCACATGGGAGTTACACCTTTTTCTGGCTTTTGATTGGCTGTTACAGAAAAATAAGAATTTCATTGGTTGCCGGAACTACTTCATTCATCTTTCTTACTTTTCCCGACTAGTAACTTTAGAAACTGTCTTCTGCACTTTAACATGTTTTATTTGTTTCCCGCAGTTGAAATTAGCGTTTTCGTACATGTGCCGACGCATCAAATGTTGGAGGAAGCAGTTAAATTGTCCGAAATTTAAAGAAACTAGCGATTACTGCTTGACTGTATAACCACGGAAAGCTTGAAGAGCGACGGCGATCGTTCGAATGTAATGACGTCATAGGCGCGAGCGGTTATGACGTCACAGTGTCGATTGTAACGTCACAGGGCTTTTCGGTTTGAGCCGACTTGTTTTTGAGCTTCGCACACCTCTTGATATGGATGTTGCAATAACTTATATGTATAATCATGGATTGATAGTAATTGGCAGGAATACAAAACTTTCAACTAAAGCCACATCTTTCTGTTATTGTGAAAGACATTTTCGCAGGGGACATTTTAATCGTACAGAGTAAACAAGGATAGGTACGTAAGAAGTGAATCCATGTCACACGCGTATGGATATGGAGATTCATCTCCTTCTCGGGTCCTTTTAGAGAAGCTATTGGCTTTTAATATTCACGTTTTTACTTTATTTGTCATATGGGTAATATAAACAATAACCAACTCGTGACGGGGAATGGCAGGTTATCTTTCCCTCGTTATATCAATTGTGTGTAATTCTCTCGCCAAGGCTCGAGAATTACTCAAATGATATAACTCGGGAAAGATAATCTGTCATTCCCCGTCACTCGTTAGTTATTGTCTAAATACATAATTTTTTTTAAACAACTTGAAGTATGCAAGTTGTAGCTACAATACAAGTATTATGTAAACAATGATTTTCCAATTATTCTGATGAGAAATATAGATATTTGACAATAAACAAATTTTATTTCAATTTATCGACTCAATATCTGCGAACGATATAATTTAAAACATAAATATTTATGTTTATACATATTTAGGTAGAACATGACCAGTTTTTATAGAATTCATGACTGATTTAATGAAAAACTCAAATGAATGCGTTAATTTATACATTTGTAAGTTTAAGTTGCATGACATGCTGTCACCAAAACATTAATGAGATATTTATCCCCAGTTGACATAAATTGACTTTATACTTACTTTGATACATTTGGGTTGGATTTTAACTGGACTATCTAATATTAAAGATTATGTTAAAATTTAGATGGGAAACATAATAGTTGGTTTTGTTTTCTTTTCTGCTTATCAGATTTAATGGGATATTTATTCATGTTTCATCTTAAGCAGCCACTATAATTTATTGTAACTTTCTTTCTCAGGATCCCATCAGAGTTGAAGATAATCCAGGCTTGACAGATGGTGACCAGTGCTTGACTTTGGGATAATCTGTGCAATCATCAATGCAGTTCAGTGTTGGATGATATATTAATATGTGCACACATCTGTTTGATTCAGGAATAATGTGAACATTGTGATTGATCCCCTCCAAATCTTAAAACATTTTCTCAGGGATACCATTCAGTTAATGGGTTAAGTTATCAAAGAGACTATCTATATCCAATACAGTCTCTGGTTATATACATGACAAGAGTTAATGGTTAATGGTATGACTATGCCTTATACACATAATATATGTGTTCTTATAGCCAACAAGGCATTTCCTTATTCCAATGATTGTTTTAAAAGTCTATATCTTTGTTTGATGGTGAATTTTTTAATAAGGGAATCAGTTTAAATTCTGGTTGACATACATTAACTTTTGGTGCCTGCAGTACCACTCAGTCAATGTCTTCACAGCAAAGGGAGATAATTTTGAAAATGTTTGAAGTTGAAAACAATTTTAAAGTTTAAATTAATTTCTTAATTGATTGATAAACAAAGGCTATTGTTCTGTGTGTTTTATTTGACTTAAGATATTTTTGGAAAGTTAATATTTATTCTTAATCACTATTTGAATATTTATTTTTAAAAAGTTAAAATTTATTTTCATACATACTTGAAATCAACATGTTAAAATATTAAATTATTACAATCATTAAATCATACAAGCAGACTTAGGATTTTAAGAACTAAATTATATCTATTAAATTATTTGTTAATTAATCAATATGATTGCTATTTAATTAATTGAAGCAATAATGTTTATTTTTCCCCAAGAGCAAATTTATGTTGAGTCATGATCAACAACATTATTTTGTCGATAAGGATTGAACCGGATTATCTCCCCTTAATCAGCATTAAAATGTAAAATTGTCTAACTTATGTCATTATTTGTCAATTACTAACATTTTAAGGGACTTGTTTCATTATGTACATGCATAAGAACTTGAAATAAAGATGTTATCAATATAACCTTGTATGTTTACTATTTTAAATAGGTTAATGTGCATTTTTTCGCTGCATGGAAATATGCTTGTTAATTAATCCTTAATTAAGAGCATTCAAAATATAAAAATTTGAAAAAATGACATTTGCTGTCACACAAGGGTCATTTAAGAGTAAAACTATCCCCCAAAAATGTGATTTAATTAAATTTTAGCAAGCAGTAAAGGGCAGTGCAGGTGCTTGTCTGGCAAGCAGTAAGGGGGTGGTGACATGACGTTTTTGCAAGCAGTAAAGAGTTAAGCTCACACGAAACCCTCACGATATACTTCTATTATATTCATACATACTAGTTTGACAAGTATAGATTAGCATTGTGTCACTTTAATTGCATGGTGTACTGATACACACATAATTAAAGGTGCATCCACTGTGTTTCGTAATAGTTTTTTTGGCTTGTACACACCTAGGGATGATATGGCCATTGAAACGGATGACTGTTTATAATCCATATCAACCTGGCATGACGTCATCGGAGGTACATATCGACCTAGGGAGTTATGAGATATTCAACCTCTGATGACGTCATAGCTGCAAGAATGTATCCTCGTCCGGATACTGAAATTCTCGGCTTCGCCTCGATTTCCAGTATGCTTCCTAGTGTTTTTAAAATATTACTTTCTGCTTCGCCTCGAGTAAACTTTTAAAAACACTTCCGTAAAGATGTTTAAGGTTATGTGACGTCATGAAAGGTTGATATCTGATATTTCCCTAGGTTAATATGTTAGTATCGACCTTGCCGAGTAATCTAACGAATGATTAGGAGGAAGAACAGGACAAGTGTTCAAAGTTTTATTCTTTCTACAAAATAGTGCATTTACACAAACGTATTCAATGTCATTAAGAACAACAATATGCAGGTTTTCAAACACAGACGCTGATATGTTGTAAGGGTAGATCTTTGTATTCCTTGAGAGATGTGTCAGGAAACCGACTCTGTTTCAACCTGGTTTCATCCAAAGTGTCAATACCTGCAGAAAAGAACTTAATTCAATGTAATACGAATCAATGCAGCTTACAAAGCTATACAAAACATTTATGAAATAATACCTTAAATAACATTTTCTCTCGCCCAACATATCTTTTCAATCTCAATCTCAAATCTCATCTTGTCAATTAATCATAAAACCACACCAAATTGAATGAGAAATGTTCATTTTAATGTCATACACACATCACAAATGCTCAGCCTCATCAGCTCATGTCTAACGGTTTGGTTAAGAAACACAGAACCTTTTCCTCATTCTTGAATTATTAAAAGGTGTTCAACTAAAATGGCTGCTAGCAATTTTCGTTTTATACGTCACACCGTTTTCTACGGTTAATCAGATCATGGCATGGACTGTTTTTATACTACATAAACTTTTATTATAAATATCAAATATGAATATTTACAAATGCCCAAAAAAGTGCTACAGTGCGTTAAACGATGAACAAGTGGATGCAATTGATGTAGTGAAAGCATGTACGTGCAACACGGCTGATTTGAGTAGAATAGCGCTCTGATAAAATATGCAGGCCTGGTGTCGGTCTTCTACTTCTAGAGATGAGGCGTTGCTGACCCTTTTTCAGATTAAAAAAAATCCAGGTGCAGCACACAGGAACAAAACAGGATATTGCAATTGTTGATTGTCTATGCAATTGAGCATTTCATTGCTCAAATAATACATTTAATTTACACAATCCTCTTTTCAACATTTACCAGTATTATTCGCTATATCATCCGAAACTGGGCCCACAATTATTATCCATATGTTTGCTTCGTTGTAAATAAGAGTATTCCGACAAGCACGTGTTCGCCATATTGTATCACAGCTGAAACCAGTCCGACCATCCAGTCGCTCAAGTGAATTGTGAATATCACGTGCTTTCTTACACGTGTGCGCACGTCACAGTATCATTGTTTGCTGATTGGATAATGCGGAAAGCTTGACAGCAGTCAAACTCGGAAAACCTAGTGCATTTTACTTTGCGCGTGCAGAGCGTTCTCCTGTCATGTTATGCTCGTGAGGTTGTACATTGAGTGCCCATGTTATGTAATAGATAGAGGACGAGTAGCAGTACATTATCGGGATATAAATGTACGGGTTTGAGAGGGTTGGGCGAGGCGTCAGCCGACCCTAACCCTCTCAAACCCGTACATTGGGGCGGGATAGCGCTGTGGTTAGCGCGTTCGGCTTCGGATCAAGAGGTCCGGGGTTCTAATCCCGCCCGGGGCACGGCAAATTTGTCTGCAGTAGAGAACTGTTCTACACGCAGTAAGGTTTGGGTGCAATGCTACACTGAAATTCAGTGCACCCATCGTTCGCTATAGTTCCGGCCGCTGCTCGCAGGTTTCACCGCAGTGCATATCCACATGGCGCTGCGGGCTTTCTCCCTGCCATAATACTAGCAGCCGCGATATAAATGAAATACTCTTGAAAGCGGCGTTAAACCCCAACTCACTCACTCACTCACTCACTCACTCACTCAAACCCGTACATTTATATCCCGATAATGTACTGCTGCGAGTTCTCTATCTATCTTAGAGCACAGTCAAATGCTTGAGTCGTCACGAAAATGTCTTAAAATGCATATATTTCAAATGAATTGTCAACATATTTGGGAAACATTCTCTCGGACACAACATGAAAAACATTGACATCTCTCATTTTCATATGCAAATGTTAGGGACATTGACGTCATCTTCGGCACTGTGAGCACTGAATGTCTGAAATTGTCCGAAGTGCATGAGGCGTACATTTTATATAAAGCATAAGCGTCGTGCTTGAATCATGAACATGGATGATTTAAGCACGTTTTTATTCAGCAACATTGAGCAGTAATACATTTCATTGCCTATAAAGACTGAGAGGTTTTTAGAATGAATCAGTTCACACAATGGCTTCATCATGGACAGTCCAAGGACAAGTACACTATTCATTCAGGAAAGGTAACTTTACTTTTTTACTCCTTACTTTTTAAAGTGTATATTTTAAAAAATCTAAGTAAATTCCATTAAATTGGTTTATTCAATAAAAGTTGTTTTTTGTATTTCAAATGTTTTTGTTTGTTTGTTGAGCTGTATTTATCAATATGCGAGTTGTAATATCTATTGTTGCATATGCTATTGTGCATCCCGTCTATATTGCATATGAATTATTTCAGGTTACTGCAGCAACGAAATTATACTCAAATTGTCTTTGGGAAAGAATGTAACGTCGTACTGGACATAGCTCGGACGCTTTGTGACGATACAGGGGTTTCATTGAGACGACAATGCTGCCTCCATCCTCTTACACCCCAAAAAGGTACTTTTATATCACTTTCTTCTATTTTTTTATGTCATTGTATATAACGTTTGAATATTATTTTAATATCGTGGTTGAAAATATATAAAACATTGGTAACATGGTCTGATGCGTGTCGTTGTTTCACTTACTCATTATATAAATGAAATACACTTGAAAATTCCCAGTTGACCTCATATTACTTGCTTTAGTTACATGATGTTATTCTTCTTTTAGGAATATCAAGCTCCTTAACATAGATCGACGGAAGCGACTTTTTCCTTTCGGAAAGGGAACACAGCGGGTCATTTGTCAATGTAATAAGGGTTTAACTGTGTATTATCCACATAAATAAAACAATCAGTTGACATTGTTTGTTGATTTTTTGAAAGTCTGTGAACCAGTTTTATGAGCATGATGCCCGAACGCAACCAGACAACCGTACATCTATCGGGATATAAATGTACTCCACGTGACCACAAAACAATCATATGATTGGACGAAAGCATTTGACTGTGCTCTAATTAGCAGGTAAACTAGTATTATAAATGGTTGAATGAATTGAAATAGTAACAACAATGATGAAAACACTATTTGTACAATTGACCCTTTATTCCTCTGTGTGTATGACAAATAGTAACATATCAACCTAGGGGCAGGTTACTATTTAGTACTTATACCTGCCAACATACCATATGTGCTGATTTCATGCTGGGTAATGTGAAGGGTGGACGTGTAAACGACAGCTCTCGACATGAGGATATGTTTAGAGCAATTTGTAGCTATAATCGGCTCATTTTCACAGCCCAGGAAGACTAAACAATCAATACATTGACTCAGCTGTGAGTCAAAAAAGTTTGTTTCGTTGACTTTGAGACTTATTCTAGCCATGTGGATGGTGCTAACTCTCAGTGGTGACTCGGAGTGTAAACCAGGCCACGAGGCAGTCGACTCTCTCAGGAGGATACAGGGACAGTGGGACTCACCAGCAAGTGCTCCACAATTGATATTATGAAGGCCATCATTGGACTGAAATCTGATGTGAAAACTGTTAACGATCGCCTCAGTCAACTAGACGGGCGGGTGAGCAATATGGCGTCTCGGGTGAGAGAACAACGACACGAGATAAATAAGTTGAGTGAAGAAAATAAACATATGTGTGAACAGTTGACTGCTATGAAAGATAAACTAGATGACTATGAATCGAGATCTAGACGCAATAATTTGTTGTTTCACGACATAGAAAGTGAACACAACGAAATTTCAGATAACAAAGATCGTGATTTTATTCGACATGCCCTGAACATCCCGCAAGCAGTCGCCATCCCAGATAACACACCCTCTAGTGGGCCACTGGTGGTAGATAGCAAGTGGCTTGCCACTGGTCGATAGCAAGTGGCCAACCAGTGTGATAGCTAGTGGGCCAATGGTGGCAGATAGCAAGTGGTTTACCACTAGTGGATAGCAAGTGGTCCACGGGTGTAACTCCCACAGGTAGTGGGCCACAAGTGGAAAATAGCAAGTGGCTTGCCACTGGTGGATAGCTAGTAGCCCACAGGTGTGATAGCTGGTGGGAAAATGGTGGCAGATAGCTGGTGGATAGCAAGTAGCCCACTGGTGTGATAGCTAGTGGGAAAATGGTGGCAGATAGCTAGTGGCTTGCCACTAGTGGATATAAAGTGGTCCACAGGTGTGATAGCTAGTGCCTTGCCACTGGTGGATAGCAAGTTGCCCACAGGTGTGATAGCTGGTGGGAAAACGGTGGCAGATAGCTAGTGGCTTGCCACGATAGCAAGTGACCCATTGGTGTGATAGCTAGTGGGAAAATGGTGGCAGATAGCTAGTGGCTTGCCACTGGTGGATAGAAAATTGTCCACAGGTGTGACAGCTGGTGGGAAAATGGTGGCAGATAACTAGTGGCTTGCCACTGGTGGATAGAAAATTGCCCACAGGTGTGATAGCTGGTGGGAAAATGGTGGCAGATAGCTAGTGGCTTGCCACTGGTGGATAGCAAATTGCCCACAGGTGTGATAGCTGGTGGGAAAATGGTAGCAGATAGCTAGTGGCTTGCAACTGGTGGATAGCAAATTGCCCACAGGTGTGATAGCTGGTGGGAAAATGGTGGCAGATAGCTAGTGGCTTGCCACTGGTGGATAGCAAATTGCCCACAGGTGTGATAGCTGGTGGGAAAATGGTGGCAGATAGCTAGTGGATAGCAAGTGGTCAACAGGTGTGATAGCTAGCGTATTGCCATTAGTGGATAGCAAGTGGCCCACCAGTGTGATAGCTAGTGGGAAAATGGTGGCAGATAGCTAGTGGCGCGCCAATGGTGGATAGCAAGTGGCCCACATATGTTATTTTGGGATAAAATATATTTTGATTGCGTACTGTAAAATAGCTTTATATTCGACTTAACTGAACAGATTATGTATTAACTGCATTACATTTACAAACTACATAGTTCTCTATCAATATAATACAAAACAAAACTCATATTCTGAGCTTTATTCTAGATATAGTTTAATTTACCCTTTTATATCACGATTTATTTTGTATGCACTTTTTTGCACTCCGTTGGTTAGAATAATTGTCAGCATGTATGTGTCATATTTTACGTGTGACTAGTCATAGAAGATTGCTATTTTTAGAAAATCACCATTTTCAGCAAAGTTCAAAGGCTCACAACTGCTTCACTAATTATGCAATTTCAACTTTATTGACATCTTATTTAATTTCAAGAACAAAAACTTTAATGTTGATCTTTTTTTTCAAAAAGTTGATCCAACTCAGCACATTTGCTGTTTACAATACACATAATTTCAGTCAGCTTTGTCCCCAATCGGAAAATATATCATAATGGGGGGTTCTCAAAGTGCAGGCACCCTATCGTTCAGGTACAGAAGCAGTGAGGCATATCAGATTAACTTAACAATGGGACTGTATCGGGGTCGTATCAAGAAATAAAACTAGTAACTTTACTACATTTTTTATTTATAGCAGTTTATTACATGTTTCATTATACATTACATTTCACAGTATATATAGTATCGGGCAAAATTCAACTCCTTAATTTAATTTTTGATATAGATTTATGAAAATGGGCACATTATGTTGATAATCTATTTACAAATTGTTTAAATAGGACAATAGCCATTCAGGCCGCTGTTTCGCTCCAAACACTACATGGAATAAACCAGATCGTCTTTTGACTTTCTCCCATAGCTTGATCGACTTTTCATGACTCGCTCGTTTCTCATCTTCAATATATGTTTGTGCTAACTATTCAAATGTGTCCTCAAAGATTTGCCAAACCTTTGCAATGGGGTTGAGATCTAGATCTAAAATTATACTCTGCGTGTTACTTCACGCAATTCAAGTTTGCTGTGCGCGTAAGTGCAAACAGTCATAGTCTTGTTGTACAACAAACAAATGCCAACTTTATTCAGTATTTAAACCCGGCACACCCACTTGTAAAAGTTTAAAGTACTTCCTCTAATCAATGCGACCTGTAATTATAAAGAACGACATTAAACCTAAGTTTCCAATCTCATCCAAGTAATCTGAGACAGCGAAAACTTTGATTCCGGCTCGCGCGTGAAACTCACTGCAACTTGAAATGCGACTATATGATGAGTCATTTGGGATGAACTCAACACTGAACTGAACATTAGCCATGATGAATGACACGGTGTCGGTTGTTTACCTCCATATATATAGAGGTTAGTCTAATTATTGTAATTACTTATCAATATCATTTATTGTAAAATTTAACAGATTTCATATATCATCACCCAACGGTGAATACTTATCAGCTGCCAAGGTACAGGTAAATAAGTAGAAGGCTAACTGTGCTCACACCAGGAACTGCTGACACGGCCCCTTTCCTTAAAACAACGCAGCTAATCCTAATCCCCTACAGGCTGCCTGCACAGTGAGAACAAACCATCATAATTACTATTTTCCAATTAAATTGAGTAACATCATTATGCATGTATAGAAACCGAAACTGCACGTCTCATGTACATGCACAGTAGTTATATGACCTATTAAACACTATCAACTCAATTTTGTCTTTTTATTTGTTATAAATTAGATTCCAAAATAACGTTTGACTCATTGACGCGCGCCACACGCTGTGCATTGATCGGTTTTCGATCAGAAATCACTTCTTTTACCTTCATATCGTAAATATGCTAAGTCGACTATCATCAACATGATATTTTTGGTAACAGTCGGTACTCCTCGATAAAGTGACACAATTGATTACGTTTGCAATATGTGACCCCTAACAAAAAAAATGGGTGTACCTTTAAAACCGAAATAATGCGGCAAACTTAGATAAATTTAGTCATGCAACTGAAAACAGATTTTGTAAAGACTGATTCATATTGTAAATAATTGGTGATATCTACGGCTGAAAATGACAAAGACATCTGTCAAATTTGAATGAAGCAAAATAAATCTTGACTCTTGAATGCAGTAAATGAATCAGTTCACGGTGAGTCGCCCTAGCTAGTTTGCGGGTATCCATTGTCAATCAACATAGTAATCTAAATACATAAACATCGACATATTTTATAATGTTTTATTGTCGACTGAATGAACATAATATAGAACAGTTCATCTAAATTTATTAAGATTGTCAACATAGGTAAATAAACCAATCAGAATCAAGCATACACCTGAGTCGTGTTACAATACGTGTACAATGTATAAGATTTGTTCAACAATGTTTCTGTCAATTCAAGCCATCCAAAAGAAAACAACATTGTTCGACTTTGTTACTTTTAAGGTTGGATAATTTTCTTATGCAATATATACGTGATTTCAGTAAACTTGTTTAGGCGCAGTTCACACTAATGAAAAGGTTGACGCTGGCATCGTGTTGGTTAAAAAGAGGAGGAATATTGAATGTTTGGTAGGCCCCTTAATCTTGCAAAAAATGCAACATCTGTATCGCCCTTTGCCGGAGAGTAGTATCCCTATCCTATTTACATAATTATAAAAGGCATCGGTTTTGTGTCAAGCTGAAACGAAAACATGTACTGTATTGTCCACCCACAAAAGCAACGAGGTGAAAAACTATCACTATGACGCCATTGCCTGGCAACGACATTCAGTAAAAACAGCCGCATGAAAGTGGGCGTCAAATTTAGCTAGTCGAAAACTAATTCATATTGAGAGCAATTATGAGAAATAGACAAATTAAATTTTGAGTCGGACCGAATCTTGTGAACATAAGTTCGCGGTTATTCGTCCCAGGTAATTTGCGGTAAGTGTCGTTCAACGTAGGGTAATCAACCAATCAGAATCAAGGATACACCGAAGTCAGGTTACAATTCCCTATACCATATATTTAGATATGACGTCAATGTGGGTATTCCCTGGCGATTTAAAATGTTATGCGTCAAATACTCCTTTAGCATTTGCACGTATGCTATTCTAATGGCTATTTTGACGCATAACAATTTAAAAGGTCCTATATACTACGATAAAGACATATTTTTTTAGGACGCAACGCATGCAAATTGGCCGTAGTGGGGGCCGAGCCTACCCTGCATCTCGCTGTAAATGTGCTTTTTAGCATTTCAACGATGAATATTTATTTCAAATGCAGTGAGTCTCCTGAGTAATGAATTATAGTACAAGAACACCTTCTGCAAAATGTTTGGCAATATCAATCAACTTGAAGAATCAGGTAAAATGTGCGAGTTAAATCAAACAAACGAACAGCTATAGCAAATATAGTTATATATACACAATTCAGTCAAAGATTACTTAAATGATTGTGTTTATGCGACCTTTGAAAGTAAATCAACAAAACTACAATTTAAGGCTCTCAGCGTTTGACAGCTTACACAGATTACAATGTAAAATATGTGTTCAACAAAATTTTCATATGTTTTACTTTGTTATAATGTCATCTGTAGAAATTCATTTGACACTGATTAACATTGTGTAACTTTGTTATTTTCAACGTGGAATAAATTTATTATTCCAAGTGTTTGTGATGTATATTGGTGATGTTATTTTGAGAAAATCAAATATAAAATATTGTCTCAAATCCTTTGTCTCATTACATTTTCTTCTGTGAATAGGGCATATACTTTCACGTACAGCAATGAAGCAGCATTTCAAATTAAAACAAAACCAATGAAAAGACAACCCTTTTTATTAATGAAAAATTAAAACGTTTCCCCTTATATGTTTTAAACAAAGAGCTGTTAATTGTCAGTTGATAAAGTTGAGACAGTGTGTATAGTTGTAGTCACATACGTCAAACGTCATAAATGTAGACATTTTATATACGAGTGCGGATAGTTCCCGAAAATTCCCGTTGTGCTGCTATTCACATCAGTATACTATCTGATACTATCTGTGACTATAAGTGTGATATTTCATTTTATCAGAGATTTTCTGTTTCCAGCTTGTTCATTCGTTGTATTGGAGCGGCGTTCAAATAGGCCTAAGCCTTGTGGCTTGTTCGCCAATCCAGATTCACTTTATGAAATAAAATATGTTTAAACCATATAAATGTGACTGTAATGATTTTGATCGAAATTCGAACAATGCCCTGTGCACAAGAATTTACATGTACGCGCTGCATGCCAGTACATTTCCCAGTTACAACATATAAAAATAAAAGTTTAATCATTCCGTATGCCCTTAAAATGAGATATTTTTTAGTGAATAACCTTTGACGATTTATATGTGTGCTAGATATTCAAGACTCATGTTACACATACTATTTGAATTTTTTTGTAAACCGCCTATCACATGACTGCACTTTTGATGTCATCTGGGTTTTGTTTTACTCCGAAATGATGCATTGTATAGTGCAATCTGGACGGATCATTTTTTTATCACAACGTTTTCCAAACACATGCATGTTAAAAGAACGTGCAGTTTCGGTTTCTGCACCTGCATAATGATGTAATACTTGTTTTTAATTGGAAACTAGTAATTATGATATATTTGGCGATTGAGGATAAATGTCAAGCTGAGTTAATTTATTTGCACTGTAAACAACACATATGGTGAGTCGTGACGGATTAAAGCCAAATACAATTTTATGAAACACATTGGATGCACCTTTAAGGCCTTTCGTATTTCCTCGAATACAACCCGGGCCTCGAAAAGAACCCGGGGGTTCAAGGGGGTGCTGAACGAAACAGAATCCGGGGAAATACGGTAGGCCTATACATATCATAGGCCAACAATCTCTAGAGCAATCTTTCATCCGCAACAGCTTTTCATCAATTACAACGAATTGTCCGCAAAAAGCGTTAATAAACATGTTTAATCGTGTTTCGAAAAAATTTTTTTGTACAAAGTTGCATGCTTCTGTGTGAGATGGCGGCTGACACAAAAAATAAATAGATTTATTTTTCAATCACACAAGAATAGGCCTACACAAAAGTAGGAGCGGGTCACCAATAGATGGTACGAGTTTAAAGGTACATCCATTGTGTTGTTGGGGGTCACATATTGCAAACGTTATAACTGGTGTTACTTTATCGAGAAGTACCGACTGTTACCGAAAAGTACCATTTTGATGATAGTAGACTTAGCATATTGACGATTTGAAGGTAAAAGTAGTGATTTCTGATCGAAAACCGGACAATGCATAGCGTGTGGCGCGCGCCAATGAGTCAAACGTAATTTTGGAGTCTTATTTATAACAAATAAAAATACAATTTTGAGTTGATAGTGTTTAATAGGTCATATAACTACTGTGCATGTATATGGGACGTGCAGTTTCGGTTTCTGCACATGCATAATGGGGTTACTCAATTTTGATTGGAAACTAGTAATTATGATATATTTGGCGATTGGGGATAAATATGCAAGCTGAGTGAATTTATTTGTATTGTAGACACCACATGTGGTGAGTTGGAACACATTTTATGGAACACAATGGATGTACCTTTAAGCAGTTTCAATACAGCCCCGGGGGTAACAGGGTGCTGGGGTAGGCCTAAATACGACGCGGGTCTCAAATAAAACCCGATTCTTGTATATTGCGTAATAAGTTTGGACACTTTGTGAAACTAGAACGGTGTTTATATGAGTTTTTATATGTCGTTCAATCAGACATACTAACTTGTATTTGGAACTTCATTATATGACTTTCTGCAAGATATATACTTCTGAAGGTTACTTTTTACACACGCATTTCTATAAAAGGAACTTGCAGTTTGAACGGTGTGAGGATTGGTCTTCTTTTTTATATAATACGGAACGGAACCCTTGGGTAATATTTTTATTTCATACAAACTTTTAATGCTGGGATTAAGTTCGCATCAGCATACTGGATGATGTGCGGTAAAGTAATTCCTATAATATCGGTACAGAAAATAGTGTTATTTAGGCAACCTTTTTTCTTGCAATGATACCGGAACGTTAGCTGTTTTAGACATATAGGCCTATAATAAATGTAGCCAAAATTTACCCCGAAATACTTTCTAATTGTTTAAGTCATCTATGACGATGTCAGGTTTTTAACCAAGGCTTCATAGGAAAAACAACTTTTATGAAACGACTTGATATATATCCTACACGTGCGCATAGCAAGAGATAGGCCTATGTTTACACTGCATTCCGTTTGCAAACCTTTTTTTTTATCATCAGGGTGTGATTTCAATCATGAACATATCTTGAATCATGGCAGATGTGTACACCACACATCATTCACTAAGATATGTATCTATCAAGCGAAAATTGCATTGCAGAACTTTATTTCATCCGAAGTCAAAATGAAAATTGTAAAAGTTGCCGTAGACAACTTGGTGTTTCGGTAAACGAACTGAAAATACCATAAATAAATGTTACTCCAAAATTAGACGAAAGCTTCGAATTATATTCTCTACCAAGTAGATTTTATGTCCTTACTTGACACGGAAGTACATGAAGAACGCATGTAAAGCCGACATGTATCTCGAACCCCGACAAACATGTAGGCCCACTGTCCATCGCATAAACCCCGCCCACTTCACCTGCACATTAGTGCAATAAATATGGCGGGAACGTAGTCGTCGACTCGTATACTCTTTAGTTTTTGTAGTTATCTTGCAAGACACCAATTTATTTAAGATTTATAGTGTTATCTGTTAATTCATTTCGATTAACGTGACATCAAAATAAACAATGACGATATTTCGCAGGCCACGCCCCTGCTCTGCAACGTATCCCCTTTGATCATCACAACTTCCGAGTCGACGACAAAAGGTCATTTGAACTGATGAGACTGTCACTTCAACTTTTTTTTTATCAAGGACAAACATAAACAAAATTTAAATTTCACCAGGATTTGCATGTATCAATTATGCACGTGTTAATGTATTTAGTTTTATTTTGTAAAAAAAAAGTCATTATGATATAGCCCCTAATGTAAAATAAAAAATAGAAAAAATAATATTCAGGTCATAAAACAATAACGGCTAGAAAGTATTATTAAAAAGTATTTACATGTTCCTACATTCAAAGACAATTCTTTTTAAAATAGATTGTTAAGCAAATTTTCTCATTACCTGGTGCTTTACCTTTCAACATTTTTTACTAGATGACAAAGAGAAATTAAAATGTATTTTCCCCAAAGTATGAAAATTAAGCATGGATTTAAAATAATAAATGTCTGCTTGGGAAAAGGGGTTAATAAATTACTTATGTTGATAATGGAGACATATCCCAACATATTATTTAGTCAATTCACAAATGTGTAGTATTCATCATAATTTTTTCCAGATTAAACAATATTATTTGAATTAATTTTTAATTTGAACAATAATTTAATTTTTTTTTAATTAGAAGTGATGTTTGCCATTAGCTTTCTAACTAATTTGAATTAATTTTTAATTTGAACAATAATTTAAAACAATTTTTATTAGAAGTGATGTTTGCCATTAGCTTTCTAACTAATAATTATTTTTATAATATAAATTTGAAAATTCTAAATACATTTTACTGTTATATTTATTAAGTAATAATTGTTTACTCAATTGGCAATGACGTCAAGACTCGCGTGAAAATTGGCATGTATCATCTCTCGTGCTGTTTCCCCGACAGCTGAACATTGTTTCGCGCTAGATAAAACATTTAGACAATAACTAACGAGTGACGGGGAATGACAGGTTATCTTTCCCGAGTTATATCATTTGAGTAATTCTCGAGCCTTGGCAACAAATTAGTTAATTGTAATAAGATTTCCGGAAAGTGGTATCTGCAGTGTCAGCGCCATTTTGTCAACAAAGGCCCGCGAGGTACAATTTACACTGCATTTCAATACGACAGTTTTAATGCTCAGGATAGATGTAGACGCCCTTCGTGACAAGTTTGATAAAGTGGAGAGCTACTGTGAACACTTAGAACCAAGACTTGAAGATCAGGAAGAACGTAGCCGCCGTAACAACATGGTAATATATGGGGTACCAGAGTCACCACGGGAAACCTACACCGAAAGTAAGGGGAAAGTGCTAGACATTTTGAACAAGGCAAGAGAAGTCAAGCAATTACAGCCCCTCACCCCCAGGGATATAGAGAAAGCCCACAGACTATCTTCACCCAGACAGGACAAGGTCAGACCCATAATCGTCAGAATGTGCCATTAGGAGGATAAATGGCACTCAGTGAAGATGCGGGAAGTGCTACGAGAGCTGGGGTACGGGATAGCTAACGACCTGACAAAACATCAACGACAGGAACTACATCGTCTGCGGACTCAGAACCCTGATACCAGGTATTACTATAAAGGTAATAAGCTAGTGGAAGAACCCAAGAAAAACTCTGCTCATGCTGATCAGTCAACGCTCACAGACAGGAGTAGACTCAACAGGGAACAGCAGAAGCGTCGGGGTCTGAGATCTAGCCCCCACTCAACCGGTGATTTTACGGCTCATCATGACACACAGCGTGACACTGAGAAACCAACTCACAGCAAGGACGAAGTTAGCTTTATTTTCTGGAATATAGCAGGTGCAACAAGAAAGCTAGCCGATATGGATTTTGTAAATTTTATTAAACAGTTTGATATTATCGGTCTAACTGAAACATGGACGTCAGGCGATAACATTGATCAAGTGTTTTCAGACTATGAAAATATCGTCAAGCCAGCAGAAAAGATCTCTACACGCGGAAGACTATCTGGTGGGATAGTGGTGTTGGTGAAAAAACATTTGGCTAGATATATTCTGTGGTCGAAAATAACTGAAAATTGTGTTTTTCTCAAATTTGATAAGGACCTATTTAAACTTAACCGTGATTTGTTGTATGCATGCGCCTATATACACCCAGAGGGGTCCACGTTTTATAACAAAGCTGGTATATTTTGTAAAAATGGTATCACTTTATTTCAAGAAAATTTACTAGAGGTACTGTCTAATATGCAAGATGTTCATATTTTGTGCGGAGGGGACTTTAACGCGCGTACCGGTACAGACCTAGATTTTGTTGAAGATGATATCATTGAATATACGGAGGGCGGAGAGTGTTCAACGTGGGATTTTCTTCTAGACAATTTTAACACCAAGCGGTTTTCCACTGACAAAGTTGTAAACAACTTTGGTAAGTGTCTTCTCTATTTATGTTCTGTATTGAATATACACATAATGAATGGTCGATGTGGCACAGATACTGAAGTAGGTGATTCAACCTATATCGGTGTTAACGGCACGAGTGTAGTCGATTATATCATAGCGTCGTCGACACTGTTTGATAGTGTTCGCGACTTCTCAATTCCCTCCCGCGCAGAATCTGATCATCTACCACTCACTTTGCGTTAACGTGCGCTTCATACGGGTGAGCAGCCCGACTACAAAGAACATAAGTCCTATAGATTCATTTGGGAACATGATAAAGTAGAGGAATTTAGACAAAATATTCTTTCAGAAAATGTACAAGAACTACTCACTGATTCACTTGATTCAGCTGTTACTGATATAGATAGAAGTATTGACTTAATAACTGAAGCTCTTTGTACAGCTGCGGCCAACATGAAAAAAAGAAATTACCCCGATAGAACATATGAAAATAGAGCCATGGCCTCTGTAGCTCATCAGGAGATAATAAGTGGGGTATGTTATGGAGTGGACTTTATAGCAATGGTCAGATAATGGAATGTAGTAATAAGAATCTAGGTAGTGAAACGATTAAAGCAGTTTAAAAATATTTTGTTACCATAACTTTGCCAATCTGCTATATATATGTGTTGAAAGAGCAACACAAAGCTTTGAAGTAAATTGCTGGTATCAAACATATAATAATGTGGTGGAGAGATCATACTATTTTTTAAGATCGTACACACATTATATAATAATGAATATACCGGGTTCAATTCTTTGCATACAATTCACCACTGTAAGCTATTGCAATAATGGCCTGGGGCTGTAGAAGAAAATGAAAAAAACCTTTTTTGGTCATGACCCCTGCTAATTATTATCAAAATTGGTTACACATAAATCAACATTCGTTATGAATATCATACACCTTTGCATTATATTGTTTTAATTCTTAATTGCATTATGGCAATACCAACATTTATTACATAATGAATAGGAGCCTCAGTTTTTGAAAATCCCATTTCTCATAGGCTCCATTTCAATACTTAATAAATTGGTGAATTTTTTTTAGTAAATTCTTTTTCACCATTTCTTATAGGCTCCTTTTCAATATTTGATAAAATGGTGATATTCTATGAATAAATTCTTTTTTAGAGTCAGTGAAAAGCAGTCTCACGCACAGTCTATGATAACACAGTGCTGCACAGAAGTTTGAAGTAACCTGAAACCTCTGTGTAACTATCAGTTTTCATTCTTCTGCCAGGAAGAGGTCAACACAATGCAATTACATAACATGCAGACACTGGACTCACAGCCAGTAAAATTTATATGTTAGATGCAGTTTTTCCTTCAATTAATTATTGTTCTGTACTGAAGAAGATGATGAAAATAGGTGTGATGTCACAATCTCATATAGCTACTTCTTTTATAGTCCTATGTTATCACCAGTCATCACTAGTCATATTCAGTTCACATATCTCATGTAAAATCAAAAAATTTAATTCCTCTTCAAGTTATTCCTTCAAAGGGTATTCAATAGTTCTCATTTCAAATAGATTCACATTAAACATGTCCATGATGTAGACATCTATCTCATTTCTTGTTCCTATTGAATAAAATTTACTGCAAAGTTAATAGAAAACTAAATCAGTTATAAAGTATAAAATATGATATATATAAGGTATACCAAATTGACTCGTACTGGAAATTCTCATTAATTAATTAATTAATTTTCCAAATAATTACACTATATCATGAGATATTAAAAAACTCCATTATTTACTCTTAAATTACAAAGAACATAATATTAGATTTAATAAAAGATTCTGTATTAAGTCTTTAGAATACTTTAAGACTTGTGTACCTTTATCAGCAAATTCACTTGCAAAATACAAATAATTACTCATATGTGAAATGTGAGACAAAGATAAAATATGACTTATAATTTTTGTCAGACCTCCAATTCTAAGTTTTTAATTCTAAATATCTCTTTTTCATCAGACATATTATATTCTCAAAACACATGTTAGAACTCTCACATCAGAAAGATGAAATGCCTTTAACTCAGCTGTTTTCTTTAAAATTACCTCCCTTACCTACTTACTGATTGAAGTGCACATATAATCTCAGAAAGATGCTGTAAACTGAAATAGGCTTTTAGGTTATGATCCCTGTGACCCATATGTGGGGTCACAGACTCACCAAATTTACAATTTAGAATCCCTTACAGCCAAGAAGTCTGTACATAAAACTTCAGCTCGCTAGAGCCATTGGGACTGGAGATGAAGATGAAAATAGCATTTTAGGTCATTGCCTCTGTGACCCAATATTTGGGGTCTCACTGTCACCAAATTTACAATTTAGAATCCCCTTCAGTCAAGGAGTATGTACATAAAATTTCAGCTCTCTACGTTCATTGGGACTGGAGAAGAAGATGAAAATAGTTTTTTTTTAGGTAATGACCCCTGTGAGCCACACTTGGGGTCAAAGGGTCACCAAATCTACAATTTAGAATCCCTTTCAGCCAAAGAGTCTGTACATAAAATTTCAGCTCTCTGGAGTCATTGGTTCTGGAGAAGAAGATGAAAATAGCTTTTAAGGTTATGACCCCTGTGACCCACATTTGGGGTCACAGGGTCACCAAATTTACAATTTAGTATCCCCTTCAGCCAAGGAGTCTGTACATTAAATTTCAGCTCTCTGGAGTCATTGGTTCTGGAGAAGAAGTCGAAAAAGCGAAAAGTTTACGGACGGACGGACGGACGGACGGATGGACGGACGCCATCCCATGCCATAAGCCCATCGGGCCTTTCAGGCCAGATGAGCTAAAAATTCATGGCACGACGCAGAATGTAGAACTTTAAAAAAGGAAAGATGTAAATATCTAAACAAGTTCAGGAAAGTAAAAGACTTAGATTCTCTAAACAAATATCATAGCAGTAGGAACGCATATATTGCACTTTGTAGGAAAAAACGAAACCATTATTATAAGATAAAACAACAAAAGTTAGAAAATAGCATACATGATTCCAAAACATTTTGGTCCATGCTGAAGACATTAAACGGAAAGGTATATTCGAGAAATAATATCCAAACTAAAGACTGGTACAAACACTTTAGCAACTTATTTTCCGAGTTTAATAGTGACGTTGATTTATATGGCCAGTGCGATAGAGAAGCAATACATTCTGATCGTACAGATATTGATTCAAGTTTTGGAGAAGATATTCTTGACTCCCAAATCAGTAAGGAAGAAATATTACAAAGTATCACAAACTTAAAATCGAATAAATCACCTGGTACAGATTCAACAATCTCTGAATTCTTTAAACATTCTGCCGATTTGTTATTGCCACACTTAGAACTGATATTTAATATTATTTTAGAAAAGGGTTACTTCCCTAAAACATGGTCAACTGGTATAATAGTTCCAATTCATAAGAAAGGTAACCAAAATGACCCTGAAAACTATAGAGGCATAACGTTATTAAGCATATTTGGCAAAATATTTACATCTATCATAAATAAGAGATTAGTTGAATGGGCTGACACTTTAGATAAGATAACAGAATCACAGGCTGGATTCAGAAAAGGATATTCCACTACTGATAACATATTTGTTCTTAATTCTATCATCCAAAAATACCTTAATCAAAAAGGACAGAAATTTTATGTTCTATTTGTAGATTTGTCCAAGGCTTTCGACTCAGTAAACAGAAATAAACTATGGAATCTCTTAGATGAACAAGGCGTCAGTGGCAAAATGGGGAAATTACTGCGGAGCATGTATGAACATGTGAAAATGTGTGTAAGGAATAACAATGAATTATCAGATACATTTGTGAGCCAAGTAGGAGTTAGACAAGGCTGCATATTAAGCCCCTTCCTATTTACACTCTTCATAAATGAATTAGCAACACAAATCCAAACCAACTGTTCAAACGGTATCCAACTGCATCCAGATATAATACAAATATTCCTGTTATTATTTGCCGATGACATCATATTATTTTCAAGCACAATTAAAGGTCTACAAAAAGAAATTGAGGAATTAGAAAATTACTGCGATAACTGGAAACTTAATGTAAACCAGGCTAAAACAAAGGTGGTAGTTTTTTAAAAATGGAGGGAAACTCGCCAAAAACGAACAATGGTTTTATAAAGGAAAAAAACTAGAAACAACCACTTCATATAAATACCTTGGTGTGCATTTTACCAACCATCTTTCATGGTCAGTCCATACATCACAGGCATCTATTCAAGCAAAGAAAATATTAATAGGTATAATAAAATATAAACATATCTTAGGTGACTTGTCCTACAACTCCTTTTTCAAAATATTTGACACCAAAATCAACCCATTGTTGTTATATGGTGCGGAAGTATGGGGTTTTAAATCAGTTGATGTTATCGAAAAAGTTCATTTGTATGCATGTAAAAAATGTCTTGGTGTAAAAACAGCCACTTCTAATTGTATGGTTTATGGAGAATGTGGCAGATACCCATTGTACATTGAGTCTAATATAAAAATAATTAAATACTGGTTAAGGTTATTAAAAATGCCTTCACATAGAATACCAAGAAAATGTTATGATATGATGTTACTTTATGATAACCACGGTAAAACTAACTGGGTAACACACACGAAACACTTGTTATCATTTATTGGCTTCGGTAATGCCTGGCATGATCAATTTGTAGAATCCCACTCTCATTTTGTCTTCCTAGTAAAACAAAGACTTAAAGATATATTTCTGCAAAATTGGTTAACAAGTCTCTCATTGTCTAATAAATGTTTCTACTACAAAATGCTAAAAGATTCAATTCATGCAGAACATTACCTTTCGATCTTGACAATAAGGAAATATAAATGTTCATTGTCTAGACTACGCTGCTCTTCGCATGATTTATATATTGAAACTGGAAGATATAAAAATATTAAAAAAGAAAATAGATTATGTCAAATGTGCAATTTGAATAATGTCGAAGATGAGTATCATTTTGTGTGTGTTTGCCCAGCATACTTATCGTTAAGAACTGTATATATAAAGAAATACTATTATGAACACCCTGAAACTTTTAAGTTTATATCATTGATGAAAATTTATTCTAAAGTTCAATTAGAAAATTTGTCCATCTACATCCATAAAGCTTTTACTCTTAGACAAACTGTGTTGCTACCACCAAATGAATAAATGTAATATGTACTACAGGCCTGAGGCCTTTCAGTACGATAATAAAGATTGAGATTGATACGACAGTTTTACTGTGTTGAACGCATCAAACAAGAAAATCATGGACAGAAACATAAAAAATATAAAACTATCTTTTGATAGTATTTTCAGGTAATGTTGCCATTTTGTTCCACGTAAACGGGACACCAAAATATTGAAATAGCGAATCGTGTAGCAACTTTATTTAGTTCAGCCAAATTTGTCATTGACACGAAGCCTTTACTTGATTTGACACAAGCCGTATCACTGTGACATACGGGGGTTTACACTGTAGAAGTCACCTACAGATCTAAATTCAATTTGAGCAAAATATTCTGCCATTCTTTTTCGTAAAACAAATCGTTAATGTATCAACATATCATAATGATCATTAGGCATGCTCCCCTCGCTAGCCAAGTTGACAGGCCATTTTTTTTACATTTCAACTGGAGTAAACAATGGTCGATACCCGAATGTCAAATATACTATGTGGCATGTTTTATACATATTACTACTTACTGAGTTGTATTTCTTGTATGAAATTTATTTCTGTACACTTAATTCGTGTTTATTTTCTGTGTACATTTCGTACAAATATATTGATACAGGTTTAAATTATTGTTAAAATTAAAAATTAATTCAAATATTATTGTATAATCTGGAAAAGAATTATTATGATGAATACTACAAAATTGTGAATTGACTAAATAATATGTCGGGACATGTCTCCATTATTAACATAGGTAATTTATTAACCCCTTTTCCCAAGCAGACATTTATTATTTTGAATCCATGCTTAATTTTCATACTTTGGGAAAATACATTTTAATTCCTCTTTGTCATCAATGTTGAAAGGTAAAGCACCAGGTAATGAGGCACCAGGTAACTCGAAACTATCATGGAAGCGGAGGAACAACTCGTTCTTCGAACTCGTTTTTCCTCCGCTTCCATGACATCTTCTCGTTCAATACAAACGATCCAAATGCACAAGTATGATGTTCTATATATTAATCAAAACTCAATCTTTGATATATCAATTGCTTAAGATATCAAACTGGGTAAGTTTGCAAAATACTTTAAACATGCATAGTAGCATTAGTAATAATTTACATCTGAAGCTAATGTTTTGTCAGATATGTGTCAGTCTATCAGTCTTCAAACTCATCCTTATCATCGATTCATTATCATCCTTTTGAATTTATTGTGATTGAGTTTTCCCCCTCTGGTAAATACAGAGTATTGAATGTAGTAGCTAGTAAGTATTATGAGCATACCTGAAAAATAAATTTTCTATTGTTTTCTTTTCCAGGCATAGGTGAAGCATTTGAACTGATGAAGGCACTGGACCTGGAGCTGCCAGAGGCCAGTGTTGCAGTTGGAAATGGAGTCTCCATTACGACGAAGCAGGGACACGTTCTCCATGTTGCCTCTACCAGCAATGTTCCAGATGACGCATTATTCAGCACATTGAAGACAGCACCTCCAAGTCTGACTAATAGAGAGAGGGTCCCGTACCTGGAGCTGGTCAATGCCAATTTATCAAGTATGTATGTACCAGCAATGATGATCCTAGTATTTTGACCTGGCAATAGATCTCATAGGGACTTGAGGCAAAATTAGTGCAATTGTGTAAATTATTGAGAAAAAACTTCACATCAAACGCTGTCTTTCACATGCAAGATAACACATATACTTTTGCAGCAATTTGATGCCTGGTATTCGTGTAAAACCACTGTATTAGGTTTACGCTAACACTCATGAATTAGGGAAAATTACTCCTTGACGCAAGCAGGGGTACAGTAAGGCGAGTAACTAAATTAACACAAGTGAGTCTAAACTTTTGACTGAGAGTATATATATATATATTATTTTCTGTAATCAGTTAGCCCTCATTACATGATATTTTACATATGTGGATTGATGCCACTGATTTTAAACTTCCGGGTTTATTTGCATGTGTTGAATAACAAAACAAAGAACCCTGGATATTTGTAACCATTGTTTTATAAAAGTCATTATTCACTGTCATCATCCAATCGCCTTTGCCAGAATCATCACTTGGAGCCAGTCCTGGATCATCGTCCCAGAATCCTCCAAGAGGTAGCAGTGATTCTTGTGATACTTCAAACACATCAAGTAAGCCCTTGTTTATAACACTGATTTGATAACACTTTGATGAATGTAATCAGGATCCTATCATGTTATGCTTTCATTCTACATAGTAGATATTGTTTTTGTGAGATCAATATAGAGATATTGCAACGATCAAATGTTCAAAAAATTATGACATTACAAGGTTTTGTTAATGACTAAGAACTAAAAAACTGACAAATGTCATGTTTCAAAGACTTTTTACAAAAGCAACTAGGATTCTTATAATATTGTATCATATAACTGCATATCAAATATATCATCATGCATTCTTCACATTTTAGATTCAGCACTTGCAGGCGTTACACCCAATGGATCTACTTCCTCGCAGAATCCTCCCAGAGGCGGCAGTGCCAATGCTTCCCTCACATCAAGTAAGACCTTTAGAAACTGTTTTGGATGTAAGCAGTACATTTGAGCTTTTTACAGTATAAACCCTTGTACGACATTGCTAAAAACTTACACTAAATACATTTCGGCTAAGGAAAATGGAAAACCAGGCCATGATGGATATCGCGACAGTGAAATTGTCGTAAATTTATGACATATCATCAGTTAATGACATCACAAGGTTCTGTTACAGTCAATGCCTTGAAAATAAACAGCACACAGATCATATCATGTCACATTTTACAAAAGCAACTATTTATCTCAATCCTGTATCATAAAACTGTATGAAACCATTATTGTTATTACTCTAAACAAATATATCATCATGCATTCCTGCGTATTTTAGATTCAGCACTTGCAGGTGTTAGACCCAATGGATCTACTTCCTCGCAGAATCCTCCCAGAGGCGGCAGTGCCAATGCTTCAAGTACATCAAGTAAGACCTTGTAATATTTTTTTAAAAATAATACGTCCTTAAGCAGAAATAATTTGAGAAATGGGTGATTGAGGCATACAAAAAAGTTTTTGAATTTCAAGCAATAACTTGTCAGTTTTTAAAACAAATATTGTACTCTTGGGTCAAATAAGACCCAAACATTGTACAAAGGTTAATAGATAAAAATAAATAGGTATTCAATGAGACGATTAGTATTATCTATTTTACCTTAAATCACTGGCACTGGTAACATATATAAATTCCTCATTGTTTACTTTTATAACAAATGATAGTGAATATAAATAGAGGATATTGAATGTTTTCATGAGTGTCATATTGGCTTTCCTTGTCATGAGATGAGAGATAAGTGATATCACAATGAACGCAATACACATTCTGTTTATCATATACTTCTTTGGTCGGAATTGTTGCGTTTTTCGTTAAAAAATCATTTACTTGGATGGTTTCTGGCGACGTCATACCATTGTCACGCTGTCGCTTAGCAGTCTTTATGAATGAAATAAAGTTCACTTAACAGATTGAAATATGCATTCTTAATGTTAATGCATAGGATCTGGAGTAATATTTTATTTCATTTATTTGCATTTCAGGGCCCACTTGCACAAAGCGATTGTATCTCTACAATAGTCGTAACTGTAATTGTAAGGGAAATAGCTAGTACTGTTGTAAGTCCTTACAATCGATGGTAAAAATAGCGTCATACATGGCTGCTGAGGAAACTGTAGTAGAGAAAATTAAGCGTGTATTTAGATACAGAACATCGCCAGTAGATTCATTGACTGAGAATGAACTCATCTCCAGGTATAGATTGGCCCGCCATGCAATATTCACTCTTCTACATAACGTGAGACCACACATTGAACATATGACGAAGCGTTCGCATGCACTTTCGCCAGAGACACAGTTGCTTTTGACACGCAGGTAGTTGAGTAAAGGAGGGTTTTTAATGGAAATAGGAGATTTGCATGGCGTCCACGAGTCCTCCGTTTCACGCTCCATCCTACGTACAATCAATGCCATCAACGCCGTTTTGGAGATAAAGTTCAACCAGGAAACGAGCCAAGTGAGAATGCACGACTTCTACAAGATTGCTGGCTTCCCTAGAGTTATTGGTGCCGTAGATGGAACCCTCGTTGCTATCAAAAGACCACCCACAGACGAAGAAGTTGCATACGTTTGCACGAAAGGGTTTCACGCCATAATTGTTCAGGCCGTATGCGACGCCAAGTTACGGTAATCAAATTGAGAGTAGCTTCCCTTGTATTCTAAAAATAGATCGAAATAAGTTCTGTATAAAAAACAACATTTTATGATAAGAATTCGTATCCAAAATAAAATAGTTCATTTATTTTTGGGGAGCAAAGAAAACATTGTTAATTTAGAGAATACCCATTAATATAAATAAATATATAGGACCATCAGAAAATATCATAAGGCCATGGCAGACAAAAGAAAATTAGTTGATGTAAGGATTATTTTTTTTCCTAAGTGTAAGTAAAAGTTTTCAGGCAAGCAAATAAGGTACAAAAATTGATTGAAATATCATAGTTTTAAAAGATAAATGTATTCATAAAATTCCAAGAAGCAAGTTTTCTCCAAATTTGTCAAAATCCTGCAAGGAAATTTCTTGAGTAACTTATTATTCTTTTTTGCCTAATAATAATTTTTGGTAATTGATAAAATTTGATAAATTCCATTTCGTAACTAAGGGCACAATCAATTTGTATATGAATTCAACAGTGGGGGAAATTTGAGAGAGGTGAGGTTTACAGATGGAAAAGGGATTTTGTACAAGAAAACAGACTCATTTGTTAAGTTTAGAAAACGAATCCACATTAATCATACCAATAAAAATATATTTGTATATTCTTCCAAATAACAGATTCATCAACACGGTAATCCGATGGCCAGGATCATGTCATGATTCCATGATATTCACCAACAGCTCGCTTGGACAATACGTAGAACAGGGAAATGTTGACGGATGGCTATTGGGGGATTCTGGGTAGGTCTAAATTCCTTTCCTCTCATCCAAGATGACAATTGAGTGTTAATAAATACCAGAAGCTATCAAAGATAAAGATAAAGGTATTATCATGAATGTTGTTAATTTTCTTTAATATATATGTAAAACTAGAGCCTCAATTTTAAATTCATAAATCTGTAATATTTCATGGGCGCTTGTTTCAAATTTGTAATGTAATTGTATTTTCCTGATTTTTTTTACGTCCTTAACATCACCGGCAAGACCTTGAATGGTCTTGGCAGAGGCGCAGTGGTTTGTCATCGGTAGATGAAATGACTAGAAATCTAGGCCATGTGCTTGAATTTGTAGATGTTGAGATATTTGTGATATTTGATGAAGTTGACTCTTCCTCAGAAGAGTGATTGGCATCCTTTGAACGAGTTCGCTTTTTTTTACCTAATGGACCCATGTTAGGATAATAAAATTTCATCAGCCTGGATCCCCACCCACCACGGAGCACCAACAGCTCCTGCCGACAGCACCGGGGATACCAGGATGACATACTCCATTAAAGAGTTGCCAATTTTTCACTGGATTGACCCATTGGCCACCGCTATCTTGGAAACTGAGCAAATTTGATGAATGTGATTAAGAGAGAGCTGAGAATAGAGCAGCAAGCAGAACGTAGAGATAAGTACATCAGGAAGGATAGCGTTGTGAAAAGGTGGCGAAGTTATGCAAGAGAGCATCACGAAAGCACAGAAAATAATTGCAAAGAGAGGTAGCAGCGTAAGAAGAAGGATAGAAAAGATGTGCACAACCAAGTGCTTGGCATGACCAGCCGATTAACCAGACCGGGCCCATCTGCCCACCTGTCTCGGAAATCGGGGCCGAAGAAGTGTATTGTTCAGTGTTAGCTTTAAGCTAAACACATTCCTCAACCACCAGGCATCCTTCCTCCACCCGTACAGGTCGCAGTCCACGGCAAACTGACTGCCCCCTTTTAGTCGCCTCTTACGACAAGCAGGAGGAACTGAGGGCCTATTCTAACCCGGGCACCCCACGGGGGTGTCTAATCTGTCAAACTATGGATATGAAAACTTATGCAATGTCATGCGGGATAGCGCAGTGGTTAGCGCATTCGGCTTCGGATCAAGAGGTCCGGGGTTTGAATCCCGCCAGGGGCACGGTAACTTTGTCTGCAGTAGAGAATAGTTCTACACGCAGTCAGGTTTGGGTGCAATGCTACACTGAATTTCGGTTCGCTAGTTCCAGCCATTGCTCGCAGGTTTCACTGCAATGCATAGCCACATGGCGTTGTCGGCTTTCTCCCTGCCATAATACTAGCAGCCGCGATATAAGTGAAATACTCTTGAAAGCGGTGTTAAACCCCAACTCACCTCACCTCATGCATTGAGTTTAGATGACTTTCTTACAATATTTGATTTCATGAATTTCTTTTGACATGTCATTGTTTTCTCGTCTTCAGTACATCATCGGTAAAGGAGTACGCTGTCGGGATATTGTGCGCTGGGACTCCAACCCGAGGGTTCAAGTAAATGGAATATCTTGTCCCGGTAAGCATATTCTACAACTCAATGAGATTTTATTGTTTGTTTGTATCTATGATAATGTAACGTTTGAAATAGGCGACACTCTACTTTTCATTAAATGTTCCCTATATTGTTAAATAAACTATTTTTTTTACCTTATTTATTTTCAGATTCAACAAGACCTTTAACTATCAACACTTCTACTTCTCCTACTAATAATTCTTCTACTGATACAAGCGCTACTGCTACTCCTTCCGCTACCACTACTACTACTACCACCACTACTACTTCTACTACTACTACTACTACTACTACTACTCCCGCTACCACTATTACTGCTACTATTATTAACGCAAAGTTCTGCTTCTCCCGCTACTATTACTGGTATTACTACTACCGCTACTATTAATAATACTACTCCTGCTGTCACTATTCCTGGTACTGCTACTAGTGCAACTGCTACTAACGTCACTACTCGCACCACTACTGCTAACATTTTACATATAAATGTATCCTTAGTTCCTGCTTTTATACCCACTCCCAGCTTCTGTCGACTTGAATGGCGATTATGTCAATGATGATGATGAAGATGGTAGTGATGAAGACATAGGGATTGTGACAGGTATATTTATATTAGTGTTATTTGTTCTAATTGGGGTTTCCATATATAAGAAGTGGAGAACACGAAATTGAATCAATCATCAAGAAAATCTTTATGATTCAATTGATAGAGGACATCGCATATGTTTAAACTCAGTAGAGCAAACTAGTATATAATACTGCGACATCCTTTTAAACTTTTTTTCTCTTTCCCACGAACTTCCAGGTCATCTTCGCAGGGTCACAGATGGTCTAATTTCACTCGGTGTTCTGGTGGTGATGGCGATAGTCTCGGGTATTGTTTTCCGTATGAGGAAAGCAATACGTCGACGCTTTCGCTATTACTGCCAGGACAACCGATAAGAAATTCCTAACTCAATACCGGCACCTCCTACTAGCCCAATTCCAACATGACCGCCCTTGTCAGCATCTAGACCTATCATGTCGGTCTCAAACCCGATGGCCTGTCTCCTGTCGCTGCTCCCCAACTTGTGCGCTCTCCTCTAAACTCGGATGATTCTGAGGCAGCTCCTCTAAACCTCTCAGATGATTCTGATGCAGTGCAAACCGCCATGGCTGAAATTTCTACAGCCATTGCTGCCATCCCAGATGAAATCCCCATCTTATTCCCGTATGTTCACATACCAGGAGTCACCGTTGGAACCAAAACCGACGCAGCAGACCCACATGATGTCACCACCACCACCACCACCACCACCACTACTCTCCCCACCGTTAACCATGCATCAGGAGTCACCGTTGGTACCCAAACCGACGCAGCAGACCCACATGATGTCACCACCACCACTACTCTCCCCACCGTTAACCACGCATCTCTCCCAGGGGATACTACCAATTCCTCGTTCAAGTTCGAGTCAGATGTGATGTCATGGGATCCAACTGCAGACATCGGGGAAGCAGAGTGGGCACCTGTCTCTCCTTCCTCTGCTCACGTCTCCCTCAACCTCAACCCTACCCCTGTCCACGTCTCCCCCACTCCTCACGACTCCCTCAATCTACTCACCCCTCTCCATTTCTCCCTCAAACCTACCTCTCACATCTCTACTCAGCCTACCCTGGCTCACACATCTCTCTCGATTCGCAACACCCCCTCCGACTTCAATTTATCTCTTAAACCCCATTCTCATGCAGCCAAAAAAATAATGGTAATGACTCCACCTTCTCTAAGTGTCGAGCCCCCAAAACAAAGGCCCATTCTAGAAAAGCGACGCCCAAGGCGTTTGAGCTTAAGTTTATAAACTCAACCCCTCCATATCTCTACTTACCTCACACCCAACCCGGTCCCGCCGTCCCCTCTAACAAAGTTCTGTGTGAAAAATTTTACATATTATTTGGTGTTTTCATAATCATACAGATTGTAAGAAGTCATACATATTGTAAGAGTAAAAAGGTTGTAAGTGTCAAACGGGTTGTAAAGAGTCATACAGGTTACGAATTTCATTGTTTGCAAATTATCCTGGTGAATTCTCTGAAAGGTATTTCTTGCAAGGAAACGTGACATGTGCACATGATAAATATGACCCTGATAATGTTTCAGCAATTGGGTATTGTATGTTTCTTTGTATGCCTGTGATGTCTGTGTTTTTGTTCATTTTATAGTATGATAAGGCTTATAATATAATTAAACACAACTATATACACGCTTAGAAATATGTTGTGATTTCAGCTTTATTTTCGCGTGAACATTATATTGTTTGTAATTTACAATTTTGTTTATACCTCATTTGGAAAAGGACAACGTTTGTTTATCCTACTCAATCTGCTATTATTTTTGCTTCATGGAAAATGACAACCTTTTTGTTTATTTATTCATAATTTGTAAGGTTTTATTTTTTTGGGTCAGGAAGTTATTTTAAAAGTAGATAAAGTTTCTTATGTTCTATGTATGTGTCTACAAGTTATTTTGTGTATTCTAAAAGTTACTTTTCATTATGTTAGTTAGCAACTATGTGTACACAACATGTTTATATGTATGTTTATATGTTTCTTCAATTGTTTTTTTTCATTGAAATTGTGGGTGTCAGCTCACAGAGTGTGACTTCAAGTTGAGTAGGTACACTATTAACAAGAGTCATCAGAAGATGACATATCCCACCGGTTCCACAACATATGTAAAACACATCTTTTACAGATACTTGTGTATCTACTACCGTACTTCAGTTAGTGGGTATTACAGAGTTTCAGGAATGTTAAGGGTTTTAGACTTCTGCTCCAGAAGCAGTCAAAATCAACAACAACCAACATCCCTCTCATGTTTCTATGGAAACAGAAAAAAATTAATTTTTCAGAAAAAATCTGAAAATATCAAAAGGCACCACTTCAGTCAGTTGGCAATACAAAAATGCAAAGTTTCAGGAAGATATGATGAACGGTTTTGGAGCTGTGCTCCGGAAACGAGCCTGTCTCTGAACAAAGTCCAACTTCAACATGTTTCTATGGAAAAAAAATTTTTTTTTCAGAAATCTGAAAATATCAAAAGGCACCACTTCAGTTAGTGATATGATATGCTTTTATTCAGGAAAAGAGGCCACCGGCCCATTATACATGTTCAGAGCATGATAAATAGAGAATACTAAACGATGTCCCGTTTAATAACATATTTATGAAACGAGTGGTGGTTTGGTATTTAACGAGCGAAAGCGAGTTAAATGCCATACCATCCACGAGTTTCATAAATATGTTATTAAACGGGACTGAGTTTAGTATTTTATTTATTACACGCTGATAGAAATGAAGCTATACTGCAAGAAAACTTGACTTGAAAGGAGGACACCCGCCATCGCCACCGGGCCGCAAGCACTGTGACGTCAGATCTAAACGTTTGTGACGTCAAACTTTGGCAATTATGACGTCATGAACCGATTATGACGTCCGGCTGCGATCGCTTGAACGTGCAAAGTTTCACAACAGTGTTGAATAACATTTCAATGTTTCACAACAGTAGTATCTTCAACCAGAGTGTAATAAATTCAGTTTTAATACAAGAGCGCTGTATTATACATTTACAGGTTAAATTGAGAACATTTGATGTCGGATATTATACAACAGGTATCCCTTTAAAAAAGGAATTACGTTTCTTTGCAGCAAGAAATATATATTTTGCCAGTTGCTTCAGTTAGTGGGTAAAACACATGCAAAGTTTCAGGAAGATATGATGAACGGTTTTGGAGCTGTGCTCCAGAAACGAAACTGTCTCTGAACAAAGTCCAACTTCAACATGTTTCTATGGAAACGAAACAAAATAAAATGTTCAGATATCTGAAAATATCAAAAGGCACCACTTCAGTTGGTGGGTAATACACATGCAAAGTTTCAGAAATATATCATGAATGGTTTTAGAGTTCTGCTCCGGAAACGAAATGATTACGGACGGACAAACGGACAGACGGATGGACGGACAGGGCGATGACTATATCCCACGGTATTACATACCGGTGGGATAACAAGAGAATTAGTGAGCACAGCTCACTCATGATACCCACGCTTTTAACATTGGTAAAAAAGAAATGTTTGAAAATAGCAAAAGGGCATCAATGTTTAAACTTTTGGATGAACAGACCATTATATATAAGTATTATTAAAGCAGAGTAAGTATTACACTTGTAAGCATGTTTTAGAAGTAAAAGTCGAAAAATTTGAAAAATGTCATTAAATATGCAAATGAGGGTATGAAACATACAAATATGCAAATGAGGGTATGAAATATAAAAATGACAGATGTACACATCAGTGGTTTCGTAACATTTGAACAATTAGTGTCTGAGTTATGAGTGGAACAAAAAGTGTGAATGGCGAGGATGAAAAACGGAGAAAATTTGCATAAATTATGCAAATGAGGGTATGAAACATACAAAAGGCAGATGTACACATCATGGTGATTGTACATATCAAGTTTCTTAACATTTGGACAACTGCTTTCAGAGTTATGAGTGGAACAAAAAGTGTGAATGGTTAAGTCGAAAACGGAGAATATTTGCATAAATTATGCAAATGAGGGTATGAAACATACAAAAGGCAGATGTACACATCGTGATGATTATATGTATCAAGTTACAAGACATTTGAACAATTAGTATTTGAGTTATGAGTGGAACAAAAACTGAATGGCAAAGTCGAAAAACGGATAAAATTTGCATAAATTATGCAAATTAGAGTACGAAACATACAAAAGGCACATGTGGGGACCATAAAGTGTACATACATAAAGTTTCATAACAATTGAACAAGTAGTATTTGAGTTATGAGCGGAACCAAAAGTGTAAGCATAGACGCGCACACAAAGACGCTTAAAAGTGGAAAATCTGAAAAAATAATCATGGAATCTGAGTGAAACATAGAAAATGCACATCTAGGGACCATAAAGTGTACATGTATAAAGTTTCATAACAATTGAACAAGTAGTATTTGAGTTATGAGCGGAACCAAAAGTGTGACCATAGACGCGCACACAAAGACGCTTAAAAGTGGAAAATCTGAAAAAATAATCATGGAATCTGAGGGAAACATAGAAAAGGCACATCTAGGGACCATAAAGTGTACATGTATAAAGTTTCATAACAATTGAACAAGTAGTATTTGAGTTATGAGCGGAACCAAAAGTGTTCCGGACGGACGGACGCGCTGAGCGCTATATACCCCCGACTACTTCGTAGCGGGGGTATAAAAATCAGTTTGTTGAAAAGACGATTATTCTTCGATTTCCCTTGACCCATAAAAATCAAATGAGTTGATGATTCAAGCGCCTCTGTATATTGATCATTCATCAGGATGTCATACTGCGCATTTCTTCTCATGGCTGGTGTTAGGACAACTTTCCAAAGGGACTCCTCACGAATTTTGATTTGATCAACAGAACGGATGAGTAGTAGCAAGTCTCGGGGGAGGTCGCTGATTTTACATCTGTTGGATGTCTCCTGATATTTTCCCTCTTCATCGACTTTCCCCATGAGTTCCTCTCTAGTCAGAGTAACAACCCTCGGCTTGAACAGTTTCTTGTTGTCGGTGTCCATGGGTGATGCAGCACGCTTAGATGATGATGCCATGTTTTTCATTAGGAGCAGCAACAGTTGAAGATAGATGTCGATGATTGAATGTTGTGTGCTCAAACTTCCTATCAATTTATAGTGGAGGTTCGATGGGTTGAGTACAATACATTTCAAACATTAGTTTGAATATTGTTGATATAGATGGAGTGAGTACATTACCAATTAAATTCTATTTCAATACTCCATTCACCACCCATTTTGGTCCACGTCTCCTTGATGCAGGTGGACTGAGTACATTACCAATTAAATTCTATTTCAATACCCCATTCACCACCCATTTGGTTCACGTCTCCTTGATGCAGGTGGACTGAGTACATTACCAATTAAATTCTATTTCAATACCCCATTCACCGCCCATTTGGTTCACGCCTCCTTGATGCAGGTGGACTGAGTACATTACCAATTAAATTCTATTTCAATACCCCAGGTGACACGAGTACAGGTGACACGAGTACAATACCCTTTCAATTTTCCAAATTCAATACCCCATTCAATTTAGGTACCCACCCTTGTTATGTGAGTACATTACCGATTAAATTCTATTTCAATACCCCACTCACCACCCATTTGGTTCACGCCTCCTTGATGCAGGTGGACTGAGTACATTACCAATTAAATTCTATTTCAATACCCCAGGTGACACGAGTACAATACCCTTTCAATTCCAATTTCAATACCCATTCAATTCGAGAACAATACCCATTCATTCAGAGAACAATACCTATACAATTCAATATTGATATAAGAACAATACCTATTCATCTCTAGAGGGTCAAGTGGGTCATTGATGACGTCATTGATGACGTATTCCACCTTATTCAGGTGTTCTGATACTTATTTACTACTGGTATGGTAAAGTAATTGTTTTCATACAATATTTATGCAAAGTAGTTCATAATATTTGATATTTTAAAGTAATTATTAAGTTATTGTGGTAGTTTAACAGTAATTTGGAAAATGTCCTGCTGGATAATTTATTAAATAATGTTTTCTTTTCTTTGTTCAGCTTGAACATACTACAGTTACTACTAGGTACAACAGTTCTAAAATTCCTATACCACTTCTGATATCTACTAGTCTTCTGCTATTTCTACATCAATTCTACTACTGCTAATTCAACTTTAACTGCTACAACTATTCAATATATGCTACTGTAACCATGTGCCAAGGAATAAAAGAGTTCAGGATCATCGCCCAGTTATTCATTCCCACACGGACTATGAGAAGTGGTTTTTAAATGGAACACAGATTGAAGTTGTGTATGTATGGAGATCTGGGTATTGTGCTTACTATCGTGGACAAAAGCAAAATCATGTCTATCATCACAAGCGAGGGAGGCTAGATTTTATGTTAATAATTACCAAAAGCACCTTGGATACATCAATCACTATTAACTTTTCACGATATTTGACCTTATGGTTGCACCGATACTATGCTACGGTTCAGAAATATGGGGAACTAGTTTCTGTAAAATTATTGAAACTGTGCACACAAGATTTTGTAAATTATTTCTGAAAGTTAGTAAACTTACTAACAACAACATGGTTCTTGGAGAGTGTGGGAGAGTTCCCCTCCAATTTCAATATCTCTCTAGATGCACATGCCACGGAATAGACTTCCCTTCCCTATCAAGCATATCAGATGATGAAAACTTTGGGTGATAACGGTAAAAAATCATGGGCTTCTGATATAAGGATGATATTATTTCAATATGGATTCGACTAATAAATAGATTTCACAAGACATTGGCTGCATTGCAACATTCATCAAATTGTTTAAACAGAGATTTTATGACTGCTTCATCCAGCATTAGCACGCATCACTTCTTTCATCACCCAAATGTAATTATTAATAATCACAATTCAAATCACTACTCAAGAGTTGAACCATATCTAACCAGTGAATTGTTACTTATCCAGCGGAAAATCATAACTCAATTTTCGATGCTGTAACTTCAGACTTGCTGTTGAATGTGGCCGACATACAAACACCCCATATAATATCGTGTCTGCCTCTATTGTCACTCTGTTGGCCTTGACTACATTGAAGCACAGGGGCTTGTATCGCTGAAAACAAACAGTTCCTAGGTCCAATACTACGATACGACATACCTATACTTATAAATAAAGAAAGGGATGCAACGCCTAATTTACCCCCTGTCCAATCAAGTCCAAATTTCAAAATGTTAACACACTTTGTACACCTAAAACACATTGTAGAATTAAAGCACAGTGATTACTCGTTCGATTAAAACAAACCTCAACACAATCGGTCCATTATTTCTAAAGTTATGACGCTTCAAACACGATTTTTTACCTGTCAAACTCGAGTGGGCCAAAATGGTGTCTCAGCAATACATCGACAAAAATCGAGGAAAAAGCCGATATTTCATTCCTAGCAAAAGCAATCAATCTCGAAAAGAGTTTTCTTCTATCACTTTACATCCCTGATGCATGTGTCATACTTGAATAGTTCGGGTATCTTACCGTAACAACTTTATTGCAACTTTCGTGTAAGTACAGGCATTTCATCGAGCGACCTGCGCCATTTTGGAGGAGGATCCGGATCAGTTCGTACCAAAACCGGTTCCACTCAAAACGGGGACACCGACCAATACAAACCGACCCTGGGACGAACCAGTTTCGGTACGAACTGATCCGGATCCTCCTCCAAAATGGCGCAGGTCGCTCGATGAAATGCCTGTACTTACACGAAAGTTGCAATAAAGTTGTTACGGTAAGATACCCGAACTATTCAAGTATGACACATGCATCAGGGATGTAAAGTGATAGTAGAAAACTCTTTTCGAGATTGATTGCTTTTGCTAGGAATGAAATATCGGCTTTTTCTTCGATTTTTGTCGATGTATTGCTGAGACACCATTTTGGCCCACTCGAGTTTCACAGGTAAAAAATCGTGTTTGAAGCGTCATAACTTTAGAAATAATGGACCGATTGTGTTGAGGTTTGTTTTAATCGAACGAGTAATCACTGTGCTTTAATTCAACAATGTGTTTTAGGTGTACAAAGTGTGTTAACATTTTGAAATTTGGACTTGATTGGACAGGGGGTAAATTAGGCGTTGCATCCCTTTCTTTATTTATAAGTATAGGTATGTCGTATCGTAGTATTGGACCTAGGAACTGTTTGTTTTCAGCGATACAAGCCCCTGTGACTTTTTTCAAGCGAATATTTTATCATTTTGGTGGGCTACCCAAATGGCTCACATGAGCAATGTGCTAATATTTTAGGCTTTGAAAAATCATACTGTATCCTTGTTATTATCCGTTCGATTTTTACGTTTGATGGCTTGTTTTAAAGACAAATCTATTGGCTTTGACGTGGTATATAACATTGAATGATAATATGATGACAACATTCTGAAGTATAATTTCAAACGGACATGGGGTGTTGACCCCGTTACATCCCTTTATTTTATTTAAATAGTATATCGGGCTGGATCGTCGACTTGATATTCTTTATAATCGCTATTTCGACAATACAAGCCCCTGTGACCTTTATGTTGTCACTTTGTTGAATCGACCATAATAAAAATGGTAATCTTCGGCAGCAGTCGGTACACTATAACGTTTGGCAAATGTGGCCCAAATCAACACAATGCCTTAATTTACGGTTTATGATACTTCATGCAACACCATTGCCAAACAATATACTTATACACGATTAGCTAGACCGCTATAAGGAGAAATAATAATTTCATAATAAGCAGAGAATAAACAAAATGGCAACTGACTAACGAAATCCGATAAATCATAAACATACATATGCATAGTACAGATTTACAACGGAACTAACATCTGTTCCCGACTTTGGGTTATACTCTCGAACGTACCTTGCTTCGCGGATAATATTTGTCGGCCATGATGGACATTAGTCATCACCATAGCGGAATTCCTGCTACATCTAACAAGTAGTGTGTTCCAGTGCAATAATGTTCAACTTTTCCAAAATTGTCGCCATGGATATAATAGATATACCTCTGCCTCTGCCAACAGAGTATACGTTAACGGCTAAGGCAGCTTTTCGACTTCCGATGTATGACGCGATCTAGCAACTCATTACTGACCAAATGTTTCTGGGAGTACATTATTAGCAGCGCGACTAAGTCGGAGCTGCTATCAGTTTTTGTGCCGTTTCCATCGCCGCCGCCGTCCCCGCCCCCGCCGGCGCGTTTTGTATTGACTATATAACTTTTTTTTCCTAGAAGGTTTTGAGAACTCTTATGCACAAGGGGGCGGGATAGCGCAGTGGTTAGCGCGTTCGGCTTCGGATCAAGAGGTCCGGGGTTCGAATCCCGCCAGGGGCACGGCAACTTTGTCTACAGTAGAGAACTGTTCTACACGCAGTAAGGTTTGGGTGCAATGCTACACTGAATTTCAGTGCAGTACCACCCATGGTTCGCTAGTTCCAGCCGATGCTCGCAGGTTTCACCGCAATGCATAGCCACATGGCGTTGCGGGCTTTCTCCCTGCCGTAATACTAGCAGCCGCGATATAAGTGAAATACTCTTGAAAGCGGCGTTAAACCCCAACTCACTCACTCACTCACTTATGCACAACTTCTTACTTAAACCCCTGGGTAATTTTTTTGACATTCTCAAGGGGCGGGATAGCGCAGTGGTTAGCGCGTTCGGCTTCGGATCAAGAGGTCCGGGGTTCGAATCCCGCCAGGGGCACGGCAACTTTGTCTGCAGTAGAGAACTGTTCAACACGCAGTAAGGTTTGGGTGCAATGCTACACTGAATTTCAGCGTAGTACCACCCATGGTTCGCTAGTTCCAGCCGTTGCTCGCAGGTTTCACCGCAATGCATAGCCACATGGCGTTGCGGGCTTTCTCCCTGCCGTAATACTAGCAGCCGCGATATAAGTGAAATAATCTTGAAAGCGGCGTTAAACCCCAACTCACCTCACCCCCACCTTGACATTTTCACATTCAAGGTCAAGGTCACGAGTTGTGAAATCGCTAAAATAATCCTTGTAAACACGATAACTTGAAAAATATTTGTGATCAGGCTCTTCTTTGATGTAGAATCCCGCCAGGGGCACGGCAACTTTGTCTGCAGTAGAGAACTGTTTTACAAGCAATAAGGTTTGGGTGCAATGCTACACTGAATTTCAGCGTAGTGCCACCCATGGTTTGCTAGTTCCAGCCGTTGCTCGCAGGTTTCACCGTAGTGCATAGCCACATGGCGTTGCGGGCTTTCTCCCTGTCAAATTTTTCAACATGATAATGTACATGTAAAGCTTGTCAGCGCGATATCTCAAAAACCATTCACTGGAATTTCATCATATCTTACACAAAGCACCTCTTGGGGAAGTCAAAGGGCGGATTAGATGTTGGTGACCTTGACATTATTCTCATGGTTAAAGTGGAGCTTTGACTTTTCTCGACATGTTCGACAGTCGATTTTGCTGATCTTGACACTATTTATCAATTTTGAAGTATTAAATTGTGGCGGGGGATCATGTCACCTTAGTGACAAATAAATGCTTGTTTTAAATAACTTATTGAATCAAATTTCTCGCCGCTAATGGCTGCAATATTGCCCAAGTGGCGTTAAACAATTACTCGCACCCTCTAAAAGTACTGACACGGCATCAATATGATGACTGCATGACCAATGTAGAGATTTTTTATATACTGACAATGGTCCGCTATCATTGTGTACATTTGCTCAAATGTGTTAACATTTCTTACTCACCTAAGCGGCGTTAAGCAATAACTCACTCACTCAAACCACAGCAAAATAAATGAAGGGTTTGAAACGGGTTTATGGGCATTATTTAATTTCCTTTTTATATGAAAAAGTGTTAGGTTTTTCTGTTAACCTAGGAAAGCAGCATAGTCTGCATAGACACATTAACAGATGGGGACAGTCCTTCACAGCTACACTGAGAGAGTTGAGAAGAAAAACGCGGACCATCTTAACTACCAAATCTGAAAAAAAATACTCATATTGGTGATAAATATATTATATATAAATAAATATATTACCTGGTATTTAGGCTCGTCCCTAATTACTGCCATACTGACGAACCAGCATTAAGAACAAACATGCTGGAAGTGACCTATACGGCCGCAATTATTGCATTTTGCATTCTTCGCCGGACATTTGTCCATGATTTCGCTCTCGCTCTGATACGGCAAACTCTCCGTGTCTGTCATGCAGACTCTAACTGCAGATCTAAATTTCTCGAAGCGTGTTCGTACTTCCAAAGTGGCTCTTGTTTTGTCGGGGGTGGGATAGCGCAGTGGTTAGCGCGTTCGGTTTCGGATCAAGAGGTCCGGGGTTCGAATCGCGCGGCAACTTGCTCTGCAGTAGAGAACTGTTCTACACAGAGTGATGTTTGGGTGCAAAGCAACACTGAATTTCAGCGTTGTTACAGCTGTTGATTGCAGGTTTCACAACAATGCTTAGCCACAGGGGGCTGGTTAGCGCGTTCGGCTTTGGATCAAGAGGTCCAGGATTCGAATCCCGCCAGGGCACAGCAACTTTGTCTGCAGTAGAGAACTGTTCTACACGCAGTAAGGTTTGGGTGCAATGCTACACTGAATTTCAGCGTAGTACCACCCATGGTTGGCTAGTTCCAGCCGATGCTCGCAGGTTTCACCGCAATGCATAGCCACATGGCGTTGCGGGCTTTCTCCCTGCCATAATACTAGCAGCCGCGATAGAAGTGAAATACTCTTGAAAGCGGCGTTAAACCCCAATTCACTCATTCACTCGAATCCCGCCAGGGGCACGGCAACTTTGTCTGCAATAGAGAACTGTTCTACACGCAACAGGCCTCAAAGCCCAAAAAATTCCGAAGGAGCATGCATGCTCCTAACCTTTTTTTTCTTAGGAGCACAATTTTTTTTCAAGGAGCATGAATTTTTTTTAGGGAGCATGACAGTTATATGATAGATATTATAAGACCGGTACACAAATGGCAAAAAACACAAACGTAACATTTCAGAAAGAGACAGATTATTTAAAAATTCAATAAGTTTTAAGCCAATCTTTCTGAAATCTATAGGTTTGAGTTACAGTTGGCTTAGATATTTCAGAATGCACTTTTGACAGATCGCAAGGAGATTCGTCAGTAACAGAAATGGGGCTTTCTTTCGCTTTTTCATGAATGGAAAGTTTCTTCTGTTTTGAGGGTTCATCAATGTTATTTGTTTTGGAATCATCGTTTACTCGTTTTAAAGTAGATTTACCCTTTAAAGCAAATATTGAAAACATCTTGCGTTCGCTGTCAATCGACGCCATCTTGGCGAAGTGGGTGTGTCCCGATGATTTCATAACCAAAAACAAACCCGTACGCACGAAACAAAGTTCAATTTCTTACACGATCATTGTAATTTATTTATTGACGGTTTATTTATCAATACTAAACATTATCAAATACTTGTTTTATCCTGTCTAAAAGAATTTAAAATAATTAATTACCGTTGTTAAGTTATCATTTGCTGTAGATTGAATTAAAACTTCACAAAAGTACGTTTCTTGATTTGTCAAAATGTTATTATTTTTCTATATTTTCAAGAAATGTACGTGAAGAAAACGTATGTCTTCTGAAATGTAACTATTTATGAGTTCAGACGCTATAATTTCTGTATTAATCAACATTCATGTACTTTGCAAATCGCGGGCACGGGATTATTTTTGGTTAGGAAATCGCGGTATCGCGTGAATACGAACTCCACATACCGCCCTCTTATTTATTTTGTGTGGTTAGCGATGCCTACTTCTCGGCAAGGAGATTTGACAATCTATTTCGTTTGCGACTCCACACACCGCCCTCTAATTTATTACGCATGAAAGCGATTACTACTTCTCGGCAAGGAGATCTGACAACTCGCTTCCAATCTATTTTTAGTGTCAAGCGCTTCATCGTTGTGTTTGTTTGTCGTGTAAACTTGCAAGTAATCATGTCTTGTCTTGAGCAGTAAAATGGTGAATTTGTAAATAGGTTGGTCGCACATGTGAATATTATTTAAGGCGCACGAATGCGACTGAATTTTTTTCAGATCGCAAAATTGAAATATAGATCGCAAATGCGACCAATTTAGTCGCAATTTTGAGAGGGCTGCGCAATTAGGTTTGGGTGCAATGCTACACTGAATTTCAGCGTAGTACCAGCCGTTGCTCGCAGGTTTCACCGAAGTGCATAGCCACATGGAGTTGCGGGCTTTCTCCCTGCCATAATACTAGCAGGCGCGATATAAATGAAATACTCTTGAAAGCGGCGTTAAACCCTTACTCACGTAAGGTCGTTTGAATTTGAAAAATAGCTGCATGGTTACCTGTTATGTCATTTATAGCTTTAGATATGCGTTCATTAGTTCTGGTCATAAAGAAAGTCATAAGGGCATGTGTCTCCAAAAACTGTGCGTGATGTTATCTGTTCTTTGAACTATCTGTTGCAAATGATGAACCAAAACTTGCACGTAGCCAGACCAAGAAGTCCCTTGTCTGTCAATGTTGTACCACTTCCTGTTGAATTACATTAAAATATTCAGTCGCTGTCTGTACCATATCGGGAGCGGGATAGCGCAGTGGTGAGCGCGTTCGGCTTCAGATCGAGAGGTCCGGGGTTCGAATCCCGCCAGGGCCACGGCAACTTTGTCTGCAGTAGAGAACTGTTCTACACGCAGTAAGGTTTGGGTGCAATGCTACACTGAATTTCAGCGTAGTACCACCCATGGTTCGCTAGTTCCAGCCGATGCTCGCAGGTTTCACCGCAATGCATAGCCACATGGCGTTGCGGGCTTTCTCCCTGCCGTAATACTAGCAGCCGCGATATAAGTGAAATACTCTTGAAAGCGGCGTTAAACCCCAACTCACCTCACCTCACCTCTGTACCATATCGCCGCTAATGGCTGCAATACTGCCGAAGCGGCGTTAAACAATAACTCACTCTCACTCACTGTACCTTATTATAAGTAGTATGTTTTTACGGCCTTCGTGCCGTGTTCTGTTTTTCAATAGCAATAGCAATTTTCTTTTTTAAATTAGGCTAATAAATTAAATATCTCGCCGCTAATGGCTGCAATACTGCCGAAGCGGCGTTAAACAATAACTCACTCACTCACTCACTCTGATTACTACCTGTACATTTAAGCCAGGGGCACGGCAACTTTGTCTGCAGTAGAGAATTTCAGTGCAGTACCGCAGAGCAGAGCCGCGATATAAGTGAAATAATCTTGAAGGGGCGTTAAACCCGAAGTCACCTCTCTTGTACACACCTGCACTGTAGGTAACTTGACTGTATTGACTGTATCCAATTTGATTTACTGGCACTCATTTTTCTGGTGTGAAGGAAAAATGTCCCCCAATTAACGCGTGGGAGTGTTAGCTTGTGTAGATGTCATAATCATCATCACATGAACGAACGCCATTTTCATACCTGACAAATAAAATGACAGCTGTCACTTTTCTATGTGTAATGCACAGTAAAATTAATCGCTGTCTATTATGCAAAAACATTGTCAATACATATTACATTCCTAATTTTAGCGCGCATATTTGAACATTTTAAATTTGTCTTCTTTTCTTTATGCGACTCTTTGCCTTTAAATCTTTAGCAACAAAAAATGGTGTGGAATATTTGTTTCTATTTCCCATGTGGAATCCCTTCTTGGAAAGTTTAGCCATTTTATTCTATGGCAAAAGAAACGGTACCAGATATTTTAATCTAGATTGAAGAATGAATAAAGAAGTCAGATTTAAAAAAAACAAAATGTGGGGCGAGAGCCACGGAAGCGGTCTGGTCCCGTGCTGGTTGACGTCCTTGGTGGGGCAGGAGCCACGGAACCGGTCTGGTCCCGTGCTGGCCGAAAAGGGGGTCGTTCGTCCTCCCCTCTCGTGGTTTGCAGACCCCTGGGCCCGGGCCTGTTTTGTCTTCCCACCAGGTAAGTGGAGAACTCTTCCTTCTTTCTGGGCGCCAGGTGATTTGTCATAAGGAGGAGCACCCTCCAATGGATGAGGGTCGCCTCGGAGTTCAGGGGGTGCAGGTCAAAGCGCCTTGGCTGCACCCATCCCATCGCCTCACACATCCTTCTCATGACGGCTGCCTGGTTGGGTTCCACCTGGCTCTGGGGCGGGATCTCCAGGTGTTCCTGGGCCCAGGTTAGGAGTTCTTTGATTGTGGCCCGCCGACCCAGGATCCAGACGGCCATCATCTCCAGGGCCTTCCTCATCCGGTTTATGTTCACCAGGGCTCCTTTGGGCGTCTGGCTGACCCTCTCGGAGAAATAGGCGGGAAGGTGGCACTCCAAGGCATGCTTAGCCAGCTTCCGGGTCTTCGCCGCAGAGCATCCCACGACGGGGCACACCGAACCCTTCCCGTTTCCTCGGCTCCTGGTGCTGGACGGATCCCTTCCTCCTCGGCTGGGGGCGTCGGTCATGGCTCGGCTATAGGTTCCGAACCGGAAGGTAGGGCTGGAGCCAGCAGGGCGGTACCTCACTCTACTGTCTCCACGGGACTCCTCCCGTGACTCCCTGGTTCTCTTGCGCTGGGGGGGCTTGCCTTCCTCAGGATCTCGGCGGCTGGAGCCCTCCCGATCGAGGAATCTTTCCTGGGCCCAGCTCCTGGCCCCTGGTGCCTCGTCCTCTGTGTCGCTGCCGGTGGTGGTGGAAGGGGACCTGCTGGTCCCGGGGGAGAAAGACGGGCTGTCTCTCTCCGTAGCGTCAATTAGGCTGGCTCCCTCTAGGGCGAGTGTTCGTCCGGCCTGGTGGGAGAAAGACGGGCTGTCTCTCTCCGAGGGGACGTCTTGACTGGCTCGTCGGTTCATGAAGAAAGACGGACTGTCTCTCTTCGCTGGGCCAGGCCTCCCGGCTCCCTCAAAGAGCCACCTGGCCTCGTCCCGATCTGTGCCCTCAGGATCCATGATGCTGGTGGTCCCCCGTGCTCCCCGGGTATCTGTTCTTTCCTGTCGTCCTGGCCTGGGCAGGCCCTGGCTCCAGTGCCTGTCCGGAAGGGGTAGCCCGCGGGAGTGGGCGAACCCCGGTTGGGGTAGAACAGGGGATACCGTTCCTCTCATCCTCCCCAGTCCACCCCTCGTGATCACTTACCTCTGTACCCAGGTCATGGTGGCGATCCCCTCGTTGAATCCGCACGGGACGGCGAACGAGAGCAGCTGCTCCCGTACCGTCTCCTCCCGGTAGAGGGTCACTTCCATCTCCTCCTCTACCGGGCTCCCTGGCTCTCCTTGCTCTTCCATCCTCTTTTCCATTTTGCTGGTTGTCTTTCTTTGGGTTGTCTGTCCTAGAAAGAGAAACACACATAATAATGGGGGGTACGCCCTTTTCGCATAGCGGGCAGGCGTACTCCGCCATGGAATCAGCCATTTCTGCCGTCACCCCTACACACCCCCCATGGAACCAACCATTGCAACTGTCACATGCGATCATAAACGACCCATCATCTGGCTGTCTACACACACAATATACGGGGACCTCCGGATCGAGATCCTCCGCTTCCCCCGCCCTTCCTGCTGGAACTGTCTTCGAATCGGGGCCTCCCCCAGGGAGGGCCCTACGTAACAACCACTTCGGCAAGGAACGGTCCGTGCACTCCTTCATGCTGTCATGATGGGCCGTGAATCGCCGTCCAGTCGAGCACACCACAAACAGCGCCACTGATAGCTGCTTTTCCACCAGGTAGGGGCCCTTCCACACTGGGCACAATTTCTTACACAACCCTGGAGCGACTGCGCGGTCCAAGATGTAGACAGCTCGACCCACGTCGATGCCCCTTTTGTTGGCCCGTAGGTCGTAGTCCCTTTTCATTCGTAAGGTGGCGAACCTGAGGTGTTCCCGGGCCAGGGCGTGGGACCCCTTCATTGCCTCTTCCAGCCCTTGAAGGTATACCCGGGGGCTCTTGTACGTCTCATGCGGGCCCTCAAACATCAGGTCAGCCGAAGTGTTCACCTCTCGCCCTAACATCAGTCGGTTAGCGGAATATCCTGTCTGCCGGTTTACCGACGACCGGATTGCCCCGGCGAGTTGAGGCAAATACTCATCCCACGACGTCTGTGACTTGTTTACATGACACCTTATCATAGCCATGAGAGTCCGGTTGTACCGTTCCACCTGACCGTTCGATGACGGGCGGTACGGCGTGGTCCGAGTCTTTGAGATGTGCAACAGGTCACACATTGAGCTGAACAGGTTGCTTTCAAAGTTTCTCCCCTGGTCCGAGTGTAGCTGGAACGGAGCCCCGAACCTGCTAAAGAACTCATTCACCGCGGTGCGTGCTGTTAGCTCAGCTCTCTGGTGTGGGAGTGGGATGCACTCCACCCACTTCGTGAACTGATCCACCATCATCAAAATATGCTGGTTCCCTTGGTTGCTCATGGGGAGAGGTCCCACAAAGTCTATGTGTACCCTTTCCATCGGGGCGCCTGCGTGGAATAGCTTCATTTCTGCCCTGGCGTGCCTAGTCGGTTTCTTGTTTTTGTTACATTGAGAGCACCCCTCGACATACTCCTTGGCCTCCCGCCCACAGCGGTACCAGTGAAATTTCGCTCGGAGTCGGTCCTTGGTCTTCGTCACCCCCAGGTGACCACTAGCGGACACGTCATGCAGACAACGGAGTACCTCACTCCTAAGGCTGGTGGGCACGAGTAACACCTCCTGTCCCTCGGCACCCTCTCCAGTCCTACGCACCAGCAACCCTCTCTTGTTCCTGGCATACAGGTTCCTATCTAGCCAATATGCCTTGGTGGCAGGACTGGCCAGGTACAACTCTGAATCGTTAGGGGTTATTCCAGAGTCCACCCAATCCCTCAGTATTCCGAAGTCCTCCTCTTTGTCTTGCTCCTCTCGCATCTCCTTGGCTCGTCCATCTTGGAGACCCTGATCCAGTCCCTGGTCAGGGACGGCCGACACCTCTGTGCTGGCCGCATTCACCCGCACTCCAGGCGAAGGTGGGATCGCTTCCCACACCTGGCCCTCCTTAAGTGCCACTGTTAGGGTGCGCACCTGGACCTCTTTTTTGAGTGCCTGCACCGTGCGCGGTCGAGCGGACAGCGGGACCACAAAGTCCACCTCCTCATGGAAACAACCCCAGTTTTGGTCGGCCTTCACGCAGTATCGGCACCCCCCACAGGGCAAGCTCGTCACACCCACAAACTTCCGGTATTCGTCGCACACGTTCCCCTCGGGCACCCTGGACAGTCCATCGGCATTCTGATGTTTATTCCCGGGCCTATGCTCCACTGTCATGTCGTACTGGCTCAGCTCTTCCAACCAGCGCGCCAGTTGTCCCTCGGGGTGGCGGAAGTTTAACAACCACCTCAAACTGCTATGGTCTGTCCGCACCCGAAAGGGCGCCCCCAAGAGGTAGTGGCGGAACTGCCGGGTGAATCGGACCACCGCCAGCAGCTCCTTTCTTGTTGTACAGTATCGGCGCTGCTCCGATGTGAGGGCAAATCTCCCATAACAAATCACCCTCTCCTCTCCATCCTGCACCTGCAGGAGCTCCGCACCGATCGCGTAGTCAGAAGCGTCTGTATCAAGGACAAATGGGTCACCCTTGTTAGGTAACCCCAGCTCTGGAGTCTGCAATAGGGCACCCTTGAGGTTCTCAAAGCTCTGTGCCTGATCATCTTCCCACAGGAACGGTTTCTTCCCCGTGAGTGCATACAGTGGGAGCGCCAACCGAGCGTAATCCTTAATGAAGGTTCTGTGGTAATTGGCGAATCCCAGGAAACGTTCCACCTCCCGGGTATTCTTTGGTCGGGACCATTCCCGGAGTCGGAGTTCACCTTGAGACCGGCAGCGCCGACCACCCTGCCCAAGAACTCCACTTCTTTCTGGAAAAGCTCGCATTTTCGGGGTTTCAGCTTCAGCCCGTACTGTCGGAATCTCCCCAACACTGCACGGAGGTTGGCAAAGTGGTCGGAGATGGTTGTCCCCAAGACCACTGCGTCGTCTAAAAAAGCTAGAACTATTTCCCAACTCAGGCCCGCTAGGATGAGGGACATTACCCGCGCGTACGTGGCGGGGGCTTTGCAGAGTCCAAAGGCCATCCGCACGTGCTCGAACAGCCCATATTTTGTAATGAAGGCAGTTTTCCTTTGGTCATCCTTCTTTATTTTGACTTGCCAGTATGCAGAGTTTGCGTCAAGCTTCGAGAACCAAGTGCACCCGGACAGAGTATCGAGACACTCATCTATCAACGCCCATTCTGACACCGAGGGACGAATCACCCCAGCCTTCAGCATCTTCTGGAGGTGAGCCTCTTCCTCCTTCTCAAATCCTAGCGGTGTGCGGCGCATCCGTTGACGGACCGGTGCCGCCAAGCCTGTCTCGATGCTATGCTCAATGGCGGTGAACTCGCCGAGGTCCAAGTCATGCTTCGCAAACACATCTTGGTATTCCACTAGCATCCTATGCAACTCTTCTCGATCCGGTCCATCCAACTCCTCCTGGGAACGGACAAAGAGGTCCGTCAAGTGTCCCGGGAGATCGTCCTTGCCGCCCTCTGTCACCTGACGAACCACAGCATGGCTCGTTGCAGATTCACTTCCCCTGCCGCTAACCAGAGGTTCGGCGGCATAGGCCCATCCAACCTGATGTCCCTGCTTGATGGTAACTGAGGAGTCTGAAGCATTAACCAAGCAGACGGTGAGCCCCTCACGGGTGTCGTGAAATGTCCTCGGCAAAATGGCTATCCCACCTAACTCCTCCGCGGGTTCCACTACGAAAGCATCTAGCGGCTGACTAAGCTGGCCTTTGACCAGTACCACTGTGCGAGGTGGCAACAGCGTGCCCCTACTGCAGAACACTTGGCACTCTTCGGCCTCCTGTACCCGCGGGGTCATGCTGATCTCTCCGCCGTATCAATGATGCCCATGGTCTCGTGTCCCTGGAATTTCAAAGGAATGGTGAACGAACCGCCACTCTCCAACGCTTGGACCGTCACCACTGACAGACTGCCATTGTCCTCCATAGAGCCACCATCTCGCTCCAGGGAGGAGCTCTCAGCAAACCCAACCTGGAGAGTCCGGGGTGGCTCGTCCGCAATGGACGCGCGAGCCACTTGGGGGGGGGGGGGGGAGGAGCTATTGGCTTTCCCCTCCCCAAACGATACCTTCTTGTCCAGGCTTTTCCCCAACTGTGGGCATTCCGCCTTGAAGTGACCAAGGTCCCCACACTGGAAGCACTCCCGGCTGCGAGGCCCTGGACTCCGGGAACGGTCACGGCCGCTATCCCGCATCGGCCTATTTGGCATGGCCTGTATCATGGCTTGGGTCTTCGTGGCGGAACTCTGCAGCTCCCGAATCCCTGCCTCCATCTTTGAGACACACACCTTTAGCTCCGACACGCTGGTCTCCACCGCAGTCAACCTATTCTCCCACCCCCTATCGGTTTGACCTGACTTCGGGTCCCGACTCATCGCCTTAACCTGGGGAATTTCATCTTCCTGTCCCGTCACCACGGAACGACAGTCTCTACGCGGTCTGTTTGGTCCCGGCCCGTGTTGCAAGTAATGGCGCACGGATTCAATTGCGGCGTCCAGGCTGCCTGGTCTTAGGTTGTATACCAGGGTCCCCGCCTCTCTATTTTCACACCCCACGCAAAAACGGGTGGTGACTTCTTGTTCCACGAAGTCTTCGGTAAGGCCTGGGTATGCCACGGAGGCTGTGGCAACAACTCTCTCCGCCCATGCCTCCAGGCTTTCTCCCGGCAGCTGAGTCATCTGCTGGAAACGTATTCTCGCCGCAGACGCTTGTTCCTGGATATGGAATCTCTTCCTGAGCTTGCGACGTGCCTCTGCATATCCCATTTGGGGGTTGCGGTCCAACAACATGGTGAAAAAGTTGCTGGCCTCATCCTTGAGGAAGAAACATAACTGATCCAGTTTCTCCCCCTCCGACCACTCCTCTCGTGCGGCCAGCTTCTCGAACTTCATGTCGAAGGCCAACCACTGACTGCGTCCATCAAAGTACATTTGTGCTGTGCTCGGTCTGGAGGTATGTACGTTCCGTCGGGGCCGGTCTTGATCCGGTCCTACAGGTCGGTGGTGTATCTGGTCCCGACCTCTGACACCCTGGTCTCGTTCTTCGAAACCTGGATCACGAGTGTCATAGCCCATATCCTGCTTCGGCTCATGGTTTCTGTACGTGAAGTCTCCTTCCTTGAGGCCTCCTTCCTTGAGGCCTGGGTTTCGCTCTCTTAACCCGAGAGCTTCACTCCACTGTCCTGGGCCCTGAGGCCCAAATCGGGGGTCTCCATGTGCGAAACTTTGGTCTCGCTCCCATACTCCTTGAGTTTTTATCCCATATGGGGGGCCTGCATCCCCGTAACCCTGAGCATTGCCTCCCGACCCCAGGATAGCCTCATCTGAATTCTCGTCCGTAGGTGGGCTCCCTACTCGGCTCCTAGTCCGACTTCTCCTCCTTGGGGTCTTGTCCCGCCGATCCTTATCCGCCATTGGCAACCACCCCATCTGTCCTTTGCCTTGTCTCAATTGAGCCGTCTTCCTTTCATTTCTGTCATTCATCATTACCAACACATTGTGTGCCATCAACGGCTCCTGCCTCTGACGGGCGCCCCCCATAGCTGTGGAGGGCGGATACCCCGCAAGGCCATACCCTGCAGGGGAGACTGGCTCCCTTTTTACTTTCGCCTCTGGACTGCGACCAGGCGAGACTAGTTCCCTTACTTCGTCTAACGAGGCCTTCATCACCTTATCCAACTTGGACGCTTGTGCCTGCATTACTCTGTCCAACTGTGTCTGCATTATTTGACCCATTTGAGCCTGCATGGTTGCTTGCACCTCAAGCAAACTAGGTTGGGATGGACCACTCCTGGAGTTCCGGTTCACCACCTCCAGAATTTTAGCAAGTTGACCCGCCATGTCTGGAGCTCCCCTACTTGCTCATCGGTAAACCCCCGGTCTCTCAAGTCTTTGGGGTTTCCGAAATTCACAAAATGTGCTGAATCCATATCGAGTTGTGTCCTTATCCCTTGAATGAAAAAGAATCACTAGTGACACCCCTCCGCACAAAGTGTCACTCTCCCTTTAATGAAAAGTCACTAGTCCCACGAAAAGTGTCACGACGAGACCACAAAGCACAGAATTCACTCTTTAAGCGTCACAATGGTTAATCATACAAAAAATGTTGGGCAGCACCTCCCGGCCAACTTGCTCAAAACACACATGTAATTGTCACAATGAAGGATGTCACAGAAAATTCAAGCAGCGCTAGAATGTACGTTTAAGTCACACAATGTAGGATACACAGAAAATTTGGGCAGCACCTCCCGGCCGACTGCAAGAAAGTTCACATTTGAATCACACAATGTAATATATACAGAAAATTTGGGCAGCACCTCCCGGCCAACTGCAAGAATTCACATTTCAGTCACCCAATGTAAAATACACAGTAAATTTGGGCAGCACCTCCCGGCCGAGCACAAAAATTTTGGCAGAACCTCCCGGCTAGCTGCATGAAATTCACATTTAAATCTCACAATGTATATGAGCACAAACAATTTTGGCAGAACCTCCCGGCTAGCTGCATGAAATTCACATTTAAATCTCACAATGTATGTGAGCACAAAAAATTTGGGCAAAACCTCCCGGCTAGCTGCAAACAAGTCACATGTAAATGTCACAAGAGAAAAAATTTTTGTGTGGCCATTGCTTTCACTGAAACATGTACAAGACCGCAGTGAACACTATACTGACCACACTTACGGTGTAAACAATATCACACCGGAAGTCAAATGTGGCAGACCTTCAGGCACTGCAACAAGAAAAAATATTACACAAAAATCACCATGCTATAATGAATCACAATACACTGTAATTCTTACCGGTTATCTCCGGAATCCATGAATCACAAACACCCACGAATCAATCCATGAATCCTCGAAATCCCGGAACTCACAAATTGTCAACAAACACTAATGTCAACAATACAGTGTTAATGGCGGCTGCGCATCCGGACATGCGCAGTCACGCGGCACTGCCTGGCACTAGAAATCCAGTACCTAATCCATACGAATCACAATTCCAAAGTTCGCACACAACACCATCCGTGTGGGAAATCACATCACATGTCACTTCCACGCAATAGACAGTAGAAACAAATAATACAAAAGTTCGCCCGGCGAAGACACGCCCCGTTCCGGGTCGAAATGCCACCAGCGTCTCAAGACGCAATGGCGGCTATCACAAACTTACTTATTGTATTAAAACACACGCTGCAGAATAATCTTACCAATTTACCAATAAAAGAATTACAGAAAAGATTGAAGGGGTGTTTGACCCGTAAAAACGAAAGTCAAACACCGCTGAAGAGTGAGTAATCACTCGATGACGCAATTCCCGTCACAACGGGAAAAATCTCGCGTGCGACAAGATGGCCGACTTGCTGCAATGGTTGGTACCGTCGGAAAAACGGCAAAAATGGCTAATTCCCAGTTTGACAACTGTTCGCAGCGCCACTATTGTGAATACTGGTCACAACTGGTCAACTTAGGGTAAAGTTCTATAGAGTAATCAGGTCGTTAAACCTGAGTACTGGCCAAACGGGCAAGGAGGTAAAACTCAACTTACTCGGCGTGTGGCTTGTACAGAACTGCTGCTGCGCGGGGCTTCATCCGGGCTCTTCGCCGGACTGGCACTCTCGTGACCTCTCGTGGACCCGGAAGTCACCGCCGATCACCACACTTTTTTGCTCAGTCCATAGTTTTAAATTTGCATACCCATTGAAACGTAATAACCAAACTCTACCATCTAAATTGTTTTTATCATTAAAAATTCATACCATAATCAGACATTCTGGAAGTTCTAGTTATGAATTATTCATGAGACAGAAAACTCTAAACGTCTTGAACAAACACCAGGTACTTCATGACCATTTTGTCCAATGTGGGCAAACAGATACATCTTAGAACCAACTGTTTGTCATTCTAAAATGTATGTACAAATTGAAAACACAGCGATTATTACAACTCACAATGAACAAATGATGATAAAATAATAATAAAAACATTTGCTTGATTTAATCACAATTGAAGAAATTTTACTTACTTAACTTAACACATGCCTCTGGAAACAAATCACTTAACTTAAAGCTAACTGTTAATACTACATCAAACTGTTAATAAAATTTGACTCACCCTCCTAATATCACATTAAACAAATTAACCCTCACATTTTATATACTAATTGAATATCTAATTAAAGGGGGGCCACCCAGAATTTGACACAGCATTACTGCAAAATATTGTCTTCGGGTCAAAGTCTTTGAGAATAGTCCTTCTAGTGATGTGACACGAGAAAGTGCTACATAAGCTTGCTTGAATGTCAATCCCTGGACTGTGTGAATTGTACATGCCCATGCCAATTTTAATGGAAATCGACGTTTCATTCTCTTTGAATAGGCATTCTTTTCATCATAACGACAAATAGGAGTGCTGCTCACTGGAATGCAAGCAGGGATTGCTTTCTTTGCTCGCAAAGCATCGTCAAGGCTACCAGATGCTTCAAGAATTTCCCGTGAAAGTTGCATGTCTGATTTTTCTCAAACACTTGTCTGTTTCTTTCTATAATTGATTTGAAAGTGTGAGAAAACATTTTAAATACCCCCGAGCCTCAGGGATTAGTTAACGATTTAGTTAACCGATCCCTGATCTCACATATTTTCGAAAAATGTGTGCATGGAGCCAGCATTCAAGTTCATTCAGGCAACTTCTTTTCGCATGAAAATAAACAAAGAAATGAAGGACAAACACAAAGAGTTCCTGCACAAATTTATTACCTAAAATCATGTAGATAAAGGTTTATATATAATCATCAATACTGGGACCACATGTCCACAATCTCACGATGTAGCAAGACCAATAGGTTCACATGTCTCAAACGGTAGTATATGTTCAAAATGGCGTACTTCTAACACGTGGTCTGAAAACACAACTTACACTAGTTACTAGATACGAAATGCTGTTCTATGAGGCAAATAATTATTATATATTGCTAAATCATTATGACGGCGAAACAAATAAATAGGATTTAAGGTTGTGACTGACGAATTACCGGAGACCAAAGTGTGAATATACTAAACTTAACTGTGCCGTAACCAAGACCCACCACACACGTGGCCTCCCCAACTGGATGTGTCCAAGCGGATGAAAATAAATCTGAAGAGTCTTTTTTTGTGAGAGCTTTTTCCTTTTTAGCTCATCAGGCCTGAAAGGCCCGATGGGCTAATGGCATGGCATGGTATCCGGCGTCCGTCCATCCGTCCGTCCATCCGTAAACTTTTCGCTTTTTCGACGACTTCTCCAGAACCAACGACTCCACAGAGCTGAAATTTTATGTGCAGACTCCTTGGCCCATGGGGATTCTAAATTGTAGATTTCATGACCCCGTGACCCTTAATGTGGTCACAGGGGTCACATCCTTAAAAACCTATTTTCATCTTCTTCTCCAGTTCCAAAAGGTCTAGAGAGCTGAAAAATTGTGTGCAGACTCCTTGGCCCATGGGGATTCTAAATTGTAGATTTCGTGACCCCGTGACCCCAAATGGGGTCACAGGGGTCACATCCTTAAAAACCTATTTTCATCTTCTTCTCCAGTTCCAAATGCTCTTGAGAGCTGAAAAATTGTGTGCAGACTCCTTGGCTCATGGGGATTCTAAATTGTAGATTGTGTGACCCCGTGACCCCGTGACCCCAAATGGGGTCACAGGGGTCACATCCTTAAAAACCTATTTTCATCTTCTTCTCCAGTTCCAAATGCTCTAGAGAGCTGAAAAATTGTGTGCAGACCCCTTCGCCCATGGGGATTCTAAATTGTAGATTTTGTGACCCCGTGACCCCAAATGGGGTCACAGGGGTCACATCTTTAAAAACCTATTTTCATCTTCTTATCCAGTTCCAAAAGGTCTAGAGAGCTGAAAAGTTGTGTGCAGACTCCTTGGCCCATGGGGATTCTAAATTGTAGATTTCGTGACCCCGTGACCCCAAATGGGGTCACAGGGGTCACATCCTTAAAAACCTATTTTCATCTTCTTCTCCAGTTCCAAAAGGTTTAGAGAGCTGAACAGTTGTGTGAAGACTCCTTGGCCAATGGGGATTGTAAATTGTAGATCTCATGACCCCGTGACCCCAAATGGGTCACGGGTCACATCGTTATAAACCTATTTTCATCTTCTTCTCCACCTCAAAAAGGTCTAGAGAGCTAAAGATGTTCTGTGCAGACTCCTTGGCCAATAGGGATTCTAAATTGTAGATTTCGTGACCCCGTGACCCCAAATGGGGTCACAGGGGTCACATCCTTAAAAACCTATTTTCATCTTCTTCCCAGTTCCAAAAGGTCTAGAGAGCTGAAAAGTTGTGTGCAGACTCCTTGGCCCATGGGGATTCTAAATTGTACATTTCGTGACCCCGTGACCCCAAATGGGGTCACAGGGGTCACATCTTTAAAAACCTATTTTCATCTTCTTCTCCAGTTCCAAAAGGTCTAGAGAGCTGAAAAGTTGTGTGCAGACTCCTTGGCCCATGGGGATTCTAAATTGTACATTTCGTGACCCCGTGACCCCAAATGGGGTCACAGGGGTCACATCCTTAAAAACCTATTTTCATCTTCTTCTCCAGTTCCAAAAGGTCTAGAGAGCTGAAAAGTTGTGTGCAGACTCCTTGGCCCAGTGGGATTCTAAATTGTACATTTCGTGACCCCGTGACCCCAAATGGGGTCACAGGGGTCACATCCTTAAAAACCTATTTTCATCTTCTTCTCCAGTTCCAAAAGGTCTAGAGAGCTGAAAAGTTGTGTGAAGACTCCTTGGCCAATGGGGATTGTAAATTGTAGATCTCGTGACCCCGTGACCCCAATCTAGGTCACGGGTCATGACCCAAAAACCTATTTTCATCTTTATCTCAAGTATGTAAAGCTCTAGAAAGGTGAAATGTTGTGTAGAGACTCTTTGGTCAAAGGTGATTCTTAATTGTAGGATTGGTGACCCTGTGACTCCAAATATGGGTCACAGGGGTCATGATCTAAAAACCTATTTTTTGCTTGTTAGCAATGTATTACTTGAGATAACGTAGATATTCAACCTAAGATAATAAATCAATGAAATCCTGATGAGCTACAGAGCCCATGGCTCTATTTTTCATGATTTTACTGTTCTTTTCAATGGCCTCAATTTACTTTCAGTTCAAAGACTAGGCGTTCCTCATCGCTCATATTATCAGTCAGCAACTGGAACTTCAACTGTCTTAGTTTCTGAACGACAGACAAATGTTTTCTGAGATGACAGACGTGAAAAGTTGAAGCGACATTGTTTTCCATTCTTTTTGCATGTCTTTGAATGTCTCTTACTGTGTCTCTGATCAAACATTCGAATGTCTCTTACTGTGTCTCTGATCAAACATTCTAACTGTTGTGACAGGATTCCTTTTTAAAATTGTACATTTTTCATTCCAGTCAAGTTCATTTGCTTTACAGGGATCTCCATCTTTTCTTAAAATGCTCTCAATTATTTCAGGCCACCTTGTTTCAGCAGAGGAGAAAGAGCAAAACAATGTTGGAATGCCAAGTTGGAGAATCATAGCAAAGAGATCTTTTTGTGTTGTTGCCCAGTATGAGGAGGGGTTCCTCGGGTTGGTGTCAATAATTTGTAAGGACTCATTATTACTCAATGTATCAGCATTGATGTTTTCGTGTGAATGATGAGGAGCAAATATCAAAACTCACAGGTATATACAGGCATGTTAATTGTGTGGACATTTTAAAAAAAATGTATTTTGCTAATGAAAATATCTACCAAACAATGTTCAGTTTCTGTTGATGTAATAATTATATTTCTATGAAATACATTTATTTTTAATATATTAAGTAAATTTGATTTATTATGTTTTAGAAAATTTGTGGTCTAGCAAACAGGGAAGACTCTGAGTAATATTCTGAAATATATTTGGAAAAAAAAAACCACATGTTACTGAAGATATAAGAAGCAAATGTAATCTTTTAAAAAAAAAAAACCATATAACAACTTCGCAATATATAATCACATAGTAAGAATTAAAAAAAATCATGAGACTTATCTTCAAGGGAAAGTGCAAAACTAAATATATCCAAGATCCCCCGGTATGTGTACCCTGTGAGTGTCCTCTCACAATCAAACACATTTTATGTGAGTGTTGGGACACTGCACATATCAGGGAAACTTTTTATCCTTCTATTTCAATCAGTCAAGTTTTTACTCATTTCGGTGAGCATCGTGTTTTAGATTTTCTAAAGGCTATACACCTTATTGACAAATGGTAAATTTTAACTTTTCATTATCAGCTTTTATTCAACATGTGATAATATGCTGATGTTTTTTCCTGCCTTCGTGCCGTGTTCTGTTTTTCTTTTGAAATTTTCTTTTTTTAAATTTGGCATATAAATTAAATATCTCGCCGCTAATGGCTGCAATACTGCCGAAGCGGCGCTAAACAATAACTCTCTCACTCACTCAATGTCATAAAGCAAAACACTGCCAAAAATCATTTGCTAATTGTAGTAATTGTAATTACTTGTTAAACGAAAGAGAGATGTTATGTTATTTGAATGTCCTGAGTTTAACGGTGAGATATACACGTCTCTCAAATTATTACACATACTCCGTCATACAGTCATATCTGTTCCTAGATATGTACTTAAACATATTTCCTAAAATACTAATAACTGATTTGTCTTTCACATGACAAAACAATAATGTAAACTAACACTATTGGCCATTATGTCTGCACTACTGCAATCAAAATATCAGTCTAACGACATCATGCAGTATTTCACAAGTAAGAACAAAACTCGCGCATTCAAAATTGCATTGTCGGTCATTATGTTTGATTGAGTCTACTTGGTGATCAAGTAAATAATTTTCGCGTGTGAAACAGGGCATAGACACGCTTCTCTTTACGTTAAGTTACAGTTCACAAGGAAGACAATGACATATTACATTGTTCTAAAATCAACAAAAATTATGATAATAATGATATAATAATGATTTATAATGAATATAACTTTTACTGTAACATAAAACTAAATGTTCTAATTCCCATACTTGATATAATTATGGAACTACAAGGGCATGACATAGATCTACGACTATCTACAGTATTCAAACAATAATATTTCAAAAGGGTCAGTATAAGGAAAATAAAATAATTCACTAAGCAAAGATAACGTTCTTTACAGATGTATATACTTGTATACGTATATAATGAATGTTCTATGGTTATTTATGAATGCGGAAATAATACTATGATATATTCTTTATAACATCTGGTGATATATTTCGAATCTCTAACTTGTAGAGAATGTCACATGCATATTGCCTTTTCTAAAAACATGCTATTTAGTCTGGAACTATACGTCATAATAATGGTAGATGATAATAATAGAGATGAATCGGCTACTGAATAAAACAATAAAGGTGTACCTCGTTTTTGCTTAGTTTGTAGCAAGGAAATATAACAGTCAAACAAAGACTAATTTGAAATAATATGAATATAAAAAGATAAGTTTTATGAACCAAAATTGATTATTATCGCTATTTAAACTCAGTTTCTATCTATATATATCTCATACAACATAAATTCAAACTTGAATTTCTATATACATACATGTTTACAAAGAAATTCCCCAAAACACCATGTTTAGTTCAATGAAGTCAACCACATAAAATAATACAAATGATTTAACGAATATATGAACAGTATATAATTTGTGTACCTTTATCAATAGAATAGAACTGACGTACGATATTCTACGCGGATTACACAAAAAAAACTATTAGTTTTTTACTTTTTTCATAACACAAGGCATGCAGCAGTCCAATGTCATGTTACACACGAAGTAGACTCAGAACTTTCTGGTCTTTTTTCTGGATCATTTGATTTCTTATGTGATCTTTAATGTTCGTCCATGACCTGTTCTTCAGGCATTTTTCAGCACTTAAACACCGTTCGATCTCTCTTTTGCCTGGCAGTTTTTGCATTACGATATTTTTGTGAAAATACTTCTTGACTACTTCTTTTTCTATCACTTTTTCTATCACAGTCCATGGTCTCTTCTTGCCTGCCTGAAATTGCAACAATCAAGTTCTACACAGTCCATGGTCTCTTCTTGCCTGCCTGAAATTGCAACAATCAAGTTCTACATAGCCATAAGTGCATTAGCAGAAACGTTTGTAAAAAAAAATCATATGTTTATCTTAAAATGCCATTGCTGAGTCAGGTGAACATTAAATATTCAAATATATATCACGTAGAATCGTCAAATATAAATCGTCGTATATAAATCACGTAAACATATATGGTTGTGAAAATCTTTGTCACTTTATTCAATATTTACAATTTATAATTTGTAAGTTACTCACATCTTCTCTTCGGAATTCTTAAACAATCTCTTTCCTCAATGAAATCTGAAATTGAAAGTTTATTGTGAAACGTCTGCTCTGACTTTAGTTTTTAGTATACACAAATTTAACAGTATCATATACATATGTGATACACTTGAAATACTGAGTAGAAATAAGAGGTCATAATAAAGGAATGAAACATTGTTCTCATTCCAGTACTGTGCAGAATCAACACATTAATATCATTAAACATATCAGCATGGCAATCAACAATGCAACAATGAAACTTAACTACCTCCATCGTCCGCGTCAGTGACGACATCACCATTGCTGGTTTCATCGTCATCAACTGGATCACACTGCTCAGGATCAAGTTATATTTCTGTAACAGAAATATCATTTGATATAATTTCTATATTGCAAAATTTAAAACTTTTGTTTATTCTGAATTATGATTACAGCATTTCAATCACCAGTTCATGTAGTCTTCTTCGTTAATTCATATAAGTATGTCCCTTTTCATACTGATGACATTCGTATCACAACCTTGTAAACTTATTGTGTGAGTGTTTGAACACTATGTACTCGAGAGTGAAAATTATATTTACCTTCCTCTACATCAACTTCAATCTCGTCCAAGCTCTTTCTTTTGTGAATGCTTAACTGCCCCTTCTCAAGAGAAAGCAAAATCTTTGAAACTTTTGCTACCTGTATGGTTTCTTCCGGCAACTTATAATATTGTCTATGGACTCTGATGTCATGACCCAGAAAATTGGCCAATATGTCTAGCTCATTCCCCTTCAAATTCAAAATTTGGGATAAAGTTCCAATCTGTTTCCGAAGTTTTGTTGATCGGAGACATTGTGGCCGTTTGGCTCCGCATCGTTCACTGAACGATCTCAAAACATCACATCCCCTGATGTGGCCTAAAGATCCATAGTTTCGCCTGGCAAAGAGGAATTTATTATTTGCATGAACACCTGCGTCTCTCCTCTTTTCGAGGAGAACATCTATTCATTTGCTTGTCTCCGAGGTAATGATAACTGGAACAATTCTCCCACGTTTGCCGATAATTTAAGCCCTCTTCAGAACATTGCAGAGGTTTTTTTAAGAGGGGACAGTCCATCCATGACATCATGTTGACTTGTTGTGTGTTTGGCGATGTAGTCATCTAATTTCATTTTAGAAACTTCTCCAAATGGGGTCACTGGGGTCACAACCCCAAACACCTATTTTCATCTTCTTCTCCAGTTCCAAATGGTTTTAGTGAGATGAAAAGTTGCGTGTAGACTCCTTGGCTAATGGGAATTCTAAATTGTAGATTTGGTGATCCCATGACCCCAAATGGGGTCACTGGGGTCATAATCTTAAAAACCTATTTTCATCTCATTCTCCAGTGCCAAAAGTTCTAGAGAGCTGAAAAGTTGCGTGCAGACACCATGGCTAATGGGGATTCTAAATTGTAGATTTCGTGATCCTGCGACCCCAAATATAGGTCACAGACGTCAAGACCTGAAAGGCTATTTATATTTATATATATTATATCTAGATATTTTATGTGCTCTCTAAAGGGAGGTTATTTAAAGGAAACAACAGTGATGCATTAAATCCTCAAGTGTGACTTTATTTGTAGGGGATTTTATCTCTGGCCTCAAAAATAGATCAGAGGTGTAAGGACCTAAAGACCTATTTCATCTTCTACATTTATCGCCGCTAATGGCTGCAATACTGCCGAAGCGGCGTTAAACAATAACTCACTCACTCTACATTTAAAGTGCTTCCTATGTGTTATACCTCTCACCTAGAAGATGACATTTTCAGTTAGTTAACGTATATAAAGCCTGATGAGCTACAGGGCCCATGGCTCTATTGTTCAAATATAAAGCATAACATTAACAGAATAATTAATGTATAAAAAGGATACAATTTTGCACTGCGTTACCATCATGGCACGTTATACAGGGCCCAATAGCCATTAATTTGTTGACCAAATTCATTCATGGTTTTGTTGTCTACAAAAGCCCCACAGATTTTACTTTTGCCCGGGATACATGGTACATTGAAAGTTTTAACAACACATGTTTGTTATACCTGGATTAAAGAATCCATTATGGCAATAAGATGTATGAACTTAGGTCTAATGATGGTGATCATGACAGAAGAAAGAAAGGAAAAACGATTTACAAATGCAAGTCATACGACTTTGTAGACGTTATTTGGACATATATTTTGGACACTGTCAAGTCACATGCTGACGAGCAAGTAGATATGGTTACCCCAGAAAATAGCTTAGATGAGGATGAAGTTGATGAAATCATGTAATCATCCAGTAGTTGACAATATCTGTAAGGTAATCTGTAAATAGTATGAATGTAAGAAATGTTACTCAAATGCCATCTTAAACTTATTATACTGCATGTCGTATTTACCTTTTGAATTTCTGTATATACGGTAAAAAGTTATACCGTTGGCCATGTATTCAATCAGACATTCACATAAATTATCGTTTTATTAAGATTTATAAAGATTGTGTCATTTTTTCATTGCTTGTATATAAACCTAATTTGATGTACCATTACCAAGTCGTATTTATACCGCAGCTACGAAGTACTCAGAGGTCAATGAGGAACACATTTATTATATGACGAGCAGTGAAATACTGGGATTTATCAGTGAGTGAGTGAGTGAGTTATTGTTTAACGCCGCTTCAGCATTTATCAGTGAAATAAACTGTCTATCAAGCTACAGTGAAAATAACTTATATTTTCACTGCGAACGGTGACTGATATAATTTGACGTCATAAAACAATGGTCTCGCTCAGCGATTTGGCTTATAACGTCACAGTGTTACTGTGGTGACGGGCTGTTCATTACGGCCGCTTGGTGTGAAAACGACCCTTTTCGGACGTAATTACATTGATAATATCATATAATAAATAGAATATCCGTCAATTCTTGACAAATACCATGTTTATCTCATCTCTTGAGGTAGAAAAGTTATATATATTTCATTACAATACAATCATTTCATTATTTTTGCTATTTTTCTACTTTTCAGGCATCAGTGTATTCATATATTGTATTGAAGTATACTGGCACAAGCTTCAAATGTCAGAAATTATGTTTTTAATTTTACCCCCAAGCATAAGGTCAATTAAATTGTTAGGGTAGGTAGGGAAAAAGGAACCACAATTTTGTTTATGTTTGGCCTAAGACAGTTTATTATGATTTCAGGTTCCACAGACTCTGAAGAACCTAGAGGTATGTTGACTGCAATAATACAGAACTAACACTAACAGGTACAAAGTTGTTATGACATGGTCACACAATATATATACAGGTGAGGGGAGGTGAGGTGAGTTGTGGTTTAACGCCGCTTTCAAGAGTAGTTCACTTATATTGCGGCTGCTAGTATTATAACATTGTTATATTTGGGATAATATTATGGGCTAGTATTATGGCAGGAAGAAAACCCGCAACGCCATGTGGCTATGCATTGCGGTGAAACCTGCGAGCAGTGGCTGGAACTAGCATTGCACCCAAACCTAACTGCGTGTAGAACAGTTCTCTACTTCAGACAAAGTTGCCATGCCCCTGGCGGGATTCAACCCCGGACCTCTTGATCAGAAGCCGAACGCACTAACCACTGCGCTATCCCGCCCCCAATATATATACACTCATACTTATCATTATTACGCTATAATTACGTTCTGTATATGTAGATACATTGGCGTTATACAGGCTTCCTCATCATAAATATAGCTGCAGAGACATTAGTTTGTGGTATCTAAACCTAAACAGATGAGTAATAATAATACCATTATTATCAATTGTTTTTGGTTTGTCAACAGAAAGCTGCAGAAGTCTATTCAGCAGACCGCAGACGCTGATGCTTCTCGACCTGTACAGTGACAGGAAGCAGAGATTTGATTCTCCGGGTCATAAAAATTAACTACTGTGGGAGAAACTAACTAGTGACTTGAATAATCGGTTAAGTACGAACTTTAACTCACAGCAAGTGGAAGGGCGCTGGGAAACTCTTGTTGCTGTCAAGAGGCATAAGAAGATCAAAACACCACGGGGCGAGATAAGAAGGACTTCGAGTATGAAAGTCAAATGTTTGACCATTAGGTAACAGGCATGGTGTGGTGCCTGTGGCGGTATTAATCACTTTGCCGGGAAGATCAGAAGAGGAATCCTCAACACCTTCAACTGACCAGGGTGCTGCAACACCATCACCATCCTCATCAAAAGGAGCGAAGAGGAAGAGACCATCAAGTGGTCCTTCCAGGATCCTAAACTTTTTAACGGACTATACAGAAGAGCAGAAAAAGATGAAGGAAGAAAAAGTAAAGAGGCCCAAGAAATGCATGAACAGAAAATGGCAATGTTCAAACTGATGATTGATTCAATGAAGAAATGACTTTGAGTCACAAGTGATTTAATGGGGATTACTAGTACTTGCTTGTTGTGGAAGTTGTTATGGAACAGTTACACTCCATAATAGAAGTGTGATGGTGTCGCGTTACCTCAGCTGATACTTAAATATCTGATTAAGCCGTGGTTTTTTTAAAATAAGTTGGTTTACGCATTCAACTGATTGACACTTCCAAATAAAACTAAACATTTAATTTGAGAATTTCTAAAAAAAAAATTCTCAAAATAAAAGTAAAAGTCACAAATGTGTATATAATATAAATAGAAACGTATTAGTATTTGTTATTATTCATATTGGCTATTTCAGTTACAGATACTATTTCGACCACAACTTTTGGGGGGAAAATCCGCAAACAAAATTAAAGTAGAAAACGGCCTAAGCTATGAACAGTGCTGATGTTATTTTCAATATTTACAGATCGAATACAATGATGATTCCAGAAAGTATGAGCATGATCTTTTACGTGTTATTATTCATAGTTAATAAAAAAAATGATTCTAGGAAATATGAGCATGACCTATTTACATTTTATTATTCATAGTTTCTGGAATCAATTTGTATTTGATCTGTAAAATATTGAAAATGCGAGCTTTGTTATCATTTGATGTACACTGGACAAAAACAGTTTGTAATACTAGATGAGAGAGCAGCTCCTAAACTTTGGGTCTCGCCTTTCCCTGTTCCGCCTTCTCCTCAGCATAAATAAAATGGGAATTTTTTTGGACAATTTTTTTTTCATTATTCAAGTTATTCTAACAAGTTGAATCATCACTGGGGTCACGTTTCACAAGTTTCTTCTTAAAACCTATTTCTGATTTCAAAATTGGACCAAAGGATTAACATGGCGTTAACCAATACCTCATGACCTTGACCTTCAAGGTCACACATCAATGATTACTTTTCATTGTGTATAACAATCATGTAATGATCCAAAGTGTTCATTGTTAACATAAGGCATTCACAATAGCATGCTTAAGTTGTGACCTTGCTGTGACTTTGACCTTTCACAGATTTTAGCGAAAATGTTTTCAAATCTTGGACTTTCTCCATAGCTGATATATATCAAATAAGAGCCTGACAGCACAAACATGTTTAAAGTTATCATGTTTACAAGGTTTATTGTAGTGATTTAAGAACTCATGACCTTGACCTTTGACCTTGAATGTGATCATGTCAAAATCATTCACCAGATTTGTAAGAAAGAAGCTATGTATATGAGGGGTTAATACCTTATTGGAAAAAAAATATTTAGAGATTTCAGAACTGGTCACCATGACCATATCTCGTGACCTTGACCTTCAAGGTCACACAGTCAATGATCACTTTTCATTGTGTATAATAGTTAAAATAAGGCATGTTCGCAACTTCATGCTTAAGTTGTGACCTCGTTGTGACCTTGACCTTGGACAGATTTTAGCGAAAACCTTTTCAAATCTCAGTCTTTCTCCATAGTTGATATATATATCAAGTAAGGGCCTGATAGCACAGAAGTTGTTGAAGATTTCATGTTGACAAGGATTTTTGTAGTGATTTCAGAACCCATGACCTTGATCTTTGACCTTGAATGTGAGCATTTCAAAATAATTCCCCAGGTGTACAAGAAAGAAGCTATATATATGAGGTGTTGATACCGTCATCGAAAAAAGTTATTAAGTGTTTTCAGAACTGGTGACCTTGACCCTATCTCGTGACCTTGACCTTTAAAATTCAAGGTCCCACAATCAGTGATCACTGTTCATTGTGTATCAAAATCATGTAATGATTCAAAGTGTTAATAGTTGAAATAAGACATTTTCGCAAAAGCATGCTTAAGTTGTGACCTCGCTATGAACTTGACCTTTGACGGATGTTAGCGAAAACCTTTTCAAATCTTGGCGTTTCTCCATAGTTGATATACACCAAATAAGAGCCTGATAGCACAAATATTTTTCAAGTTATCGTGTTTACAAGGATTTTTTAGCGATTTCAGAACTCGTGACCTTGACCTTTGACCTTGAATGTGAACATGTCATAAAAATTTCCCAGGGGCATAAGTAAGAAGTTATGTATTAAAGTTCTCAAAACCTTCTAGGAAAAATTATAGCAAATACACAACGCGCAGGCTGCGGCGGCGACGGAAACTGCACAAAAACCGATAGCAGCTCCGACTAAGTCGGAGCTGCTAATTATGCTATATAAATTGAAAGTGCTTAATAATCAGATCAATATCCACATCCCAGATTTATTTTGTCTGGCATATTCTTGATGCGAGCAGCACTTTCTAAGATCATGATGACCCTAAACAGTGAACGATTTTGCAGTCATTGCTTGTTCTCAACATGATTGACAATATTCAGAAACATGTGGTTTACATCTGAAATATTTATATTATTCTTATTCACAATTTTTTTTTCTTCTAAAAACGTAAACAATATTGATTGACTTTGAAAACATTTAATCCTCTCTCTCTCTCCAAATATTTAAAACTCTTCTGTCAATCAGATCAAAACTTATGATAAGTGATCTCCATGACTGATACAAAGGTAACATGTGTAATATGACATTCACAAGTGTCAATGGACTCCAATCAACGGTTGAATTGACGGGTGATTTGCAGTCTGTGCAGGGGCCCTTCTGCATCATTCTCACCAAAGGCTCCTTGGATGAATTTATGTGCAGGTTGGTCATCTTCGAAAACATCCAACAATTCATCTCCTCCTATCACACAGATGCCGTGGAGAATACATGCTGACAATATGGCTTTACATATGTATGAAATATCTGCCATGTCAATAAATTGCAAACGCCTAAACGGTCCCTTCAAAATTCCAAAGGAAGTTTTTATCAGTACCCTAGTGCCTGATAAACATTTGTTGAACTTGACTTGGTGCCTTGTTAACTTCCCATAGTCTTTGTATGGTGTCAGCAACCACCTCCGGCATGGATAGGCACCATCTACGATTGTGAAAAATTGTCGGCACAACTGTGGACCACGTTCCCACAATGGAGAGTTTCTGAGGGCAAGAGCATCATGAACTCGTCCTGGCCACCCAACACAAACATCTGTATATCTTAGGTCCTCTCTGCATACGGCTTGCAGAATTATCGAATGGTACCTCTTCCTGTTGAGATAATCTGGCTAGTGGTTATAGGGGGTCTTCATCCTGATGCGAGACCCATCCACAGCGCCTAAAACACCTGGAAAGCCTTTCTTTTCCTCAAACGCATCTGCTATGGTGTTGTATTCCTGATGCGTTGGTCAGGTTATCACCCGTTCCTTTAAATACATGTCCATCACATCAAGCATCCCCCTGTTATGACTGACAAATGTTGACTCGGACACGTCAAAACGGTCGGCAATTGATCGGACACACTCCTGGGAGCCCATGTACCATAAGTGCATGAGAAGGTCTTTTTCGAGGGGAACCTGAACCCTGCCCCCTGATGATGTCCTCATTTGCAGCGGTGGAAATTCTGTCAAAATGCTTAAAAGTGTCCATAGAGTATAAAGGGACGACTTCCTCAACGTAGCAGTGAATTCTTGGTCGTTTGTTGCCTTCACTGTCGAACGTAAACTTATTTTTACAATAAAATCAGAAGTATGCAATTACAAAAGAACTAAATACATATCACAATACAATGACATCATCTGTGCATCATTTTATAGCAATTTTAATACAAAATATTAGTTAAATTTGATTCAATGAAGTTTTTATTAATAATTAATATTAGTGAGTGAGTGAGTTATTGTTTAACAACGCTTCGGCAGTATTGCAGTCATTAGCGGCAATAATTAATATGAAATAATTGGCTTATATATGACAACTTCAGGTGAGGAATGAAGTATTACATATCAATTATACTTATTACATTACCAATATAAAACAAATAAATATGAGTGAGTTATTGTTTAACGCCGCTTCGGCAATATTGCAGCCATTAGCGGCGAAAATAAATATGAAATGAAATAGTTTTTACTGCAATGTGTGGATCTACATGTGCTAATAATATTATTATTCGTCTCCGTCTCGTACAGACTAATCAACAAGGGGCGTCTGCCGTCTGTTGAATAAGTTACCCTGTCCGCTCTCTGTCGATGGAGACGGGAGACAGGATTCTGGGGAGGCTGATTTCACATTTGTAAACTTTAAGATGTATTTTGTTATTCTTTACTTTAAAAAAAAGTTCAAAAGTGAGAACAAATGTTATTTGGAATGTCAGAAGTGAGAACAAATGTTATTGAGAATTTCTCTCCTTGAAATTTACACTTCCTTTGAAATTGACTCATATATATCGTTATTTGTTAAAGATAACTCGCTTTCATCCATGTCTATTGAGGACAGATCTGGTCCTTGAAGGGAGAAGGTGGAAGAAGCAGCATGCACCCGGACTGAAGTTTGACAACTTGATTCTCCACTTTAACTAGAAGTAGAGGCTGCATTCAAGGACACACGTCTTTAACATTTATAAATGTTCATACAGTGAACTTTATTTTAAAGATACATATTTTAATCTTAAATTAAGCAATATTTGATCCAAAATAACACAGACGATGTTTGTACACAATTATGACATTAGTATAAATACTGTATAGTTATATGAACAGGATTTCTTGAAAACAACTATCAAACTAGAATACAGCTGTTAGTATTGTAAGGATATTTAAAAAGCTGTCAAGAGCACAGTGGATCTACTGTTGGCGATTTAAAAAGAATGAAGGATTTTGTTCACATTTACATGTGTAACCTTGGTTCTTCAGTTTAAATTTGTTTGCATTCTCAATCTTACCGTTAGAATCATTCATTTTCTTGCTTATTAGAGATACTATCTCATTATTTAAATACCTATCTGTTGACTAGACCTACTTTGCCTTACCTCCTAAGGGTAATGCTATTTCAACCTTAATACAGACGAACTTGAAGAGTGGAGAAGGGGTGCGTAAAATCCCTTATCCAAGGGCCGGTAAGTCTAGATGGTCTCGTGACGTCACTACCTGTTCATATCACTCTCCTAAAAGTTGCAGAGCAAGGCAGACGTGTTTTGTTCTGTGACTGGGGTTTTAGCGGCTTGTGTTGCTAACTTGCTATTTTTCTCTTGTTAGTTCAAGAGATACCCTCAACTTTATTCTTCGATAGTGCAGGTTGTGTTTGCAATCTGTTTTCAAGTAGGTGTTAGTTTTCAAGGGGCCTTGTTGACATGTGCTAGCTAGCGACCACCCGGAGTAGGTGGATTGCATGCGCCGCACGTGCAGCTCGTGATTCTTTGTTTTCTCTCACCTGACTGTTGGGTGTTTGACTTGCGTAGGGTAAAGGAGCAGTGGTATCTCTCCTACGCATGTGACTCGCTTCGCTTGTCATCCGCTTTCGCTTGTCATTCGCCATTCGTTCCGAGTGCTAACTGTTAGGTGTTTGTCTTGCGTATGGTAGAGGAGTAGTGGTATCTCTCCTATTTCGTTTGACTTGCTTCGCTGGCCATTCGCTTTCGCTTGTCATGCGCTTTTCGGTCTGTACTCTAGTGCTAACTGTGGGTTGTTGACTTGCGTACGGTAAAGGAGCAGTGGAATCACTCCTAATTTGCTTGTCATACGCCTGTCGGTCGTACTCTAGTGCTAACTGTTAGGTGTTTGTCTTGCGTATGGTAGAGGAGTAGTGGGATCTCTCCTATTTCGTTTGGCTTGCTTCGTTTGTCATTCGCTTTCGCTTGTCATACGCTTATCGGTCTGTACTTTAGGGAACTGTGGGTTTGACTTGCGTAGGGTAAAGGAGCAGTGGAATCTCTCCTACGCGGTTGGCTTGCTTCGCTTGTCATTCGCTTGTCGCTTGTCATACGCCTGCGGTCCGTACTCAAGTGTTTCGCGTCTCGCTTGGCTTCTCGCCTCGCCTGTCACTGGCTTCGCTAGTTGTTCGCCTAAGGTGAGTGACTAGCTTGGTTAAGGAGCAGTGGATACACTCCTCGTCAGTGACACGCGTTGCCCGTTGCTAGCTTTCGCCTACCATTCGCCTTAGGTCGATTCTACGCGACTCATCCTTAGGGTGATTCGCTTTGGTTCAAGTGACTCGCTACGCCAGTCACTTAAGGTTTGGTTCAAGCACGAGTGTTATGTGAATAAAGATTGAATTATCTTGTAAGTGTTTAGCCTAGTTTTTGGTTTGGCTTGTTCGTCTTTGTTTACCTTGGCGGGTGGTTACTTGATTTTGACTTTGTGCTCTTCGAGTTCAGAGTTTTTGTTTCAACTCTCTTGATTGCATATCGTCAGAGTTGTTGTACTTTTGCTCCGCCGCTTGGGTGTTTCATGTGTGTGACTCACCTCGTCTACGCTACTCGTGTTTGTGCTACGCCGTGTAGGTGACTCGACTGTCTCTACCTTCGCTTACGTTACGCGTTTTATCGTTATCGTTCGCCATGTACTCCGCCTTCTGCACGAACTGCGGAGGCAGGAAGTCCGCCTCTAAGGATCCGCACTTGTTATGTAGAAAGTGCAAGGACCTTTGCGAAGAGGATTACCGTTGCGACGAGTGCGCTCCTCTCTCCGAATCGGAGTTCCACGCGTACGTTTCCGCCATACGCAAGTCGGTGGCTGATAGGGCTGCGTTTCAGAAGCGTGCGTCGTCAGCTCAACGTAGGGAGACGTCTCCCATTCGTCATCCGTCTCCGATGGAGGATGTAGACATTGTCCTCACGGAACGGGCGGATGAATTTGACAGGGAATCGGACCTGTCCGAACCCGCTGGGGGGGTCGAAGGATTTACGCTCCCCCCCTCCGCCGTCGTGTTCCGGTTCTCGTTCGCTGACTCACCCGTTGTCCCCTCCTTCGCCGGACAAACGGTTGTCTCCGCTTAGACTTAAGGTGGGCGGACCCACTACGCCCAAGAGCAAGAAGAAGAAGTCCAAGAAGGCTAGGTTTGACAAGGTCGATCCGTCCCTCCTTCTGGCATCCGTCAAGGATATGGTCTCTTCCTTGCTCGATGCGCGTTTGGGTCCGCGGACCTTACCCACTCACACTACGACTACGCAACCGTGTGAGCCCTATGCGGATGACGTACCTCAGGGTGCGCGTTCCTCGTCCGCTAGGGCCTCCGCACCGGCGACTCCTTCGCGCACCCCTGCGCGGGGTGTCACGGTGATGTCACCCTTACGTGACTCCTCGCTGGACTCACCGGAACGTGACACCCGCTACGTGGACGTGTCATCAGTATAGAAACGGAGGCAGAGGGTACGGGGTTGTCGGAGGATCCTCCAGTGGTTGACACAATAGCTATGCTATCCGAAGTGGCTTCGTTCGCGGACGTTGCACTTAGCCAAGTCCCTTTTCAACTTGTTCCGCCTCCCCTTGATCAGGGTGCATCTCGGTTGTTTACCACCAACCGGCTTCACCGCGTGTCTGAGGCACAGTTCTCTCATCTTGACAGGGAGGCGCGTTCGGTGTTAGGCTTGGGGAACAACGTGGCTTTCACATGTCAGGCGAAGCAATGCTGGCTTGTGCTAAGCAGGCGGGCATGGAGGCGGGGGACCCGGTGTTGTTCAAAGCGTTTGGTGATGTGGCTGCGGACCTTGCGGAGATCATGTTGTCAGCGTCGCGAATTTCATCGAGTATAACAGTGCTTCGCAGAGACAATTTCCTCTACCGGTCAGGTCTCAACCCCGATCATAAGAACTTCCTTCGACATGCCCCTGCTCACGCTGAAACTCTGTTTGGTTGTCGTATCCCGGAGGTTTTGAGAGCACGACAGGAGGCCCAACAGCAAGACCTCACTAATTGGCTCGTCACGCAGAGGCAAACGACACCAAAGCGTCCGCAGACCAGTTTTCGTCAGGGGCAAGGCCAGGGCAGTGGCCAACCTTCCCCCAAGAAAGCGAAAACGGACTTTCGGCGGAGAGGTCGTGGCCGTGGATCCACGGGTCAGTCCCCCAAGTCCCCCCGGCCTGGCGCCGGAGGTCGTACCCCGCAAAAGAAGTGGAGGAAGTGACTCGTGGTCACCCCCTCTGCTCCCTCCTCCACTCGTCCCGGTATCGGAGGGCTTGGTGGGGGGTCGGCTCCAAGATTTTGTCAGCAACTGGGTACAGTTAGGGTTAGACCCTTACGTGTGTCGGATTCTGGGTCAGGGGTTCCGCATTCCCGTCTCGTCTCCGCCGCCCCTCACCTGTACTCCAATGGAGCGTCCCTTAGCAGGGGACCGGCTCAAATTGACATTGGAACAGGTGGAGATATTAATCTCCAAACGGGCGGTGCAGGAGGTCCTGACCCAGCATCTAACGCCGGGGTTTTACTCCCCAGTGTTTGTAATACCCAAAAGGAACTCGAAAAAATGGCGGCTAATTCACGATTTGAAGGTGTTCAACCGCTCCTTCCTCGTTCGGCCACCATATTTTCGACTCTTGACGCTTCCCTCAGTGATGCGGTCCTTGGAGCGCTCAGACTGCATGGTGTCTCTCGATCTACAGGATGCGTACCTGCACGTGCCGATTCACTATCGGGACCGCAGGTACCTCCGTTTCATCCTGGACGGCAGACATTTTCAGTGGTGCGTGCTCCCGTTCGGGAGGGGATGGACGCCTATGCTTTTTCCGCCGCCGGCCATCCTCTCCCAAGTTGTAGCCAAGATAGGGGAAACTCGGATTCTTCGTCTCCTGCTGGTCGCCCCTTGGTGGCCAGCCCGGCCGTGGTTCGTTCCTCTCCGTCGGCTCTGTCAGCAGGAACCGTTTCGGATTCAGATACGGAGAGATCTGCTCATCAGCAGGCCAAGCGGAAGGTTACACGAGAACCCTCAGGTGTTCTCCCTTCACGCTTGGCTTGTATTAAAAGAGGGTTAAGGAGTAGTGGTTACTCTAAGTGCGTCGCCAACGCAATAGCTACCTCGCATAGGAAAACCACTAGGAAGCTCTATGATTTCCAGTGGCAGGCCTTCGCCTCTTTCTGTGCTCAGAGGGATTTCATTCCGGCAGAGGCTTCAGTGCCTCAGGTTGCGGAGTACTTGGTGTACCTTCGCAACACTAGACATCTTAAGGCGTTGTCAATTAACACCAACATGTCGGCCATCCTGTCGGTTCTCAGGAAGAGATCGCCAGGATTGGATGTGTCGGTCCTCAAGGGCCTAATTAAAACCTTCCGTTCAGTGGACGGCAGGTCCAGGCTTCGCCCACCTGAATGGGACTTAGCCATTGTGCTCAACCACCTGCGCTCCGATAGGTATGAACCGCTCTCCGACGTGCATCTCCTCCCTCTCACCATCAAGGTCATTTTTCTGGTGGCCATGGCCTCTGCAGCGCGGATTTCAGAGATCCATGCGTTGCAGGCGGACCTGCTACGTTTTGAGGTCAGGGAGGGGGGCTCCGCCTCGCTGGGGTTGGCTCCTGATTTTGTCTGTAAGAACCAGGCAGCGGATGAAGCGGGACGTACGTTCTCTATCCCAGCTCTGGGTTCGGACTCAGATGAGGTGGATCTCTCTCTGTGTCCAGTAAGAGCCTTGAGGGTGTACACACAGCGTACCCACAGGCTGAGGGATGGCAGGCGTCGTCTGTTCTTGCCTCACTCACCCAGGAGCACCAAGGAACTAGACAAGCGAGCGTTGGGGGTGTATCTAAGATCGGCGGTAATTGATGCGTACAAGGCCGCTGATTTGCCTCCGCCGTCGCGTTCCAATCCTCATGAGATCCGCGCAGTTTCAGCCACGATGGCGTATCATTGCAACATCGCGGTTTCGGATGTCATGGCAGGGTCTTTTTGGCGTTCATCAGAGGTTTTCGCCAACCATTACCTACGAGATGTCTCCACAGCTGATCTTGAAGGCATCTCTAGGCTGGGTCCACAGGTCTTCGCGCAGACGAAGGTGGTCCCCCCAACCAGACCAAGAAGGGGTCATCGTTCTTAGACGCTTTTGGGACTTATTGTAAATAAACAGGGTTTACATTGCTTACTTTCGTGTCTGTTGTTTTTTTCTTTAACTTCGTTTTGACCCACCCCCCCCCCCCCCCCCCTGTTGGGGTTTGGGGGGCGGTGTGTTGATCGGAAGTTGAGTGGCAGGGTTGTCTCTTCGATCCGCTTAGCGGTAGAGATGGTATCTCCCGGGCTGTGCCTTGTCCTCACCACAGGGTGGAGGACTCGTAGGTTAGCTTACACTCAGGGCTAGTCGCTGGTCTCGTCACTACCATGTATCTACTGACCCGCCTCCTTGCGGTGGGATTCTAGGCAAAGTAGGTCTAGTCAACAGATAGGTATTTAAATAATAGTACGTTTTGATTAAACGTAATTATTTATACTTACCTGTTGACTAGACCTATGCTCTAGGCCCTCCCATCCTCCCCACTTGGTCTGTCTTGCCTTTGGGACTTTCGGAGAGTGATATGAACAGGTAGTGACGTCACGAGACCATCTAGACTTACCGGCCCTTGGATAAGGGATTTTACGCACCCCTTCTCCACTCTTCAAGTTCGTCTGTATTAAGGTTGAAATAGCATTACCCTTAGGAGGTAAGGCAAAGTAGGTCTAGTCAACAGGTAAGTATAAATAATTACGTTTAATCAAAAACGTACTATTTTCAAAACAAACTTTTCGCCGATAATGACGTGGTGAGTGAGTGAGTTATTGTTTAACGCCGCTTCGGCAGTATTGCAGCCATTAGCGGCGTAATGACATGGTAATCATGGAAGAATATGCCATTATTATTATTATGCAACCCTTTCATTTTGGAATATAGTGCCATGAACATGAATTTGAGAGTGGACACATTACATGCACACAAGCAATATGCGCTACTATTATTGTTAAATGTAAAAGAGAAGGAAGATAAGCTGGCATGCAGACAGTCCGAATATTTGAAGAAGAACAAGATATACAGAAAAAATACATACCCATTGATAAATTTAATGGCAGAAGCACCATAGAGCAATCTAGATATCAAAGCATTGCTACTTACCAATGAAATTAATAAATCAATTCAACTTCATTTACAAGTTTTTTAATTTCCCGGTTCACTTTTAATGAATCACTTATCATTAACATATCCATGATAAGCCATAATCACGATAATAATGAATATAACATTATCATTTAAATACGAATTGTAGGTAACTTAACCAGCTTAAATCGTTTTTATATTTATTTTTATTGTTGCATACTTATAAATGTCAAAGACTATTCTAAAATTTAAAAAATCTAGTTTAGATTCGGTAAATAATGCTATTATAGGAAAAGTCCTTGCTCCATTAATCAAACCTCAGGTGAATTTAAGTAGGAATGAATTTTAAAAGTAAAATATGTGAAAAAATGTTAGCATTATTATTATTATTATTATTATTATTATATACAAAATTTATATAGCGCCTTATTTTTATCCTTCTATTTCAATCAATCAAGTTTTTACTCATTTCGGTGAGCATCGTGTTTTAGATTTTGTGAAGGCTATACACCTTATTGACAAATTGTAAATTTTAACTTTTCACTATCAGCTTTTATTCAACTTGTGATAATACGCTGATGTTTTTACGGCCTTCGTGCCGTGTTCTGTTTTCAATTGCAATTTTCTTTTTTAAATTAGGCTAATAAATTAAATATCTCGCCGCTAATGGCTGCAATACTGCCGAAGCGGCGTTAAACAATAACTCACTCACTCACTCACTATAGCGCCTTATTTGATATGTATCACTCTAAGGCGCTTCACACACGTATAGTATAGTATAGTATAAATGTATACAAAGAAAAGGAGTCTTCTACATAGTATATCCTTATCATGTTTATGAGACAAATAAATAATAGAGGATTATGTAACAAATGAGACAATTACAAGACACCAGACATTCATGTCGTTTATGTAAACAATATCTTAATAGTTAAAGAGTTAAATATTTTAATAGTTGCAAAATAAAATCTCACACCAATTCCCAATTGATGCTGTGATGATTTCCATCATTCTAACTTTCTCAGGAGGGGTTAGTGACTGGGATGATCCTATTGATAGTAAACAGATCATTAGCAGCTCCGACTAAGTCGGAACTGCTATCAGTTTTTGTGCAGTTTCCATCGCCGCCGCCGCCGCGTTTTGTATTGGCTATAACTTTTTTCCTTATTAGGTTTTGAGAACTCATATACATAACTTCTTACTTATACCCCTGGGGAATTTTTTTGACATGTTCATATTCAAGGTCAAAGGTCAAGGTCACGAGTTCTGAAATCGCTAAAAAAAATCCTTGTAAACACGATAACTTGAAAAATATTTGTGCTATCAGGCTCTTCTTTGGTGAATATCAACTATGGAGAAAGGCCAAGATTTGAAAAGGTTTTCGCTAACATCCGTCAAAGGTCAAGGTCAAAGCGAGGTCACAACTTAAGCATGCTTTTGCGAAAATTTCTTATTTCAACTATTAACACTTTGAATCATTACATGATTGTGATACACAATGAAAAGTGATCACTGATTGTGTGACCTTGAATTTTAAAGGTCAAGGTCACGAGATAGGGTCATGGTCACCAGTTCTGAAATCACTAAATAACTTCTTTCCAAGGAGGTATCAACACCTCATATACATAACTTCTTACTTATGCCCCTGGGGAATTCTTTTGACATGTTCATATTCAAAGTCAAAGGTCAAGGTCACAAGTTCTGAAATTGCTAAAACAATCCTTGTAAACACGATAACTTGAAACATATTTGTGCTATCAGGCTCTGATTGGGTATATATCAACTATGGAGAAGGGCTAAGATTTGAAAAGGTTTTCGCTAACATTCGTCAAAGGTCAAGGTCATAGCGAGGTCACAACCTAAGCAGGCTTTTGCGAAAATGTCTTATTTCAACTATTAACACTTTGAATCATTACATGATTGTGATACACAATGAAAAGTGATCACCGATTGCGTGACCTTGAATTTTAAAGGTCAAGGTCACGAGATATGAGTGAGTGAGTTACTGACTGGTCACTTAAGTAACTTTTTTCCATGAAGATATTAACACCTCAGCTTAATTTCTTTCTTATACACCTGGTGAATGATTTTGACATGTTCACATTCAAGGTCAAAGGTCAAGGTCATGAGTTCTGAAATCAATACAACAATACTTGTAAACATGATAACTTCAAACTTTTTTGGTGCTATTAGGGTCTTATTTGGTATATATGAACTATGGAGAAAGACCAAGATTTGAAAACGTTTTTGCTAAAATCTGTCAAAGGTCAAGGTCACAGTGAGGTCGAAACTTAAGCATGCTTTTGTTAATATGTCATATTTTAACTATGAACACTTTGAGTCATTGCATGATTATTATACCGATGAAAACTGATCATTGATGGTGTGACCTTGAAGGTCAAAAGTCAAGGTCATGAGATATTGGTTAAGGCCACGTTAATCCTTTGATCAAATTTTGAAAGAAGAAATAGGTTTTAAGAACAAACTTGTGAAAAGTGACCCCAGTGATGAGTAGTAATAACTCGAATAATGAACAAACTTTTGTTAAAAAGAATTCCCATTTTATTGATGCTGACGAGAAGGCGGAACAGGGAAAGGCGAGACCCTAAGTTTCGGAGCTGCTCTGCTTTTGCGGTGTCCCGCAAACGCTAATCTAGTTAATGTCTCCATTATAGTGGGCTGCAAGTGCTTTTTTGGAACCACGTCATCAAACACAGCTGTCATACCGATAGTAATTCCCTTGGGCTTCGCAACATCTGGCAAGACATCATTCAGCAAACCTAAATCTGCCAGGATTTGGGGAGATTCCAAGCCACCTGAAAAGTACACATTTCATCAGAAAGTATTCTGTACAGTAGAACTACTTAAATCATTGATTTTATGTTTCAAGGTTATTATTTCTGAAACAAAGATATCAAATATTATGTCAATGTTGACCTATTACATTTAGATACATTTTTTTTAGATATTTGGGAGGATATTTGCCCAGGTTTCCAAACAAAACGGAAGATGATCTAGATTCAATTAATCATGTAAAAGGATAAGACCAACGATAATAGGGACAATCTAAATACGTTTATAATGTTTTTTACATTAAACTTACTAAGTGTCTTGTGTGTTTTTGCCATTCGGAATGGCAAACCTCTCATAGCTGGTAATTCCCTTGAATATCAGTGTTTGCAGCTCCTGATCTGTAAGCATTAGCACGCATTTAACATAAGCTTCTACACCTTTTATAACATTATAATTGCATAACAATAATTTTCCGTAGAAAATGACGAATCTGTCCTAAATAAATCGTTTCGATTGTAATCATATATGTCATCTAAATAATCAATTTGTGGATTTGTGAAACCTAGTAAGAAATCAATTTATGAAAACGTAACCAGTTGATAAAAATACACAATAACTGCCCTAAGACACAAAAATACAATAAAACGTACCTTGTTGACATCGTTGGTGAATTGCTTCAGGCAACACAATAGTGTATGCAATATTTCCATCCGATAAAATGATGGCTTTCAACTCTAAAACATTACCAGTCGCCATCTTGTTTAAGGTTCACACGTCCCTCTTCCGCTGGATGGACGGCAGAGGTAGAAGCGCTTCCAGGTAGAGAGGCGTGCAAAACGAACAGTCGTAAGAGGACTCTTCTGCTTCTGGAAGAGCAAATCGCACGTGCCTAAGAGTTTCCAGAAGAGGGTTCTTACTTCGGAAGTTCTTGAATCGCACGCACCTCTTGAGACATCGTAGCAACCTGCTTTCTGAGTTTCGTTGATCTTAAAAGTTCAGGGTGTTTTACCCCACATTTTTCACTCGCTTTTTGCAATACATCGCTTCCACGAATGTGCCCCTATGAGACATAGCATCTTCTCGCAAAGACAAAATTGTTTTCTGGATGTAATCCGATCAGATTTCTCCTTGCTACAATTGTGCATGTTCAGCCATTTGAGTGTCTTTGTGGTAAGAATTACAGGAACCACTCTACCTCTTTTGCCGATGATTTCGATGCGATGAAGGTTTGAATTTGTCAATGTCATTTTGGACGCTTCCCCTTGTCTTCTTCGGTTAAACAGAATAATAGAGGCCAATGCTGTTTCTGACAGTGAATCCCAAACATTTTCATCATCTTCTCTTTCCAAGGTATTGAATGCATTTTTGATAAAAGGGTAAAATCCTTTATCAGAGGTATCAATTTTAGCATGAGCAACAATTGCATCCGACCATTCCAGTTTTCTTCAAAGAGCCGCTTATCTTCAAGGCCAAAGATGGTTTTTCATACTGATGATTTAAACCAGAAAAGCCTGCTACACTTCCTGCTCTTGACAATACAGTGAGTGAGTGAGTGAGTTGGGGTTAAACGCCGCTTTCAAGAGTATTTCACTTATATCGTGACAAAACATCTCTGAATAAAGTTTGATCGATAAAGTATTCCAGATTTGCGTTTGGAAGCCCAAGTGAATTTCGTAAGTGAAGCAGCAATCGTAGTGAAAGGTGTGTTGTTCTGAAGAGCGCTTTAACATTGAAACCCCCATACCACAAAATGAGCTTATGCAAATGAGTGTCACTTATCACCCACCCCCTATGTCAATACATCCCGCAGTATCTATAGACTATGTAAATATATCTCGACGTGACTATTGTGTACATTCGTGAAAAGATTCTCTCGCTAACTGAAACCGTAAAAGATATGACGTCAGAGGACACGTGACTAATTTATCAAATTAGCATTCAGAAAGGTTGTCAAACGATGTCTGGAAAGGAATACAAGTGGGTAGCATTAGCATTCCCCCCGCCAAAAGCGAAACATCATTTCGGTGAAGAGGTGATTATATCAACGAGCAAAGAATGGTTCCCAACAAAAACTTTGTGTCTGGAGTGAGTGAGTGAGTTATTGTTTAACGCCGCTTCGGCAGTATTGCAGCCATTAGCGGCGAGATATTTAATTTATTTCCCTAATTTAAAAAAGAATTGTGTCTGGAGGAAGAAAACAAAAGGAAGTGAATAGTTACAACATAACAGATTCGTGGGGAACTGTGCGTATTTTCATCTATTCTAGAACAGGAATAAACTGAAAACAAACCATGGACAAGATAATCGACGAGGTAGAATCTCATTCTATCAATCAACTCATCGAAGAACTATTATTCAAAGCCTATGTAACTGTCATTAAACGAAATATAACCAACCTACATTTTTCTAACGGAAGAAGAAGAAAAAGAAGAAGAAAATATCATCGAACAACACATATTGTCTACCGTCGACGAAGTAGAAGTCACATGCGAATGGAAGAAATATATACACCAAACTCCGATACTGCAAAAGATATCGCCGCTATACTTTCTTAAATACGAATGCCAAGACTATCGAGACACGAGACTGAAAACTGATCGCTGGATAAAACAACTCCTAGAATCTGTGCGTTACCACAGAGAAACGCAAAAAAACACATCTCAGCATGACATCATCAGAAGAGATTTATCGAGAAAACTATCACAACCCGAGGAAAAGTGGAGCATTTGCTGGATCCCAGAAGTTTATCAAAACTCTGAAAATCACCTATCCAAAAGTCAAACCATACCGAGTTATGAAATGGCTACAGAAACAGGAAGCCTACTCGTTACATAAATCACAAATCAAAAGATTCAAGAGGAATAGAGTCATAGTTGGAGGAATGGGAGTTCAACTCGATGCAGACCTATGCGACGTGGGGAATCTCTCGGAATATAACGATGGAATGAGATACATTCTCGTTCTGATAGACTGTTTTTCCAGATATATGAATGGTGTCTAACGATCAAGGACAAATCGGCTAAAACCGTAGCAAACCCCATGAACAAGATAATAACCGGTATGGATAAACCGCCTTATAACCTGAGAACGGATAAAGGAGGAGAATTCACTAATAAGCTGATTAAAAAGATATATGCAAAATATCACATCAAGCACTTCACCACTCAAAATTCGGACGTGAAAGCCAACTATTCAGAAAGATTTATACAATCGTTGAAAACGATGATGTACAGGTATTTCACTTACCAGAACACCTACAGATATGTAGACGTGATTCAAGACTTTATTTACAATTACAATCACCGTCCCCACCGCGGTTTCGTGTTCGATGTAATGAAACATTTAGCATCCTCGTAACCCAGAACATTAGATGAAACCGAGATCGATGGTTGATGTCGGGTCGTCCAGTCTGTGGAAGGAGAAGTTGTTTTAGTTGAAGCTATGTCTAAGTTGTTCTGCGCCTGACGCAACAGTAAGGCCTCGCCGTCAAACATGGCGTGATATTCGTATAATCTATCCTCCTTGATAGTGTTTATATCCAGCCATTCGTGAATTTCATCGAAAACGTTTGTCGTATGAGAAAAAGAACCACCCGGATATATCGTTTTAGTTCTTTCTAAACAGTCCGTCTTTTCATGTCTCCTACAACTCCAAAGCCTGCTGAAGCACGTATCACATAATCAGCATTTAAACCGTTGAGTGTATGTCGACAGTTTGGTGATGTAAGACAGATGATTCTCGTATACGTTCATGTTTAAAGTCGACACACGGGCGGTTGACTCGTGGTGGATAAGTACACCAGGACACAAGATCGACCTTCGTCGAATTTACGAAATATATTTACCCGTACGTTGAACGTTTTTTCAAAAAGAAGAAGATATTCGGGTGCCCTCAATCCCTTAAATGTTTGAATACAAATGCATTTGAGTCTATTCTCTTTCGTTTGTGTCCATTTGTCAAATAATCTTAGAATCGATTCTCTGTCGGGATGAGTTCGTTGTCCCTTGTTGTGAAACGTTTGGTGATGACTTAAACAACGAAATGCGCATAACGATTCAACATACTTTTCATCAGCAAAGAGAACGCATCTCAAATTCTTTAACCATTGCGGTAGCTGCGAGTCGTTAGGCACAAGACCTAACACATAATTCGTTCTATACACCCAGTACCTTACGTTTGTAATGAGCGCAACTCGCCATTTGGTGGACGGGCCCTGTCGAAGCACAAAATCGCTTACGCTCTTCTTCCGACTTCTTTTAATCACACGGCGCATTGATTTTGAATCAGAAACCCGAGGAGGAGTGTCAAATACAAACGTGTTTCGATATGGAATGAAATATCTGTATTCTCCGGTGTGAAGATGTCTTAAAATAATCCCAAAAGAAAGGTCGACTTTAAACAAGTTGTCCTCATTTTGAAATATGTACAAGTATTTGTCACTAAGGTGACATGATCCCCCGCCGCAAATTAATACTTCAAAATTTAAAAATAATGTCAAGATCAGCAAAATCGACGGTCAAACATGTCTTAAAAGTCAAAGTTCCACTGTGACCTTGAGAAAAATGTCAAGGTCACCAAAATCTAATCAGCCCTTTGTCTTTCCTAGGAGGTGCATTATGTAAAAGATATGATGGAATTCCGGTGAATGGTTCTTGAGATATCCCGCTGACAACCTTTATATGTACATTAACATGTCAAATATTCAAAGTTCCGCTGTGACCTTGAAAATTATGTCAAGGTCACCAAAATCTAATCAGCCCGTCGATTTCCCTTGGAGAAGCTATGTGTAAAATATGAAGAGAATCCAGCAAATGGTTATTGAAAGTTTCATTGTGACCTTGAAATGAAGGTCAATGTCACAAACCTCTGTAGGAACATTACTCTTGCTATGATGAACCCATATGAAAAGAATCCAGTGAATAGTATTTGAGTTATTCCATTTCGTACGGACTACAGATGTACGTACGTACGGACGGACGCAGCCGAATACTATATCCCCCGCTTCGCGCTAAACGGGCGGCGGGGGATAACAATTGTTGTCGAAAGTCTATGCTCTGGGGATCCTCCTCTTCAGTTAAGGGGAAATTGTATGTGTGTACAATATCTCACGAGACATCGTGAGGCTGTAATATGATGTCTCTGTGCGTGTCATAAACATCCTGTAGAGCTTCATCGGCTAGTGTCCCGTTTTTGTCAGTCCACGGTCTTCTATAGCCATGCTGGTCAGCTGACCACGACTGGGTTGAAGCCAACTAACATCATCTTCTCCTTCAACACCGCTTCCGCCGCCAGTATGTATACGACGCTTATGACGCCAGAGTAATTTCCGATTTGAGAATTGTTCTTGACACGTGTGACATTTGTACGAACGTACTCGAACAGTTTGATGTGAATGACGAGCAATCGATTTGGCGTCGCCTAACTCGCCGCACATATCGCACAGCATATCTTTAGGAGTAGTCCGTCGACAAGAACTCAGGTGTCTATTAAAAAGGGTTCGAGAAGGAAAACACTCGTAACAGGACGTGCAAATATAAGGCGCTATTCCTTGTTCTCCTCCTCTGCTCGGAGGTGCATCGTTCCGAGGTGAGGTGAGGTGAGTTGGGGTTTAACGCCGCTTTCAAGAGTATTTCACTTATATCGCGGCTGCTAGTATTATGGCAGGGAGAAAGCCCGCAACGCCATATGGCTATGCATTGCGGTGAAACCTGCGAGCATCGGCTGGAACTAGCGAACCATGGGTGCATCGTTCTGATGTTTTACTCTCCAACGGGCACATTTCAAACATTGGATAATGTGACGTCTAAGGTATGACCTTTTACGAAACTTCCAGTTACATAATATACATTGGAAGTAACGTCTTTCTATGCAGGCGCAATAGACGAGGTGTTTAATAGATGTCTTATGTCCATTTAACTCTCTCATACATACATTTGTATCCTGCATCGGAAAGTCTTTCCGGCTTGTATATTGACCTTAACAGCCACTCGGTCGGGCAAAGGTGATCAAGCTTTGTAGTTAACTCTCCGCCTGATACATTTCATACATCGGATAATATGGTGTAGAAACCTTGACCTTTTAACGAATTTATGGTTACATAATTCACATTGGAAATAACGCCCTTCAACGCAACCGTGAGGTCTTACGATCTTTCACCTTTTCCTTACATATCTTACATCGGTAATGACCTCTCCCTCAGGATTTATCCTTTTGTCGATTACTTTCTGCCATTTTGTGTGCGTTTGTTCTTCAATGTAGCCTTGAGGTGACGAAAGGTGTCGTGAAAGTCGCTGACGGGGAAGAAAATACCATTATCCTTGATATAACGTTGTCCAGTCTTGCCTCCATATCGACGGGCATCGATATACCAGTAGTTGGAGAGTTTGACGAACGTCGCTTTGTAAAACGGATGATGTTTAATCACGGCAATCGGTTTCAGTTGTTTAACATCGTGCTTCCTCTTCCTCTTGCCAGACCTTCTAAGGGAGTGAGTGAGTTATTGTTTAACGCCGCTTCGGCAGTATTGCAGCCATTAGCGGCGATATATTTAATTTATTTGCCTAATTTAAAAAAGAAAATGAAAATTGCAATTGAGAAACAGAACACGGCACGAAGGCCGTAAAAACATCAGCGTATTATCACAAGTTGATTAAATGCTGATAATGAAAAGTTAAAATTTGTCAATAAGGTGTATAGCCTTTAAAAAATCTAAAACACGGTGCTCACCGAAATGAGTAAAAACTTGATTGATTGAAATAGAAGGATAAAAAGTTTCCCTGATCCTTCGAAGGGAAACAAAGGAAATGTATTATACTATAGAAACCACGTGACCTACGATTTCGTCATGATTTACTTTTTTGTCACAAGGACATTAGCTATCATTTGAAAAAAGTTGAAACTTCCTAGCTCTCTTTTGAAAATTTTGCCCATGTTAAATATTAAAATTTTGAAAAATGACAATTTTTCGACATTTCTACAGACTGGAAATGACAGTACGCATGCTATTTTATTATTTATTCTTGTGCACGACATATGTATCTTCCTTCCCTAAAAAAATCATAAAGTTCCCGTCCTAGATTTTGAGTAATCTGCCCTTGAAGTTTTTTTCATTTTCAGACATGCATTAGCTACATTCTGTGAAAGTTTCAGCTATGTAGTACCAGTATGTTCAGAGGAGAAGATTTTTTAAGATCTGTAGTGTCGGAAAGGCTGAAAATGCACAATTATGCACTAAAATCAAAATGGTGTCTAAGTCACGTGACGTACGATTTTCTCATGATTTACTTTTTTGCTAAGATGATGTTTGCGCATCTTTTGAAAAAAAGTTGCAAGTCTCTAAGTGCATTTTGAAAAGAAAAAAAAATTCACGTGTTAAAAATCGAAATTTAAAGGGGCTATAAAACACAAACGGAAGCCGGAAGTCAGGATTTGTTTTCAATTGTAAGTAGTAATATAAGTACTAGGCCCATGCTCCTTTTACCGGAGGGAGGTTAATTTATGCAGCGTAGCTCATTAATAGGCTAATGTATGCATGACGTCACAGGTCAGAAAGGTCGAGGAATCATTAGACTAAGCCATGCGCCAATGCTCATGAACCTATCCATGATCATTAGCGAGAACAATGGTCTTTTCTAACACTACCCATCAAGTAATGAAGACCAGTCGAACGAGTTTATAGTTTGGCGCCAGAAAATTATTTTTAGGTACGACGTGTCATGAGCCATCGCACCGTGGCGCGCCAGTGTTTGCCATATCGCCAAACAAATACGCTTAACCCCGTTCTGAGCTAGTGAACATGAATTCCAGCTCTGATCGAGATCGACAAAAGCCGCAACATGTTTCTGAAGTAATTATGAACACTCAACAGTTACTGTGCGCTTTGTGGACTCTACAACCGAGTCTCGCAATGTTCAATGTAATACAATACCATGTGTGTTCTTTACAATCGAGGTTTCACTAGTCTCAACGCAATGTATAGTCATGCTTTTCAAATGTAAAAGTTAACAAGTATAGAACATTACATATGTATCAAGTATGCAAAATATATGTCGTTGAATAAAGTCATAGCAATGTTCTGTGTTAGCTTCAGCCGAGGCTCGCTATCCTCAACGCAATATACCATGAATGTGACAATTACAACCGAGGCTCGCAAGTACAAACGCAATGCATAACCAAGTACAGCAAAATAACTCATTTCACATACCATCTTCTTATTTAGAAAAGTATAAATAAAGCAAAAGGGAATTGATTTTTTCATATCTGGATATCAAAACAAATACAATTTATTTTGTAACATTCTTCATGTATATTCTCTGTAACTAGTATGAGTAAAATACTTTCGTTTTATTATTATTCCAGACAATTATCATCAGGTTCCCTTTGACTTTTTTAACATACTTTCTCTTTCTCAATATATATATATATATATATATATATATATATATATATATATATATATATATATATATATATATATTTATCAAATTGTATTCACTTTCAACTCAAAGAAAAAGACAAGTTTCCAAGTTTCTCCTTTTATTTCCCTATGTGGATTGCATGGAGTTCTATCGTTGTGTCATTGTGAAGGCTGGCGGTGCAATGATCATCTCGCATGGGTGGTCATTCTCTAGTTATCCTCCACTGCGGGTCGCTTTCTTGAACCTTCGATGGCTGTAATGAAGAGTAAAAGAACACTTAGGAGTTTCCTATTATCATTTACAGTCCATTAACGATGTTTATGATAGTATTAATTATATTAACTATATTAATACTATGGAACTTTACCTATCGAGATGGTTATTCATAAAAAACGTTTCATCACTGTTCAATTGAGATTTAACATCATTTTAAAAGTGTTTATGGATTAACGATATACAACATTTGTAAAGACATATTAAACTAATCATCATTGTTAAATCATTCATTAAAACCTGAAAGCAAAACACCCTATATGAAGTAAAACGAAAACTAAATCGAAAGCTAAAGTAAATCGAAAACTGAAGATAAACGAAATCGACAATGAAAAAAGATATTGAAACGTATCCTTAACAGTGAAAATGAAATGAATTAGTTTTTGTAACATAGTTATCGTAAAGTATCATTCTGTTAGAGTCATTTTCATAAACATGTATTCCATTTTAAAAATAAATATACTTTGTAAATATCAACTCACGTTCGCTGTCTTGCTCCAACAACATTTTCTCCAGGTTTGCTATTTTCTCCATAATTACAGAGCTCTTTTGCACAAGACTTCGAAATTTTTCTGCATTTAAAGATACAGTCTTCTCCACTCCCATGAAATTCTTCTTCTTTATATGCACATACATCTTTCTGTTAAAGGCGTTTATGTCGACCGAGTCATATTTGTCTAAAGGTACCCTGATGTTAGATCCTTTCCTATGTGATGGAACTTTGAACGACATGATTCACTGAATTCCGAAAGGCAGGTAGTCAGGTAGTCAGGTAGTATGTAGGTAGATAGCTAGGTAGATATGCTTGGTGGTAGGAGAGCGTTTGAATGAGTTAGCATCCGATCGCTTTACTTATACGAAAATGGAAAACGTATAGTATAGTATAGTACATGATTGTCACATTATCATACAATGACCATCATACAGGTGGTGTGTTGACGTTGTTATCATTTCATCCAATCACTTCACGACATTGCTATTTCTCAAACTTTCCCAAGAAAAGTTACCACCTTATCAGTTTTCTTGTATAGTCATGCTGGGAGGTTCCAATCATTTCTTTGAAAATCATTCCACATGAAAATATCCATTAAGCATCGTATTTGAGTCGTGTACACGCAAGTCCTGCTATAACTTTTGATTTCTATACATTGCATTCCTACATACAAGTCCAACATTCGTACATGAAGATTTATTGATGAGATAAGCTTAAAACGTGTCATACTGGAAAGTATTCCAATAGAAAATAACTCCTAAATAAATAATTACCAACATTCCTGATACATTCAAATATATGCTAATAGTTCCATTTCAGTGATTTCCATTCCATTCCATTTATGTATTTAAGAAGAGTGGATTCTTGTAAAGAAATAAGATGTGACGAAAGGGTCACAGGGTTTAATTAACGAAAACTTAACATTTTCAGATTTCAAGATTTATTTATATGAATTATTAGCTCATCAGGCCTGAAAGGCCCGATGGGCTTATGGCATGGCATGGCGTCCGGCGTCCGTCCATCCGTCCGTCCGTCCGTCCATCCGTCCGTAAACTTTTCGCTTTTTTCGACTTCTTCTCCAGAACCAATAACTCCACAGAGCTGAAATTTTATGTGCAGACTCCTTGGCCAATGGGGATTCTAAATTGTAGATTTCGTGACCCCATGACCCCAAAATGGGTCACAGGGGTCACATGTTTAAAAACATATTTTCATCTTCTTCTCCAGTTCCAAAAGGTCTAGAGAGCTGAAAAGTTGTGTGTAGACACCTTGGCCAATGGGGATCCTAAATTGTAGATTTCGTGACCCCATGACCCCAAATGGGGTCACAGGGGTCACATCCTAAAAAACCTATTTTCATCTTCTTCTCCAGTTCCAAAAGGTCTAGAGAGCTTAAAAATTGTGTGCAGACTCCTTGGCCAACGGGGATTCTAAATTGTAGATTTCGTGACCCCGTGACCCCAAATGGGGTCACAGGGGTCACATCCTTAAAAACCTATTTTCATCTTCTTCTCCAGTTCCAAAAGGTCTAGAGAGCTTAAAAATTGTGTGCAGACTCCTTGGCCAATGGGGATTCTAAATTGTAGATTTCGTGACCCCGTGACCCCAAATGGGGTCACAGGGGTCACATCCTTAAAAACCTATTTTCATCTTCTTCTCCAGTTCCAAAAGGTCTAGAGAGCTTAAAAGTTGTGTGCAGTGTGCAGACTCCTTGACCAATGGGGATTCTAAATTGTAGATTTCGTGACTCCAAATGGGGTCACAGGGGTCACAGGGGTCACATCCTTAAAAACATTTTTTCATCTTCTTCTCCAGTTCCAAAAGGTCTAGAGAGCTGAAAAGTTGTGTGCAGACTCCTTGGCCAATGGGGATTCTAAATTGTAGATTTTGTGACCCCGTGACCCCAAATGGGGTCACAGTGGTCATGATCTAAGAACCTATCTTTTGCTTGTAAACAATAACTTAAATAACTTAAATATTCAACTTTAGATAGTAAATCAATGAAATCCTGAAGAGCTACAGAGCCCATGGCTCTATTTTTATTAGCTCATCAGGCCTGAAAGGCCCGATGGGCTTATGGCATGGCATGGTGTCCGGCGTCCGTCCATCCGTCCGTCCGTCCGTCCATCCATCCGTCCGTCCGTCCATCCGTAAACTTTTCGCTTTTTCGACTTCTTCTCCAGAAGCAATGACTCCACAGAGCTGAAATTTTATGTGCAGACTCCTTGGCCAATGGGGATTCTAAATTGTAGATTTCGTGACCCCATGACCCCAAATGGGGTCACAGGGGTCACATCCTTAAAAACCTATTTTCGTCTTCTTCTCCAGTTCTAAAAGTTCTAGAGAGCTGAAAAGTTGTGTGCATACTCCTTGGCCAATGGGGATTCTAAATTGTAGATTTCGTGACACCGTGACCCCAAATGGGGTCACAGGGGTCACATCCTTAAAAACCTATTTTCATCTTCTTCTCCAGTTCCAAAAGGTCTAGAGAGCTTAAAAGTTGTGTGCAGACTCCTTGGCCAATGGGGATTCTAAATTGTAGATTTCGTGACCCCATGACCCCAAATGGGGTTACAGGGGTCACATCCTTAGAAACCTATTATCATCTTCTTCTCAAGTTCCAAAAGGTCTAGAGAACTGATAAGTTGTGTGCAGACTCCTTGGCCAATGGGGATTCTAAATTGTAGATTTCGTGACCCTGTGACCCCAAATGGGGTCACAGGGGTCACATCCTTAAAAACCTATTTTTCATCTTCTTCTCCAGTTCCAAAAGGTCTAGAGAGCTTAAAAGTTGTGTCCAGACTCCTTGGCCAATTGGGATTCTAAATTGTAGATTTCGTGACCCAATGACCCCAAATGGGGTTACAGGGGTCACATCCTTAGAAACCTATTATCATCTTCTTCTCAAGTTCCAAAAGGTCTAGAGAGCTGAAAAGTTGTGTGCAGACTCCTTGGCCAATGGGGATTCTAAATTGTAGATTTCGTGACCCTGTGACCCCAAATGGGGTCACAGAGGTCACAACCCCAAAAACCTATTTTCGTCTTCTTCTCCAGTTCTAAAAGTTCTAGAGAGCTGAAAAGTTGTGTGCATACTCCTTGGCCAATGGGGATTCTAAATTGTAGATTTCGTGACACCGTGACCCCAAATGGGGTCACAGGGGTCACATCCTTAAAAACCTATTTTCATCTTCTTCTCCAGTTCCAAAAGGTCTAGAGAGCTGAAAAGTTGTGTGCATACTCCTTGGCCAATGGGGATTCTAAATTGTAGATTTCGTGACCCTGTGATCCCATTTGGGGTCAATGGGGTCACATCCTTAAAAACTTATTTTCATCTTCTTCTCCAGTTCCAAAAGGTCTAGAGAGCTGAAAAGTTGTGTGCAGACTCCTTGGCCAATGGGGATTCTAAATTGTAGATTTCGTGACCCCGTGACCCCAAATGGGGTCACAGAGGTCACAACCCAAAAAACCTATTTTCCTCTTCTTCTCCAGTTCCAAAAGGTCTTGAGAGCTGAAAGTTGTGTAGAGACTCTTTAGTCAAAGGTGATTCTTAATTGTAGGATTGGTGACCCTGTGACTCCAAATACAGGTCACGGGTCATCATTTAAAAACCTATTTTTTTGCTTGTTAACAATGTATTACTTGAGATAACTTAGATATTCAACCTTAGATAATAAAGCAAATCCTGATGAGCTACAGAGCCCATGGCTCTATTTTTTTTTCAAATCTTATACTTTTAATTTTTTTTATAAAATTTGAGAACCAGTGCCTTTTTCTCATTTTTTGATATTTTATTTTCCATTTTAGATATCGTCGCGTTTCCAATCTATTTCATTCTTAGATTATTTTTGTAAACTTAAATAATTCCTGAACGAACGAACGAACACATGTATAAAACTTCGTCGTAAGACTTTCATTTAATATATTTTAACTAAGAGATATATGATTGTAATCGAAAATTATATATACTACCATGATATCATTTTGTTGTTATAAAGTTAGTTTAGAATATATAATTTCAAAATCTAGAAACATGTAAACCTTAATGGAAAGGACATTTTCGATACGTTATTCTGATGTTAGTTGGACTGAGGGTGAGTGGGTGTGGTTGTGGAACCGTTTTTTTTGTGTTTTTTTTTAATCATATCTCCTTATTTGGAAACGATGACTATGTCATCTCGTCATTCCTTAATTGGAACAGAATTTACCTTTGACATTTCATCATTTACATATATAGAGTATAGAAACCGGACTCATATGACCTTATGTAGTATTAAAGGAAAAGTGTGACTATATTTAGGTTATATAGAGACTTTGCATTAACATCAGTCACCAATCAGAAACGAATCTTGACAAACCACGTCAAACCTTTCACACTGTGGATTTACATACAAGAAATCATAAATACTACACCCTATATGTGTTTAGATCACATTGCTCTCGAATGCCCTGGCTAAAACTCGAAGTGTTCTCTCCATAACTTATCGGATTCTTACTCACTTTTTGGAAGTTGCAACCAAAGTGGCTTTGTTTGGAATCATTTCTCCAGGAAGTCATAGAAACGAGGTAAGTTTTATATACTTTTATATTTACTTCATGTTCACACTATTAGTTTTCAAAACTTTTGACACTCAGTGTACTTGAAATTTATAGACTGACTTATACTTGTGTTAATTATTTGATGATAATTTAACAGTTCGTCATAAATAAGATATATATATATATATATGTAAGCTGCAGTTCTTCATGAAAATAAACTACAAATTAACAAACGAATATCTAGTCAAAGGGAGACAACTCTGTGAACCTTATAATCTAGCACACATGTCTCGAAACCAGATCCATTTTTTAATATTGTTAAATTTTAGTGAAAAATCATTGATGGACAATTGTATATAACATCACCGAAGAAAGCATCATGACGAGTAAAGAAAAAAAATGTTTTCAAAAGTAAGATACCTATTTTGTATATACATACATACATCCATTTATTTTTATTATTATTTTTTTTTTAGAATCATCATGCCACTTACCACAGTTTACCACTATATGTTGGTAACTACATTGGGTAATATTGTCTATCACTGCACTCGGTTTTTTAAAACCATCGAGAGTGCCCATCTGAATGCCGATAAGATCAAGAAAACACTTTATCCCTTGGTCGACGGTAGAGTACACGTCTACCCACTGCACTATGCCCGGTCTCCAACCATGCATATAGGAGTACTAGAAGGAGCTAAAACCAGTTTCGAAAACATCCTAACAGAGGTTTTCATCGATGCTTTAACCGAAAAGATCAGCACCCTCTGTTCAGAGATGATTTGCGAAGGTTGTACAAGGAACGAGCCTTCACAACTGTCCCACAAGTGTATTACGATGGGACCACGAGAAAGAGTGGACTGGTTCTTTTCGGATGCACTAGATTGCTTACATCGTGATGTCCTTGTAGAGAAGGCCATCGAATTCGATAAAGATTTCGATAATGACTATAGAGAAGCCTTCCTTAAAACGCATTTCCTGACATATGATAAGAAACACGAACTCAAAGATCATGTGTTGGTACGATTTTGTAAAGAATGATGTAACACTTTATTATCGTCAGTATACACCAGTATACGCCAGATTAATTTTAATGATACAATGATAAATGTATAGTCTATTGTGTGGTTGTCTTAAACTGCATAGTATAAACTTGTTCTTATAATATATATATATATATATATATATATATATATAGAAATGAATGAACGAACGAAGTAATGTCATGTAGACATGATTGAAAAACGAAATTCATTTCATGAGTCAAGTGACTTTTATTGACACTTGAAAAATTGAAAATGAAATCTCACTGTTAATACATAGCATGAGAATATATCTTGTAATTTTAAAAGTTTATCTGAGTTTGAAAATTGTTCATGTGAAACGTAATGGAAAGAATATTGAAATATATTGATCACGTTGATGAACATTATTATCATGATTCAATTAGTTATCATAAACTGTCACATGTTTATCTTCTTGGCAAATTATCAGAATTGATAATTTCTGAATGATTGCGTGACTCGTGCACGGTCTTCGTTGATAAACAGACATTATATAAAATATTCCACAATTAATCATTGTTATTATCATTGATGTTATCAATATAACACACGTTTATATCTTTGAATGTATTGATGATGATGTTTATGATGATATGTCATTACAAATAAAAAATTCAGAAGGTATTCATGGTTATTTATTATAATTCTAGGTTAGTTTCCTCTCGTATGACGGTGTGACTTTCTGCACGTACATCTCTCATTAACAAACACCTGCAAACATCCACAACACTCCCCCTCTCCCTCATCCCTCCCCCCGCACGAACTCACATTAACAAACACGTGCAAACATTCACAACACACCACCCCCTCTCCCTCATCCCTCCCCCTTCGCGTGCGACCTAGTTTCATAAACCACCCAGCCTCTCCCTTAACCCTCCCCCTTCGCGTGCGGCCTGGTTTCATAAACCACGCCTCCTACAAAGCTCCATACACGGGTGTGTTAAGTGATGTTTGTATTCAGGTTATTGCAAACAAATGATATTTAGAGTTTGAAATGTTTAATTAATTAATTATTGTGACATTTGTCGCGTTTACCGAGTTAACATTTATCAGATCATCCCATGATACGAAAGAGTAAAGATATGATCATACTCTTGATTACAATCATGCAACTTTTCTCGGGAACCCATTGCGGTTCCCGAGATATTTTCAAAGATTGTCGAAACTCACCCCCGAAGCGGATACTGTCCTGTCTAGAACAATTCACAACGTATTGTAACTACAACAGTCACATATTCGATAAGGTAACTAAACTAGAGTTGGGGAGGGGATCAAAGGTCTTGGATCTCGACCCCCGGGACTTTCCACGTCTCAAGAGGATAAAGGGTGGGAACATGAGTTGTGATGACATCTCCGGGTTCCAAGACGTTGTGATCATCGACGAAGAGTTGTGTGGTAAGTACAGAAACTTCACGATATAGATTTTTCCTAAAATATGATTTATAAAGACAGTAACATTTATGTATATCATGTGATGATTGCTATCAATCACATATGCTCAAGTGATCTTTTAAGTTGACACTTCCTCGTCTGTGAATACTTTTACTGACTTTTAATTATATATAATATTCAATATTATTATTATTATTATTATTATTATTATTATTATTATTATCATCATTATTATTCATATTATTTTCAATGATTTGTTTCATTCAAACACTCGCATACAATATTTAAAACATAAATTTTCATGATAAACATGATTTTAATACGTATCCTATTGTCAGGTGGTACTCCCTCGACACTGCCGTCAACATCCACGACACTGCCGTCAACATCCACGACTACCCCGTCAACATCCACAACGCCGACACCTCACTCAACATCCACATTACCATCGACAACGTCGACACCTCAGTCAACATCCACGACAACACTGACACCGCCGTCATCATACACGATAACGACGTCAACATCGACAACGCCGACACCTCACTCAACATCCACATCACCATCGACAACGTCGACACCTCAGTCAACATCCACGACAACACGGACACCGCCGTCATCATACACGATAACGACGTCAACGCCGACACCTCAGTCAACATTCACGACAACGACACCACAACCAACAACACCTGCATCCACGTCGACAACTCCACAGTCATCGACGACTACGGCGAGTCACCACCATCACCCTTCCACACAACACTTTCCACCAACTTCCACCCTTCCAGAACCCCTTCCTGCCACTTTCTCCTCGCTTACTGAGAGGTGAGGTGAGGTGAGTTGGGGTTTAACGCCGCTTTCAAGAGTATACCACTTATATCGCGGCTGCTAGTATTATGGCAGGGAGAAAGCCCGCAACGCCATGTGGCTATGCATTGCGGTGAAACCTGCGAGCATCGGCTGGAACTAGCGAACCATGGGTGCGTCTGCACTGAAATTCAGTGTAGCATTGCACCCAAACCTGACTGCGTGTAGAACAGTTCTCTACTGCAGACAAAGTTGCCGTGCCCCTGGCGGGATTCGAACCCCGGACCTCTTGATCCGAAGCCGAACGCGCTAACCACTGCGCTATCCCGCCCCCCGCTTACTGAGAGTAGGTTACTCAAAATAGTTTAACCCATATCAATCATTGTCATTTTAATTATCACTTCTGTTTTTGTATATCGTCGATGTCGTAAATCTCGTATTAAAAGTAGATTATATTTTCGAAGATCTAATATTGTTAAACGTACTTATAAAAATGCTGTGTATAATTCGTGTACAGTAGATGATGATGTTTAAATATAGGATATTTAGTATTTCAATTTACAAAGATTTATTCAGTATTGATTGACAATTTTGCTTTGTTTTTCACAGGTATCCTAAATGAACTCGTCGCCATCATCGTCATCGTCCTCCTGATCCTCATCCTCACATCACTACGAGTCCTGCTCAAGTTCACACGTCGATGTCTAACACTTCCCCTTCACACACCACCAGCAACACCCGCGTCAACCGTCTACACACCGCCTGTCTCACCAACGCCCGCCCTCTACACCCCAACTGTCTCACCCTCGACCGCCGTAGACACACCACCTACCTCCACAACATCGGCATCGATACATCCACGAGCCTCCTCCTCACACCACTCGATGACTGTCACACCACTATCATCACCCATCTTGTCACCTATCGTCTCAACACCACCAGCACATACGAACACCGCATCATCATCATTATCATCGACTTCCACCTTACAACCATCTACTACACAACCACTCTCACCACTGGCTGTACCTCTACCAGCTTCACCATCAACCCCAACACCGCCGGATCTAACATTGTCTTCCTCTCACTCATCACTCGCCGCAACGCCATCGACGATCAACACAACCACCGCATCAACTCGACCGCTCCTGACACCCTCTCCACACACCAACACGCATAGATATCCAACCAGATATCGGAAAAGACAGTCCGAATGACATTCTTTGTATATTAAGATTCACGTTCAACTTAAACACACATAAATTTGTGATGATACTGCTGTGATTTCATATGATTTGTTAAACTTATACATTTTTTATCATTCCTTTTCATGACTACTTCTGTAATTGTTTTTTCCGACATTTGTTAAACTCATACATTTTAATCATTCCTATTTCTCGAAAAAAAATTCCTTATAGTCATCATGTTTAATGAAAAGTATTGTGGTTTTCCAAATTTGTTTAACTTATAGTCATCATGTTTAATGAAACACATTGTGATTGTTTACTAAACATTTGTTAGCCTTATAGACATCATGTTTTATGAAAAGTGTTGATTGTTTTACAAGATTTAGTTATTTTCATTAAATAATGAAAACATCTCTCTTGTTATCATTTGATTTCATAAAGTATATCCGAACTTAGAGATGATGTACATTGTTCATAGAATCGGAAATCACTCAATCAATCATTCAATCAATCAATCAATCAATCTATAATGTTTAAACATTCAAGAGTGAATACTTGATTCATCGACACTCTACAACTTCTCATGAGGTGAGGTGAGGTGAGTTGGGGTTTAACGCCGCTTTCAAGAGTATTTCACTTATATCGCGGCTGCTAGTATTACGGCAGGGAGAAAGCCCGCAGCGCCATGTGGCTATGCATTGCGGTGAAACCTGCGAGCAACGGCTGGAACTAGCGAACCATGCGTGGTACTACTCTGAAATTCAGTGTAGCATTGCACCCAAACCTTACTGCCTGTAGAACAGTTCTCTACTGCAGACAAAGTTGCCGTGCCCCTGGCGGGATTCGAACCCCGGACCTCTTGATCCGAAGCCGAACGCGCTAACCACTGCGCTATCCCGCCCCCAACTTCTCATGAGTCATGATCCAAGGGAGATAATCTATCAAGGAATGTTGATTCTCGTTTGAAAGCACAACATACAACTCCTGAGTCACTTTCAAGTTTTATTTAAGAAAAGACCATGGGGTAATGACACACACACACAAAACTATACATCACAAATTCAATACGTTTACTAGGATACAAAGTATACCACAACACCAGATATTTCCAAAAGTACCAAAAGGTACAGGAAAAACGACCACTTAATTTCAAATCTGACAATGGAGAAGATTATAATGAACACTTCTCCTTGTCAGAGCTCAAAACTGCACTTTCTAAAGCTCATGATACAGCAACCGGCCCTGATGAAATCCATTATCAACTTTTAAAACATTTACCGGAACCTTGCCTTGAGGTTCTACTTCATGTATTTAATCATATATGGGAAACAGGTGAATTTCCATCTTGTTGGCACAATGCTACTATTGTGCCTATCCCAAAACCTGGGAAGGATCATACAGACCCTTCCAACTACCGTCCTATAGCCTTAACAAGTTGTGTATGTAAAACTATGGAACGGATGATCAATGATCGTCTAGTTTGGTACTTGGAAACTAATAAGTTACTTACTGATATTCAATGTGGTTTCCGCAAACAACGCAGTACCACTGATCATCTTGTTCGTTTAGAATCATTTATTCGTGATGCATTTATAAATAAACAACATGCTGTGTCTATCTTTTTCGATTTAGAAAAAGCTTACGACACTACATGGAAGCATGGCATCCTAAAAGATTTATTTGAATTTGGCTTGCGAGGTCGTATGCCTCATTTTATATCTAATTTTTTACATGACCGCCAATTTAAAGTGCGCGTCGGTTCTACCCTTTCTGATTTCTTTGATCAAGAAATGGGTGTCCCACAAGGTAGCATTTTATCTGTCACATTATTTAGCATTAAAATCAACAGTTTGGCTAAAGTCTTAAATGACCATACAGATGGTTCACTTTTTGTGGACGATTTTGGAGTTTCCTGCAGAGGCAAAAATATGCCATCAATTGAACGCAAATTACAGCTCTGCCTCAATAAAATACACAAATGGTCGTTGGAAAACGGCTTCAAATTTTCCAAAGCTAAAACATCTTGTGTGCATTTTTGCAATATGCGCAAAATGCACAAAGATCCAGAACTTTTTCTGGATAAAATTCCAATCAAAGTCGTTCCTGAGGCCAAGTTTCTTGGTCTTACTTTTGACAGCAAATTATCATTTATCCCTCATATTAAACACCTAAAAGCTAAATGCTTAAAGGCATTAGACCTTTTAAAGGTCGTTTCAAATAATAAATGGGGTGGAGATGAAGAAACTCTTCTTCATCTCTATCGATCACTCATCCGCTCCAAACTGGATTATGGATCCATAATATATGGATCTGCCCGCCCCTCATATATCAAAATGCTAAATACAATCCACCACCAGGGTCTGAAGCTGAAGCTGAAGCTGATGAACCATCTCTTGAAGATCGGCGCATCAAGCTAGCACTTCAATATATAACCAAATTAAAATCAAACCCTTCAAATCCTGCATACAACTGCGTACTCAATCCTGAATACCAGCAGTTGTATAACTCAAAACCCAAAGCAATTCCACCACTTGGTATCAGACTTCAACAACATGTTGAAGATTCTGATATCGACCTCTCAACAATAGCAGAGCACGGTTTGCTTGCCACTCCGCCATGGCAGGTGGTCAGGCCCCGTGTCAACCTCTCTTTATCTACTCATAAAAAAGCAAATACAGACCAATTAGTATTTCAACAGGCATTTTTTTAACTACGTGATTTTTTCGCAGATTATACACCAATTTACACTGACGGTTCTAAGGATGGACTCACAGTTGCAGCGGCAACTGTGACACCTTCAACAACATATGCTTCAAGGCTGCATGATGGCAGCAGCATCTTTACTGCCGAAGCTAAGGCCATCCTTAAGGCCGTCCATCACATTAAAAATTCAACTCCAAATAATTACATCATCTTTTCTGATTCACTTTCTTGCCTACAAGCAATTAAAAACTGTAAGAGTGATCACCAAATTATCAGGGATATTTTATTACTTCATAATTCTTGTCTCCAATGCGACATCGTCTTCTGCTGGCTCCCTAGCCATATGGGTATAAGAGGTAATAACAAAGCTGACTCGGTAGCTAAATCAGCATTAAACCTCAAACATATTTCTCCCACTAAAGTTCCATATACGGATTCTAAACCAGCCATTAAATCTTACATTAAACAACGTTGGAAGTCCCAATGGGACCAACAACATCATAACAAACTTCACACTATTCAACCTCATTTAGTTTACAAATCTCTATCCTCTTTTACCCGGCAGGAAGCTTGTGTCCTACGACGATGTCGTATTGGACACTCTCATCTTACACACTCATATCTTTTAAAGGGGGAAGATCCCCCGGTATGTATACCCTGTCAGTGCCCTCTCACAATCAAACACATTCTCTGTGAGTGTTGGGACACTGCACATATCAGGGAAACTTTTTATCCTTCTATTTCAATCAATCAAGTTTTTACTCATTTCGGTGAGCATCGTGTTTTAGATTTTTTGAAGGCTATACACCTTATTGACAAATTGTAAATTTTAACTTTTCATTATCAGCTTTTATTCAACTTGTGATAATACGCTGATGTTTTTACGGCCTTCGTGCCGTGTTCTGTTTTTCAATAGCAATTTTCTTTTTTAAATTAGGCTAATGAATTAAATATCTCGCCGCTAATGGCTGCAATACTGCCGAAGCGGCGTTAAACAATAACTCACTCACTCACTCACTCTATATATTTTATGTGCTCTCTAAAGGGAGGTTATTTAAAGGAAACAACAGTAATGCATTAAATCCTCAAGTGTGACTTTATTTGTAGGGGATTTTATCTCTGGCCTCAAAAATAGATCAGAGGTGTAAGGACCTAAAGACCTATTTCATCTTCTACATTTATCGCCGCTAATGGCTGCAATACTGCCGAAGCGGCGTTAAACAATAACTCACTCACTCACTCACTCTACATTTAAAGTGCTTCCTATGTGTTATACCTCTCACCTAGAAGATGACATTTTCAGTTAGTTAACGTATATAAAGCCTGATGAGCTACAGGGCCCATGGCTCTATTGTTCCAATATAAAGCATAACATTAACAGAATAATTAATGTTTAAAAATGATACAATTTTGCACTGCGTTACCATCATGGCACGTTATACAGGGCCCAATAGCCATTAATATGTTGACCAAATTCATTAATGGTTTTGTTGTCTACAAAAGCCCCACAGATTTTACTTTTGCCCGGGATACATTGTACATTGAAAGTTTTAACAACACATGTTTGTTATACCTGGATTAAAGAATCCATTATGGCAATAAGATGTATGAACTTAGGTCTAATGATGGTGATCATGACAGAAGAAAGAAAGGAAAAACGATTTACAAATGCAAGTCATACGACTTTGTAGACGTTATTTGGACATATATTTTGGACACTGTCAAGTCACATGCTGACGAGCAAGTAGATATGGTTACCCCAGAAAATAGCTTAGATGAGGATGAAGTTGATGAAATCATGTAATCATCCAGTAATTGACAATATCTGTAAGGTAATCTGTAAATAGTATGAATGTAAGAAATGTTACTCAAATGCCATCTTAAACTTATTATAATGCATGTCGTATTTACCTTTTGAATTTCTGTATATACGGTAAAAAGTTATACCGTTGGCCATGTATTCAATCAGACATTCACATAAATTATCGTTTTATTAAGATTTATAAAGATTGTGTCATTTTTTCATTGCTTGTATATAAACCTAATTTGATGTACCATTACCAAGTCGTATTTATACCGCAGCTACGAAGTACTCAGAGGTCAATGAGGAACACATTTATTATATGACGAGCAGTGAAATACTGGGATTTATCAGTGAGTGAGTGAGTGAGTTATTGTTTAACGCCGCTTCGGCATTTATCAGTGAAATAAACTGTCTATCAAGCTACAGTGAAAATAACTTATATTTTCACTGCGAACGGTGACTGATATAATTTGACGTCATAAAACGATGGTCTCGCTCAGCGATTTGGCTTATGACGTCACAGTGTTACTGTGGTGACGGGCTGTTCATTGCGGCCGCTTGGTGTGAAAACGACCCTTTTCGGACGTAATTACATTGATAATATCATATAATAAATATTATATATCCGTCAATTCTTGACAAATACCATGTTTATCTCATCTCTTGAGGTAGAAAAGTTATATATATTTCATTACAATACAATCATTTCATTATTTTTGCTATTTTTCTACTTTTCAGGCATCAGTGTATTCATATATTGTATTGAAGTATACTGGCACAAGCTTCAAATGTCAGAAATTATGTTTTTAATTTTACATCCAAGCATAAGGTCAATTAAATTGTTAGGGTAGGTAGGGAAAAAGGAACCACCATTTTGTTTATGTTTGGCCTAAGACAGTTTATTATGATTTCAGGTTCCACAGACTCTGAAGAACCTAGAGGTATGTTGACTGCAATAATACAGAACTAACACTAACAGGTACAAAGTTGTTATGACATGGTCACACAATATATATACAGGTGAGGTGAGGTGAGGTGAGTTGTGGTTTAACGCCGCTTTCAAGAGTAGTTCACTTATATTGCGGCTGCTAGTATTATAACATTGTTATATTTGGGATAATATTATGGGCTAGTATTATGGCAGGAAGAAAACCCGCAACGCCATGTGGCTATGCATTGCGGTGAAACCTGCGAGCAGTGGCTGGAACTAGCATTGCACCCAAACCTAACTGCGTGTAGAACAGTTCTCTACTTCAGACAAAGTTGCCATGCCCCTGGCGGGATTCAACCCCGGACCTCTTGATCAGAAGCCGAACGCACTAACCACTGCGCTATCCCGCCCCCAATATATATACACTCATACTTATCATTATTACGCTAGAATTACGTTCTGTATATGTAGATACATTGGCGTTATACAGGCTTCCTCATCATAAATATAGCTGCAGAGACATTAGTTTGTGGTATCTAAACCTAAACAGATGAGTAATAATAATACCATTATTATCAATTGTTTTTGGTTTGTCAACAGAAAGCTGCAGAAGTCTATTCAGCAGACCGCAGACGCTGATGCTTCTCGACCTGTACAGTGACAGGAAGCAGAGATTTGATTCTCCGGGTCATAAAAATTAACTATTGTTGGAGAACTAGTGACTTGAATAATCGGTTAAGTACGAACTTTAACTCACAGCAAGTGGAAGGGCGCTGGGAAACTCTTGTTGCTGTCAAGAGGCATAAGAAGATCAAAACACCACGGGGCGAGATACGAAGGACTTCGAGTATGAAAGTCAAATGTTTGACCATTAGGTAACAGGCATGATGTGGTGCCTGTGGCGGTATTAATCACTTTGCCGGGAAGATCAGAAGAGGAATCCTCAACACCTTCAACTGACCAGGGTGCTGCAACACCATCACCATCCTCATCAAAAGGAGCGAAGAGGAAGAGACCATCAAGTGGTCCTTCCAGGATCCTAAACTTTTTAACGGACTATACAGAAGAGCAGAAAAAGATGAAGGAAGAAAAAAGAAAAGAGGCCCAAGAAATGCATGAACAGAAAATGGCAATGTTCAAACTGATGATTGATTCAATGAAGAAATTACTTTGAGTCACAAGTGATTTAATGGGGATTACTAGTACCTGCTTGTTGTGGAAGTTGTTATGGAACAGTTACACTCCATAATAGAAGTGTGATGGTGTCACGTTACCTCAGCTGATACTTAAATATCTGATTAAGCCGTGGTTTTTTAAAAATAAGTTGGTTTACGCATTCAACTGATTGACACTTCCAAATAAAACTAAACATTTAATTTGAGAATTTCTAAACTTTTTTTCTCAAAATAAAAGTAAAAGTCACAAATGTGTATATAATATTAATAGAAACGTATTAGTATTTGTTATTATTCATATTGGCTATTTCAGTTACAGATACTATTTCGACCACAACTTTTGGGGGGAAAATCCGCAAACAAAATTAAAGTAGAAAACGGCCTAAGCTATGAACAGTGCTGATGTTATTTTCAATATTTACAGATCGAATACAATGATGATTCCAGAAAGTATGAGCATGATCTTTTACGTGTTATTATTCATGGTTAATAAAAAAATGATTCTAGGAAATATGAGCATGACCTATATACATTTTATTATTCATAGTTTCTGGAATCAACTTTGTATTTGATCTGTAAAATGCGAGCTTTGTTATCATTTGATGTACACTGGACAAAAACAGTTTGTAATACTAGATGAGAGAGCAGCTCCTAAACTTTGGGTCTCGCCTTTCCCTGTTCCGCCTTCTCCTCAGCATAAATAAAATGGGAATTTTTTTGGACAATTTTTTTTCATTATTCAAGTTATTCTAACAAGTTGAATCATCACTGGGGTCACGTTTCACAAGTTTCTTCTTAAAACCTATTTCTGATTTCAAAATTGGACCAAAGGATTAACATGGCGTTAACCAATACCTCATGACCTTGACCTTCAAGGTCACACATCAATGATTACTTTTCATTGTGTATAACAATCATGTAATGATCCAAAGTTTTCATTGTTAACATAAGGCATTCACAATAGCATGCTTAAGTTGTGACCTTGCTGTGACTTTGACCTTTCACAGATTTTAGCGAAAATGTTTTCAAATCTTGGACTTTCTCCATAGCTGATATATATCAAATAAGAGCCTGATAGCACAAACATGTTTAAAGTTATCATGTTTACAAGGTTTATTGTAGTGATTTAAGAATTCATGACCTTGACCTTTGACCTTGAATGTGATCATGTCAAAATCATTCACCAGATTTATAAGAAAGAAGCTATGTATATGAGGTGTTAATACCTTCTTGGAAAAAAAATATTTAGAGATTTCAGAACTGGTCACCATGACCATATCTCGTGACCTTGACCTTCAAGGTCACACAGTCAATGATCACTTTTCATTGTGTATAATAGTTAAAATAAGGCATGTTCGCAACTGCATGCTTTAGTTGTGACCTCGTTGTGACCTTGACCTTGGACAGATTTTAGCGAAAACCTTTTCAAATCTCAGTCTTTCTCCATAGTTGATATATATATCAAGTAAGGGCCTGATAGCACAGAAGTTGTTGAAGATTTCATGTTTACAAGGATTTTTGTAGTGATTTCAGAACTCATGACCTTGGTCTTTGACCTTGAATGTGAGCATTTCAAAATAATTCCCCAGGTGTACAAGAAAGAAGCTATATATATGAGGTGTTGATACCGTCATGGAAAAAAGTTATTAAGTGTTTTCAGAACTGGTGACCTTGACCCTACCTCGTGACCTTGACCTTTAAAATTCAAGGTCCCACAATCAGTGATCACTGTTCATTGTGTATCAAAATCATGTAATGATTCAAAGTGTTAATAGTTGAAATAAGAAATTTTCGCAAAAGCATGCTTAAGTTGTGACCTCGCTATGAACTTGACCTTTGACAGATGTTAGCGAAAACCTTTTCAAATCTTGGCGTTTCTCCATAGTTGATATACACCAAATAAGAGCCTGATAGCACAAATATTTTTCAAGTTATCGTGTTTACAAGGATTTTTAAGCGATTTCAGAACTCGTGACCTTGACCTTTGACCTTGAATGTGAACATGTCATAAAAATTTCCCAGGGGCATAAGTAAGAAGTTATGTATTAGAGTTCTCAAAACCTTCTAGGAAAAAAGTTATAGCAAATACACAACGCGCAGGCTGCGGCGGCGACGGAAACTGCACAAAAACTGATAGCAGCTGCTAATTATGCTATATAAATTGAAAGTGCTTAATAATCAGATCAATATCCACATCCCAGATTTATTTTGTCTGGCATATTCTTGATGCGAGCAGCACTTTCTAAGATCATGATGACCCTAAACAGTGAACGATTTTGCAGTCATTGCTTGTTCTCAACATGATTGACAATATTCAGAAACATGTGGTTTACATCTGAAATATTTATATTATTCTTATTCACAATTTTTTTTTCTCTAAAAACGTAAACAATATTGATTGACTTTGAAAACATTTAATCCTCTCTCTCTCTCTCCAAATATTTAAAACTCTTCTGTCAATCAGATCAAAACTTATGATAAGTGATCTCCATGACTGATACAAAGGTAACATGTGTAATATGACATTCACAAGTGTCAATGGACTCCAATCAACGGTTGAATTGACGGGTGATTTGCAGTCTGTGCAGGGGCCCTTCTGCATCATTCTCACCAAAGGCTCCTTGGATGAATTTATGTGCAGGTTGGTCATCTTCGAAAACATCCAACAATTCATCTCCTCCTATCACACAGATGCCGTGGAGAATACATGCTGACAATATGGCTTTACATATGTATGAAATATCTGCCATGTCAATAAATTGCAAACGCCTAAACGGTCCCTTCAAAATTCCAAAGGAAGTTTTTATCAGTACCCTAGTGCCTGATTAACGTTTGTTGAACTTGACTTGGTGCCTTGTTAACTTCCCATAGTCTTTGTATGGTGTCAGCAACCACCTCCGGCATGGATAGGCACCATCTACGATTGTGAAAAATTGTCGGCACAACTGTGGACCACGTTCCCACAATGGAGAGTTTCTGAGGGCAAGAGCATCATGAACTCGTCCTGGCCACCCAACACAAACATCTGTATATCTTAGGTCCTCTCTGCATACGGCTTGCAGAATTATCGAATGGTACCTCTTCCTGTTGAGATAATCTGGCTAGTGGTTATGGGGGGTCTTCATCCTGATGCGAGACCCATCCACAGCGCCTAAAACACCTGGAAAGCCTTTCTTTTCCTCAAACGCATCTGCTATGGTGTTGTATTCCTGATGCGTTGGCCAGGTTATCACCCGTTCCTTTAAATAGATGTCCATCACATCAAGCATCCCCCTGTTATGACTGACAAATGTTGACTCGGACACGTCAAAGCGGTCGGCAATTGATCGGACACACTCCTGGGAGCCCATGTACCATAAGTGCATGAGAAGGTCTTTTTCGAGGGGAACCTGAACCCTGCCCCCTGATGATGTCCTCATTTGCAGCGGTGGAAATTCTGTCAAAATGCTTAAAAGTGTCCATAGAGTATAAAGGGACGACTTCCTCAACGTAGCAGTGAATTCTTGGTCGTTTGTTGCCTTCACTGTCGAAAGTAAACTTATTTTTACAATAAAATCAGAAGTATGCAATTACAAAAGAACTAAATACATATCACAATACAATGACATCATCTGTGCATCATTTTATAGCAATTTTAATACAAAATATTAGTTAAATTTGATTCATGAAGTTTTTATTAATAATTAATATTAGTGAGTGAGTGAGTTATTGTTTAACAACGCTTCGGCAGTATTGCAGTCATTAGCGGCGATAATTAATATATATATATATGACAACTTCAGGTGAGGAATGAAGTATTACATATCAATTATACTTATTACATTACCAATATAAAACAAATAAAAATGAGTGAGTTATTGTTTAACGCCGCTTCAGCAATATTGCAGCCATTAGCGGCGAAAATAAATATGAAATGAAATAGTTTTTACTGCAATGTGTGGATCTACATGTGCTAATAATATTATTATTCGTCTCCGTCTCGTACAGACTAATCAACGAGGGGCGTCTGCCGTCTGTTGAATAAGTTACCCTGTCCGCTCTCTGTCGACGGAGACGGGCGACAGGATTCTGGGGAGGCTGATTTCACATTTGTAAACTTTAAGATGTATTTTGTTATTCTTTACTTTAAAAAAAAGTTCAAAAGTGAGAACAAATGTTATTTGGAATGTCAGAAGTGAGAACAAATGTTATTGAGAATTTCTCTCCTTGAAATTTACACTTCCTTTGAAATTGACTCATATATATCGTTATTTGTTAAAGATAACTCGCTTTCATCCATGTCTATTGAGGACAGATCTGGTCCTTGAAGGGAGAAGGTGGAAGAAGCAGCATGCACCCGGACTGAAGTTTGACAACTTGATTCTCCACTTTAACTAGAATAGAGGCTGCATTCAAGGACACACGTCTTTAACATTTATAAATGTTCATACAGTGAACTTTATTTTAAAGATACATATTTTAATCTTAAATTAAGCAATATTTGATCCAAAATAACACGGACGATGTTTGTACACAATTATGACATTAGTATAAATACTGTATAGTTATATGAACAGGATTTCTTGAAAACAACTATCAAACTAGAATACAGCTGTTAGTATTGTAAGGATATTTAAAAAGCTGTCAAGAGCACAGTGGATCTACTGTTGGCGATTTAAAAAGAATGAAGGATTTTGTTCACATTTACATGTGTAACCTTGGTTCTTCAGTTTAAATTTGTTTGCATTCTCAATCTTACCGTTAAAACCATTCATTTTCTTGCTTATTAGAGATACTATCTCATTTTCAAAACAAACTTTTCGCCGATAATGACGTGGTGAGTGAGTGAGTTATTGTTTAACGCCGCTTCGGCAGTATTGCAGCCATTAGCGGCGTAATGACATGGTAATCATGGAAGAATATGCCATTATTATTATTATGCAACCCTTTCATTATGGAATATAGTGCCATGAACATGAATTTGAGAGTGGACACATTACATGCACACAAGCAATATGCGCTACTATTATTGTTAAATGTAAAAGAGAAGGAAGATAAGCTGGCATGCAGACAGTCGGAATATTTGAAGAAGAACAAGATATACAGAAAAAATACAGCCATGGCCTCTGTAGCTCATCAGGAGATAATAAGTGGGGTATGTTATGGAGTGGACTTTATAGCAATGGTCAGATAATGGAATGTAGTAATAAGAATCTAGGTAGTGAAACGATTAAAGCAGTTTAAAAATATTTTGTTACCATAACTCTGCCAATCTGCTATATATATGTGTTGAAAGAGCAACACAAAGCTTGGAAATAAATTGCTGGTATCAAACATATAATAATGTGGTGGAGAGATCATACTATTTTTTAAGATCGTATACACATTATATTATACTGAATATACCGGGTACAATTCTTTGCATACAATTCACCACTGTAAGCTATTGCAATAATGGCCTGGGGCTGTAGAAGAAAATGAAAAAAACCTTTTAGGTCATGACCCCTGCTAATTATTATCAAAATTGGTTACACATAAATCAACATTTGTTATGAATATCATACACCTTTGCATTATATTGTTTTAATTCTTAATTGCATTATGGCAATACCAACATTTATTACATAATGAATAGGAGCCTCAGTTTTTGAAAATCCCATTTCTCATAGGCTCCATTTCAATACTTAATAAATTGGTGAATTTTTTTTAGTAAATTCTTTTTCACCATTTCTTATAGGCTCCTTTTCAATATTTGATAAAATGGTGATATTCTATGAATAAATTCTTTTTTAGAGTCAGTGGAAGACTAAAGCAGTCTCACGCACAGTCTATGATAACACAGTGCTGCACAGTAGTTTGAAGTAACCTGAAACCTCTGTGTAACTATCAGTTTTCATCCTTCTGTCAGGAAGAGGTAACACAATGCAATTACATAACATGCAGACACTGGACTCACAGCCAGTAAAATGTATATGTTCGATGCAGTTTTTCCTACAATTAATTATTTTTCTGTACTGGAGAAGATGATGAAAATAGGTGTGATGTCACAATCTCATATAGCTACTTCTTTTATAGTCCTATGTTATCACCAGTCATCACTAGTCATATTCAGTTCACATATCTCATGTAAAATGAAAAAATTTAATTCCTCTTCAAGTTATTCCTTCAAAGGGTATTCAATAGTTCTCATTTCAAATAGATTCACATTAAACATGTCCATGATGTAGACATCTATCTCATTTCTTGTTCCTATTGAATAAAAATAAAGTTAATAAGAAAACTAAATCAGTTATAAAGTATAAAATATGATATAAATAAGGTATACTAAATTGACTCGAACTGGAAATTCTCATTAATTAATTAATTAATTCTCCAAATAATTACACAATATCATGAGATATTAAAAAACTCCATTATTTACTCTTAAATTACAAAGAACATAATATTAGATTTAATAAAAGATTCTGTATTAAGTCTTTAGAATACTTTTTGACTTGTGTACCTTTATCAGCAAATTCACTTGCAAAATACAAATAATTACTCATATGTGAAATGTGAGACAAAGATAAAATATGACTTATAATTATTGTTAGACCTCCAATTCTAAGTTTTCAACTCTCAATATCTCTTTTTCATCAGACATATTATATTCTCAAAGCACATGTTAGAACTCTCACATCAGAAAGATGAAATGCCTTTAACTCAGCTGTTTTCTTTAAAATTACCTCCCTTACCTACTTACTGATTGAAGTGCACATATAATCTCAGCAAGATGCTGTAAACTGAAATAGGCTTTTAGGTTATGATCCCTGTGACCCATATTTGGGGTCACAGACTCACCAAATTTACAATTTAGAATCCCTTACAGCCAAGGAGTCTGTACATAAAATTTCAGCTCGCTAGAGCCATTGGGACTGGAGATGAAGATGAAAATAGCATTTTAGGTCATTGCCTCTGTGACCCAATATTTGGGGTCTCACTGTCACCAAATTTACAATTTAGAATCCCCTTCAGTCAAGGAGTATGTACATAAAATTTCAGCTCTCTACGTTCATTGGGACTGGAGAAGAAGACGAAAATAGTTTTTTTTAGGTAATGACCCCTGTGAGCCACACTTTGGGTCACAGGGTCACCAAATCTACAATTTAGAATCCCTTTCAGCCAAGGAGTCTGTACATAAAATTTCAGCTCTCTGGAGTCATTGGTTCTGGAGGAGAAGATGAAAATAGCTTTTAAGGTTATGACCCCTGTGACCCACATTTGGGGTCACAGGGTCACCAAATTTACAATTTAGTATCCCCTTCAGCCAAGGAGTCTGTACATTAAATTTCAGCTCTCTGGAGTCATTGGTTCTGGAGAAGAAGTCGAAAAAGCGAAAAGTTTACGGACGGACGGACGGACGGACGGACGGACGGACGGACGGACGCCATCCCATGCCATAAGCCCATCGGGCCTTTCAGGCCAGATGAGCTAAAAATACATACCCATTGATAAATTTAATGGCAGAAGCACCATAGAGCAATCTAGATATCAAAGCATTGCTACTTACCAATGAAATTAATAAATCGATTCAACTTCATTTACAAGTTTTTTAATTTCCCGGTTCACTTTTAATGAATCACTTATCATTAACATATCCATGATAAGCCATAATCACGATAATAATGAATATAACATTATCATTTAAATACGAATTGTAGGTAACTTAACCAGCTTAACTCGTTTTTATATTTATTTTTATTGTTGCATACTTATAAATGTCAAAGACTATTCTAAAATTTAAAAAATCTAGTTTAGATTTGGTAAATAATGCTAATATAGGAAAAGTCCTTGCTCCATTAATCAAACCTCAGGTGAATTTAAGTAGGAATGAATTTTAAAAGTAAAATATGTGAAAAAATGTTAGCATTATTATTATTATTATTATATACAAAATTTATATAGCGCCTTATTTGATATGTATCACTCTAAGGCGCTTCACACACGTATAGTATAGTATAGTATAAATGTATACAAAGAAAAGGAGTCTTCTACATAGTATATCCTTATCATGTTTATGAGACAAATAAATAATAGAGGATTATGTAACAAATGAGACAATTACAAGACACCAGACATTCATGTCGTTTATGTAAACAATATCTTAATAGTTAAAGAGTTAAATATTTTAATAGTTGCAAAATAAAATCTCACACCAATTCCCAATTCCATCATTCTAACTTTCTCAGGAGGGGTTAGTGACTGGGATGATCCTACTGACAGTAAACAGATCATTAATGTCTCAATTATAGTGGGCTGCAAGTGCTTTTTTGGAACCACGTCATCAAACACAGCTGTCATACCGATAGTAATTCCCTTGGGCTTCGCAACATCTGGCAAGACATCATTCAGCAAACCTAAATCTGCCAGGATTTGGGGAGATTCCAAGCCACCTGAAAAGTACACATTTCATCAGAAAGTATTCTGTACAGTAGAACTACTTAAATCATTGATTATATGTTTCAAGGTTATTATTTCTGAAACAAAGATATCAAATATTATGTCAATGTTGACCTATTACATTTAGATAAATTTTTTTTAGATATTTGGGAGGATATTTGCCCAGGTTTCCAAACAAAACGAAGATGATCTAGATTCAATTAATCATGTAAAAGGATAAGACCAACGATAATAGGGACAATCTAAATACGTTTATTATGTTTTTTACATTAAACTTACTAAGTGTCTTTGCCATTCGGAATGGCAAACCTCTCATAGCTGGTAATTCCCTTGAATATCAGTGTTTGCAGCTCCTGATCTGTAAGCATTAGCACGCATTTAACATAAGCTTCTACACCTTTTATAACATTATAATTGCATAACAATAATTTTCCGTAGAAAATGACGAATCTGTCCTATATAAATCGTTTCGATTGTAATCATATATGTCATCTAAATAATCAATTTGTGGATTTGTGAAACCTAGTAAGAAATCAATTTATGAAAACGTAACCAGTTGATAAAAATACACAATAACTGCCCTAAGACACAAAAATACAATAAAACGTACCTTGTTGACATCGTTGGTGAATTGCTTCTGGCAACACAATAGTGTATGCAATATTTCCATCCGATAAAATGATGGCTTTCAACTCTAAAACATTACCAGTCGCCATCTTGTTTAAGGTTCCCGCGTCCCTCTTCCACTGGATGGACGGCAGAGGTAGAAGCGCTTCCAGGAAGAGAGGCGTGCAAAACGAACAGTCGTAAGAGGACTCTTCTGCTTCTGGAAGAGCAAATCGCACGTGCCTAAGAGTTTCCAGAAGAGGGTTCTTACTTCGGAAGTTGTTGAATCGCACGCACCTCTTGAGACATCGTAGCAACCTGCTTTCTGAGTTTCGTTGATCTTAAAAATTCAGGGTGTTTTACCCCACATTTTTCACTCGCTTTTTGCAATACATCGCTTCCACGAATGTGCCCCTATGAGACATAGCATCTCCTCGCAAAGACAAAATTGTTTTCTGGATGTACTCCGATCAGATTTCTCCTTGCTACAATTGTGCATGTTCAGCCATTTGAGTGTCTTTGTGGTAAGAATTACAGGAACCACTCTACCTCTTTTGCCGATGATTTCGATGCGATGAAGGTTTGAATTTGTCAATGTCATTTTGGACGCTTCCCCTTGTCTTCTTCGGTTAAACAGAATAATAGAGGCCAATGCTGTTTCTGACAGTGAATCCCAAACATTTTCATCATCTTCTCTTTCCAAGGTATTGAATGCATTTTTGATAAAAGGGTAACATCCTTTATCAGAGGTATCAATTTTAGCATGAGCAACAATTGCATCCGACCATTCCAGTTTTCTTCAAAGAGCCGCTTATCTTCAAGGCCAAAGATGGTTTTTCATACTGATGAGTTAAACCAGAAAAGCTTGCTACACTTCCTGCTCTTGACAATACAGTGAGTGAGTGAGTGAGTTGGGGTTAAACGCCGCTTTCAGGAGTATTTCACTTATATCGTGACAAAACATCTCTGAATAAAGTTTGATCGATAAAGTATTCAAGATTTGCGTTTGGAAGCCCAAGTGAATTTCGTAAGTGAAGCAGCAATCGTAGTGAAAGGTGTGTTGTTCTGAAGAGCGCTTTAACATTGAAACCCCCATACCACAAAATGAGCTTATGCAAATGAGTATGCAAATGAGTGTCACTTATCACCCACCCCCTATGTCAATACATCCCGCGGTATCTATAGAGTATGTAAATATATCTCGACGTGACTATTGTGTACATTCGTGAAAAGATTCTCTCGCTAACTGAAACCGTAAAAGATATGACGTCAGAGGACACGTGACTAATTTATCAAATTAGCATTCATAAAGGTTGTCAAACGATGTCTGGAAAGGAATACAAGTGGGTAGCATTAGCATTCCCCCCGCCAAAAGCGAAACATCATTTCGGTGAAGAGGTGATTATATCGACGAGCAAAGAATGGTTCCCAACAAAAACTTTGTGTCTGGAGTGAGTGAGTGAGTTATTGTTTAACGCCGCTTCGGCAGTATTGCAGCCATTAGCGGCGAGATATTTAATTTATTTGCCTAATTTAAAAAAGAATTGTATCTGGAGGAAGAAAACAAAAGGAAGTGAATAGTTACAACATACCAGATTCGTGGGGAACTGTGCGTATTTTCATCTATTCTAGAACAGGAATAAACTGAAAACAAACCATGGACAAGATAATCGACGAGGTAGAGTGAGTGAGTTATTGTTTAACGCCGCTTCGGCAGTATTGCAGCCATTAGCGGCGAGATATTAATTTATTAGCCTAATTTAAAAAAGAAAATTGCAATTGAAAAACAGAACACGACACGAAGGCCGTAAAAACATCAGCGTATTATCACAAGTTGAATACAAGCTGATAGTGAAAAGTTAAAATTTACAATTTGTCAATAAGGTGTACAGCCTTCACAAAATCTAAAACACGATGCTCACCAAAATGAGTAAAAACTTGATTGATTGAAGGACGAGGTAGAATCTCATTCTATCAATCAACTCATCGAAGAACTATTATTCAAAGCCTATGTAACTGTCATTAAACGAAATATAACCAACCTACATTTTTCTAACGGAAGAAGAAGAAAAAGAAGAAGAAAATATCAACGAACAACACATATTGTCTACCGTCGACGAAGTAGAAGTCACATGCGAATGGAAGAAATATATACACCAAACTCCGATACTGCAAAAGATATCGCCACTATACTTTCTTAAATACGAATGCCAAGACTATCGAGACACGAGACTGAAAACTGATCGCTGGATAAAACAACTCCTAGAATCTGTGCGTAACCACAGAGAAACGCAAAAAAAACACATCTCAGCATGACACCATCAGAAGAGATTTATCGAGAAAACTATTACAACCCGAGGAAAAGTGGAGCATTTGCTGGAGCCCAGAAGTTTATCAAAACTCTGAAAATCACCTATCCAAAAGTCAAACCATACTGAGTTATGAAATGGCTACAGAAACAGGAAGCCTACTCGTTACATAAATCACAAATCAAAAGATTCAAGAGGAATAGAGTCATAGTTGGAGGAATGGGAGTTCAACTCGATGCAGACCTATGCGACGTGGGGAATCTCTCGGAATATAACGATGGAATGAGATACATTCTCGTTCTGATAGACTGTTTTTCCAGATATATGAATGGTGTCTAACGATCAAGGACAAATCGGCTAAAACCGTAGCAAACCCCATGAACAAGATCATAACCGGTATGGATAAACCGCCTTTTAACCTGAGAACGGATAAAGGAGGAGAATTCACTAATAAGCTGATTAAAAAGATATATGCAAAATATCACATCAAGCATTTCACCACTCAAAATTCGGACGTGAAAGCCAACTATTCAGAAAGATTTATACAATCGTTGAGAACGATGATGCACAGGTATTTCACTTACCAGAACACCTACAGATATGTAGACGTGATTCAAGACTTTATTTACAATTACAATCACCGTCCCCACCGCGGTTTCGTGTTCGATGTAATGAAACATTTAGCATCCTCGTAACCCAGAACATTAGATGAAACCGAGATCGATGGTTGATGTCGGGTCGTCCAGTCTGTGGAAGGAGAAGTTGTTTTAGTTGAAGCTATGTCTAAGTTGTTCTGCGCCTGACGCAACAGTAAGGCCTCGCCGTCAAACATGGCGTGATATTCGTATAATCTATCCTCCTTGATAGTGTTAATATCCAGCCATTCGTGAATTTCATCGAAAACGTTTGTTGTATGAGAAAAAGAACCACCCGGATATATCGTTTTAGTTCTTTCTAAACAGTCCGTCTTTTCATGTCTCCTACAACTCCAAAGCCTGCTGAAGCACGTATCACATAATCGGCATTTAAACCGTTGAGTGTATGTCGACAGTTTGGTGATGTAAGACAGATGATTCTCGTATACGTTCATGTTTAAAGTCGACACACGGGCGGTTGACTCGTGGTGGAGAAGTACACCAGGACACAAGATCGACCTTCGTCGAATTTACGAAATATATTTACCCGTACGTTGAACGTTTTTTCAAAAAGAAGAAGATATTCGGGTGCCCTCAATCCCTTAAATGTTTGAATACAAATGCGTTTGAGTCTATTCTCTTTCGTTTGTGTCCATTTGTCAAATAATCTTAGAATCGATTCTCTGTCGGGATGAGTTCGTTGTCCCTTGTTGTGAAACTTTTGGTGATGACAACATAATGCGCATAACGATTCAACATACTTTTCATCAGCAAAGAGAACGCATCTCAAATTCTTTAACCATTGCGGTAGCTGCGAGTCGTTAGGCACAAGACCTAACACATAATTCGTTCTATACACCCAGTAGCTTACGTTTGTAATGAGCGCAACTCGCCATTTGGTGGACGGGCCCTGTCGAAGCACAAAATCGCTTACGCTCTTCTTCCGACTTCTTTTAATCACACGGCGCATTGATTTTGAATCAGAAACCCGAGGAGGAGTGTCAAATACAAACGTGTTTCGATATGGAATGAAATATCTGTATTCTCCGGTGTGAAGATGTCTTAAAATAATCCCAAAAGAAAGGTCGACATGATCCCCCGCCGCAAATTAATACTTCAAAATTTAAAAATAATGTCAAGATCAGCAAAATCGACGGTCAAACATGTCTTAAAAGTCAAAGTTCCACTGTGACCTTGAGAAAAATGTCAAGGTCACCAAAATCTAATCAGCCCTTTGTCTTTCCTAGGAGGTGCATTATGTAAAAGATATGATGGAATTCCGGTGAATGGTTCTTGAGATATCCCGCTGACAACCTTTATATGTACATTAACATGTCAAATATTCAAAGTTCCGCTGTGACCTTGAAAATTATGTCAAGGTCACCAAAATCTAATCAGCCCGTCGTCTTCCCTTGGAGAAGCTATGTGTAAAATATGAAGAGAATCCAGCAAATGGTTATTGAGAGTTTCATTGTGACCTTGAAATGAAGGTCAATGTCACAAACCTCTGTAGGAACATTACTCTTGCTATGATGAACCCATATGAAAAGAATCCAGTGAATAGTATTTGAGTTATTCCATTTCGTACGGACGTACAGATGTACGTACGTACGGACGGACGCAGCCGAATACTATATCCCCCGCTTCGCGCTAAACGCGCGACGGGGGATAACAATTGTTGTCGAAAGTCTATGCTCTGGGGATCCTCCTCTCCAGTTAAGGGGAAATTGTATGTGTGTACAATATCTCACGAGACATCGTGAGGCTGTAATATGATGTCTCTGTGCGTGTCATAAACATCCTGTAGAGCTTCATCGGCTAGTGTCCCGTTTTTATCAGTCCACGGTCTTCTATAGCCATGCTGGTCAGCTGACCACGACTGGGTTGAAGCCAACTAACATCATCTTCTCCTTCAACACCGCTTCCGCCACCAGTATGTATACGACGCTTATGACGCCAGAGTAATTTCCGATTTGAGAATTGTTCTTGACACGTGTGACATTTGTACGAACGTACTCGAACAGTTTGATGTGAATGACGAGCAATCGATTTGGCGTCGCCTAACTCGCCGCACATATCGCACAGCATATCTTTAGGAGTAGTCCGTCGACAAGAACTCAGGTGTCTATTAAACAGGGTTCGAGAAGGAAAACACTCGTAACAGGACGCGCAAATATAAGGCGCTATTCCTCGTTCTCCTCCCCTGCTCGGAGGTGCATCGTTCCGAGGTGAGATGAGGTGAGTTGGGGTTTAACGCCGCTTTCAAGAGTATTTCACTTATATCGCGGCTGCTAGTATTATGGCAGGGAGAAAGCCCGCAACGCCATATGGCTATGCATTGCGGTGAAACCTGCGAGCATCGGCTGGAACTAACGAACCATGGGTGCATCGTTCTGATGTTTTACTCTCCGACGGGCACATTTCAAACATTGGATAATGTGACGTCTAAGGTATGACCTTTTACGAAACTTCCAGTTACATAATATACATTGGAAGTAACGTCTTTCTATGCAGGCGCAATAGACGAGGTGTTTAATAGATGTCTTACGTCCATTTAACTCTTTCATACATATCCTGCATCGGAAAGTCTTTCCGGCTTGTATATTGACCTTAACAGCCACTCGGTCGGGCATAGGTGATCAAGCTTTGTAGTTAACTCTCCGCCTGATACATTTCATACCTCGGATAATATGGTGTATAAACCTTGACCTTTTAACGAATTTATGGTTACATAATACACATTGGAAATAACGTCCTTCAACGCAACCGAGAGGTCTTACGATCTTTCACATTTTCTTTACATATCTTACATCGGTGATGACCTCTCCCTCGGGATTTATCCTTTTGTCGATTACTTTCTGCCATTTTGTGTGCGTTTGTTCTTCAATGTAGCCTTGAGATGACGAAAGGTGCCGTGAAAGTCGCTGACGGGGAAGAAAATACCATTATCCTTGATATAACGTTGTCCAGTCTTGCCTCCATATCGACGGGCATCGATATACCAGTAGTTGGAGAGTTTGACGAACGTCGCTTTGTAAAACGGATGATGTTTAATCACGGCAATCGGTTTCAGTTGTTTAACATCGTGCTTCCTCTTCCTCTTGCCAGACCTTCGAGTGAATGAGTGAGTGAGTTCTTGTTTAACGCCGCTTCGGCAGTATTGCAGCCATTAGCGGCGACATATTTAATTTATTAGCCTAATTTAAAAAAGAAAATTGCTATTGAAAAACAGAACACGGCACGAAGGCCTAAAAACATTAGCGAAGGGAAACAAAGGAAATGTATTATACCATAGAAACCACGTGACCTACGATTTCGTCATGATTTACTTTTTTGTCACAAGGACATTAGCTATCATTTGAAACAAGTTGAAACTTCCTAGCTCTCTTTTGAAAATTTAGCCCATGTTAAATATTAAAATTTTGAAAAATGACAATTTTTCGACATTTCTACAGACTGGAAATGACAGTACGCATGCTATTTTATTATTTATTCTTGTGCACGACATATGTATCTTCCTTCCCTAAAAAAATCATAAAGTTCCCGTCCTAGATTTTGAGTAATCTGCCCTTGAAGTTTTTTTCATTTTCAGACATGCATTAGCTACATTCTGTGAAAGTTTCAGCTATGTAGTACCAGTATGTTCAGAGGAGAAGATTTTTTAAGATCGGTAGTGTCGGAAAGGCTGAAAATGCACAATTATGCACTAAAATCAAAATGGTGTCTAAGTCACGTGACGTACGATTTTCTCATGATTTACTTTTTTGCTAAGATGATGTTTGCGCATCTTTTGAAAAAAAGTTGCAAGTCTCTAAGTGCATTTTGAAAAAAAAAAAATTCACGTGTTAAAAATCGAAATTTAAAGGGGCTGTAAAACACAAACGGAAGCCGGAAGTCAGGATTTGTTTTCAATTGTAAGTAGTAATATAAGTACTAGGCCCATGCTCCTTTTACCGGAGGGAGGTTAATTTATGCAGCGTAGCTCATTAATAGGCTAATGTATGCATGACGTCACAGGTCAGAAAGGTCGAGGAATCATTAGACTAAGCCATGCGCCAATGCTCATGAACCTATCCATGATCATTAGCGAGAACAATGGTCTTTTCTAACACTACCCAGGACGGGCACTTGTCTACAGTAGCCCATAAGCTTCAGATACAGATCATACATGCGTTTTTGCCATACTTTTGCAGGCGTTTTCATCTTACGACCTGTGGCTTGTTTTCCCTCTTCCTCCTCCTCTAAATCCGAATCCGAATCCGAATCGGATGCCGTGTCGCTCGTTTTCTTACCATCATCATCATCATCAGAAGACCAACCCTTTAAAATGGTTAATTGGTGACACCATTTTTCACGGGCTAACTCTCCGACTGTCTCAGCGATTTCTTTCATATACTCCAACATGCTAGCAATGAGCTGATCCGTATCGGGATCTACGATGCATTTTGGGGAAGTAAACCCCTCCACGTTAGAGCATATGCTGACGGATATGGGGTGGTGTTCTTGCGTCCATCTCAGTTTTTTACTACCACAATCGATAGGACTGAGGGAACATTCAAAATCAAACACCACGAACCACGGGAAATATCTCTCACCGGCGTCCACAGACAAGCCGTTCTTTTCCAGGTGATCAAACACCGTGATCGGGGTCTGGTGAAAACCACCCGGAAACCGCAAGTTGGTTTGACCCGTACAATTACGCTGATGTTTGTTATAATTTGACTTGTTCTTAAAGAGACGCTCGCACGTGGGACATTGATAACGTTGACAGTACACTTTAATATTGGTGATGAGAGATAAGTGTTGTTCATAGAGATTTAGATACATGTGTCCCTTAAACACGCCGCGGGATTTATATACTGGGTGAGCTATCCTATCCTCGTCGAGACGAAACACGCTGACATTCAAACGGAAACATGCTTCAAAGTCGGGGAAATAATCAGGCGAGAGACCGTTGTACTGCTCAGGAGTCACCTCCTTTAAATTCTCAAGGTGATGGTCCCGACAGTACACGACCCACTGATAGTACAGAGCTTTGGCGCGTCTTTCTAGAGATTGACGGACTTTAGGGTCTCGATAGAGCGCCAGACATCGGAAAGCACAGAGGTTGTCTTCATAATCTTTACCTTTACGATTATGATCCAAAGAGATGATGGCGTTGTGATCCTTGATAAAATCGGGGAGGGTGATGGGAGGGTGACCTAAAGCAAAATTTGTTCTGTACGTATAAAACTGTACATTCGTGATCAAAACGGGTTTCCATTTAGTATCGGGGCGTTGTGTGAGGAGATGAGTGATCAGATCTAGGCTTTCTAGTCTCTGGCGTAATTTGTAGAGATCCTTCAGACCAGTGATAGAGATGGGAGAAGTAAAGAAAGGATGATTTTCATAAGGATTGAAGTAGCGATAGGCCCCCGTCTCCACGTTACGAAGGATGACACCGAACGCTAAATTGAGTCTAAAACTATGATTTAACGATTGATAAATATCCCTAACGCGTCCCATCAACTCATCGATCGAAAAATTGGCTGTGACGGGGAGATTGAAGGCAGAAGATATCTCCCCGACCCTGTCCCGGGCTAGAATGAACGGAGCGTTCAGCTCATAGGCATCGCGAAGCCCAGGCTCCGTCACCTCGCCCGTCGACTCTTCTACCCATGGTGCAGCAACTCCCTCGTCTCCCTCGTCTCTCCACGGCGTCGCCTGCAGGTCCTTCCTGCTACCGGACTGGCGATGGCGATAGAGTGAAGCCCAACTCTCAAACTGCCTATGACAAGTCCGACAGCGAGGGGTTTGGGTAATCGTCCTGCGGTGACCAGTAGAGGGAACTGTGTGGGTGAAGAAAGGGATATGGCATTAATAACATTATGCTATGTATATGACATTAATGAAAAAACAGTAAGGTGTTTTAACATTATACCAACCTACCTATCTAAATACAAACATAGATACATAAGTTTCATCATAAGTATATTCGCTCTATTCAACATTCACATGATTTAATCATCATTCTATTGTTAAGCGTTATATCCGTAGCCCTACTATACCAAACGCTAAAACTAGAAATGCCTTGAGTAAATAGTGGCTCCCCCTTTGAAATGTCTATTTACCTGTTTGTTGAAGAGGAGAGGAGGTGTCAGGCCTCGATGTACTCGGCTGAGGCGTGCTTGAGGCTGTAACACATATGTTTATACCTTAAACATCAAGATATAATATTAAGCAGAAAGTAAAACACGACATGTAAACATCCCTCCAAGATAAAGCTCGACATACCCCTTTTCACCGTGTGGTGGCGTGCTTATATTTTACAGAATAAACACATAGTTCTCAATATCGGACATGAATAACACAGAGTAAACAGCACATACTTTGACTGCTCAAGAATCTATAGAGATACATAGACAAACATGTTTCCATTTACTTTAAATTTACGTGTTAACATCTCACTGATAAACCTGTAACGCATATCAACGCCTATATAAAATACATAGGACTACAACACATCAACTCACCAGATGGATGGAAACGCCTAAAATGTACAGCCAACTCACGAGGGGAGGCGAATACCTCGGGGCATTTCTGTGTACAGAAAACCAGTTAAGAGTTGGGTATTAGACTCATAACGCATAACCTTCTTATAGGGATGGAATGAGCTTGGTTATCATAGTAATACTATATCATATCGTATAAGCCTTTTTACTCTTTGACTTGCGTTCGTATAGACACCATACAATGAAAAACTCGTATAGCATGGCTTAACATGGTTGTTTTACGAAATAATATAAACAAGAGTTATGGCGGATCATACTAATACAGCATTTAAATGAAAATGTTCTCTTTCATTAACTTATGTAGAATCTAAAATATACTTACACTACATGGGTATTCCGTTAAATGCTGTGACAAGGCAGAGCATTTGTGTTTTTCTAAATCTGTATTTCTTTTATAAGATTTGCTGCACTTGTCACAGCTGAAACGTTTACCCTCGTGAGCCGAACGAGTGTGACGGAGAAGGTTATCTCGACGAGAATAAACCTTTCCACAATCATCACACTTGTATGTTCTAGAAATGAAAATAGAGAAGCCTCGTAGAAATGAAACACCGATGCATTTAATAACTGGAAACATAAGAATATAACTTAGATCACGATTAAATGATAACTATCACTGTCTCTCGTATTTAAATAATATCAGTCTTCACTAGGACTATCATAACACAACGAGATAACCTTCATCTTAATCAAACCTTATCGAAAATATATTAACATTTACTCACGTTTTTTTGGAATCCATATTTCACTTTAAAACATCTGTTTAAGTCCTTCGATACTTTTTAGCTGTTATCAGCTCGAGTGTGAGAGTTGAAATGAAGACGGTTTCTAGTGGCGGAGACTTAGTACATGTATAGAACTTTCAGTTCATTCAACCAACCAACCAATCACCCTTTCCCTATTGTACAGTTCCGTGGGATAAACACACACGTAGAACTCATACAGTACACATGTGTATACTAACTCAAAAGAACGTGACCCCAATGCTATTGACAGAATATATATATATATATAAAGCATCGAGGTATGCGGGTTTCCCTTGAGCTAGTGTCACGCTTTATATGTTCTATTGACTAGGAGTTTTAGACATGATGCAAGAACACGTTTCTAGAATATAGCTATCTGGGTTTTAAAAAGTAAATTCTATGTTTTGATAATATTAAGATGGAACGTATATTAATTGTTTTGATAATGAGTTGAAATGTGAATTCTATCTTTTGATAATGAGTTTTAAACTTTTGATGATCATATTGGGTTTTGTGAATAGTGATTCAACCGTTTCATAAACTCCTAACACACAATATCTGTAAGCACAGTACTATTCATGATGTCTCAATGAGATATATAGATTTTCACTGATAAAAAATATACGTAAAATGGTTAACTATTCGTTTTTGAGTTCTATGATAAAATGTGTTGGAATGTTTGACGAGACAGCCTTCATTTCACCTTATATCAGTAATAACTACCGTATTTTAAAAAGTTGACAACCTATATCAAGGCAAAAACTCATATAAAATTGGTTTACATAGATACATTTTGTTTTGTGAATAACTATAAACTACACTTCTTATAATATTAACCATTCTAAGTTTATATTTAAAACGTTGGCAAATCTCCTTCTAGACTTTTTATACATTAAAACATAGATACGTTTTTCCGTGAATATCTGTTAAACTAGTTCAGATCTGTATCCACCTAATATATATATATATATATATATATATATATATATATATATATATATATATATATATATATATATATATATATATATATATATATAAATAAGATGAGTTGCTTCTCACGTGAAGTAAGGTTATATATAGAAAAGAGTAAACATCAGATGGTTTTGACTGGATCAATCTTCTTTAATACAATACGATGAGCTCATTTCGACCCTTATATCGGTCTTTTCAAGTATGGTTAACATTTGGAAGATTGCATATTTATGTATGAACAAAAACAATAGCATGTTGTAATGCTCAACATCTTAACACGTCAATGTATTGACACCAAAATCAGTCATTGTCTTTCAATCATGTTCGTGAATTGCCTCGAGGTCTTCAATTGGGTGTCACTCCAGGACAATGAGGTCTCTGAGGGTTAACGAGTTCATTGTGTGTCCTTGATTACATGTAAAACAATGGAGTCGTAATCAATCAATTTCTCGTGTGAATTAACTGTTCAGTGATGGGCAGTATTTATTTATGAAAAATGTTTCTTTAGTCTCTAATGTTAAATTTGTAATTTGTGAATTGGAGAATAATTTATAAAATGGAAAAATAAGAAAGTTTCCATTGTTGCAGTCTGCTATATGTTTACTAATTTTTAGGTGACGGAGATTAGGATTATTGATTTGCTGTTTGTGAACCCGTACCCTAGCTTGAAGGTTGGAAGTTTGTCCAATATAAGTGAGATTGCATTTCGGACAGAGGATTGCGTATATTACATTTTTAGATTTGCAATTCATGTTGTGTTTAACAATAAAATGTTGTCCATTTTCAAATTGGAATTTTTGACCTTCAATAATAATTGGACAGGTACCACATCTCTTATCTTGACATTTTGAAACCTCAGCTTGATTGTCATTGTTGCTGAATTTTGCTTTAGTGATTATTTTTTTCAAGTTATTTGGTTGCCGTTTACTCTTAATTATAGTGGTTCTATTAAGCATAGCTTTCAGCTTTTTGTCTTGTGTAAGTATGTCTAAGTTGTCTCGTATTAGAGGGAACACATTTGGATTGTTTGGATTATGGGTAGTTACAAATGTTATAGTACGTTTAGGTACTATTTTGTTTGTGGGCGTTCGCAATTCAGAAATGGTGTGATTGGTTGCTTTTTCAATGCCTTTGTCAATCATATTTTGAGGAAAGGCTCGTTTCAGTAGAGCAAAATTTAACTCTTCTAACCTTTTTTGTCTTAAGTTTCCATCCTTAATTATTGTGCATATGCGTCTTGCTAGACAATAAGGTAAATTAGTTTTAACATGTTTTTCATGAGAACTTTTGAAATGAAGGTAAAGTTGTGTGTCTGTAGGTTTATGGTAAATGTCAGTAGATAGTTTAGTACCTTCTTTTATGATAAAAGGAGCATGGGCCTAGTACTTATATTACTACTATTGTACATGCACCTTGTCAGAATCTATCGGAAAGCTTTGATTCAACATTATGTAAACCTTGGACAAGAAGCAAAGATTGTTCTCTCTATAATGCTCCAGTCTGAAGACCGTCAGTACTGCCATGGCAGTCCTAGTTATTTTTATTATTATCATTAACACTTACCTTCTTCAGAATGATACTAGGGAACCACAAGTGTTTCACCACACCGTTTGCGTTCGTCTTTTTTATTTTTATGACGTTCTCCGAGGTGTCCACATGAGTATAGATCGCTCTAGACAGAGTGTTCTCAACTCTTTCCCATTCTTCAGCTTCGACTTCTTCCATTTCTTCTCCTGAGCTGCTCTTATCAGAACTATCGGAGTCATCTTCTGATTCCGAACTGAAGGTCAGTGACGAAGAACTGACGTCGCTGTTTATGGACGTTGTATCATCAGTTTCTATGGTTTCTTTCGTCCTGGAAAGCAACTTGTTTCTTCCCCGCTCCCTTATTCTTCCTTTTCCTGTTATCGTCGATAACCCCGCCATTATCAGCGACCTTTCAAGAGTATTTCACTTATATCGCGGCTGCTAGTATTATGGCAGGGAGAAAGCCCGCAACACCATGTGGCTATGCATTGAGGTGAAACCTGCGAACATCGGCTGGAACTAGCGAACCATGGGTGGTACTGCACTGAAATTTAGTGTAGCATTGCACCCAAACCTGACAAAGTTGCCGTGCCCCTGGCGGGATTCGAACCCCGGACCTCTTGATCCGAAGCCGAACGCGCTAACTACTGCATCTGGTTGAAAAATAACTAGAGTGACATTGGTTACATTTAAAAATGGGCTGTGCCGATTGACTTATGGCTGCGCTCTGAATGTCGTAGTTATTAATACTTTTTTCTATTCTAACCCAATACGGGTCTCGCCACCAGTCTGGATCTGAATTGTCTGAATCAGAAGTTGACGTCAGCGATCTAGGCGGATCTGTGCTGGAATCTGCTTTCTTTTTAACAACTTTCGTTTTCTTACCTTTCTCCATTCTATACTCTCTCTCTTTTTCGATCGCGCGTCTATAACCTATTAAGTCTCGAACTCCGAGCTGCTTTACCGTTGAACGATATTGCAGAAGTGAGCTCAAAAATCAAGGCTACAGACACCTACTATCCTTCGACTCGTGATTGTTTCAATTATCTTCTAACAAAAGGAGGTGGGGACTCTACCTTTCTCTCAGACGGATAAGACGACTCCCTTAATTACAACCTTTATACAGACGGTCACGTACTAGTATTTGTTTTCGTCTCATGTTCTATATACAAAGCCTTCTTCCCAGCTCCACGTTATACTAATTAAAACCTCTTTTCGTCAGCTCAAGGTATCTTGCATACAAAACTGTCTTTGTTTAAGCTCATCGTCCTGACAAGCCATCGTGTGTTTGGAACACTCGCACGCGGCGGGAGTAGCCCCTAGAGCGCGCGAGAGAGAGAGAGAGAGAGAGAGAGAGAGAGAGAGAGAGAGAGAGAGAGAGAGAGAGAGAGAGAGCCTGCTTTAGGTGCACCCGCACGCGCGCGCGGATATCGTGTTACACCCGGCGGGATGGACCCGTTAATTAAGTTGATGAGCTTTGTCTAACCGCTAATTACACTCATTAATTAGCGCATTATTTATTGTTTACATTACTCTACAGCTACGGTGGAAGTATCGTCACCACCCAGTCCCACCGTGACGGGTGAGTTAATCATAAACTGTTTGAGAGGCATTCTAGAAGTTGGTTTGATGAAGAAGACAAATATTTTATGGATGATCAACTTCTTTATTAACAATAGCGCGAAGTTTCGGTATAGATCCTTATACCGTTATCAAGCATATGGGAGAGATGGTGAAACAGCAGATTATATACAGGATATATGTTGGTATGATAAAGAGATAACAAATACAACAAGATGAGGTAACAATGACATGAATGGTTGTACAAGTGAAGTTGTGATAACAAGGAAACCAGAGAGTAGTAAGTTAATTAGCCATAATAAAGAAGTTGATCATCCATACAATATTTGTCTTCTTTAGTTAATCATATCAGTCTTGGTTTCATCGTTTATAAACACAAAGACAAACTACTTATTCCTATTGTCTGACACTGTCTTATGTATATCATTAATTATTTTATTTCATCTTCCAGTTACAATCGAGACAAAGGAATCCTCCACAACATCGACGAAAAAACCTTTGGTGGAAGTACCTTCAATTGGAGGTGTGTACATAATTCTATTCGAACTCGCTTCTCTGTTCTACTAACCTATTATCATTCACTGTTAAACATTTTCTTTTTTTTTAACATATAACATTTATTTCATTCAGTTGTTACTACCACCACTACTAGCACCACTACTAGTAGCATCGAAACAAGAGCGTTGACGATCATCGCTGAGACTAGTAGTGACAGATCAACTGTTGATACTATCACTACTGTTTCTACTACTACTACTTCTAGCACTCCTACAACAACTAACACCGTAGACAAGGCAACATTAACAACAACAGGCTTGTTAAACTCTAACATCAGCACGTTTATGATACCGTGTAGGAATACCTCTAATGTTTCTAAGTGTATGCACGACGAGATTAAACAGATCACCATTAATCCCTTTAACATTATCTTCTGTGTTATAATTCTCCTAATCTTGTCAATCATAATCATTGTACTATATCGAAATATCTCATACCTATGTAGACAATTACTTCATGTTCATATGCGATTCAGTCTTCCACAAAATAACGCTGTATCATCGTCTCTTTCTCATCGTTTTCAATACACTAGAATTGATACTCATTCGAATGACATTGAATTAGACACCTTCGATGATGGTAATTATTAGGAGGTCGACTTTGGAACACGGTAATCAGACATATAGATGTATCGTACTTTTAATATCCATTCAAGCTGCCGGAGTTGTTGGTATCATCCTTGGCGTGACCTTGGCGGTGATTCTTATACTAATAGGCATCTTGTTCTTGGTTCGTCGCCGTCGTCTTTGCCGACGACAGTGGAAACGAGTCACGCACTACAGGCAAGCCTGTTTACAGTGGAGCGAAACTCTTCGATGATATCACAGATAATCATAGAGACATATTCAGTATTGCTTACGATGGGAACAAAGAAGAGACAGAGTTCTACGCCGCTTCTCCTAGACGTAATTCAGATTAATTAGATCTTTATCCCTTATTTCAGATCTGTTGCGCGAGGTGCTCCTGATCCTGACAGGATTACTGCTGTTTTATCTGCGATCGTACATCACCCGCTACCTCTTCCGCTATGTGTTCCCCGACCTTGCACCAGCTGCTGTAGACCAACGGCCTGCTGACCCCGAGCCTGTCCCGGCACCGGGCCGGCTTAATCCTGACCTCCTCCCACTGCCTGTTAACGCTCAGACAGCTCCCCCACCCCCCACTGCTCCGCGTCGACGTCGAGCTGCTAATCAGGCTCCGCCGGCTGCGAACAGACTGTCAGAATCAGGAGAGCTCCTCAGCGTTATGGGTTCTGATTTATCTTTCTGTATAATACTTCATTTATGATAGTTTGAACACGTTGTAGCACGGTTATATCACACTAGTTAATAGTATGCAAATAAGGATCAATCATTAACCTTGTGACTCGTATTCCAAATATATATCCGCATATAACATTTTACACTAGTTAAATAATACATTAAAAGATGATTGTAAAAACTTGTAAGACATTCCGTGTTTCTCGTATGTGATATATAGCTATAACCGTCAGGCAAGACAAATCTGGTCAATCTCAAATTAAACCATGTGTATACGATTCTGATTCGTGTTACGGCGTGTTCATTAACGGATGTTTTTCATATTTATTTGTTTGTTTTGCATGAGTGTGTACGTGTGAGAGAGTGTTGCGGTGTTTTGTAATAATAAAAAAATTGTGTTCACAATGCCGCCATGCAATTTTTGCTTTATATGCAACATAGTTTTTACCACTACAGATAATTGGTTTGTGTAATGAGGTGTTTTACCCTCTAAAGTTAATTTAAATGACATAAACTATCATTATAAATGGGAAATTTGAAAAAATAAATGTTGAAAAAATGTGCTACAGCGCCTTTAATTGTTTGATTGATGATTATTTACTTCTTTCACATGAGTGGTGCGCGCGTGTGTGTACGCGCTGCTGGTTCTGTGAGTGTAGTGCTTCGTTCTGTATATATTGTATCATTGTTTTATTTGTGTTTGTTGATTTAATTTACCTATCATTTGCGAATAACAGTGTCATGTCTTTTATACATTCCTGGTTGGATATCGTTGATTCTTTTGCTTCTTGTTCGTTAAACTAATACAGTATCATGTTCTTTATAAGTTCTGGTAAGATACCATTATTCTTTTTTATTATCATGGATGTTTAGGAGATTTACATCCATTTCGACTTATCGATAATCTAAACGATATCGACTTCATTCAATCTGATAACATGCTGTTAACGTGTAAATACAGTAGAACTCGGATATAGCGATTAATCAGGCTTTTCGAAACATTTTATACCATTATCAAAGTGAACAGCAAATAGTAATTACAATTCGTTGATGTTTTTTTGGATTTCCTTGTATCCGAGTTCTAGTGTATCGCTAATTCTGTGGTTCATACGTTTCATCTATAACAATGACTCTAAACTGAGTGTGTTATCATTACAACTTTATTGCATGATGATGATGATAATGATATATAAATAATAAACACTTTCACTTGAGTACATATATCTTGTTATGATATATTTATCATCGATCTTTATATATATATTCTAGACATATCCTCGCATAATGGAAACCATTAGAAACACCTAGGTAGCTCGGTTAATGGTACAATTATTGAGACCAATGTACGGGTGATTTAATATAATGGACCCCCGGATTGTTTCATTTTACATGCATTTGAACTAGTAATGTCATACATCGTTCTATAATACCATGATCTACAATAACATCAATCATATAGCATACTTCGTGTTCCCTTATTTACGCATGTTTATTCCACACATGACGTTATGTCAGGTCATCAATACCTATGTGATTTGCAAACCGTTCATTGGTATCCAGTCCATTATTATGAATACTTCGCTTATCCAATACTTCGAACTCACTGATGAAGTTCCTCTGTTAGTTTTTCCATCGAAGTCTGACTTGTGATATATACCCGCTCTTCTCCATGACTGCGCTTAAATTCTTGAATCACATTCAAATGTTCCTTTATCTTTGATATTCCTTTCTTCCTCTCGATTTCGGAACGATTTCCTTTCCGTACACATCTGTATCGGAGTATCCCAAAAAAATATGTGGGTGCAGTTCCATTGTGCATATTTCATCATAGCTTCTCGCACTTTGGAGTCAATGTAAAAGAACCCCCAGTCGGATATACTCCCAATAGCCCGGAGAGTTTTCAAAAAGGGAATACTCGAGTGTATTCCTCTCTCTGTGATCACATGTCTATTACTTGATGTGATGACTGACTGATTGGTATCATAGTCTCTTGAAAGAGTCCAGGATGTGTAGCTGGAATGGAACGGCATTGCGTCTGGAATCCTAGTAAAATTCTTCTAGCGGGTTCCAAATGTGTCCTGAAAAGTCGTAAAGTTTGTGAAATATTCTAAAGGTTCGTACAAATACACCGCATGAGTCGTCTCCAGTTCTTTCAAGCTTTGTATTAGACTGGATTTACCGCTAGATATTATGCCATCAATGGCGATACGATTCAATGGGACGTTCATCTTTACGAGTGCATAAACACATATCTCCAACTATATAGTCTTTTTGGTCTTATCATGTGACTACATAATCGATACTATTGTGACGTTACCATTTACCGTATTTCCTTAATAGAACCAGCCGGTATCAGTATCACAACCGGAAGTTCGGGAGTCTTAAGACTACTGAAATAAGGTTATATAAACAATATATGGTTTCAAACCAATACATCGATTACACACAAGTTCAGAAGACAAGAGGGGTGCTTGATGCGACTGAGGTTGTATTCTGAGAAGTACGGAGTGTAAACGCTTATATACTCACTTTGTTAATTCATCAATGTTGATAGTTACAGTTTCCGCATATAGAACATTGCGGTCTTTTCTGTGTTCTCTGTAACAAGAATAACAGAATCATGTAACATATGAGTCCTACTTAATATTCGGTTAGGTTTAATATTGTTGCTTTAACCTTGTATATGGCAGATTTACCTTTGTTCTCTGATATTTTTTCTTTCCTTTTTCTTCTAATCGTTTCAATTGTACTCTGGGGAACTGTTTGTTCGCCGCATCTAGGAGCTCTTGGGATATCTTCTTAATCCTATCTCCTTTCCGGGATTCTAGTAATTTAATCCTCGATTGTCTCAGGACGCAGATTTGTATGCAGAGAGAGAGAGAGAGAGAGAACGTGAGAGATACGAATTATCTTACTTTGGTGTGAAAATCAGGTGAATGAAATCCGTTTGACACGGTTAGTTTGAAATACTAGAACGAATGTTTAGCAAATAGTTTGTTATGTATGGTTTGGTATAGTGGGGCGACTGAAAATCATCTTCCCACTTCGCGAGTGTGCATTGTTCTCAGTCCGGAGACCTCTGTACGTGATTCCATGTTCTTTCACTTTGCTTTACTTTGTATCTGTTGTTCACATCTATCGGATGGGAACTGATTTTTTCATCACATATCACGCTTCCAGCATTCCTATAACACAGCTAGTATAAAATACACCTCGTGCTTGTGGCATGCATCCCATTTGGTCTACAGCCTTACAACATGCTTCTTGGTGAGATCGTCAACGGCTTGGATACTCTTGACGAGATCGTCAACGTTTATTGTAATGGGCGGTTGGAAAATGACTATATACGTCATATCTATTTTACAGACGAGATATTGAGATCAATTCTCATAAAATACTATCCCGAAGTGGTCGGTTGGAATATGACCGGTTATGAAAGATTTACAGGGTAAGTAAAAGAAGATCGTTATACTTATGATTATACCTTACACGCACGCGCTTACATTTCGAGAACAAGCAATTCGTAAGATCTAAACAATATTCATATATTTACAGTGAACGGGATTATATCTACGAACTCCACGGCTGTATAGATTCGCGGGTGGAGGAATACTTTGCAGAAGGAAAATGGATATTTCACTAAAAGCTATTGACGTTTATTTGCATAAGCTCTTTTGTAGTCTGGAAGAGTATCGATAAACAATAGGAGGCTAATTATGACATACATGTGATGTAAGAATCTTTTCGCGAGTGTACACAATAGACTCGACGAGGGAGTATTTACATAGTCTATAGATGCCGTCGAGATGTATTGACATAGTGAGTGAGTGAGTGTTACGTGACACTCATTTGCATAAGCTCATTTTGCGGTATGGGGGTTTCAATGTTAAAGCGCTCTTCAGAACAACACACCTTTCACTACTAGCAATCTCCCGAACTTTCTGAGTGTATTCATCATAAGAGGATACTGATCTCTATCGTGACCGTGTTTGACAAATAACTAGCTAGCTCGTTTGATGGGTTTAATACCAATGATGTTAATCAAGCCCAGTACCATTTGAGGGTTCGAGATGTCCTCCGGTGGAGGAGGCGATAGAAGTGACCCTCTACCGGGAGGAGACGGTCCGGGAGCAGCGGACTCCCGGATGGGATCGCCACAATTACGTGGGTCCAGAGAGAAGTCATCACCAGGGGTGGACTGGGAAGGATGAGGGGAACAGTGAAAAGGCAACTGAAAAGGATCCATGTGCCCCGTCGTGGGATGCCGGGCGGCCAAGACAAGGAAGCTGGCCAAGCACGCACTAGAATCAGGTCAAGATCTCTGGCCTGGTCGAGGTTTATAGTGACCCTGCCTCCCACCCGACAAGACTTTCAACCGAGCCAGGAGTCGTTCAGGAGGTGAGAGTCCACCCCAAAAAGGCGAGCCAGCTGTCAGGAGATTAATCCCTTTAACATTATTTTGTGTGTTATAATTCTCCTAATCTTGTTTGTGTTATATCGTAATATCTTATACATGCATAGACAATTACTTTATGTTCATATGCGACTCAGTCTTCCTCAAATAAACGAATGAATGGGAACTTCCTAATCTTAAAGCTCCTGAGAGGGGAGACCCCGTAAGTGAAAGCCTTGCCAAGAGGTGAGGTGAGGTGAGTTGGGGTTAAACACCGCCTTAAAGAGTATTTCATTTATATCGCGACTGCTAGTATTATGGCAGGGAGAAAGCCCGCAATGCCATGTGCCTATGCTTTGCGGTTAAAACTGCAAGCAACGGCTGGAAAAAGCAAACAATGGGTGGTACTATGCTGAAATTCAGTGTAGTGTGGTGATCGGTGATGACTTCCGGGTCCACGAGAGGTCACGAGTGAGTGAGTGAGTTATTGTTTAACGCCGCTTCGGCAGTATTGCAGCCATTAGCGGCGACGAGAGGTCACGAGAGTGCCAGACCAGCGAAGAGTTCGGATGAAGCAGCGACAGTTCTGTACAAGTCACACGCCGAGTAAGTTGAGTTTTGCCTCCTTGCCCATTTGGCCAGAACTCAGGTTTAACTACCTGACAACTCTATAGAACTTTAGCCTAAGTTGACCAGTAGTGACTAGTGTTCACAATAGTGGCGCTGCGAACTGTTGTCAAACTGGGAATAAGCCATTTTTGCCGTTTTTCCGTCTGTACCAACAAGCAAGCCAGCAAGTCAGCCATCTTGTCGCACGCGAGATTTTTTCCGCTGTTGTGACAGGAATTTCGTCATCGAGTGATTACTTACTCTTCAGCGGTGTTTGAGTTTCGTTTTTACGGGCCAAACACCCCTTCAAATTTTTCGGTAATTTTTTATTCGTAATTTGGCAAGATTATTTGGCAGCGGGTGTTTGAAGACAAGAAGTGAGTTCGAGATAGCCGCCATTGCGTCTTGAGACGCTGGTGGCATTTCGACCCGGAACAGGGCGTGTCTTCATCACGCCAACTTTTGTATGCTCTATATTCTATTGTGATGTGTTTTCCCACACGGATGGTGTTGTGTGTGAACCTTGGAATTGTGATTCGTTTGGATTGTGTACTGGGTTTCTAGGGAGGAGTTCTCTTACCTGGTGGGGAGACAGGGCAGTCCCGGCCCAAGGGATCTACCAACCACGAGAGAGGAAGACGAGGGACCCCCCTTTTGGCTTTTCGAAGAAGGCGTACCCCCCATTAGTACGTGTGATTCTCTTTCCAGGTGAGGTGGGGTTTTAACACCGCTTTCAAGAGTATTTCACTTAAACTAACGGGCAAAAGAAACGATACCAAACTTTGAAATTTAATATTTTGTTAGCAGAATGTTAAAATTTTAAATGCACGACATTGAAATGATTTCCCTATTTCAGTAGTCATATGTGTCACGAAAATTGTTGTGTTTTGGCGATCCGTTTCCGGCAAATTGTATTAAAGTGTGATTTTTTTGCATCAAAAGCACGTGCTGCACGTGCATTATTTGCGTATAAAAGATGTGTCGAATCACTCAACGACATACCACTACTTCAACTGCATCGAGAAACATGGCAAGATTATCACCTGAAGAAAGATGGAGAGCCGTCGGAATGGTGCAGATGGGTGCAACGCATGCACACGTGGCTACGACGCTGGGCTGTGCACGCATTACCATCACCAGACTGATGAGACGCTACAGGCAGACGGGGAGAACAGTGGACATGCCAAGGAGTGGAAGACCCCGTGTAACGACCGCCAACGAGGACCGCCATTTAAGAATTCTGCATTTGAGGAACCGGTTCCTGACAGTGACGGAATCAGCGACGACTGGGCTTGGACACGCTATCAGTCGAAGAACAGCGGCCAGACGTCTCAGACAGCATGGTATCCGCGCCTACAGACCCAACCGGGGCGTGCACCTGACGCGTCAACATCGACGTCAACGTCTCCAATGGGCACGTAACGTTCGGCAATGGCAGGCTCGGAACTGGCGAAGGGTAATCTTTTCGGATGAGAGTCGGTTCCAACTGTACAAGAATGATGGAAGAACGCGGGTGTATCGACGTCGGGGTGAACGTTTTCGACGTTGTTGTATTCAGACTGTTGTACCATTTGGCGGTGGCAGCGTCATGGTGTGGGGAGGAATTAGCGGACAAGGGAAGACTGATCTTGTTGTCGTGGATGGGAATCTTAACGCACAGAGGTACATTGATCAGATTCTCCGCCCAGTTCTCCTACCATTCCTGCAGCAGCACAACAACAGAACGCTCTTCCAGCAGGATAACGCCCGTCCCCATACAGCCCGTATAACCAGGGAGTTTCTCCAAAGAAACAACGTCAATGTGTTGCCATTGGCCTGCCAGATCACCTGACCTTTCACCTATTGAACATTTATGGGACCATTTGGGACGTCAAATCCGCCAAAGAGCTGTGGTTCCAGGAAACCGACAAGAGCTCGCTCGAGCCCTGAGAGAGGAATGGCAGAGAATACCAGACCGTGTTATCATCCGTCTCATATTCTCAGCACGACGTCGAGTTCATGCATGCATCGAGGCCCGTGGTGGCCATACGCGATACTGAGAACTTGTTGGGGCATGCACCGAGGCCCGTTGTGGCCATGCAAGATACTGAGGACGTGTTGGTGTGGATTCTGTTTTCGAAGGTGCTGATCGAATTCAGGACAATTTCATGTCTGTACTTTAACAAGCTCTACTTGTTAACACATTGATCGGAAAGACATCAATATTTGATTGTTTGATAAACTATTCAGTTGTTTACAGATGAGAAATGAAATAAAATTTGTATCATTTTGTATTTGTCATTTATTGGTCAATTATACGTGGTATCGTTTCTTTTGCCCGTTAGTTTATATCGCGGCTGATAGTATTATGGCAGGGAGAAAGCCCGCAACACCATGTGGCTATGCATTGCGGTGAAACCTGCGAGCATCGGCTAGAACTAGCGAACCATGGGTGGTACTGCACTGAAATTCAGTGTAGCATTGCACCCAAACCTTACTGCGTGTAGAACAGTTCTCTACTGCAGACAAAGTTGCCGTGCCCCTGGCGGGAATCGAACCACAGACCTCTTAATCCGAACGCGCTAACCACTGCGCTATCCCGCCCCCTCTCTTTCCAGAACAGACAACACAGAGAAAGAAAGGCAAGAAGATGGACGACAGAGTAACACAGCTAGAGGAGCCGAGGAGCCCGGTGGAGGAGGCGATAGAAGTGACCCTCTACCGGGAGGAGACGGTCCGGGAGCAGCGGACTCCCGGATGGGATCGCCACAATTACGTGGGTCCAGAGAGAAGTCATCACCAGGGGTGGACTGGGAAGGATGAGGGGAACAGTGAAAAGGCAACTGAAAAGGATCCATGTGCCCCGTCGTGGGATGCCGGGCGGCCAAGACAAGGAAGCTGGCCAAGCACGCACTAGAATCAGGTCAAGATCTCTGGCCTGGTCGAGGTTTATAGTGACCCTGCCTCCCACCCGACAAGACTTTCAACCGAGCCAGGAGTCGTTCAGGAGGTGAGAGTCCACCCCAAAAAGGCGAGCCAGCTGTCAGGAGATTAATCCCTTTAACATTATTTTGTGTGTTATAATTCTCCTAATCTTGTTTGTGTTATATCGTAATATCTTATACATGCATAGACAATTACTTTATGTTCATATGCGACTCAGTCTTCCTCAAAAGAACGCTGTAGTACCGTCTTCCCGTTTTCAATATAATAGAATTAATACTCATTTCACTGAAATTGAATTAGAAGCCTTGAATGATAATCATGACGAGGTCGAGTTTGGGAATGAATAATTGTCGGATATACATGTATACATTCGGCTCACAAACAGACGTTTGGCTATCCTTTCCAGTCGGCAGAGTTGTTGGTATAACCCTTGCCCTGACCTTGGTGGCGACGCTCTTAGTAATCGGTGGCGTGTTCTGGGTCAGTCGTCGCAGGATGCGTGGTCAGAGCGGAACGCACTACTAGAAACCTCGGGTTGTGCTCGAGGTGAACTTTTTGACGACACCAGTAGTGCTCGCCGCGATCTTTTTAGTATAGCGAGCGGTGGAAGAGAAGAAATAGAGCTGTATACTGCTTCCTCTTTCAAAACTAACACTGAAATAGATTAATTAGATTTTTTTTGTTTTCGGATTTTCAGAACTGTTCCGCGAGGTTCTCCTGATTCTGACAGAGTTCCTATTATTCTACCTGAGAACCTTCATTGCACGCGCACTGCTGCTCCTGTTTTCTGTCACTTGCCCCCTATCCCAGCCCCGTCCTCCCCCCAGTTGTTAACGTTCAGCGTCCTCCCGTAGCTCCTCGCCAAGATCCCGACATGCTAGGAGAGCACCTCCGGCCGCTGCTGCTCGACCTGTCGGAGTCAGGAAAGCCCCGCAAAGATTTGGGTTCTGATTTCTTTTTTTACTTTCATTAATCTTTGACTGTTTATCTTAAAGACGCTGTAGCATGAATGATATCTCTATATACATTGCATTTCACCCTTTTCTTGTGATCCGTCTCGAGGTGAAAGTTACATTCCAACTAAATACATAATTATCTGAATTATTATTTACACTACTTTTAAAATAAAATAACATTGAAAGCTAATCTTGCAAGACATTCGTGTTTCCTTTACGTGTTATAACTGTAAACGTTAAGCAATTCAAATCTAAAAACTCTAAACATTAAACCATGTACATTCGTTTTCGGATTCGTGTTACAGTCCTCACTTGTGTGTGTGTGTGTGTGTGTGTGTGAGTGTGTTGGGGTTCGTTCTGTACATAACGTGTTATTGCATATCGTTTCTTTTGTTCATTTCTGGATGGTTCTTTTAGAACATTGTAATTATTGGGGTTATCGTTGTAAAACAAAGCCATATTCTGTCTCATGTATTTTTTTAAGTATTTATGTATTTATGTATTTCACCAAATATTTGTCTTGTCTGTGTGTTTATCAGTTATGTTTTCTTTCGTCATTAGCTTATACCTGTATACCACGTCAAAATTCAGGACTCGTGTTAACATATGCATTACTTATTAATTTAGAATAATATCTTTTTGACATTGACGTCATCAGCTTATACCTTTGCACCACACCAAAATGCTGTCTCTTGATAACGTATTTATTACCTATTTATTTTTAAAAAATTGTGACATAGAAAATAATCCTAGTTTCATTTTTTATTCTTGATCTATTCCAGGGTGGAAATCATTGTTGGTTTGTTTCTTAATATTTTTGACGATCATTTGTGAGATTAAAGTGCCATCTTCTTAATACATTCCTGGGTGGACATCATTGTTTGTTGATTATATATACGTATGTATAAGTATGTATAGGTACCAATGTATGTCTACTTTGTGTATGATATGAAGTATTAAGTTTGAAACCTTCCTTTTGAGTCAGTCGTGAGTGTATTGGGAATATTTCAATGATATATGTTGGTCATGTCGTATAAATCAACAAATACCCCTTTAAAATGTATATATACAATTATTTTATAAATAGTGTGTTCCACAGGAGTGCAAGTCAAATAATGACCTGTTTGCCTCCCGTTATGGCAATAAACTCAGCTCGGGCTAACGCCCTGGCAAGTTAATATGCCACAACCACTCGGTTTTAAGTGATTTGACAAAACGTCCATTTGTGAAAATATGATTTACTAACTAGTGACGTTTTGATGACATGTTTTGTTATAGTTGACCGAAAATGTTATACGTAAGGGTACTTGAAATGATTAAATTAACGACTAAATATTTGACTTTCATGACACCGATTCAAGCATCTGTCAACAGTCGGCGCATTTTGAACGTTTCTACAATGCTAACAAATATGAGGCCTTTGGTAAAAAAAATTGTTTTTATCACGAATGAAACTGTGTTATTATAAATATCATCGTTTAAAGCTTATCGATTAGCCAATGTCACTGGCAAATAACTACGAAATTACAAATGTTTTGTGAATACAATTAATTTCCATGAATGAATGATACTGAAACACTAATTAGTTAAGGAGGTTAAATGTTAGATGTCATCTGTTGAACATGAATCGTAGAACAAACATTGCATGTACTTATCAGATATATTCATTTTAGAACCGACTCGTCTGGTGAAGAACGCAGTATGAAGTTGCAGATACACAATGCTGAAAACACTCGACACTGGTATTCTCATATGGATGCCATACGCACCCCAGATTAGTTTATTCGTTAGGATGATAACATGCAGAACAATACAGGATGCCTGAGCAAAATAAGAAAATTCTTAAAACCTATACCTAAGTATAGAGACAATCCTACTGAATGGAGGTGAGGCGAGGTGAGTTGTGGTTTAATGCCGCTTCAAGAGTATTTAACTTATATCGCAGCTGCTAGTATTTTTGCAGGGAGAAAGCCAACAACGCCATGCATTGCGATGAAACCTTAGAGCATCGGCTGGAACTAGCAGCCCATGGGTGGTACTGCACTGAAATTCAGTGTAGCATTGCACCCAAACCTTACTGCGTGTAGAACAGTTCTCTACTGCAGACAAAATTGCCGTGCCCCTGGCGGGATTCGAACCCCGGACCTCTTGAGCCGAAGCTGAACGCACTTACCACTGCACTATCGGACACTGTTTTAGAATGAATCTGAATGAATCTAATTTGTAGATGTGTTGTACCCTTTCTTGCTGTGACCTGGTCACTAAAAAGGAGGTGGCACTATTTGTGTTATTTTTTTTTTTGTTATGTCATTTCTGTGGATAAAAGTTCTGTTTTCACTTAAATGTTGTTTACTTACTGCAAATGAATAATCAAAGACCTGTTGTTGGTTTACACTCGAATGATATCATTTGGACAAAAACATGATAAACTCATTTTATCAAAAACGTGATATTCCACAATTCTTGTCTGCATATTGATTTTAATGGCAGTAAAATGTCATATGTTGTTAATGAAACCGCCTCAATCTTTTTTGTAGGGGATATAGTATCATATTAATCATGAAAAGCATTTCCATATATAAATATTTGCATTCTGGGATTTTAAATCAATGTTGAAAATTTAAAACTCGATTTTCTCAAAATGAACATTGTGTGGATTATCCACTTACTGCCCCGAGCCATTCATATATATATATATAGTTATCACAGCCAGTTTTAACCTTGTGTTAAAACAGCAGAAGGAAGAGAAGCGTGTTTATGAAAATGGATCAATGCCTATGTGCTCTTCAACTGCAATCATTGCAGAGTAATCCACCACTTCATCCATTTCTATGTAGTTTCTGATAGACGACAAAACAGCGCAGACTTCAGCAGGGGACAAGTCCTGCTCAGGTTCATCAACAAAATCGTCTTCTTGGTCACAATCTGACGAGTCCTTGACGTCCTCCTCATGTTTGAGTGCAATTGGTTGGCAAATCTCTATATCGGAGACCACACCATGACAGACTCCCCAGTTTCGAGGAATAACGTGGTCTCTGTCAACTGAATTCAAAGCCTCAGAGGACGTTGGCGGAGGTCTATTGACTTTGAATCCAGCCTGCCAAAAACAACCCTGAATGGTTTCTGGCATCAGAGTTTGCCATGCTTTGTTCAACATGTGTAGAGAATCCAAAAGTGTTGGAATTGATGGGAACTGCAACTGCTGTTTTTGCTTGAAGTCGATTCCGTGTACAGCTTTAAATGCACTTTTTATGCCATTGGCAAAAGGGTTTGAATTCGGTTTGACGAAATGCAGAACGACATTCGTCAAGTCACAATTGACCTCGGCAGGGTGAACAGGAGACTTGTCAAGGATAAGAATAACCCGACGTCCTGCCCATTTCATAGCTCCATCGAATTTGAAGATCCAATCCACAAACAGATCGCTAGTCAGCCACGACTTGTAGCACATCTCATATTGACAAGGGAGACAGCGGACGGCGGGAGGGAGTTTACTCCCGATAACAAGCAGAGACCGCTTATCAGTCCCAGTTTGGTTACAACATGTCAGTACAGTCAAATTATTGTCTTGGGAAGCAGGCGAATCTTGATCGATTTGAACTCCCATCTCCGATAGAGAGTACGTGTTTTCTGGTGCATAGTTAGCATAGGAACTTATTTTATCCTCAGGTTTATCAAGCTCATCTCTGAAGATGACGCAGTTTCTCTCTTTCCACCTGATGAACCACCCATTCTGAGGTTCATAATTTTTAAACCCTAATATTTTGGCGAACTTTCGTGCTTTCTTTGCTAAGATCTCTAATGTTATTGGCATTTTATACCTACTAACAGACTGAAACCACTCAACCATAGCCTCTTCGACCGAGATATAATAGCCAAATCGTCTTCGATTTCTCTCGTAGCAGATACTGCTTAACGATTCATTCACAACGTGTCTTTTGTTACGGAGCACCCTACTGATGACATTTTGGTCTACATTGTAACGGTGACTTATTTCCTTTTGAGTATAGCCTTCAGAACTTAGTTTGTATATATCCAATTTTTGCGTAATGGTCAATTCTCTGCGTCGCCTCCGTTTCCCGATTTGTTCATTGTCACGTTTCACCAAATTGCTGGTTGGAAAAAGAACAGCCCGCGACACCACGGACTGAGAAACATTCAGCATACGGCCGATGTCGACTTGACAATAACCCACTGCTTTCAGGCGCTTAATTTCCTCAGTTCGCCGCTTAGAACGTTCCCTGTTTAGATGCAGATGATGATAATAGTCGGCATGAGACATTTCTACAAAACTATCCGGGTCCATTATAACATATTTCTTTCAGCATCGCTGTTTGGATGTATTCAGAGCGAGCAACTATGATTTAAAATGGCGGATGTAATTTTTCCGCGAAGCAGGTTACGTTTGCGCGACATATGAAATTAGCCGGGAACATTTTTTCCGCGATGTTGACTGTGGTAACAAAGTTCTGTAGTGAGTGAGTGAGTGAGTTATTGTTTAACGCCGCTTCGGCAGTATTGCAGCCATTAGCGGCGAGAAAGTTCTGTAAATGTTTAAAATGAATTCATGAGTTTAATCTTTGTACTAAATTGAAAGGCAGAAGTACAGAAATTACATGATTTTTTGTGAAAGTTAACAATATGAATGCATGAATTTATTGACGTGTTTTATCTACTGAAATATTTGTTTGGATAGAAATACGTCATCCCATTCCCAACAGTTGGTTATGTTAAGTCTGTCGTGGAAATTTTTAAAATATCAATCGGAAAAAAATGAACAAAAATTATAAAGGAGAGAGAAAATGGATTTTCTTCATGAATTAAGATTCCAGATAAGGGAATAACATACAGTAATACAAATTATATGGTGATTTCAAGCTTTCAATATTAGTTTTTCAACTTATTTCACGCCTGTTTGTATTTTTCTGGGAGAAAACCCACAGTCCAATTGTTTCTATGCGTTGTGGTGAAACGAGTTCCAGCTGAGTTCGGTTATTGCCTCTTGTACGGGGTATTGTTTATAATGCTTTCTAAGGCTTTTAGGTGAGATGATTTGGGGCTTAACGCCGCTTTCATTTGTTAACTTTAATGGCAGCTGCTAGTATTACTGCAGGTAGCAAGGCCGTAAATCCATGTGGCTATGTATTGCGGTGAAACCTGCAAGCAAGGGCTGTAACTAGGGAAGCACGGGCCTAACCCAGCAAGCAATTCGACGTTGAAACACCGTCGTTCATCGACGTTGAAATGACGTACTATGGTTGCATATGAAATTTGCGGCGATGTCGATAATCGACTTTGAATCGACGTCAGAACAACGTTGATGCTACGACGTTGCATCAACGTATATTCGACGTTGCAGCAACATTGGCTCGACGTTGCATATACGTTTATACGACGTTTTATTAATTAACTATCAATGTTATGGCACGTATAGGGGGCGGGATAGCGCAGTGGTTAGCGCGTTCGGCTTCGGATCAAGAGGTCCGGGGTTCGAATCCCGCCAGGGGCACGGCAACTTTGTCTGCAGTAGAGAACTGTTCTACACGCAGTAAGGTTTGGGTGCAATGCTACACTGAATTTCAGTGTAGTACCACCCATGGTTCGCTAGTTCCAGCCGTTGCTCGCAGGTTTCACCACAATGCATAACCACGTGGCGTCGCGATATAAGTGAAATACTCTTGAAAGCGGCGTTAAACTCCAACTCACCTCACCTATGGCACGTATACGACATTTACGGCCTAGACCATGTGATTCGACAACTGGGTCAATACGGGGAAACTGGGCCAATACGAAACAAACTGGGCCAATATGAGTCTGAGCATGCGCAGTTGCACATTTGGTGGAAGCCCGAAGCTGTCGCTTCACAACTTTGACCCGTGCTATTTGTTCACCGATCTTGTTTAAAATTATTATTTCAATATAAACGAGTTGTCTATTGTTGTGCAAATAGAATGAAGAGACGCTAATTAATAAAATTGTCATTAATTAAGTATTTCCGTATTGGCCGAGTTACAGGTCCTCGGTCCGTTGTATTGGCCCTCGACTTCGTCTCGGGCCAATACAACGGACCGAGGACCTGTAACTCGGCCAATACGGAAATACTTAATTACTAACGTTATAGTATCAACGTTGATGCAACGTCGTATCAACAACGTTGTAAAGATGTCGATTCAACGACAATACATCGACGTCAACGCAAAGTTCATATCAACCATAATACAACGTCATTTCAGAGCAGCAACAATCTCTAAATAAATAATCTCAATTCTAAAAGTAAGTATCTCTAAAAAATACATATTATATATTCATGGTTAGCTGTAGCAACAAGGGAATAGTCAATACAACCAAAACTGAACAAGAAACAACCGACAGCCAGATACAGATTACATAATTGTTTATTCTGCCTTAAAATAACAAGAATACGCGTTTCTTTGTGTCTTCAACGGCGCGTTCTACGTTTCGTAACAGCACCATTCATCAGCTTTCTGGAAAAAGACAACTTACACAAATGAAAAAGGGAGAACAAAATCAACTTATGATTTATGTCGATGCTTCATCAAATCTTGAAATGTATCTATTTTTTCTCATGTTACTCATCATTATCACTGTACTAAAACTATCTATTCTATGTGTTAAATATTTATGCATCTTTTATTGTGAGTTTTAATCGTTTTATGTCGGAAAATACATGATGCATGATGAATAAGTGTATACCTGAGAAATGATAGGCTTCTGGATGGAGCCTGATAGATAACCCAGCTAATCTATAGATGCGATGTCTCCCGTCTCCAACTCTCTCCTCCCCATCTTATCCCTTCTCAAGCAGTTGACTGAAAACAGAAATGTGAGCATTCATAAATAATCACTACAAACAAAAATAGAGCCATGGGCTCTGTAGCTCATCAGAGTTTATTTTGTTTGATGATGAAGACAGAAATATGTTGTCTCAATATAATGCACAATCCCTAACCCTGACAAATCTTAGTCTTAATTGAGAGAGAGCACTCAGCAAGGTCAACACACAGGAGATTATGCAATATTCTGACCCCTTGGCTCCGGTTACAAGCCAGCTGTGTTTTTTGTGTTTTACCGCCAAATTATGTAATAGACTCTTGCTTGCACTAAACACTGGCAGCACTGATCTAACTGTATAAGGCTTAAAGAGAACAGGCAATGTGATGAATCTCATGGTACATAGTACAATTTTGAATCACCTTGGCTAAACAATCTCGGTTCTAAGCCTTGTCATCCAAACATCTAAACATTCTGAACAAAATATTCCTTCTAGTTTGTTCTGGATGAAAACAGGATTTTAGGTAATGGGCTACGGGGCTCTTATTTGGGGCCACTGGGTCACCAAATCTACAATTTAGAATCTCCATTGGCTAAAGACTTTTTACACAACATGACAACCTTCTAGGTCTTTTCGTTCTGGAGAGGGGCGGGATAGCGCAGTGGTTAGCGCGTTCGGCTTCGGATCAAGAGGTCCGGGGTTCGAATCCCGCCAGGGGCACGGCAACTTTGTCTGCAGTAGAGAACTGTTCTACACGCAGTCAGGTTTGGGTGCAATGCAACACTGAATTTCAGTGCAGTACCACCCATGGTTCGCTAGTTCCAGCCGCTGCTCGCAGGTTTCACCGCAGTGCATAGCCACATGGCATTGCGGGCTTTCTCCCTGCCATAATACTAGCAGCCGCGATATAAGTGAAATACTCTTGAAAGCAGCGTTAAACCCCAACTCACTCACTCGTTCTGGAGAAGAAGATGAAAATAATCTTATCTTATCATTTCATCACCAGTCATATGCAGTTCATATTTATCTTATGTAAAATAAAAGAATTCTTAACTCCTCTTCAATTTATATAATTAGTCCTTTATGCCTTGTCACAGTTTTCAGTTAATAGGCTATTCAATAGTTCTCATTTCACATTGATTACATCAATTTGACAAACATGTCCACAATGTAGATTGTTATCTAAAGTCAACATATTTTTCAAATAAAGTGGTTGAAGTGTCATAAAATATCAGTTCAAAATTCATTTTCAAAGGGTTTTTTAGGCTGTGGCCCATATTTGGGGTAACAGGGTCACCAAATTTACAAGTTTGAATCCCCATTGGCTAAAAAGTTTGCATACAACATTACAGCCTTCTAGGTCTTTTTGTTCCGGAGAAACAGATGAAAACAAGATTTTAGGTAATGGCCTGTGAGGCCCTTATTTGGGGCCACAGGGTCATCAAATCTACAATTTAGAATCTTCATTGGCTAAAGACTCATTACACAACATGACAACCTTCTAGGTCTTTTCGTTCTGGAGAAGAAGATGAAAATAATCTTATCTTATCATTTCATCACCAGTCATATGCAGTTCACATATCTCATGTAAAATAAAAGAATTCTTAACTCCTCTTCAATTTAGTCCTTTATGCCTTGTCACAATTTTCAGTTCATAGGCTATTCAATAGTTCTCATTTCACATTGATTACATCAATTTGACAAACATGTCCACAATGTAGATTGTTATCTAAAGTCGACATACATTTCAAATAAAGTGGTTGAAGTGTCATAAAATATCAGTTCAAAATTCATTTTCAAAGGGTTTTTTTAGGCTGTGGCCCATATTTGGGGTCTCAGGGTCACCAAATTTACAAGTTAGAATCCCAATTGGCTAAAGAGTTTGCATACAATATTACAGCCTTCTAGGTCTTTTTGTTCCGGAGAAAAAGATGAAAACAGGATTTTAGGTAATGGCCTGTGAGGCCCTTATTTGGGGCCACAGGGTCATCAAATCTACAATTTAGAATCCCCATTGGCCAAGGAGTCTGTACATATAATTTCAGCTCTCTGGAGTCATTGGTTCTGGAGTAGAAGATGAAAATAGCTTTATAGCTTATGACCCCTGTGGCCCTTATTTGGGGTCACATGGTCACCAAATCTACAATTTAGAATCCCCATTGGCCAAGGAGTCTGTACATAAAATTTCAGCTCTCTGGAGTCATTGGTTCTGGAGAAGAAGATGAAAATAGCTTTTAAGGTTATGACCCCTGGGGCCCTTATTTGGGGTCACAGGGTCACCAAATCTACAATTTAGAATCCCCATTGGCCAAGGAGTCTGTACATAAAATTTCAGCTCTCTAGAGTTATTGGTTCTGGAGAAGAAGTCGAAAAAGTGAAAAGTTTACGGACGGACGGACGGATGGACGGACGGATGGACGGACGCCATCCCATGCCATAAGCCCATCGGGCCTTTCAGGCCTGATGAGCTAAAAATCATACTTCTTTAACACAATTATTCATAGAAATTAATTTACAAAGGTACATTAATCTTATGTTCAAAGGTTTCACCGCAATGCATAGCCACATGGCGTTGCGGGCTTTCTCCCTGTCATAATACTAGCAACCGCGATATAAGTGAAATATTCTTGAAAGCGGCATTAAACCCAAACTCACCTCACCTCACCTCTTATGTTCTACACATCTACATATTTCAAGGAATAAGTTGTGTAAACAGGAAAACAATTCATTTGTCCAAAAAATAACTGAATTTCCACCGATACCAGCTCCTATAAATAATGATATATGAATCACTTACAGTATATATTAGCATAATACATGTCAATTAGATACATATCATGAAATAGGTTCTGGCTGAGTCAATATAAAACTTTTCAGCTTGATTAGAAATCATCTCATGTCATCATATCGATACTGTCTTTTTTTTAAAATCCAATCGATCACCATGTTGATTTTTTCAGAACTTTGTATACTTATTAGTTTTTAATCAAATTACTGTGATTTCTTTGATAAACGATGGAATTTTAAACATAACATAGCCAAGATGACTCTCACAATTTTGATAAATATGTAGGCCTATATGATCAGACAACATCGTATCTATGACAATTATTTAAATCTATGGTGCACTAAATTAACATGTCTAGATCTACAGAATGATGCAAAAAGTATCTGGACGGTGACGTTATTTCCATAGACTTACATGTTAATTTAGTCTGGGATAAATAATGTTCATAGATAGTATAGGAATAGTCTCCGATCCTATTCACATTTGTCAAGTTTGTGAGGCACCATCTTGGGTAAAACCTCATAATTTTTGTTTAATTTTCTGTTTTCTATCTTGGAAATGACAGTTTGTATACATATAATGTATAACATATATAGATAGTAGTGAAAAATTTAACATGGCGATCTATGGAAAACGTTTTTATTCAATGTACACATGTAGGTAAATCGGATGAAATTAGTTAAATTGTCGTTGGAAAATGTCATTTATATTATGTTCTGCAAGCATAGATGATTTCAAATAAAGCTGTAAATTTGGACATTGATCCAACGAGAACTTATTTTATGAAAATTGTTTATCCTAGACTAAATTAACATTCATGTGTATGGAAATAACGTCACCGTCCGAATACTTTTTGCATCACTCTGTATATTGAAATAACGTTTATAAATATAAGTGGCACAGTAATGTTCATAATGCAAATTTAAAGAACTTTTCAATTTTAGCACGCTTTTTAAACGTGTTGATTTGACGCAAATAGCAATCAACATAAACAAGTTAGCAAAGTCTGCAAACAGCTGATCGAAGACAATACGAACTCCGCGCATCACTGTGAAAAGACACGTCACGGAGCACCCTACGCAACACTGTAAAGAGTTTCCAAAGCCGGGCAGGCGACATCAAGGGCGCGTTGCGTAAGGTCATCGCTTGGGGGCGCTTTGTTTTGCATCGGTTCGGTTGGCGTCGCTTATTATCGATTTTGAACAGTGCAGTCGCGGTAGGAATCATGTCGTTGACATAGTTATCAATATTTACGACTTACTTATCGAAACACAGCCTTATTTATTGATAGTGCGGTGAATATTTCGTAATTGTAACAGTAATGTAGGCTATGTATAGAGTGATGGAAAAGGTATTCGGACGGAGACGTTATTTCCATAGACTTACCTGATAATAATTTTATAAGTCTAGTATAAATGTTCATAGATGTTCTGGATTGGATAAATGTCGAATGTTCCAGCTTGATTGGAAGTTGAAGTACATAATTTAGATTACAATGTTCTGACGACAATTTAACAAATGAGAGAGAGAGAGAGAGAGAGAGAGAGAGAGAGAGAGAGAGAGAGAGAGAGAGAGAGTCTGTCCTCCCTAACGAGATGTCTGTCTCTCACTGTACACTGTAGCAAGGTCAACACACAGGCCATTATGCAATATGCTGACCCTTGGCTCTGGTTAAAGTCGGATATTCAACAAGTTGGACCAAGGCTGTCACCCTCTATTACACCTGATTATGTAATAGCTCTCTGCCTGACACTAAACACTTGCAGCATTGATCTAACTAATATCGCAGCTGCTAGTATTACGGCAGGGAGAAAGCCCGCAACGCCATGTGGCTATGCATTGCGGTGAAACCTGCGACCATCGGCTGGAACTAGCGAACCATGGGTGGTACTACTCTGAAATACAGTGTAGCATTGCACCCAAACTTTACTGCGTGTAGAACAGTTCTCTACTGCAGACAAAGTCGCCGTGCCCCTGGCGGGATTCGAACCACAGACCTCGTGATCCGAAGCCGAACGCGCTAACCACTATCCGGCCCCCGAAATAAGTGAAATACTCTTGAAAGCGGCGTTAAACCACAACTCACCTCACCTCACCTCTCACTAACATCACTCACTTAGTGCTCTTTCTCTCACCCTTCTTTATAGGCCAGTCATTTTGGCTCAAATATAGCCAAACCTAGAACAAATTGCAATAATCGACCGCCGTCGAGAAATGAAAATTGTGTGGTTAGTATTTATTATTTCATGTATGTAAATCGACAGCGTCAAATGATTTATTAAGCTTCGAATATGATTGGTGGTGATAATCATAGCAATCTCTTAATGTGGACACTTGTTTTTCTCTTTTACCAAAAAAGGACTTATGAGGTCATTTCTAAGTGTCTATTTCTGTAAAACATGTAGTATCATAGGTTAACTCTGATCCGAAAGGTGATGGTTTAATCTCATTCATATTCATATAATTTTCAATTATGCTTTTCCAAATAAGGAGTCATGAAATAGTAAACCCCTTCGTTTCCAAATAAGGGGTTATGTAAAACAGCTATTCCCCACTGACATCAAACTTGTGGACGAAATATGACAAGTTCGAATATGTGTAACATCAAAATCTGTATTTCATTTCTAAATTCTTAAAACATGATATCACGAAGGTATAATTCATGCATGTTCGTTTAAAAAATTATAATCCACCGAGTCACAAGGTCGACTTATTGAAAAAATAGAGCCATGGGCTATGTAGCTCATCAGGATTTATATTGTCTAATGATGAAGACTGAAATAGATTTTTAGGTCATGGCTTGAGGCCCTTATTTGAGGCACCACAGGGTCTCCAAATCAAAAATTTAGAATCCCCATTGGTTAAAGAGTCTGCACACAATAGTGAGTGAGTGAGTTATTGTTTAACGCCGCTTCGGCAGTATTGCAGCCATTAGCGGAGAGATATTTAATTTATTAGCCTAATTTAAAAAAGAAAATTGCAATTGAAAAACAGAACACGGCACGAAGGCCGTAAAAACTTCAGCGTATTATCACAAGTTGAATAAAAGCTGATAGTGAAAAGTTAAAATTTACAATTTGTCAATAAGGTGTATAGCCTTCAAAAAATCTAAAACACGATGCTCACCGAAATGAGTAAAAACTTGATTGATTGAAATAGAAGGATAAAAAGTTTCCCTGATATGTGCAGTGTCCCAACACTCACATAGTGAGTGAGTGAGTGAGTTATTGTTTAACGCCGCTTCGGCAGTATTGCAGCCATTAGCGGCGAGATATTTAATGTATTAGCCTAATTTAAAAAAGAAAATTGCTATTGAAAAACAGAACACGGCACGAAGGCCGTAAAAACATCAGCGTATTATCACAAGTTGAATAAAAGCTGATAATGAAAAGTTAAAATTTACAATTTGTCAATAAGGTGTATAGCCTTCAAGAAATCTAAAACACGATGCTCACCGAAATGAGTAAAAACTTGATTGATTGAAATAGAAGGATAAAAAGTTTCCCTGATATGTGCAGTGTCCCAACACTCACAGAGAATGTGTTTGATTGTGAGAGGGCACTGACAGGGTATACATACCGGGGGATCTTCCCCCTTTAAAAGATATGAGTGTGTAAGATGAGAGTGTCCAATACGACATCGTCGTAGGACACAAGCTTCCTGCCGGGTAAAAGAGGATAGAGATTTGTAACCTAAATGAGGTTGAATAGTGTGAAGTTTGTTATGATGTTGTTGGTCCCATTGGGAATTCCAACGTTGTTTAATGTAAGATTTAATAGCAGGTTTAGAATCCGTATATGGAACTTTGGTAGGAGAAATATGTTTGAGGTTTAATGCTGATTTAGCAGCTGAGTCAGCTTTGTTGTTACCTCTTATACCCATATGGCTAGGAAGCCAGCAGAAGACGATGTCACATTGGAGACAAGAATTATGAAGTAATAAAATATCCCTGATAATTGGATGATCACTCTTACAGTTTTTAATTGCTTGTAGGCAAGAAAGTGAATCGGAAAAAATAATGTAATTATTAGGGGTTGAGTTTTTAATGTGATGGACGGCCTTAAGAATGGCCTTAGCTTCTGCAGTAAAGATGCTGCTGCCATCATGCAGCCTTGAAGCATATGTTGTTGAAGGAGTCACAGTTGCTGCTGCAACTGTGGGTCCATCTTTAGAACCGTCAGTGTAAATTGGTTTATAATCTGCGAAAAAATTACGAAGTTCAAAAAATGCCTGTCGAAATATTAATTGGTCTGTATTTGATTTTTTATGAGTAGATAGAGAGAGGTTTACACGGGGCCTCACCAGCTGCCATGGCGGAGTGGCAAGCAGACCGTGCTCTGCTATTGTTGTTAGGTCAATATCACAATCTTCAACATGTTGTTGAAGTCTGATACCGAGTGGTGGAATTGCTTTAGGTTTTGAGTTATACAACTGCTGGTATTCAGGATTGAATACGCAGTTGTATGCAGGATTTGAAGGGTTTGATTTTAATTTGGTTATATATTGAAGTGCTAGCTTGATGCGCCGATCTTCAAGAGATGGCTCATCAGCTTCAACGTAAAGGCTTTCAACTGGTGAAGTTCTGAAGGCCCCAAGACAAAGCCTGAGACCCTGATGGTGGATTGTATCTAGCATTTTGAAATATGAGGGGCGGGCAGATCCATATATTATGGATCCATAATCCAGTTTGGAGCGGATGAGTGATCGATAGAGATGAAGAAGAGTTTCTTCATCTCCACCCCATTTATTGTTTGAAACGACCTTTAAAAGGTCTAATGCCTTTAAGCATTTAGCTTTAAGGCTTTTAATGTGTGGGATAAATGATAATTTACTATCAAATGTGAGACCAAGAAACTTGGCCTCAGGAACGACTTTGATTGGAGTTTTATCTAGAAATAGTTCTGGATCTTGGTGCATTTTGCGCATATTGCAAAAATGCACACAAGATGTTTTAGCTTTGGAAAATTTGAAGCCGTTTTCCAACGACCATTGATGGATTTTATTTAGACAGAGTTGCAATTGGCGCTCGATTGATGGCATATTTTTACCTCTGCAGGAAACTCCAAAATCGTCCACAAAAAGTGAACCATCTGTATGATCATTTAAAACTTTAGCCAAGCTGTTGATTTTAATGCTAAATAATGTGACAGATAAAATGCTACCTTGTGGGACACCCATTTCTTGATCAAAGAAATCAGAAAGGGTGGAGCCCACGCGCACTTTAAATTGGCGATCATGTAAAAAATTGGAAATAAAATGAGGCATACGACCTCGCAAGCCAAATTCAAATAAATCTTTTAGGATGCCATGCTTCCATGTAGTGTCGTAAGCTTTTTCTAAGTCGAAAAAGATAGACACAGCATGTTGTTTGTTAATAAATGCATCACGAATAAATGATTCTAAGCGAACAAGATGATCAGTGGTACTGCGTTGTTTGCGGAAACCACATTGAATATCAGTTAGTAATTTATTAGTTTCCAAGTACCAAACTAGACGATCATTGATCATCCGTTCCATAGTTTTACATACGCAACTTGTTAAGGCTATAGGACGGTAGTTGGAAGGGTCTGTATGATCCTTCCCAGGTTTTGGGATTGGCACAATAGTAGCATTGTGCCAACAAGATGGAAATTCACCTGATTCCCATATATGATTAAATACCTGAAGTAGAACTTCAAGGCAAGGTTCCGGTAAATGTTTTAAAAGCTGATAATGGATTTCATCAGGGCCAGTTGCTGTATCATGAGCTTTAGAAAGTGCAGTTTTCAGCTCTGACAAGGAGAAGTGTTCATTATAATCTTCTCCATTGTCAGATTTGAAATTAAGTGGTCGTTTTTCCTGTACCTTTTGGTACTTTTGGAAAGCAGGGACATAATTTGCAGATGAAGAATTTCTAGAGATTGTTTCAGCCAACTTATTGGCAATGTCAGAGTTTGATGTAAGAAGGTCATCATTGACCTTAAGATGTTTTATTGTAGATTTGGAACCTTTACCTTTAATTCTACTAATCATATTCCAGACTTTGCTGATAGGTGTTCTGGAATTGATCTTAGAGACATAGCCTCTCCAAGATTCGCGTTTTTGTTGGTTGACTGTGCGTCGAGCTTTAGCTCGTGCCTTGCGACAGTTATCTAAGTTAATTCTTGTAGGTCGTTTACTGAGCTTGCGTTCAGCTTTTTTACGTGCCTTAATGGCAGTATCGCAGGTTTCATTAAACCATGGCTTGTGAATGCGTGGATTTGCCGAGGTTTTAGGAATAGTTTCAGTTGCTATATCAATGAGACCTTTAGAAAAGGCCTCAACAGGATCAGTTGCATTGATTATTTCATCATATATAATATGTTCACGGCAGAGGGTAGAAAATGTACCCCAATCAGCCTTGGAAAATTTCCAACGAGGATTGTGCTCCTCGGGAATAGGTGATGAGGGTTCTAATACAATGGGGAAGTGGTCGCTCCCACATGTATCCTCATGGACTGACCATGAAAAGTCATGTAAAAGGGATGCATCAGTTACTGATAAATCTATAGCTGTATATGATCCTGTAGCAGGATGTAGATATGTGTTTGAACCATCATTGAATAGACATAAATCATTTTGGGTGAGGAAACTTTCGATAATTTTACCCCTAGAGTCTAGGGTATTACTACCCCAGAGGGGATTGTGACCGTTGAAGTCACCCATGATAATAAAAGGTTTAGGTAATTGGGTAACAAGTTGATCAAGATCTTTTATAGTAAGATCTTGAGATGGTGGAATATATAAAGAACAGAGAGTTAAAGTTTTGAATAATGATAAGCTGACAGCTACAGCTTGTAATTGTGTTTTTAATGGAATTAATCTGTGGATAATTCCATCACGTACTAAAATTGATGCACCCCCCTTAGCCCTATCAGCAGAAGGGGAGAAATAATTATAAAAAGTGAATGGTCTCATTGCAACTGTATCAGATTCTTTAAGATGAGTTTCTTGAAGGCAAATAGCTTGGGGATTGTATTGTTGGGCCAACAAGCCCAATTCATTAAAATTGACCTTAAAGCCTCGACAATTCCACTGGAGAATCGCCATGGATGCTAGGATGAAATAAAATATTTAAAGCCTCATGATGGAGGTTTTACAGGAGAAAGACGACGGTCCTTGGACCGAGCCCTGTGCCCCTTTTTGGGGGAGTTGTTAAGAGATGCTGTGTCTGATGCGTCCATAAGGACGTCATCAGACTCATGGTCAAGAGATCCATATTTGTTGTAGATCTCTACCGCACTCCTCTGGCCTTTGGGAGTGCGGTTTGCTGATTTGGATTTGGGATTTTTAGAATTTTGTTTTGAGGATGATGGTTTTGAATTTTTGCTTGCAGTTGGAGGTATTTTAGATCCTGTCGGTTTGACAGGCTCTGTAAGGGACAGAAGAGGGAATGTCATGGTACCTATTGTGGAAGAAGTTGAATCGCGGAGTTTGTATTGAGTTGGGGGATCACTCACCCACTGAATGTCTGTCTGAGTTGATACAGAGCGTTTTGTGGCAGTTGCTGATGATACTATGGTTGAGTATGAGGGTTTAGGACCCTCAAGAACCAGGCGTTTGGCTTCGGGAAAAGAGATATTTTGAGTGAATTTAACTTTGAGTATCTTAGATTCCTGTTGCCACCGTGGGCACTCCTTGGAGGAAGCCAAGTGTTCACCAGCACAGTTGGCGCATTTCGGCAACTCCTTGCACTTCTCTGGATGGCTTTCATCGTCGAGTTTGCCACACTGTGGACAAACACGCTCATCCGCTTTGCAAGAGTTGCTTCCATGGCCAAACTTCTGGCACCGGTAGCAACGGAGGGGGTTAGGGATATATAATTCCGTGGGGAGTTTGTAGTACCCTGCAAACACTGTTTTTGGAGCTTGTGGGGTTGAAAATGTTAACAGATAGGTTCGCGTCTTGATGATGTTATCCTCCTTCTTGATAGTGAACCGCTTGACAGCAGTCACTCCCTGGCTCTTCAGGTTATCAAGGAGCTCCTGTTCAGAGGAATCATCAAGACAGCGATCCTTATCCCGGATGATGGCTTTGCTGCTGTTTAGTGATGTATGAGGGGAGACTTTAACAGGTTTGTCAACGATTTTCTGCAAGGTGAGAAGTGATGTTGCCTGTTGTTTTGTTTTTACTTCCACAAGAAGGTACCCATTCCTAATTTTCTTTACATCCTTTACATCACCGGCTAGACCTTGAATGGTCTTGGCGGTGGCGAAAGGATTCAGACGGAGAGGTTTATCATCAGTGGATGATATGACCAGAAATCGAGGAAAGGTGCTTGAGTTTGAATTAGAAGTTGAAGTAGAAGATGAAGGTTTTAAGTTGGATGATTTTGATATTTTGGTTGATTTTGATGATGTTGCCTCTTCCTCAGAAGAGGGACAATCATCCGTTGATAAATTTCGCTTGTTTTTTGCTGAACGAGTCATGTTCGGTTGGTAAATATTCATCAACCTGGATCCCCACCCACCACGGAGCACCAACAAGGGCAATGCTGTATGTCAGCGGGTGTCCTGCTGACAGCACCGGGGATACCAGGATGATATACTCCACTAAAACGTTGCCAATGTTTCACTGGATTGGCCCATGGGCCACCGCTATCTTGGAAGCCGAGTAAAGTTGATGAATGTGTGCAAGAGAGCACTAAGAAAGAGCGCAGAGAGTAGGGATAGTACATCAGGAAGGAAACCATTGTGGAAAGGTGGTGAAGGTATGCAAGAGAGCACCAAGAAAGTAAAGAAAATAATTGTAAAGAGAGGTAACAGCGTAAGGAGAAGGATAGCAAAGATGTGCGCAACCAAGTGCTTGGCATGACCAGCCGATTGACCAGACCGGACCAATCTGGCCACCTGTCTAGATGAAGTCGGGGCCGAAGCAGTGTATTGGTCAGTGGTAGCATTCTGCTACACACAAGCCTCAACCACCAGGCATCCTTCCTCCACCCGTACAGGTCGCAGTCCACGGCAAACAGACTGCCCCCTTTGAGTCGCCTCTTACGACAAGCAGGAGGAACTGAGGGCCTATTCTAACCCGGGCACCCCACGGGGTCACTCACATAGAATGTGTTTGATTGTGAGAGGACACTGACAGGGTATACATACCGGAGGATCTTCCCCCTTTAAAAGATATGAGTGAGTAAGATGAGAGTGTCCAATACGACATCGTTGTTTAATGTAAGATCTAATAGCAGGTTTGGAATCCGTATATGGAACTTTGGTACTAATTGGTCTGTATTTGAGTTTTATGAGTAGATAAAGAGAGGTTGACACGGGGCCTGACCACCTGCCATGGCGGAGTGGCAAGCAAACCGTGCTCTGCTATTGTTGAGAGGTCGATATCAGAATCTTCAACATGTTGTTGAAGTCTGATACCGAGTGGTGGAATTGCTTTGGGTTTTGAGTTATACAACTACTGGTATTCAGGATTGAATACGCAGTTGTATGCAGGATTTGAAAGGTTTGATTTTAATTTGGTTATATATTGAAGTGCTAGCTTGATGCGCCGATCTTCAAGAGATGGTTCATCAGCTTCAACGTAAAGGCTTTCAACAGGTGAAGTTCTGAAGGCCCCAAGACAAAGTCTGAGACCCTGGTGGTGGATTGTATTTAGCATTTTGATATATGAGGGGCGGGCAGATCCATATATTATGGATCCATAATCCAGTTTGGAGCGGATGAGTGATCGATAGAGATGAAGAAGAGTTTCTTCATCTCCAACCCATTTATTATTTGAAACGACCTTTAAAAATTCTAATGCCTTTAAGCATTTAGCTTTTAGGTTTTTAATATGAGGGATAAATGATAATTTGCTGTCAAAAGTAAGACCAAGAAACTTGGCCTCAGGAACGACTTTGATTGGAATTTTATCCAGAAAAAGTTCTGGATCTTTGTGCATTTTGCGCATATTGCAAAAATGCACACAAGATGTTTTAGCTTTGGAAAATTTGAAGCCGTTTTCCAACGACCATTTGTGTATTTTATTGAGGCAGAGCTGTAATTGGCGTTCAATTGATGGCATATTTTTGCCTCTGCAGGAAACTCCAAAATCGTCCACAAAAAGTGAACCATCTGTATGGTCATTTAAGACTTTAGCCAAACTGTTGATTTTAATGCTAAATAATGTGACAGATAAAATGCTACCTTGTGGGACACCCATTTCTTGATCAAAGAAATCAGAAAGTGTAGAACCGACGAGCACTTTAAATTGGCGGTCATGTAAAAAATTAGATATAAAATGAGGCATACGACCTCGCAAGCCAAATTCAAATAAATCTTTTAGGATGCCATGCTTCCATGTAGTGTCGTAAGCTTTTTCTAAATCGAAAAAGATAGACACAGCATGTTGTTTATTTATAAATGCATCACGAATAAATGATTCTAAACGAACAAGATGATCAGTGGTACTGCGTTGTTTGCGGAAACCACATTGAATATCAGTAAGTAATTTATTAGTTTCCAAGTACCAAACTAGACGATCATTGATCATCCGTTCCATAGTTTCACTGGATTGGCCCATTGACGCGGAGATTTACTCCATTCAAACATATTTGATGCGTGAGCGAGGCAATCAAACTTTAACAAGTAAAAGATACTAATCCCTACGCATTGGTGCGAGAGATTACAAATTAGGTGATTGATAAAATCCCACCAGCAATGGGTGATACTACATTTAGGAAAATTGAAACTTGGAGTGAGTGAGTGAGTGAGTTATTGTTTAACGCCGCTTCGGCAGTATTGCAGCCATTAGCGGCGAGATATTTGATTTATTTACCTAATTTAAAAAAGAAAATTGCAAAAGAAAAATGGAACACGGCACGCACGAAGGCCGCAAAAACATAGGCATATTATCACAAGACAAATAAAAGCTGATGATCAAAAGTTAGAAATTACAATTTGTCAATAAGGTATATAGCCTTTAAAAAATCTAAAACACGATGCTCACCGAGTGAGAGAGTGAGTGAGTTATTATTTAACGCCGCTTCGGCAGTATTGCAGCCATTAGCGGCGAGATATTTAATTTATTTACCTAATTTAAAAAAGAAATTTGCAATTGAAAAAAAGAACACGGCACTAAGGCCGCAAAAACATCAGCATATTATCACAATTTGAATAAAAGCTGATAATGAAAAGTTAAAATTTACAATTTGTCAATAAGGTGTATAGCCTTTAAAAAATCTAAAACACGATGCTCACCGAGTGAGTGAGTGAGTGAATTATTGTTTAACGCCGCTTCGGCAGTATTGCAGCCATTAGCGGCGAGATATTTGATTTATTTACCTAATTTAAAAAAGAAAATTGCAAAAGAAAAATGGAACACGGCACGCACGAAGGCCGCAAAAACATAGGCATATTATCACAAGACAAATAAAAGCTGATGATCAAAAGTTAGAAATTACAATTTGTCAATAAGGTATATAGCCTTTAAAAAATCTAAAACACGATGCTCACCGAGTGAGAGAGTGAGTGAGTTATTATTTAACGCCGCTTCGGCAGTATTGCAGCCATTAGCGGCGAGATATTTAATTTATTTACCTAATTTAAAAAAGAAATTTGCAATTGAAAAAAAGAACACGGCACTAAGGCCGCAAAAACATCAGCATATTATCACAATTTGAATAAAAGCTGATAATGAAAAGTTAAAATTTACAATTTGTCAATAAGGTGTATAGCCTTTAAAAAATCTAAAACACGATGCTCACCGAGTGAGTGAGTGAGTGAATTATTGTTTAACGCCGCTTCGGCAGTATTGCAGCCATTAGCGGCGAGATATTTAATTTATATGCCTAATTTAAAAAGACAATTGCAATTGAAAAACAGAACACGGCACGAAGGCCGCAAAAACATCAGCATATTATCACATGTTGAATAAAAGCTGATAATGAAAAGTTAAAATTTACAATTTGTCAATAAGGTGTATAGCCTTTAGAAAATCTAAAACACGATGCTCACCGAAATGAGTAAAAACTTGATTGATTGAAATAGAAGGATAAAAAGTTTCCCTGATATGTGCAGTGTCCCAACACTCACATAGAATGTGTTTGATTGTGAAAGGACGCTGACAGGGTATACATACCGGGGAACTTCCCCCTTTAAAAGATATGAATGTGTAAGATGAGAGTGTCCAATACGACATCGTCGTAGGACACAAGCTTCCTGTCGGGTAAAAGAGGATAGAGATTTGTAACCTAAATGAGGTTGAGTAGTGTGAAGGTTGTTATGATGTTGTTGGTCCCATTGGGACTTCCAACGTTGTTTAATGTAAGATCTAATAGCAGGTTTAGAATCCGTATATGGAACTTTAGTAGGAGAAATATGTTTGAGGTTTAATGCGGATTTAGCAGCTGAGTCAGCTTTGTTATTGCCTCTTATACCAATATGGCTAGGAAGCCAGCAGAAGACGATGTCGCATTGGAGACAAGAATTATGAAGTAATAAAATATCCCTGATAATTGGGTGATCACTCTTACAGTTTTTAATTGCTTGTAGGAAAGAAAGAGAATCAGAAAAAATAATTCAATTATTTGGGGTTGAGTTTTTAATGTGATGGACGGCCTTCAGGATGACCTTAGCTTCTGCAGTAAAGATGCTGCTGCCATCATGCAGCCTTGAAGCATATGTTGTTGAAGGAGTCACAGTTGCAGCAGCAACTGTGGGTCCATCCTTAGAACCGTCAGTGTAAATTGGTTTATAATCTGCGAAACAATCACGTAGTTCAAAAAATGCCTGTTGAAATATTGATTGGTATGTATTTGCTTTTTTATGAGTAGATAGAGAGAGGTTTACACGGGGCCTATAACACCATAGACATTCCAACATTTTCTCAACTTCAACCACAATCAGTCTTCTTTATTGATACGCCAATAAAACTGTTCGGAGCGTAAGCAAAAGCGAAATCAGGCTGAAGAGACTAATGTTCAAAGGTTTGAGAAATATCAACACACTTTACGAATGTTTTACATGGAATATTTAAAAGAATTTCAGAATCTGCATGGAGATGAATCTGTATACATTAGTGAAGAAACATATATGAGCATATTAATTCGGAATTTAAGGATTGGTTGAGTTGTAAAATCGGATAAATCAGTCAAGATGACAAACTCCAACAACGACCATAATCCGAAACTTCATTATATCACCTCCTCGCTCAACGTGGAGACAGTGCTGATCTTGGCTAATTAGTGCTATAAATAGAACCTACCCACCTTAAGTCGTTATGCACACTACACCTTGATATTATTTACCCGCAACATGCATTATAAACTTGATTTGTTATTCATTTCATTAAAATTTTATTGTAACAAAGTTTATAGAAATTAGTAAAGTAAATATATTATGTGTTTCATTTGTCATCAGCATATTATGAGTGTGTTAGCTGCAATATTCCTTAATTGAAACTTCCATATTAATGAATAATACGATTTGTATTAATGTATCTAGTATGTATCAGGAGAAAGAAGTGTTGAGAAAAAACGAAGTAGGGACCCTAAAATGTTGCCTCAACTGTTAGTGCTAGTCATCGCCCTTGCCCCAAGTCTCATCAAAGTGGATAGCGAATTTGAGGACAGAAACTTCATGATCTGTGAAGACTCAGTGCTGGGAACATGCTTTTCGGCAGAAAAAAGTTTTCGACAGTGTTGAAAGACTGCAAGGCATCCGCTGGAGGCATGCACCGGTGATGATAATCCAGAGAATGTTTCCGTCTCTCAAGTTCTTACATAATTTGGAGACGGAGTTGGAGTGTGCTGACATTGTGAAACCTACATACGTCACTCTCCGCATAAACAACAGAGACTGTGAGCAAAAGGTAAAACATAAATAAATAAAAAAAATAATAATAACAAAATAAAATAAATTAATTTATTTACAGAATTGTTAATGACAATGTCACTGTAAAATTATATAACCGGCAAGAGTCGGTGTGTACGCGGTAATCCATATTCGTGGTGGGTATATTATTAAACAGCAATTGAATTTCAAAGTCGAACCTTAAGAATGAATCTTTACCCGTCAGTTCTCTATGTCATGTTAAATTTTAATTTTAACAATAACTGAAATGTATAGCTTTTACTCTTATTTTATCTAGACAACTTCATTCACGGGGAAAGTCACTCCAACTTCAACTCCAAGGACAAGCAATCTGGAAAAAGTAAGTAACGCTTTAACTAATAATTGACTGATGTTTCCATTAACAATAAAATTAGTTAATTATGATTGTATAACTAAATAAAAAGTTCATGCCATGTTTTATGCAAAAATTGTCAGATTTTCAATTTTTCTCACCTAACAATGAACTTTTACTTTAGTTTGTTTGAAAGCATGAGTAATATGCCAGGATAGTTGGGTTTTAAAGCCGCTTTCAAGAGTATTTCTCTTACATCGCGGCTGCTAGTATTACTGCAGGGAGAAAGCCCGCAACGCCATGTGGCTATGCATTGCGGTGAAACCTGCTAGCATCGGCTGGAACTAGCGAACCATGGGTGGTACTACTCTGAAAAATTCAGTGTAGCATTGCACCCAAACGTTACTGTGTGTAGAACAGTTCTCTACTGCAGACAAAGCTGCCGTGCCCCTGGCAGGATTCGAACCCCGGACCTTTTGGTCCGAAACCGAACGCGCTTACCCCACCCCACCTACAGGTGGAGATGAAGTTTTGACTACTACATTGAAAGGTGAGTGGGTTTTTTAATTTATTTATTCTATTGTATTTGTATCTTTTTTATTGTAGGAAGAAGTATCTTACCTGATATATTATATTCACTTTACAGATACTTCCTCAACTACTAACCATCTTACTAACATCACCCCACTCACCCAGGAATCTTACTCTGCCACTGTTGTTCCCCCCACAAGAGATATATCTTTGTCAACAACAATGCCGATCAACATTCCTCCAAATACCACTACTGACACCTTCACAATAACTCAATCTTCTAACACTTTGGTATCCGACACTACTGTATTCCATAGGCCCCATGTTGTTACTGGTGGGGAATTCATTCCTTTTCTTAACACCTCTAAAGGTTATATTATTTCACAAACAAAAAACTATGTAAACATTTATAAGTTAATAATTGAGTTGTTTATCGTTACTTTCATTATTAATATTCTTACTTCATGTTCACTATATTATATAAGGCATTATAACAAAAACAGAAATGTTTTCAGATATAGAGTTACAAAGATTAAAATCTTAAAGGTGTGAAGCTATTGATAGTTGTCAACATTCAATAGATGATTCTTTCTCTTTTGAGTGAGTGAGTGAGTGAATTATTGTTTAACGCCGCTTCGGCAGTATTGCAGCCATTAGCGGCGATTTCTTTTTTGAAGAGAATTCAATAAGTGAGAACACAAACCTCCATGATGCTGGTGAAAGTGAATATTTAGAACCACATATTTACTCAGAGATTGATACACGTGATTAATGTGCTCTAACAATATCTTCTTTCTTTGTTTTCAGGTGGATGGTGGAAAATAGTGCTTTATGTTTTACCAGCACCCATTCTAATTATTATAACAATGCTAATCTGCTGCTGCAGAAGAGTTAGGAGAAACAGGTGACGACGTTTGAGGGGTTGGTCAAATGAGAGCCTTACTATGTTTGAGAGAAACCGAACCTTTCATTCTGTTAGGAGAAGCTCTCTCGTTCATTTTCAGATCTACAAAATCGGATAATCACACTCTTGATGGCATCTTTGACGATTTTATTTATGTGGATTAAGCAGAAGATGTTGACATTGATGAATAGATTATTTGCTAGGCTTCAAAACTATTTGAATAGTTTTAGACCTGTTACCAATCAGACCATTCCTAGGAGATCAAAGAGGTTGAGGAGACCTCCAAATAGGTTGGGGTATAATTAAGAAGCTTAGCTAATGAAGGATGAGAGCAATTTTATGCATGTAAACTACTAAAAAAAGGAGAACAGATGGCATTCAGGTAACAATTTATGATATCACACATTTTTAAAACTCCTGTAATGGGCTTTACCAATGAACACTGAATATAGGATGCATTATCTTTACTGGTAACTTTTTCTTTTCATATCTACATGGGTTTTATTAATAGCCGGGCACATGGTATTTGTACCCGCATGTGAAACTGTAATTACCCAGCTTTAAAAAGTAATTAAATCTTCATTTCACTTATACAAGGCCTGCATTACCTTCCTACAACATTTATTTACCCTCTTTTGTTAAAAATTAATGAAACCTATGTATCTACCAAGCAAACTATTTAATCAGGTTTTCGTCAATCTGTTTGCTAAGAAAGTATAATTATTCCTTTTCATTGTTTAATACTGAACACAGACTTAGGTCTTGAGCTCATCTCTTGGATATGCCCCAGACATTTCAGGGTGAAACATTTCATTATTTATTGTTTTACCTGTCCATGTGTATATGTGATAAAAACGATATATGATGATGTTTATATTACTTAAATTCTGTGTAATTTGATTAATCACTTATCCAATTGTTTGTTGGTTTTTTAAATATTCTTTTTAAATGTTATCATCCACCTCATTCCAACTTCATATACCTATCTCATGCTTGTATTTGACTTAATTTTACCTCAACACAACTGCATTCCACATATAAAATGGGTATTGTTAAACTGTGTCTTCACAACAACAGCTTACATAAGATATCAAACATGAGCTCATGGATAGTTAGTGATAATGAAAAATGAGTTTACACTACTTACAAATATTCTTGTTGCCTGAAATGATCTTATTGCTTGTCTTATTCGATTGTTGCCCATGTGAGATTATCAGACATATGTATGTTGCTTCATCATGTATATAGATGGTTTTAGATATTTCTTGTTATCAATATATTGTTTCTGCTTCATTATGTAAAGATTATAGATAGTTTTAGAGTTGTATGATTGTTGTCCACCTCATTTCAACTTAATCTTCCTCCATCTAATTTGTCTGACTTAATCTACCTCAAGACCGTTACAAAAATATTCCCCATATAATGGCTATTTTTATACGGTATTTACATATCAACAAGCTACATTGTAGGTGGTGTAATTTGATTAAAGCTCCCTAAAATACTCTTATAACATACATTACACAATTTTTGCTTGTCTTAGATTATATCAAATATAAATATGTTGCTTCATCGTGTTTATAGTTGGTTTTAGATATTTCTTGTTACCTATATATTAATCATGCTTCGTTATGTGTAGATTATAGATAGTTTTAGAGTTTTATGATTGTTAACCACCTCATTTCAACTTAATCTTCCTCCATCTCATTTTTCATTTTTGTATTTGACTTAATCTACCTCAAAACAGCTACATTCCCCATATAATGACTATTTTAATACAGTATTTACATATCAACATGCTACATTGTAGGTGGTGTAAATTGATTAAAGCTCCGTAAAATACTCTTATAACATGAATTACACAATTGTTATTTGTGTGAGAAAATATGTTGCTTCATCGTGTTTATAGTTAGTTTTAGATAGTCAATGGCATTGTTGGAGAAAAGCAGAGGTTTTGTTTTGTTATATTTCATGGTGTGTGTACTACTCTTCTTGCTTGTTAGGATTTTATAAAGTGCTATCACAATTGGTTGTGAGTTGAAATTGAAGCTATTTACATCTACCATTGTATTATTCAATGATCTTTCATGATCATCCCATTAATTTATCTGTTCTGAAATAAATACTATTAAATGAATACTGACTTCTTTATGGTGTGTCCATCAATCCGGCTCAAAGACGCCTCATGGGTTATTATTACTCAATGTGTGTGCTTTACCTCCTTAACGCCTCATAACTTTAGAGTATGATGGTGTTCCATCGCCATGTTCCCTATGGAGGAACGTGTGATATCTAATATTGTTCTTTACTGTGGCGTTTTTCTCTCCTAACCCAGTATGTTTCGACGGGTTCATCATCAGAATCAGAATCTATCCACACAATTTCCGCATCACTGCTAATGTCACATTATTTAAATAGGACATATAAGGGTTTTGCATTTTTCTTTGACGATACTATATCATCAAAGAAAGCTTGAATATTTTTCAAACTGCTCATTGTGGAATCGTGAGTGCTCCCACAATCCATCCCTGCATATGAAAAATTTGAGTCTGGGACAACTTGAGAGATACTCATGACATGTGTGATATGACTTATCCATTCAACTATGCGAACAATTCTCAGAGATGATTGATATTTGTAAAGGTCTATTTTTCGCTAGTCGCTTATCAAAAGTTTGATTGCCTTCTCTTTCCTCATTCATACTGTAATAAACTTATTAGCATTTGTCAGACTCTCTCCTGCGTAGGAATGTGTGCTAAATGAAAAACATTGTTACATGTATCAGCTCGATCACACCACATCACAAAATAGTATAATACACTTTTAAGTTGAATGGATTACCCCAATGCGATAATTTTCCTTTTTGAATACTTCGAGAGAGTATTTAAGAACACATACTGAGAGGGTTTCATCAAAATAGAAAATAGAAATTCCATCTCTCTCGAGGGGTTGATATGACTAAATTTGAAACTTAATACCAAGGCGTGGTTAGAGGCTTTTATGTGGGAATAGATCGCCAATGGGTGGACGCTTCATACAATAACTCTCCAGGACATGCCTCGTCGTGGGTATATAACGCCAGATGATTAATTTGTGGAGTATTTTATACTTGCCTCCTAAGCTATGGATAGCAAAGGAAACCCCACCCCGTCTACAAGTCAAGCGGAGTATGAAGGTAATAGAGTAACTCTACCTAGCACGGGTGATCACTATTATGTCATACAGAGGAATGACGATGATCATGACAACGAAATTATTGACATTGAAGATGAAGATGAAGATGATGGTGATGATATTGTGATTCTCTCTGAGAATGAAGATGACGAAGATGAGTGAGTGAGTGAGTTATTGTTTAACGCTGCTTCGGCAGTATTGCAGCCGTTAGCGGCGATGACGAAGATGAATACGCTAGGCGTCATCTCAAAACTTAAGAAACATTGGGATTCAAAGACACTCAGTTTGCCGAAAAAAAGCGCCAAACGTGTGAGTATTAACCAATTTGAATTAATAAGCATCTTATTCATTCATATGTGTATTAATTGTTTTTGTTTTAAAATTTATTTTTTTTCATGTTGATTGATATGTCGTTAAGAATTGTTGTGATATGCATGAACTCCCTTGCAATAATCATTCAATTATCTGTGAGTGAACAATCGAATCAGAGGAAATTAATTGATCAATCAATATATTGAGTATATATCACTAAACAGTGGTCAGTTCATATAAAATAGTTAAACTTGATTTTCAGAATAGCTAATAATCATGAGTAAGATTAAACTTTTTAAGTTTGTTTCATTTCGTTCCTGAATTTCACACAATCCACAAACCTTATCCATTTAAAAAAAACAAAAGTTTATTCTTCACGACATATGCCTCGCATTATTTTCTTGTATATATTAAATCATCTCTCATAGTGAGTGAGTTGGCGTTTAACGCCGCTTTCAAGAGTATTTCACTTATATCGCGGCTGCTAGTATTATGGCAGGGAGAGAGCCCGCAACACCATGTGGCTATGCACTACGGTGAAACCTGCGAGTGAGTGAGTGAGTGAGTTATTGTTTAACGCCGCTTCGGCAGTATTGCAGCCATTAGCGGCGAGATATTTAATTTATTTGCCTAATTTAAAAATGAAAATTGCAATTGAAAAACAGAACACGACACGAAGGCCGTAAAAACATCAGCGTATTATCACAAGTTGAATAAAAGCTGATAATGAAAAGTTAAAATTTACAATTTGTCAATAAGGTGTATAGCCTTCAAAAAATCTAAAACACGATGCTCACCGAAATGAGTAAAAACTTGATTGATTGAAATAGAAGGATAAAAAGTTTCCCTGATATGTGCAGTGTCCCAACACTCACATAGAATGTGTTTGATTGTGAGAGGGCACTGACAGGGTATACATACTGGGGGATCTTCCCCCTTTAAAAGATATGAGTGAGTAAGATGAGAGTGTCCAATACGACATCGTCGTAGGACACAAGCTTCCTGCCGGGTAAAAGAGGATAGAGATTTGTAACCTAAATGAGGTTGAATAGTGTGAAGTTTGTTATGATGTTGTTGGTCCCATTGGGACTTCCAACGTTGTTTAATGTAAGATCTTATAGCAGGTTTAGAATCCGTATATGGAACTTTAGTGGGAGAAATATGTTTGAGGTTTAATGCTGATTTAGCAGCTGAGTCAGCTTTGTTATTACCTCTTATACCCATATGGCTAGGAAGCCAGCAGAAGACGATGTCGCATTGGAGACAAGAATTATGAAGTAATAAAATATCCCTGATAATTGGATGATCACTCTTACAGTTTTTAATTGCTTGTAGGCAAGAAAGTGAATCGGAAAAAATAATGTAATTATTAGGGGTTGAGTTTTTAATGTGATGGACGGCCTTAAGGATGGCCTTAGCTTCTGCAGTAAAGATGCTGCTGCCATCATGCAGCCTTGTAGCATATGTTGTTGAAGGAGTCACAGTTGCTGCTGCAACTGTGGGTCCATCTTTAGAACCGTCAGTGTAAATTGGTTTATAATCTGCGAAAAAATTACGAAGTTCAAAAAATGCCTGTCGAAATATTAATTGGTCTGTATTTGATTTTTTATGAGTAGATAGAGAGAGGTTGACACGGGGCCTCACCAGCTGCCATGGCGGAGTGGCAAGCAGACCGTGCTCTGCTATTGTTGTTAGGTCGATATCACAATCTTCAACATTTTGTTGAAGTCTGATACCGAGTGGTGGAATTGCTTTAGGTTTTGAGTTATACAACTGCTGGTATTCAGGGTTGAATACACAGTTGTATGCAGGATTACAAGGGTTGGCTTTAAGTTTAGTTATATATTGAAGTGCTAGCTTGATGCGCCGATCTTCAAGAGATGGCTCATCAGCTTCAACGTATAGGCTTTCAACAGGTGAAGTCCTGAAGGCCCCAAGACAAAGCCTGAGACCCTGGTGATGGATTGTGTCTAGCATTTTAATATAAGAGGGGCGGGCAGATCCATATATTATGGATCCATAATCCAGTTTGGAGCGGATGAGTGATCGATAGAGATGAAGAAGAGTTTCTTCATCTCCACCCCATTTATTATTTGATACAACCTTTAAAAGGTCTAATGCCTTCAAGCATTTAGCTTTTAGGTTTTTAATATGTGGGATAAATGATAATTTACTATCAAATGTGAGACAAAGAAACTTGGCCTCAGGAACGACTTTGATTGGAATTTTATCCAGAAATAGTTCTGGATCTGGGTGCATTTTGCGCATATTGCAAAAATGCACACAAGATGTTTTAGCTTTGGAAAATTTGAAGCCGTTTTCCAACGACCATTGATGGATTTTATTGAGGCAGAGTTGCAATTGGCGCTCGATTGATGGCATATTTTTGCCTCTGCAGGAAACTCCAAAATCGTCCACAAATAGTGAACCATCTGTATGGTCATTTAAGACTTTAGCCAAGCTGTTGATTTTAATGCTAAATAATGTGACAGATAAAATGCTACCTTGTGGGACACCCATTTCTTGATCAAAGAAATCAGAAAGGGTGGAGCCCACGCGCACTTTAAATTGGCGATCTGAAACCTGCGAGCAGCGGCTTCATCTCTCATAAACCGCTAAGCAATTGGTCGCTTATTTATAATGTTTTGTATCTTATATACGTTGTATATCGTTCTAATACGAGTGAGATGTAAATAAAATGATCAATCTCTCTGTCCCACATGTTTGGCCTGAACACATAGAAGAGTAATTGTGCTTAACTTGTTTGATATTTATTGGTTTATGATATCTTTGGTTTATTGACATTGTTGATTTAGTATTTTGTAAGCATGGAACGTTTGATTTGATACCAACATGTTATCAATACACGCTTCAAATATTACCCTTAGTAACATATTTTGACCGGTTTGTGTTATAAGCATACATTCATAACGAATATGTATCATATCCCTGGAATTTCATCTTCATAAAACACATAATAGAATAATACGCCGATAGAACCATCTCTTTAAGTTTATGATCTTAATCATTCTTAATGAGTTAAAATGTGACTTTTTTTTCAGCTCATCGTCAAGCTGGTGATAATGAAAACTGTAATTGCTAGTCTGCAACAGAAATTAAAAAATCAAAGGGATGTGCGGAGGGGGGCGATCTGAAATCTAGACCTAATTATGGCATGAAGATTATGTTTAATAAATACCGTTAATTCTGGTATGTCCAGATACAACGTTTCGTTGGACCGGAGAAATTGATTCCACTGCTCAACAATGTAGATTTCGGCATACTACCGATTTATGTGAAGAATGTGGTAATTTCTTTCCATCAAAATTTTCTCACTCATGCTTTGGTGGTGAGGTGAGTTGGGGTTTAACGCCTCTTTCAAGAGTATTTCACTTATATCGCGGCTGCTAGTATTACGGCAGGGAGAAAGCCCGCAACGCCATGTGGCCTTGCACTGCGGTGAAACCTGCGAGCAACGGCTGGAACTAGCGAACCATGGGTGGTACTACTCTGAAATTCAGTGTAGCATTGCACCCAAACCTTACTGCGTGTAGAACAGTTCTCTACTGCAGACAAAGTTGCCGTGCCCCTGGCGGGATTCGAACCCCGGACCTCTTGATCCGAAGCCGAACGCGCTAACCACTGCGCTATCCCGCCCCTCATGCTTTGGAAAGAATAGATTGAGATTATCTGTAAGGAACAAGAGAGATTTTCGTTTTGATATTAAAGCTCACAAAAGTTAGTTAAAACATATATATATGTGTTGTTTGTGCCTCAGTGTTTAATTATCGAACACCTTTTAATAGACATTTGAAAAAACAGGGGGGTGATAGTTTGAGCAGACCTTCCAAGAATAACTTAAGTAAGAAGCTGTACAAGTGTCGCACATGTGTCACGAAATTCGCCAACAAAAAGTTATTAACGCACAATCAGGTGTTGCATCATAAGCAACATGGGGGCTCGTCTACTTTGCAACCAGAGCCGTGGGAGCCTAATAACCTAAAGGGGAGGGGAGCATTACACGAACAACACTCGTCGTACTGTTGGAGTGTCTTACTGTCGGGGAATTACTTTTTTTGTGAATATTTAGTATTGATTACGAAGGATATTAATAACTCTTAATTTAATATCAATAATATATTATATTATCTATTACGCTAACCAACTCGGTTCACTAATCAGCTTAAATATGAAAGATATTACAACTTGTGATATCATTAATATGATAAATAAGGTAAGTATAACATTCATTTATTATAACTCAAAATTGAATGTGCTTATTTAGATTAACTATGAAAGTAACACATGCCCGACGAATACCTGCTTCTTTCTTTGAATACACTTGTATATGCATCACTTTCTCGCTGTGTCATGACTATGAGCGATATATATATATTATTTTCGTTCGGATCCACCCATCCTGTTTACCTTCAGTATACGCATCACTTGCGTGCCTTAGTCAACTAGTGATTCAATTTCTATGGGTTGTGTTCGCTCGGATCGGCCTGTTTGGTTTTTGCCTGCTTGTCTTCAAATTAATGAATATTGTTTTTGTGATCTAGAGTCCGCATGTTCCAATTGTGGTGAATTAGAAGATTCGTGTTTGTGGAGTGCATCTCAGAGAAAACTGTGATTGTCTTTACCTCTATCACGAGTATATTTGTATCTATAAAGGATGTACGAGAGCTCTCCATCAGGAAGGTTTCCTATGCATTCCTCGCTATCTTTTTGATTTCGGTATCTGTGATTTATGTGAATTTTTGGTTATAAACTGTAAATGCAGTAGTTGTTATTATTGTGGACGTACTTATATAACCACCAAGCGGTGTTTATGCGATAAGCTTCCCGAGGATATAAGATCAGTAGTATAGTAAGGGGTAGCAGAAGCCCCTTTACCGGAGCAAACCAGTGAGTGAGTGAGTGAGTTATTGTTTAACGCCGCTTCGGCAGTATTGCAGCCATTAGCGGCGAGATATTTAATTTATTTGCCTAATTTAAAAAAGAAAATTGCAATTGAAAAACAGAACACGGCACGAAGGCCGTAAAAACATCAGCGTATTATCACAAGTTGAATAAAAGCTGATAATGAAAAGTTAAAATTTACAATTTGTCAATAAGGTGTATAGCCTTCAAAAAATCTAAAACACGATGCTCACCGAAATGAGTAAAAACTTGATAGATTGAAATAGAAGGATAAAAAGTTTCCTTGATATGTGCAGTGTCCCAACGGAGCAAACCAGAGCAGGATTAATTTATGTAGTGTAGCTCATTAAATATGCAAATGCTATGCATGACGTCACGGTCACGAGGTCAATCTATCATTAGACTAACCCATGCGCCAATGCTCATTAACCTATCGATGATCATTAGCGAGAACAATGGCCTTTTCTAACACTACCCATCAGTATAGAAGACCAGTCTAACGAGTTGAAGTTGCCCGCCAAAAAATATGTATATCCCCATCCCCGACTAAAATTCATATGAGCACGTTATGTTTACCTCGCCATGGTTAGCAGAGCGTGAGGATTTGACCTGGCTGGACAATAGCGTGTTGCTTATGTCCATAAAGCATAGCTTTAAGTTGGGTAGTCTTCCATTCCATTCGATAAAGAGCTAAAACGAAATAGGAATATACTTAACTTCACTGAAAAAAATAGTCAAGTAAAAATATATATCGGGTATATAAGCTTTTGCCTTGATACTTTCTTTCAAATATCAAACAACATTTAACGCCGATATGAGACGAATAATTAACCATTTCATGATAGCAAGTGCTTCTATGTTGTTTTATAAAACAAGTATATTTATATTAGTGAAAATCTATATACATCATTGAGACATCACGAATAGTTCTATGCTACATTAAAAGTTCAAAACTCATTATCAAAAGATATACTTTATGTTCAAACTGATTATCAAAACAATGAATCATATTCGAAATCATTATCAAAACAATGAATTTATATTCCAACTGATTATCAAAACAATAAATATGGGTTGCATCTTATTATCAAAAGATAGAATTTATATAAAACCTAGATACCTATATGAGTCGTTTTCAAAATATGTCAATATTTGGTGCTCATGAAATGAATAAATAAAACGTTTGAAAAGTTTGATATTTATTCAATATATGTCATCATATATTAGTACTCTTTCTAAATATATCAGAATTGACCCTTAATTGCAATAATGTTTTGGTGAAAAAACATGTTTTCTTGAAAATAACATTTTTCATTTCTTTCCCGTAACGATACTCAAATGATGTTATATATTATTAAAAAAACATGATTCTTAAAATATTTTATGACTGACATGAAGAGCAGATTAGATTTAAACTAAAACCATATAGATATTTGAAGTTGAATTGTTTTATTTCAGTCAAAGAGAATTGTATGCAGCCTCCCATTAAAACTCTACACATAAGAAAGTTTCCATTTTGTAAATATTAGAAAAACATCAGCGAGAAATACTTTTTATTTCATAAATGTATATGGTTACATTCCTACTTCTGTGAACAATGTTTTGTATAGGACCACGTGTCCTAGAAATCTTTTAACAACACAAAACTATTGCTGTTATGGGAAAGAAATGTTTGTTACAGGAAATACCAAACTTGTTACAGTAAAGATAGTGCCCCTCTGACACACCAATATTGGACACAATTACAGGAAACACATTGGATACCTTCCAATGGTTTTAAAATTTGAATCTAGATGAACTTTACTTGAGAAGTTATAAAACGCTATTATGGGTAGCATATGTTTAGTGCTGTTAACGTGTTACAGTAAAGAATATATCGTTACAGTAAAGAATTTAGCAATATTAAAGTTGCAAAAAACTTCATAAAATCCATAAATGTAAGAAGATGGCACGTGGTCCAGTGCATAGATGAGTCGACCGCTATCAGTGAAGTATCAATGGGCGCGGCTGTCAGAATGGGTGGTTGACCCGCTTAATTCTTGAATTAGTAGTAGTGTACTGTACTGAGCTTATTTCCCTATTTTGTTCAGCAACCTTTACACATTCTTGTTAATTTATCTTATGTTTTCTCTTTTTCTCTCTCTTTGGCGGCTATTTCTTTATTAGAACATTTCTTCATTTTGTTCTGTATTTTTTCTATACCATTGCCATTCTGACGCTCAATTTGCCTTCTCTTCTGTCATGATTTTCCTCTGTCTTAACTTCCGCTGCACTCATGCATTGATCATAGCCATTGTGATCCTGTGTGAAGAAAAGACAATTAATTTTGACATCAATTAATGTAAAACAGAAATACTAGGCTCGCATGATTTGGAGCTTAGTTAATGGTCATAATTTAAGTTGAAATGTGTTAAAATCTTCATTAATGGATCTCTACTGTGACTGAATCTGTTCTTTACTGTAACAGAAAATGTATTTATCACGGCATGAAGCTTTAACAATGCATTTGAGTTGAAGACACATGTACTAGGATATTGTTCCTGTCATGATTACAGCTCCACAAATTCGGTTGTTGGTAAATCCTCCAATATAATAATTACAGGGACAGATATAATTATTCTTTCCTGTAACAATTATCATTCTTTACTGTAACAAGGGGGGATGATGCTTATCAATCTGTTTGATCACGTTATGAAACAATCAACTACTGAATCATCTTTCAAATACATTTCATGTCCTTACATGAATACAAGGTACTTGAAAGTTTTGAAATGTTTGGTCACAATACACATGTTACGTTATTTTATATCTTTAACGTAATGTAAAGAATCTTTACTGTAACAGAAGGCTGTCTTTACTGTAACGATAATATTCATTGTGAGTTCACAAGTATGTACCTCTAACAATATTTAAAGTTGAACACACTTGCAGTATGATATAGTATTGATGAAATGATTACACCGACAAAGAGTAAGATATTTGATAAACATTCAATGTAATAATAACAAAAACATGGATTAATTCTTTCCCATAACAATCACAGTCTTTACTGTAACAGTTCAAGAATAAATGTTCCATATTGATCTTCTTGTCACACTAAAGGAGATGAACTAATATCTGAAGTAGTACATGTTTAAACCTACCAGTATATTAATATGTAAAGGCTCATTTTGATCATTGATCCTCGTTAAAGTTCGGAAATTTCTTTACTATAACAAAATCATTCCTTCCTGTAACAAATTTATCGTTACAGAAAAGAATGTTATGGGAAGGAAATACATCAACACAATTTACATTATCAGAAAATCAATGCTCCCTTAAAAAGTTTGCACCGTTTAAGATTCAAATGTTCAAACATTCAAATGCTATCATGAAAACAAAAGTTTGCCATTTTGGACATCTAAAGGTGAAAATACTGTTATAGGAAAGATGCTAAGTAAAAATATGGTCTTAATTCTCACCTTTTGAGACTTCGTCTGCAGCTTTCACTCAATGCATCATCTTGAGCACTGTGGTATCAAATGGAAAAGAAACTGCCAAAGAGCATGGCAGGAAGTATGAGTATCCAAGCAACAGGGACCATACATTACTTCAAATTTGAAGTTGCCGTTACGGGAAAGAACAAGAACTGAGAGACAACAACAAAACATGATTTATTTCCGAATATTGCAATCAAACAAGTTTCTATCTTTATGTCAGTCAACTATACAGTGAATATATACATAGCCATACACCGAAAAATACCATACAATAAGAAATTGCAGCTACAGAGATGATCAATAAGCAACAATTTGGCTGAGAGACAAGGAAAAATCGTCATTTTTGGCATTTTGAAATATTGTAGGAAAATATACAATGATATATGCACATATATAACCATGAATATTACTAGATAATAACACAATGTCCTTAATAAAGCACAAAAAATAAATAAATTTGTAAGGATTAATATTTTATAAGGCAAAGACAAGAATTTCTGCATCTTTTGAAAAAGACTCATATTCTAGAAAAGTGTTCTTGCATCATGTCTAAAACTGCTAGTAAAGTACATCAATATAACATATAATGCGTGAGACTAGCTCAATGGAAGCCCGCACACCGCTACTCTTCATGTATATTCTGTCAATAGCATTGGGGTCACGTTCAGTTGAGTTAGTACAGACATGTTTTACTGTATGACGTCTATGTGGGTTTATCTCACGTAAGTGTAAAAAAAAAATTTTAAAATGCTGATTGGTTGACCGAACTGAAAGTACTATACCCATACTAAATCTGCGCCCTGGAAACCAGTCTTCATTTCACCGCTGACTCTCAAGTCGACAACACCTAATTATTTTACCGAGGAAGTTGAACGGATATTTTAAAGTGAAAATATGGATTCCGAAAAACCGTGAGTAAATGTTAATATCTTTTCGATATGTTTTGATTAAGATGAAGGTTATCTCGTTTTGTTATAATAGTCCTAGTTAAGACTGATATTATTTAAATGTTTTTTAATATGAGAGATAGTGGTAAGTAGCATTTAATCGTAATCTAAGTAATATTCCTATGTTTCCAGTTATTAAAATAGATTGGTTTTATGACTGTGAATGTTATTGTATTCGGTGTTTCATTTCAACAAGTCTTTATAATCATTTATAGAACATTCAACTGTCCTCAATGTGGGAAATGGTTCGCCCAAGAGCATAACGTGAAGCGACATATACGGTCAATTCACGAGGGGGTATGTTTCGTGTGTGACAAGTGCAGCAAATCTTATAAAAGAAATGAAGATTTAGAAAAACACAAATGCGCTGCCTTGTCACAACAGCTAACGGAATACCAATGTAGCGTAAGTATATTTTACATTCTGAAGTTGATGAATTATATATACATTTTAATTTGAATGCTGTATTAGTATAATGCGCAATAACTCTTGTTTATATAATCCCGTAAAACAACCATCTTTAGCAATGCTATAGGAGTTTTTCACTGTATGATGTCTATACGAACGCAAGTCAAAGAGTAAACCAGCTTATATGATATATTATTGCTATGATACCCAAGCTCATTCAACCCCTTTAAGAAGGCTATGCGTTATGAGTATAATAACAAACTCTTAACTGGTTTCTGTATACAGTAATGTCCCGAGGTATGCCGCTCCCCTCGTGAATTGGGCGTGCACGTGAGACTGGTAAGTTTTAATCTCACCTTGAAAATGTTTAAAACATCACTTTATTAATAGTATCCAACGGTTTTATTGAAGGCAATGAGTTTTATGAAGATGATAACATTTGATACAGTTTTAAACACCTTTATGGGTAGAGGTATGCTTTCTGCTTTCACGTGAGTAATGATATATAAGGTTAACAACAGGAGTTGAATGTACCTCGACCTTTAACCAGTGTAAGTGTATATATTATAGCTAGTATTCATTTTAAAACTTAAATATGTAAGGTGAGGTGAGGCGAGTTGGGGTTTAACGCCGCTTTCAAGAGTATTTCACTTATATGGCGGCTGCTAGTATTATGGCAGGGAGAAAGCCCGCAACGCCATGTGGCTATGCATTGCGGTGAAACCTGCGAGCATCGGCTGGAACTAGCGAACCTAAATATGTATGTCTTATTCTAGAGGTGTAATGTATGCTTAGCTTTAACCAGGAATACTCTTCCCATCCAACTTTGCTTTATATACGCATATGTGTCTACAGCCTCAAGCACGCCTCAGCCGATGAGTACATCGGGGCATGACACATCCTCTCGTCTACCTCAAACAGGTAAATAGACATTTCAAAGGGAGTCATTATTTACTCAAGGCGTTACTAGTTTTAGCGTTGGGTATAGGGGTATAGGGGTATAGGGGTATAGGGGATATAGATATAAGGCTTAACAATATGATACTGACTAAATCATGTGATGATAATGATGTAGGTAGTTGTATCTAGAGTCCTAAAATAACACCAATTTTACTTGGTGTTATAAAAAATATCGCTGTTCTGGCTAATTGGATCCCACCCGGTGTTTACCCACCGCTGAGAGCCAGTGAGTGAGCCAACAAACCCGCGACGCGAATTATTTACAGTGAGACAACAAATCCTGCGATGGCGAAATATTTCGTCCATCATTATCTTGAGTATTTGAATTAAATTTAACCAACGCCTTTTATACACAATGTAATTGGCATTTGTACTACCATTTATATCAACACAAAAGCAAAAATAAAAATAACGCTTATGGAATAATTATATAAAAACGAATTTATATGTATATTTTAACCAAGATAGCTGAAGGAACAGTGCAAGGATGCTCGCCAGGTCGGAATAGAAACAATGAATATCAATGGGTAGCCATCGCATTTCCCTCAAAAAATGCAAGAGACCATTTCGGTGAAGAAGTGATCATTTCAAACTGTAGCAAATGGAATTTACCGGGTTCTGTCATTTCACTGGTCCTATCTTGCTACTACAACTTTTACACAAGGTTCATCTGGAGGTGAGATTTACTCAACCCATACAACAATGCGTTGAGTATAGAGTTTCGAACCAAGCAGATACAGGATTTTGGTTATTGTACAATCGAGCGATCTTTATTTGCTCCACCCTAACCCTGGGTTTAAGCGTGGTTTGCGTTCAAACCTTGGTCAGTTCATCGGACAGACATCGACAACACAAGATGCTGTACATAGGAGAATTTTTTTTATCTCTTTTCTTCTAATCAGATAGTCAGAAGCAGTTTTTTACTGCGGTTAAGTTTAGAGTATTACCACGAAGGGGAAAATTATTGGATCCCTCTACACCCTGAAGACGAGGTTGCGATCTGGGAACTCCATTACAGGCTCTATAACTATTTGATGTGGAGGCGCCATAGCCTTTACCCTGGTGACGATACATTGACAGTTGGAGAAATTTTCACCCTGTTCAGGGAGGAAATATTCCACAGCGAGTTACTGCTGCGAATGAGTGGTTTATTTCACGACTGGGGACAGATCGGGTGGTATTGCCTCCATCCCCAAGACATAGAGGAGATTTGGAGTCTTCATTACAAAATCTTCATTTGAGTTCGATGGATCCGGCATCACCGAAGGGAACAACGGAAACGTGTTTAAGGTGTATATAGATTTATATATAGATATATATATATATATATATTTCTTCTTGTTGGCTTCACTTCCACTCAGATAGTAAGAAGCAGTTTTTAAGTTTAAGGTTAAGTCTAAAGTACTACGACGAGGGGGAAGATTATTGGATTCGTTTACATCCTGAAGACGAGGTTGCGATTTGGGAACTTCATTACAGGCTTTATAATTATTTTGTATGGAGGCGCCATAGCCATTACCCTGGCGACGATACACTGACTGTCGGAGAAATTTTCACCCTGTTCACCAGGGAGGAAATCTTCCACAGCGATTTACTGCTCCGAATGAGCGGTTTATTTCACGAGTGGGGACAGATCGTCTCGTCTCGACCCAAAAGACATAGAAGAGATTTGGAGTCTGCATTACCAACTCTTTATTAGAGTTCGATGGTTCCGCCATCATCGAAGGGAACAACGGAATCGTGTTTAAGGTATATATAAATAATACATAATTATTTTCTTCTTTCTACACCCTGAAGACGAGGTTGTGATCTGGGAACTCCATTACAGGCTCTATAACTATTTTATGTGGAGGCGCCATAGCCTTTACCCTGGTGGCGATACATTGACAGTTGGAGAAATTTTCACCCTGTTCAGGGAGGAAATATTCCACAGCGAGTTACTGCTGCGAATGAGTGGTTTATTTCAAGACTGGGGACAGATCGGGTGGTATTGCCTCCATCCCCAAGACATAGAGGAGATTTGGAGTCTTCATTACAAAATCTTCATTTGAGTTCGATGGATCCGGCATCACCGAAGGGAACAACGGAAACGTGTTTAAGGTGTATATAGATTTATATATAGATATATATATATATATATATATTTCTTCTTGTTGGCTTCACTTCCACTCAGATAGTAAGAGGCAGTTTTTAAGTTTAAGGTTAAGTCTAAAGTACTACGACGAGGGGGAAGATTATTGGATTCGTTTACATCCTGAAGACGAGGTTGCGATTTGGGAACTTCATTACAGGCTTTATAATTATTTTGTATGGAGGCGCCATAGCCATTACCCTGGCGACGATACACTGACTGTCGGAGAAATTTTCACCCTGTTCACCAGGGAGGAAATCTTCCACAGCGAGTTACTGCTGCGAATGAGTGGTTTATTTCACGACTGGGGACAGATCGGGTGGTATTGCCTCCATCCCCAAGACATAGAGGAGATTTGGAGTCTTCATTACCAACTCTTTATTAGAGTTCGATGGTTCCGCCATCATCGAAGGGAACAACGGAATCGTGTTTAAGGTATATATAAATAATACATAATTATTTTCTTCTTTCTACACCCTGAAGACGAGGTTGCGATCTGGGAACTCCATTACAGGCTCTATAACTATTTTATGTGGAGGCGCCATAGCCTTTACCCTGGTGACGATACATTGACAGTTGGAGAAATTTTCACCCTGTTCAGGGAGGAAATATTCCACAGCGAGTTACTGCTGCGAATGAGTGGTTTATTTCACGACTGGGGACAGATCGGGTGGTATTGCCTCCATCCCCAAGACATAGAGAAGATTTGGAGTCTTCATTACAAAATCTTCATTAGAGTTCGATGGTTCCGCCATCACCGAAGGGAACAACGGAATCGTGTTTAAGGTATATATAAATAATACATAATTATTTTCTTCTTGATGGGTACACATGATTGTGTGTGTGTGTGTAATAACAATGTCATGCATCTCGTTATCCTATACGCATTCGTTCAAGCGTTCGCCATACTTTCACACCTCTTGTGTAATCCTACACCTCTGGTACAGTTTTATTACATTGATATCCTATTATGTTACCGTTTATCTAACGTGAAGCGAAAGAGTGCCGCTGATGAGGATTATGTAATCAGTTATGCTTCGGTGAGCTGCACGTGTGCGAGGAGGAGCGTGTAGCTAATTAAAATAAAAAGTTCCGTGACGATTGTTTTTTCACTAAATAGTGTGGTTATGTGTTACCGCTATGACATATAGATCTCTACAATATTTATTTAGTTATGTTTAAAATGATTGATTGTAACGTATGTTGAATGCGAAGTGTAATCTAATACGTTGTAGCATTAAAGATATACAAAAATGTCGAATCAGCGTTTAATTTTTAATCATCCGAGAGGTCACAAGTCGCGTATTGATAAGCTTACTTATCACCGTTCAATTAGCTATAAAAACAGTGGGAGGTGATTACTGAGTCACACACTGCTATTGATTCGTGTAATTTGATGATGATGATGATGACCGCTCTACTTCTCTGCGCCTTGATGATCTTGGTGACTCCTGCTTCCTTCGGAACCGGTGATCAGGATGAGGACAGGATCCCCCGCTGTTAAGAAGATGACGGAGAGCTTGTCTGCTTCGGAACCGGGAGTAGGGATCTGATAGATGTCGCGCCTCATCGGAGCATCGTTCGAGTCTCAGGTCGAGAGTGCAACTCTCCTTTCATCGTAGACAGAGTCAGCTTCCCTAATCTCAGATTAGTGGTTCTTAGACAGAGTAGGGTTACGTGCGACCAGGTTGCGAGATCCCGATCCGTTCGACTGGTGATTGATGGTTGGGACTGTCCGAAATTAATGGTAATTAGTATCATTCGAGAGTGCGTGATTATGTGTTAATGCAATAGAATGCGTTCTGACGTTTTATTATCAATCTCTCTCTCTCTCTAACACTAGTTCAGATCTTCAAAGTTTTAGTAAAACCTTGTGTAAGAATAATTTTTCTAACTATTTAGATACATGTGTTGACAGTTCCAATGTTTGGAATACAATAAATAGATATAACGTTGTGATATGTATTATATTATTCTTAATAATTATAATCATAGTTATTATCCTTTATCGCATTATCTTACGTTTTCGAAGACAGTTAATGTACTTACATATGAGGTTTAGTCTTCCAAGACAGAGAGATATTTTACAAGTAAATAACGAAATTAATTCTCTTGAGTTACAACCAATGTCTGGTAAATATGAATATGAAGAAATCGCTATAGAGACTTGGTAATTAAATTTTATTTAAATTTTAAAAATAAGTGTTTATCCTTATACTTATGTTATATCATTTTTACAGTGGGTGGAGTCGTCGCTATAAGTGTTGTTGTGACAGCACTCGTCACCGTATCTCTGACCTGTCTTGTTATTTGGAGGTGTGTGATGAGACGTCGACAGAGGAAACTGGCTACTGCTAAGCGTAGTAGGAGGGGTTTCAGCTCTTCGCTGTTCGATGACCCCTCCTCTACTCGTAGAGATATATTTAGTATAGCCTCGGATGGTGTAGACGAGATAGAACTGTACACGTCATTACCTAAGAGAGATTAGACTGTTTTGTTTGTTTTGTTTTGATTTTCCCTCTTTAACATTAGTTCTATTTCTATTCAGGTGGAGTTCATGATGTCCTTCTGTGCTTGGCGGGTCTTCTCCTATTCTGGCTTAGAAGTTTCATAGCCGCTATGCTATTTAGGAATCTTCCCCGCGGTTTTCCTGTTCCCGACCATTTGGCCTGCCTCTTCCAACAGCAAGTTCGTCACGCCCCTTTAGCACCCGTTGTCCTTCCTAGATGTCAAGCACCGGTAGGAGGTCGCCGAAGGCTAGCTGCGGCGAACAGAGTGAGTGAGTGAGTGAGTTAGGGTTTAACGCCGCTTTCACTATATTTCACTTATATCGCGGCTGCTAGTATTATGGCAGTGAGAAAGCCTGCAACGACATGTGGCTATGTACTGCGGTGAAACCTGCGAGCAACGGCTGGAACTAGCGAACCATGGGTGGTACTACGCTGAAAATCAGTGCAGCATTGCACCCAAACCTTACTGCGTGTAGAACAGTTCTCTACTGCAGACAAAGTTGCCGTGTCCCTGGCGGGACTCGAACCCCAGACCTCTTGATCTGAAGCCAACCACGCTAACCACTGCGCTATCCCGCCCCCGCGGTTATCCCTCTTCCCACTGTTGACAATCCCCCAGCTCCCGCCGCCCCTCTTCAAAGACCCGCCAGGCTCAGAAGGCGTCCTGAGAGATTTGGCTATCCTTAATTTCTTTATTTTCCGTATCTTTGTACATAGACCATTTTGGAGGGGTAAAAGTAACGAGATATCAAATTTAACAAATAAAAATAAAAAAATTAAAAAAATTCTTAATTCCTTCTGATATTTTCTATCTGGTAACTAATTCTGTACCAATTCGTTGATTTAACTAGTAATGGGATATGATCATAAGCTTCCGTTACTTCTACCCTTCTCACATTTTCTGTATTGTTCCTTGATCTCTTTATAGTATTGTTTTGTTGAACCTGTTTATAATTAATTACCGTTCCATATTATTTATTACATTTCTCTGTAAACTATGAAACGAGATGACCTTCACTTGGATATGTTGATGTGAGATTTTTAGGTTTCATTGTTGAATAATAATAATCATGATAATAATGATGATAATAATAATAATAATAATAACACTAATAATAATTTCATCATACTATTTATGTATAACATTTTATTTGATTGGATACTCTGTATACAGATATTCTTTTACCAATGATGTTACTGATTATCGAATAATAATAATAACAATAATAATAAGTAGAAGTAGTTGTCACTAAGGTGACATGATCCCCCGTCGCAACTTAATACTTCAAAATTGAAAAATAATGTCAAAATCAGCAACATCGATTGTCAAACATGTCGGAAAAATCAGTTCCACTGTGACCTTGAGAATAATGTCAAGGTCACTAAAATCTAATCAGCTTGTGTCTTCCCTTGGAGACACTATGTGCAAAATAGGAAGAGAATCCAGCAAATAGGTCTTGAGATATCCTGCTGACAAGAGTAAAATGACAAAGTCTCGTTGTGACCTTGAAATGAAGGTCAAGGTCACAAACCTCTGTAGGAACATTACTCTTCCTATGATGAACCCATATACATGAAAAGGTTCCAATGAATAGTATTTGAGTTATTCCATTTCGTACGGACGGACGGACGGAGCCGAATACTATATCGCCCGCTTCGCGCTAAACGCGCGGCGGGGGATAATAATAATTAAATATCATTCAAATATTATATCTGTATTGTTTGTGAGGTTTTTCATATGAGGTGTCATCTCTTTTCTTGTAACGCGTTATTTGTTTATTATATTGCAATTATGATTGTCTTGTCTAATATAACTTTTATACCGCTACTTCATCTTCCAAACAATAAACAACAGTATAACCCCTTACCCATGCCGCCTTTATTCTTAAAGAAGGCTACGAAATTGAAGAAAAGTGGGAATATGACTTTTTGAAGGATAGCAAGGCAGATCGGGAGCTCTCTTAGTTTATTGAAAAACATCAGTCGACTTTTTATCAAAACAATAAAAGGAAGCTGACGGAGGAAGAGATTCTGAGGGCTGTGGTTAAAGGGGATCTGTTTGTGATGGTTGAAGTGGACATTCGAGTCCCCGACTGGTGGCAAACCGGACGGAACACTCACTGTACTCAACTCTCCCCCAAAGAGTACTTTCGAAACATGGCTCCCCTTTTTTGTAACGCTGAGATTCCATTCGAGGCTCTCGGGGAACACATGCAGCAGTATATCACAGAGAACGAATTGAGTAAAAAAAAAACGCCAGATGTTAGTCGGCGGTCTCAAGGCACGACAGAAGTTGATCGCCACCCCGCTGTTGCAATGGTATCCACAACATGGGATGGTAGTCAGTCGTGTGTACCAAGTAGTCGAGTACACCCCGAATGCTTGCTTCCACTCGTTTGTCGAAGACGTGTCCTCGGCCAGACGGCAAGCCGACAGCAATCGCTCTGCCTCCATACGAGGGGATACGGCAAAGTTGGTCGGGAATTCCGCATACCGCAGTGTCTTAATCAATAAAGAGAAAATCAGTCCGTGTCGTATGTCTCTACTCCAACAGAGGCCGGTAGGCAAGTCAATCTCTCACAATTTCGTAAACTGACGGAACTGGGTGAGGGACATTTCGAGGTGGAAAAGGGTAGAAAGCTCTTAAACCTCGACACCCCCATGCAGCTTGGTTATTTCATTTTGCAGTATGCCAAACTGCGCATGCTTCAATTTTACTACGATTTCATGGACGTCTACGTGGATCGTAGTGACTTGGAATACATGGAGATGGACACTGACTCCGCCTACATGGCCTTGAGCGCAAAGTATCTCTCCGAACTCATCAAACCCAGTAAAAGGGAAGCTTATCAAAACCAGTGAGTGAGTGAGTTAGGGTTTAACGCCGCTTTCAAGAGTATTTCACTTATATCGCGGCTGCTAGTATTACGGCAGGGAGAAAGCCCGCAACGCCATGTGGGTATGCATTGCGGTGAATTATCAAAACCAGTTAACGGGGTTTTGCGTAAACCCCCCAGAGCACCTAGATGACGTGTTGGTTTCCATGCACGTGCTGTTCCGAGCACGCCCTCAACGACAAACGTACTCCGGGTTTGTTTAAACTCGAGTACAATGGAGAGGAGATGATCGGACTGTGCAGTAAAACCTATTTGGTCACGCAGTCAGATCTACAACGAAAGCCTAAGTCGCCCCCAGCTCGAGCCTACGTTGTGCTCAACGCCTGCTACGCCGAGCTCGACAACCTGCACTAGGTAGACGTGTCTCCGTCAATAAGAAAACCCACCTCCATTCAGCAACCCCTGTTGTCGGTTACTTCGACCATCGGGTGAGGTTTTCCTGCAAAGGCATTTCCAAACGTACGTTGAAAACACCCCTCAAAGCGTTAAGAAATGTCTTGCGTACGCGGTTACCCAGCGAGGGGATGAACAGAGGGTTTCGTCTCAAGGGGAACACCATGTGTTACTACCAACAAACATGCAGAGGGTGGAGTTATCTGTATTGCAAACGTCGAGTGCTAGACGATGGCATTCATACTCTTCCTTTAGACATAGAGCTCTGTCCCCACCCCACGCCTGACAACAAAATGGATGACACCAACACTTTCCTTATCGACATATTAAATGAACTTGTCGAAAATTAAAACTAAATTCTCAATCTCAATCAAATCAAAATGTCTCCAGCGCGTACCCTCAACTCTCCTACTTTAGTCATGTGTATAGCGTAGTTTAATTTATTTATTTATTTTTTAAAATTTTATTTTGTATCCCTACATCCATGTTCAGTATTTTGTGATTGTCATATAATCAGTATTTCCATCCCTTCATATCGGTGATAAAACAGTGATATCTTAACAAACTGTGATATGTTCAATACACTATGTGATGTTATCTTAAATTATGTATCAATAAACTGTGCATGAATTAAACAATGGTATTATCTTAAAAGGTCTTTGTCGTTATCTTTTCTTGATTTCAGAATGGAAACACATCACGTCAAGTAACAAGTTTCCCTCGACCTTGCGCTATGTCCGTGTTGACCACACACCCTCACGGCTTTCCCCTACTGGGTCTCGAAGCCACGCTAGTCAGGTTGTCTCTCGCATACACTCCTTTCACGTATGTATGGAGACTCGGATCGCTACGTATGGGGCACAGTAACTGTTGAGTGTTCATTACTTCAGAAACACGTTGCGGCTTTTGTCGATCTCGATCAGAGCTGGGGACTTGGCCAGAGCGATCACATTAAAGGTCTGTGTCAGGGCTTTTCTGAACTTCATTTCCAGACGCAGGTTGCCGGACTTGGCGAGGTTCAGATAGTCACCGCCGTCGTTTCCTACCATCGCTTGCAGGTTAAACACATACAGCGCATGACCGATCTTGAAGTCTGTACGGTCCAGGTTCAAACCCTTGTCTTTACCCCATTCGTTGTTCCACTCGTACAGGGAGCTGTAGGATTCCACTTCGTCCGTCTCCAAGGGGCGTCCCAGTACTGTGTTGCCATTCAGGTACAGACCCATGCTTTTAATCATCTCTCCTTGGAAAGAGAACGGATTGGCCGTGTACGACCTGACCCGTTCACCCGGTTCGATTGTACCATGGCCACGATCAGACAACTGGGAACTTAGTCTTGAAACATGGCGTCCCAGTTAAAATCCATTCTGGAGGAAGCGACCGTTCCCATCTTCACTATACTTCTCTTGTATGGGTAAATAGCGTTCCCCGTCTCAAACTGTTTGTTCTGTGCGACGATCAGGGCGTCGTTGATTTTCAGTTTGCAAATCTTCTTAATGTTATAGCAGTGGATATTATGTTGATAGGCCATTGAGTGAGTGAGTTGGGGTTTAACGCCGCTTTCAAGAGTATTTCACTTATATCGCATGTGGCTATGCACTCGGTGAAACCTGCGAGCAACGGCTGGAACTAGCGAGGTGAGGTGCGGTGAGTTGGGGTTTAACGCCGCTTTCAAGAGTATTTCACTTATATCGCGGCTGCTAGTATTATGGCAGGGAGAAAGCCCGCAATGCCATGTGGCTATGCATTGCGGTGAAACCTGCGAGCATCGGCTGGAACTAGCGAACCATGGGTGGTACTGCACTGAAATTCAGTGTAGAACAGTTCTCTACTGCAGACAAAGTTGCCGTGCCCCTGGCGGGATTCGAACCCCGGACCTCTTGATCCGAAGCCGAACGCGCTAACCCGCCCTCTAGACCTTTTGGAACTGGAGAAGAAGATGAAAATAGGTTTCTAAGGATGTGACCCATGTGACCCCATTTGGGGTCATGGGGTCACGAAATCTACAATTTTGAATCCCCATGGGCCAAGGAATCTGCACACAACTTTTCAGCTCTCTGGACCTTTTGGAACTGGAGAAGAAGTTGAAATTAGTTTTTTAAGGATGTGACCCCTGTAAACCCATTTGGGGTCACAGGGTCACGAAATCTACAATTTAGAATTTCCATTGGCCAAGGAGTCTGCACATAAAATTTCAGCTCTGTTGAGTAATTGGTTCTGGAGAAGAAGTCGAAAAAGCGAAAAGTTTACGGATGGATGTACGGATGGACGGACGCCGGACACCATGCCATGGCATAGGCCCATCAGGCCTGAAAGGGGAGCTTATAAAAAGTTGCCAGTCTCCAAGTCCATTTTGAAAAATTTTCCCAAGTTAAAAATGTATATTTGGAATCTAACTGGACCTCTAATGGCGGGGCCGAATGGGCCAGTTCTATTCCACATTAAGGGCTATCAGCATGTAAAATTTGGTTGCATTTGCTTCAGCCGTTTTGGCTGAATCTTGCGGACAAAAGAATAATAATAAAAATAATTTGCCGTGCCCCTGGCGGGATTCGAACCACGGACCTCTTGATTCGAAGCCGAAAGCGCTAACCACTGCGCTATCCCGCCCCCTAGACCTATTGGAACAAATAAAAAATTTGCTGAATCCTTAATAATTCAGAAATCGGTCGAATCATCAATAGGCACACCTACATATTATGACCAACATGTGTAGCAAGTTCGGTGAAGCTACAATCTGCACAACGCTTTGTGACGGACGGACGGACAGTCACAGAAGAACGGACAGAATGAATACTATATACCCCCGGTTACACTGTAAGGTCATATCGACGCCTTATAAAGCTAAGCATTAAACTTTAACATAATCTTAATGAACCTATACATATTTCGCTAATTACAGCTTCATAATTCATGTCGGCGGTGTCAAGATAATATTTCTTTCAAAAACAGACTTCCTGTGCTCGGTACAGGAAGTCTGTTTTTGAAAGTCTGTACCGAGCAATTAGATATATTACCCTATAAGCTGCCTGATATATAAACTTTCAAAATCAATCGTTTTACAGAAAATCACAGGTGGTCCAGTCTCGTGCGGATTTGTTCCCACTTTGCCACCAGGCCACCAGAGATTAGCCGGGATATAGATTAATAATGTTTATACAAGCGCAGGGGTCGTATCAAATGAGTAGAGCTGTGAGTCGACGTGCCTGTGCCCTGCCTATCATGCGAATGTTTGACATTGACGACGTTTGGTTCAATGCACTACAGGATGCCGAAATGACCGATCCAGGCATTCTCCAGTTTGCAGACTACATGACAGAGACTTGGATCGAGGCTCCTTGCCGGGCCACTTGGAACCACTTCAACAACGACGCTGCCAGGACAACCAACAACGTTGAGGGATGGCATTCAAAAATGATCAAGTCTGGACACTCCCACCCCAACCTCTTTAAGTTCATCAACGTAATTCAGAAGGAACAGTCATGTAATGAGATCGTCATGCGGCAGCTTGGCGCAGGTGGACGTCAACCTCCACGTAAGAAGTATAGGGAGATTGACCAGCGTCTCCGAAGGCAAAAGGATAACAGTGTTATTGTTGCTACATTCACCAATGTTCGCTTTATGTTTTTGCTTACTTGAACTTGTAGATGTGACACAAGAAACAAAATTGATAGGATGTAAAATGTATTCATAATCGATTTGAACCATGAGGTTTTTTACACTGCACAACAATGGCTGTATGGCGAGAAGACAGTGATTTTATGAAGCTTCATTCACAAATCTTTAGGTATAGACGGTACAGATTTGTTAAATAATTATATTACTGACTTGTATTGTTACTCTACCAATTAAATGGTTTAAAGATTTTTACATTAGAATTATTGCTTAACGGCGCAGTATTGCAGCCATTGGCGGCGAGAAATTTAAGTTAATAGATTAATTTTAAAATGATTGCAAAAGCAAAAAGTAACAAGTGTTTGCCACTAACATGGCAATGTCCCCCGCCGGTGACATTGAGTTTAGTGAGACACATCATTGGAGCTACTTTATATATTCCATTACTGGTAAAAAGTGCCATGATGATCAGCAAATTTTAAGACTTTGGGTGCTTGGGTTCATGATTTATCGTGTAAATACTAAAAGTGGTCAAAGTGTTTTGGTGACCTTGAAAATAAGGTCAAGGTCACCAAAATCCCCTGGTGTCAGCGTCATCCCCCAGTGTAGACTGACACCAATTTTGAAAATATTTTGTCCAACCGGTCAATATATATCGCGTTAACAAGAGTTAGAATAGTGGTCAAAGTGTCGCAGTCACCTTGAAAATAAGGTCAAGGTCACCAAAATCAACTGGTGTCTGTGTCTTTCCCCAATGTAGGCTGACAACTAATTGGAACACTTTGGATGCAATGTTTCATGAGATATCGCCTTAACAAGAGTTTAAAGAGTGGTCAAAGGGTCGTGGTGACCTTGAAAATAAGGCCAAGGTCACCAAAATTGACTGGCGTCTGCGTCTTCCCACAATGTAGGCAGACACCAAATTTGAAGACTTTTGATGCAACGCTTCGTAAGAGATCGCGTAAACAAGAAATGTGACGTACGGACGGACGGACGCCGCTGAATACATAGTCCCCCGTTCCGCGTTGCGGCGGGGGACAATGACACAAAAGCCATACAAAACATCACAATTTTGTTAAAAAGCTGATAGAAAAGATAAAATTTACAATTTGTCAAATTGTCAAAACCTTACTGCGTGTAGAACAGTTCTCTACTGCAGACAAAGTTGCCGTGGCCCTGGCGGGATTCGAATCCCGGAACTCTTGATCTGAAGCCCCTAGAATGAGCGAGTGAGTGACTTGGGGTTTAACGCCGCTTTCAAGAGTATTTCACTTATATCGCGGCTGCTAGTATTATGGCAGGGAGAAAGCCCGCAACGCCATGTGGCTATGCAATGCGGTGAAACCTGCGAGTTTTGGCTGGAACTAGCGAACCATGGGTGGTACTAAGCTGAGGTGAGGTGAGGGAGTGAGCGAGTTATTGTTTAACGCCGCTTCGGCAGTATTGCAGCCATTAGCGGCGACGCTGAAATTCAGTGTAGCATTGCACCCAAACCTTACTGCATGTAGAACAGTTCTCTACCTCAAGCCCGAAGAATAAATATAGATAGATATATATATAGTGAGTGAGTTATTGTTTAACGCCGCTTCGGCAGTATTGCAGCCATTAGCGGCGAGATATTGAATTTTTATGCCTAATTTAAAAAAAGAAGATATATATATATACATGAAGTATAAATGGCTCGGGAGGGCGTGCTAACGTGAGGAGCATACTTTCAAACATGTCAAATATAATGGAAATAAGTCTATGCCCATACAGATGAACGTGAAACGAAAACAAGATGGATGATTCAAGAACCGTGTATTGTATACAGCCGGGTATGACATGCTTCGCGAGGAGAAAGGTCAAGGGTTACGGACGACTGACCATGCCATCCCGATAAGCTGTGAAGATGATGAAAATAGACAGTACGAAGTGAAATGGATTGTTGCTTCTAGATAGTCGTCTCATTTATTGAAACCTATCGAACTGGAGCACCTTGTACATTTAACGAGCGCTCTCTAGCGGAGCTGATTACACACAGGTATCTGACAAGGTATTCTCTCCATTGTTAACGAAGATGATGTCGCACAGGTATTGTACAATGTACTTTATCTGCTGTTGAATGTTAAGGGTGATTTCCGCGAAGCAGGGTGCGTTTTGACGAATGTGATGAGTTTAATATGGGAACACATACACACGAACTCAGATTTGGAGTTAATCTCTTCTTTTAAGAATATTTCACTCACATCTCAGCTGCTAGTAATACTTTAAGGACAAAGCCCACAACATCACTGTGGATTGGCTTGAAACCTGCGAGAATGAATTTAAACTGATTTTTTAAAATATTAATTCTTCAGCCTAATATGATAAGCAATCGCTAGCATCCGCATCTATCGTCCGTAAACGTTTCACATATGTGACTTTCTAGTGCTAACAGACTCAAAAGCTGAACCATAGGAAGAGGAAACTTGCATCTAGGTGACAAGTTTGTACAATTGGTTCTTGGGTTTAGTCAGTAGGCTGTAGCACTATGAATGACGATTTGAGTGTGATAACGCAGCTTGGGCAGTATCAGGGCCTTTAGAGGCGAGAAATTTGATTCAATTGAACAGTTTTAGTTATAAATATATGCAAAAGCAAGTAAACGAAACGACACGAAGATCGTGCATACATCAGCAAGATATCTCATGATTAAATAAAAACTGATTTACAAAAAACAGAGCATTGTCTAAGCATTTCTCAGCGTTTCATGGTCTATCCACTATAGTGGTTTATAGAATACAGACGCGTAGTTTTACGTAATTTTAATTTATTTGCTTCAGATCTTCAACCTACTGGTGAGCTACAGAGGCAGTTGGGGGCAGTTTAGCGCTTTCGGCTTCGGGCTCGGCAAATGCATAAATTAAAGAACTGTTCTACATGCAGTAAACGTTGGTTGCATTGCTACACTGAATTTCAGCGCATCCGATGCTCGCATGTTTCACCGCAATGCATAACCACCAAGGCGTTGCGGGCTTTCTCCCTGTAATGAAACTAGCAACCACGATATAAGTGAAATACTCTTGAAAGTTGCGTTAAAGGCGCTGTAGCACGCTATAACATATAGGTAAATAAGTGTTACAAATCGCTAAATAATCACCCTGGATCAATAAAAAGAGTTCTTAAACGACTTTACATGGTTCGGTTAGCAATTGCCAATCAAGCGACCATTTTAAGGTGTTTACATTAAAATGGCCGTTCGAAGGTAGTTGATGATAGATAACCAGAGTTAGGTTTTAAATATGTATTATAAAATATATATTGTTCACTGACCTCAAAACAGCCGCCGCTAATGGCTGCGATAATGCCGAAGCGCCGTTAAACAATAACTCACTCACTCAAAACAGCATGATGACTACAAAAACACAAAAAATGCTACAGCCTCTTTAAAAATCCAATTCACTTCACCTATGTACGTCCTCAACACCAATAAAAAAATTCTACATCGTTGACTACGTCCACCACTGCCACTACACATGCATACTATGTGTTTTCGTTTCAGGGAGACTTGAACGAACGCACCTAGCTTCGCGGAATTTCAAAGTAAGGGAGACTAAGTATATATGTTTAATTCGCTTTTTATTCAAGAGTGTTTTTGTTAGATTTGAATACGTACATACGAAAGACTATTACCGCCAAATTCGAAAGAGAAAAAATATATTTTAAACTCGTAATTACGAGTTTTAATCTCGTAATTACGAGTTTTAATCTCGTAATAATGAGTTTTAATCTCGTAATTACGACTTTCTTTCTCTATCGATCACTCATCCGCTCCAAACTGGATTATGGATCCATAATATATGGATCTGCCCGCCCCTCATATATCAAAATGCTAAATACAATCCACCACCAGGGTCTCAGACTTTGTCTTGGGGCCTTCAGAACTTCACCTGTTGAAAGCCTTTACGTTGAAGCTGATGAACCATCTCTTGAAGATCGGCGCATCAAGCTAGCACTTCAATATATAACCAAATTAAAATCAAACCCTTCAAATCCTGCATACAACTGCGTATTCAATCCTGAATACCAGCAGTTGTACAACTCAAAACCCAAAGCAATTCCACCACTTGGTATCAGACTTCAACAACATATTGAAGATTCTGATATCGACCTCTCAACAATAGCAGAGCACGGTTTGCTTGCCACTCCGCCATGGCAGGTGGTCAGGCCCCGTGTCAACCTCTCTTTATCTACTCATAAAAAAGCAAATACAGACCAATTAGTATTTCAACAGGCATTTTTTGAACTTCGTAATTTTTTCGCAGATTATAAACCAATTTACACTGACGGCTCTAAAGATGGACCCACAGTTGCAGCAGCAACTGTGACTCCTTCAACAACATATGCTTCAAGGCTGCATGATGGCAGCAGCATCTTTACTGCAGAAGCTAAGGCCATCCTTAAGGCCGTCCATCACATTAAAAACTCAACCCCTAATAATTACATTATTTTTTCCGATTCACTTTCTTGCCTACAAGCAATTAAAAACTGTAAGAGTGATCATCCAATTATCAGGGATATTTTATTACTTCATAATTCTTGTCTCCAATGCGACATCGTCTTCTGCTGGCTTCCTAGCCATATGGGTATTAGAGGTAATAACAAAGCTGACTCAGCTGCTAAATCTGCATTAAACCTCAAACATATTTCTCCTACCAAAGTTCCATATACGGATTCCAAACCTGCTATTAAATCTTACATTAAACAACGTTGGAAGTCCCAATGGGACCAACAACATCATAACAAACTTCACACTATTCAACCTCATTTAGGTTACAAATCTCTATCCTCTTTTACCCGGCAGGAAGCTTGTGTCCTACGACGATGTCGTATTGGACACTCTCATCTTACTCACTCATATCTTTTAAAGGGGGAAGATCCCCCAGTATGTATACCCTGTCAGTGCCCTCTCACAATCAAACACATTCTATGTGAGTGTTGGGACACTGCACATATCAGGGAAAATTTTTATCCTTCTATTTCAATCAATCAAATTTTTACTCATTTCGGTGAGCATCGTGTTTTAGATTTCTTGAAGGCTATACACCTTATTGACAAATTGTAAATTTTAACTTTTCATTATCAGCTTTTATTCAACTTGTGATAATTTGCTGATGTTTTTGCGGCCTTCGTGCCGTGTTCCGTTTTTCAATTGCAATTTTCTTTTTTTAAATTAGGCAAATAAATTAAATATCTCGCCGCTAATGGCTGCAATACTGCCGAAGCGGCGTTAAACAATAACTCACTCACTCACTCACTCACTCTCGTAATTACGACTTTATAATCTCGTAATTACGAGAAATAAACTCGTAATTACGACTTTATAACCTCGTAATTACGAGATGTAAACTCGTAATTACGAGTTTATAAAGTCGTAATTACGAGTTTATATCTCGTAATTACGACTTTATAAACTCGTAATTACGAGATTATACGCCGCTAATGGCTGCAATACTGCCGAAGCGGCGTTAAACAATAACTCACTCACTCACTCACGAGATTATAAAGTCGTAATAACGAGTTTATTTATTACGGAAGCCTTTTAGGGCCATGTTAAAATTAAAAAAGTATCCAAACTAACTGGATATGTCCACATAGTATCTGGAAATAACCAGTTAGCAAATGAAAATTACCACTTAGCATCTATAAATTACCACTTAGCATCTGGAAATTACCACTTAGCATATAGAAATAACCACTTAGCATCTAGAAATTACCACTTAGCATCTGGAAATTACCACTTAGCATCTGGAAATTACCACTTAGCATCTGGAAATTACCACTTAGCATCTGGAAATTTCCAGGTACTGTTTCGTGGTGTACAGTCAAATGCACAAACAGAACTATACATTCTAGATGCTACGGTTTCTCGAAACGGGAGAAAGAAGAATGGTTATATGACATTAAACTTCATATGATAAACACAAACAGATAAAATACGGAAGCTTTTTTTTCGGGCCATGTAAAAATTTAAAAAGTATCCAAATTAACTGGAAATTTCCACATAGTATCTGGAAATAACTGGTAATTTCCAGAACATAACTGGTAATTTCCAAAAATACCTGGTAATTTACAGATAACTGGTAATTTCCATAAGCTAACTGGTAATTTCCAGAAGATAACTTGTAATTTCCAGAAGATAACTGGTAATTTCCAGATGATAACTGGTAATTTCCAGAATCTAACTGGTAATTTCCAGAATCTAACTGGTAATTTCCAGAAGCTAACTGGTAATTTCCAGAAGATAACTGGTAATTTCCAGAAGCTAACTGGTAATTTCCAGAAGATAACTGGTAATTTCCAGAAGATAACTTGTAATTTCCAGAATCTAACTGGTAATTTCCAGAAGCTAACTGGTAATTTCCAGAAGATAACTGGTAATTTCCAGAAGATAACTTGTAATTTCCAGAAGATAACTTGTAATTTCCAGATGATAACTGGTAATTTCCAGAAGATAACTGGTAATTTCCAGATGATAACTGGTAATTTCCAGTTACAGGAGATGAAAAAGATATTTTATCTGGCCCTTAAAGGCTTCCGTAATTTCTCGTAATTACGAGATATAAACTCGTAATTACGAGATATAAAGTCGTAATTACGAGATTATAAAGTCGTAATAACGACTTTATTTCTCGTAACTACGAGATATAAAGTCGTAATTACGAGATAATAAAGTCGTAATTACGAGATAATAAAGTCGTAATTACGAGAAAGAAAGTCGTAATTACGAGATTAAAAGTCGTAATTACGAATTTAAAATATTTTTTTCTCTTTCGAATTTGGCGGTAATAGGCTTTCGTACGTACATGTACCTTGTTCTAACTTGTACTCAGATCGAGGCTCGCACACTACCTGGGTTGAATTTGAAAACAATCCTATGGCTTTTGAAGTAGCCCCAACGCTTACTGTGTGTCAGTTTTTATCTTGTGAGATAAATTGTAGTACTTCATCTGTTGAATTAACAGATTATACGTCTTCAATGAATTTAACTAAAGACGATGGATGATCCAAGATGGCGGATGTGACAAGACGTGTGTGAGAGCGCTCTGACTTGTGAGTATTTCCAATCAATTTCAACATTAGATAATCACAATACAAGTCTTCCAAGCGATATAAGTGAAATACTCTTGAAAGCGGCGTTAAATCCCAACTCACTCACTCACTCACTCTTCCAAGCTTCAGAAAAAGAACAAGTGCTGTATTTGACATCCTTACAGTAACTAAAGGGGAAATTGAAGATATTATAAAATGTTTACATGTGAAAAAGGCTTCTGGACCTGACAGAATACGCCATCAGCTCTCAAAAGAATGTTGTATCCTCAGTTAGTCATGTACTATGCTTATTATTCAATATGTCATTGCAATCGTGTGTGTATCCATCTGAGTGGAAAGTTGCAAATGATATGCCTCTATTCGAACAAGTGGCAGCCTTCAAAAAGGCTTCCAATATACGTGTAGAACAATATATTTGTAGTGACAGATTTAAGCATATTGTAGTTTGAAGTAATGTAATTAAAGTGGAATATGTTTAACATGGAATGGGTTAATACAAAGTTGGCAGTGTGTAACGTGTTTGAAACCTAAGGAAGGTAGTTACCAGTAATATCGTAATTATGTAATATACTTCATTCCTAAAGTTTAGACAAGAGTTCTGGTGGTCACTTCTTGTATATTCTTGCGTGCTTTGGAGAAGAATACATGTACTCAAACTCCAATGTTACATGTTTGGTTTTAGGACACAATTGGTCATACACTGACAGTAGTCTAGTATATGATGTAGACTTTAATACAATACAACAACTACATTATAACTACAAAGGTTTGAGTATGATATTTATGAGTAATATGAGATATATTTACTCAATTTGCAACTCCGTACATGTGTTTTTACTTGCTCTGTATGTTATCTTAAATGGCAGGATTGCCGCGAGCTCTCCTTGAAGAGTTGAAATTGGGAGAATGTCCTCTTGTATGTCAGCAGACAGAAGTTATCTTGTACTTACCGTAATGCTATAGGTTCTCTCACTAAGATACCCTCCAGGGGTACGACAACTTTGTCTGCAGTAGTGAACTGTTCTATACACAGTAAAGTTTAGGTGCAATGCTACACTGAATTTCAGCGTAGTACCACCCATGGTTCGCTAGTTCCAGCCGATACTCGCAGGTTTCACCGCAGTGCATAGCCACATGGCGTTGCGGGCTTTCTCCCTGCCATAATACTAGCAGCCGCTATATAAGTGAAATACTCTTGAAATCGGCGTTAAACCCCAACTCACTCGCTCACTCAGTAAGATATGCATCGGCGAAATGGTCAACAGAAAAATCGGTTGTCTATCGCGAAATTTCAGGAAAAGTGCGCAGTGACAGTAACGCTCTAAATCTGTCTCACGTCCAATCATTTGCATATTGGTAATCCTTGTTGCGTGTAGCAAAACCCAGGGAGCCCTAAATAAGGATACATGGAATCAAAACCGTTTTTAGATCTTAACGCATGCGCACGTAATCAGAAAAGTTCATTAATTATCCTCTCTTTTACATATATGTTAAAGTTATGCGAGCCCTGGTTCTGATAACTATTAAGCATGTCAACCACCTGTGTTTATGATCAGGAAACGATGAAATTCTGAATCAGTGAACTTTGACACTTAATATAAGCTTCGAGAGATAATATTTAGTACTTCATAAAACTCTGAGAAAAGGCAACTTATTTTCAGATCAGATGATTGCTATCAATGACTTCGCCTATTAACCTAACAGAAGTAACCAAACTTGTTTACAATTAAATCATTTCCCTTCGTAAACACACATGGCTACGCAGCAGTAAGGTGACAAATTCTAGTGCATTTGAGGATTCTTAATAATTATCCAAGTAAGAATTAAGAGCTTGATAGAATTCGCTTTGATTTCAGAGTGCATGTTTTCTGACCTACATTAAAAGTATTGTTTAACGATAAGCTAGCCCTAGAGGTCACAGCACAGAGTGATCTAAATTGTAGATTTCGTGACCCCGTGACCCCAAATGTGTTTACATGGGTCACAACCTTAAAAACCTATTTTCATCTTCTTCTCCAGTTCCACAAGGTCTAGAGAGCTGAAAAGTTGTGTGCAGACTCCTTGGCCCACGGGGATTCTAAATTGTAGATTTCGTAACCCCGTGACCCCAAATGGGGTCACAGGGGTCACATCCTTAAAAACCTATTTTCATCTTCTTCTCCAGTTCCAAAAGGTCTAGAGAGCTGAAATGTTGTGTGCAGACTCCTTGACCAATGGGGATTCTAAATTGTAGATTTCGTGACCCCCAAATGGGTTTACAGGGGTCACATCCTTAAAAACCTATTTTCATCTTCTTCTCCAGTTCCAAAAGGTATAGAAAGCTGAAAAGTTGTGTGCAGACTCCTTGGCCCATGGGGATTCTAAAATGTAGATTTCGTGACCCCGTGACCCCAAATGGGTTTACAGGGGTCACATCCTTAAAAACCTATTTTCATCTTCGTATCCAGTTCCAAAAGGTCTAGAGAGTTGGAAAGGTGTGTGCAGACTCCTTGGCCAATGGGGATTCTAAATTGTAGATTTTATGACCCTGTGACCCCAATCTAGGTCACGGGTCATGACCCAAAAACCTATTTTCACCTTTATCACAAGTATGTAAAGCTCTAGAAAGGTGAACTGTTGTGTAGAGACTCTTTGGTCAAAGGTGATTCTTAATTGTAGGATTGGTGACCGTGTGACTTGAAATACGAGTCACAGGGGTCATGATCTAAAAACCTATTTTTTGCTTGTTAACAATGTATTACTTGAGATAACTTAGATATTCAACCTATTGTTCCTATTTTATTTTAGATATTAGTTATTTTTATTAACTAAGGAGAGTAGTCGTTAGGATAACGACGCTATTTCACGGTATAAATAATCAAGGTAAATTGCAGGTAATTACAACAACAAGCGGTAGATGTTACGTAATTGAATAAGCAAGGATGCGACACCTGGCGAGTCGATGAGGCATGATCACAGAGGGCACGCGATGAACAGTATATACACAGTGGGAGGGTTCTCAACGAGCTCAAAATATTTTTGGGAGGGATTAAGGGATTAGGGCTGGGTGATTATAGTCTGTCGCTGAAATATCTTCACCTGAGTGAACTGTGTTTAATGAGTGCCTTGGATATTTGAGTGAACTGTGTTTATTAAAGTAATGAATTTGATTAAAACCAATTTAACAGAATATAAAAATGAGCGACGTCTTCAGTTACTATGTCAAAATGACAAATGTCAACGTTCAGATACGGTTCTTTCCAACCTCTAATGACCGCTAATGGCTGCAATACTGCCGAAGTGGCGTTAAACAATAACTCACTCACTAATGGTGGTCGTATATTAATCCATGCTTGTTTCGAATACACCAAGAAGAATGGCTACAGAGATACTATCTACTGGCGAAGTAAGCAACATACACTACGTTGTCCATCAACCTTTAAATACGAAAAATGACCTCCCCGTCAAGTTTGGAAGACCACATAATCATCCATTTGACAATCATACTCAAGACATTAAGTCGGTTCATTAACAAACCACGTCGAGGGGTGGCACAGTAAATTGAACAAGCTTGTTGGCCACTCGCATCTCAACATTTATAGACTTCTGACTGTGTTGAAAAGAGAGCAGACGCTGACGGAAATCAGAATAGTGCAACTAAATGCTAACGGCATTTCAAGGCCAAAGAAGAAAGAAAGTATATCGTGAATTGGAACTTCAAGCATTGAGGTGAGGTGAGGTGAGTTGGGGTTTAACGCCGCTTTCAAGAGTATTTCACTTATATCGCGGCTGCTATATTACGGCAGGGAGAAAGCCCGCAACGCCATGTGGCTATGTATTGCGGTGAAACCTGCGAGCAACGGCTGGAACTAGCAAACCATGGGTGGTACTACTCTGAAATTCAGTGTAGTATTGCACCCAAACCTTACTGCGTGTAGAACAGTTCTCACTGCAGACAAAGTTGCCGTGCCCCTGGCGGGATTCGAACCACGGACCTCTTGATCCGAAGCCGAACGCGCTAACCACTGCGCTATCCCGCCCCCTTCAAGCATTTAAAGAGCAGTTCCGTAATGGCCAAAGAGGCATCATGCTATATGTGGATGCAGTATCTGTCCATATAGATTAAATAATATTTATTGTAATCATTGGATGTTGAATGAAATTTTACATGATCATATGAGATGCAATGTTGATTCAAATTATGATTGTGCTATGTCCATGTGATAGTGCTATTTATCTATCTATTTTCTGTATTAAATTTTGTCCACTGCAATATGTAAATGTTAAACATATATTTGTACATATTTTGGGAAAACAGTTTATTATAATACATGTTGAATACAATATTGAATAATATTGAATCTTGTTTACTACTGTCATCAATGAATGTACAGTTCAAACAATTCAATTCAATTCATTTATTCCTTGAAATTTACATTTCATCGGATTGGTATACAATAAATGAGTAACTTTGGACGGATGGTTTAAATATGCTTAAACAAATGATGCATTGACATACAGCAGGAGAATGTACACACTAATTACATATTTCTTATTTTAACAGATGTTGAACAAGCGATAGTCTGAGGCAAATTATCCTTACCTAGAAAACTATGACCCTAACCAAGATACAAACTAGATGAGCGTTTGCGGGATACCGCAAAAGCAGAGCAGCTCCGAAACTTTGGGTCTCGCCTTTCCCTGTTCCGCCTTCTCCTCAGCATCAATAAAATGGGAATTTATTTGCACAAAAATTTGTTTATTATTCAAGTTATTCTAACAAGTTGAATCATCAACGGGATCACTTTTCACAAACTTGTTCCTAAAACCTATTTCTGATTTCAAAATTGGATCAAAGGATTAACATGGCCTTAACCAATATCTCACGACCTTGACCTTTGACCTTCAAGGTCACACCATCAATGATTACTTTTCATTGTGTATAACAATCTTGCAATGACTCAAGTGTTCATTGTTAACATAAGGCATGTTCAAGTTGTGACCATGCTGTGACCTTGACCTTGGACAGATTTTAGCGAAAACGTTTTCAGATCTTGGTCTTTCTCCATAATTGATATATACCAAATAAGAGCCTGACAGCACAAAAATGTTTGAAGTTATCATGTCTACAAGGATTATTGTAGTGAGTTATGGACCCATGACCTTGACCTTGAATGTGAACATGTCAAAATCATTCACCAGATTTATAAGAAAGAAGCTATGTATATGAGATGTTAATACCTTCTTGGAAAAAAGTTATTTACAGATTTCAGAACTGGTCACAATGACCATATCTCATGACCTTGACCTTTGATCTTCAAGGTCACACAGTCAATGATCAATTTTTAATTGTGTATAACAATCATGTAATGATTCAAAGTGTTAATAGTTAAAACTAGTTTAGCGTTTGCGGGACACCGCAAAAGCAGAGCAGCTCCGAAACTTAGGGTCTCGCCTTTCCCTGTTCCGCCTTCTCGTCAGCATCAATAAAATGGGAATTCTTTTTAACAAAAATGTGTTCATTATTCGAGTTATTACTAATCATCACTGGGGTCACTTTTCACAAGTTTGTTCTTAAAACCTATTTCTTCTTTCAAAATTTTTTCCAAGGATTAACGTGGCTTTAACCAATATCTCATGACCTTGACCTTCAATGATCACTTTTCATCGCGTATAACAATCATGCAATGACTCAAAGTGTTCATAGATAAAATATGGCATATTCACAAAAGCATGCTTAAGTTTTGACCTCACTGTGACCTTGACCTTTGACAGATTTTAGCGAAAACGTTTACAAATCTTGGTCTTTCTCAATAGTTCATATATACCAAATAAGAGCCTAATAGCACAAAAAGTTTGAAGTTATCATGTATACAAGGATTGTTGAACGTGAACATGTCAAAATCATTCACCAGGTGTATAAGAAAGAAATTAAGCTATCTATATGAGGTGTTAATATCTTCATGGGAAAAAGTTATCTCGTGACCTTGACCTTTAAAATTCAAGGTCACACAATCAGTGATCACTTTTCATTGTGTATCACAATCATGTAATGATTCAAAGTGTTAATAGTTGAAATAAGAGATTTTCGCAAAAGCATGCTTAGGTTGTGACCTAGCTATGACCTTGACCTTTGACAAATGTTAGCGAAAACCTTTTCAAATCTCAGTCTTTCTCCATAGTTGATATATACCAAGTAAGGGCCTGATAGCACAGAAGTTGTTGAAGTTATCGTGTTTACAAGGATTTTTTTTAGCGATTTCAGAACTCGTGACCTTGACCTTTGACCTTGAATGTGAGCATGTCAAAATAATTCCCAAGGTGTACAAGAAGCTATATATATATGAGGTTTTGATACCTTCCTCGAAAAAAGTTAGATCACTCTCGTGACCTTGACCTTTAAAATTCAAGGTCACACAATCAGTGATCACTTTTCATTGTGTATCACAATCATGTAATGATTCAAAGTGTTAATAGTTGAAATAAGACATTTTTGCAAAAGCATGCTTAAGTTGGGACCTCACTATGACCTTGACCTTTGACGGATGTTAGCGAAAACCTTTTCAAATCTTGGCCTTTCTCCATAGTTGATATACACCAAAGAAGAGCCTTATAGCACAAATATTTTTCAAGTTATCGTGATTACAAGGATTGTTTTAGCAATTTCAGAACTTGTGACCGTGACCTTTGAGCTTGAATATGAACATGTCAAAATAATTCCCCAGGGGCATAAGTACGAAGTTATGTATATGAGGTGTCGATACCTCCTTGGAAGGAAGTTGAAATGGTGACCATGACCCTATCTCGTGACCTTGACCTTTAAAATTCAAGGTCACACAATCAGTGATCACTTTTCATTGTGTATCACAATCATTTAATGATTCAAAGTGTTAATAGTTGAAATAAGACATTTTTGCAAAAGCATGCTTAAGTTGTGACCTCACTATGACCTTGACCTTTGACGGATGTTAGCGAAAACCTTTTCAAATTTTGGCCTTTCTCCATAGTTGATATACACCAAAGAAGAGCCTGATAGCACAAATATTTTTCAAGTTATCGTGTTTACAAGGATTTTTTAGCGATTTCAGAACTCGTGACCTTGTCCTTTGACCTTGAATGAGAACATGTCAAAAAAATTCCCCAGGGGTATAAGTAAGAAGTTATGTATATGAGTTCTCAAAACCTAATAGGAAAAATAGAGCCACTGGCTCTGAAGCTCATCAGGAATCATGTTATTAATTATCTCTATTGTAAAGATTAAGATTATCACATAATAAATCATTGCCCAGTCATCAAATTTAAAAGTTTTTATCAAAATTGGTTACACATTAATCCATACTCATTATAAATAATGTAGACCTTTGCAGTTTTTTGTTTTACTTCTTATTTTTATTCTGGAATTATCAACATTTATTACATAATGAAAAAGAGCCCCTATTTGTTTCTAAAAATCCTGTTTCTCATTGGCTCATAGTTTCATAGGCTCCTTTTCAATATTTAATTAATAAATTCTATTGAGCATCTGAGTGTAAGACTAAATGAGTAACACAGCAAAGAAGTAACCTGAAACCTCCGTGTATTAGCTGCTGTTTGCATCTCTGCCAGGGAGTGGTCACTCCCCAGGTCAACACCTGCAATTACACAACATGCAGACCCTGGACTCACAGCCAGTAAATTACATATTTTAAATTTTGTTTTCCCCATCTTCATTTATTTTTCTTTATTGGAAAAGAAGATGTGGTATCACAAACTCTTGTAGCTAGTTTCAAAATTCATTTTCAAAGGTTTTTTAGGCTGTGGCCAATATTTGGGGTCACAGAATCACCAAATTTACAAGTTAGAATCCCCATTGGCTAAAGAGTTTGCATACAATATTACAACAGAGTTTGCATACAATATTACAGCGTTCTAGATCTTTTTGTTCCGGAGAAAAAGATGAAAACATAATTTTAGGTAATGGCCTGTGAGGCACTTATTTGGGGCCACAGCGTCACCAAATCTACAATTTAGAATCTCCATTGGCTAAAGACTCATTACACAACATGACGACCTTCTAGGTCTTTTCGTTCTGGAGAGGAAGATGAAAATAATCTTATCTTATCATTTCATCACCAGTCATATGCAGTTCACATATCTCATGTAAAATAATAGAATTCTTAACCGTCTTCAATTTAGTCCTTTATGAATTGTCACAATTTTCAGTTCATTTGCATACAATATTACAACAGAGTTTGCATACAATATTACAGCGTTCTAGATCTTTTTGTTCCGGAGAAAAAGATGAAAACATAATTTTAGGTAATGGCCTGTGAGGCACTTATTTGGGGCCACAGCGTCACCAAATCTACAATTTAGAATCTCCATTGGCTAAAGACTCATTACACAACATGACGACCTTCTAGGTCTTTTCGTTCTGGAGAGGAAGATGAAAATAATCTTATCTTATCATTTCATCACCAGTCATATGCAGTTCACATATCTCATGTAAAATAATAGAATTCTTAACCGTCTTCAATTTAGTCCTTTATGACTTGTCACAATTTTCAGTTCATAGGCTATTCAATAGTTCTCATTTCACATTGATAACATCAATTTGACAAACATGTCCACAATGTAGATTGTTATCTCAAGTCAACATACATTTCAAATAAAGTAATTGAAGTAGTCATAAAATATCAGTTCAAATTCATTTTCAAAGGTTTTTTAGGCTTTGGCCCATATTTGTGGTCACAGGGTCACCAAATTTACCAGTTAGAATCCCCATTGGCTTAAGAGTTTGCATACAATATTACAGCCTTCTAGGTCTTTTTGTTCCGGAGAAAAAGATGAAAACAGGATTTTAGATAATGGCCTGTGAGGCCCTTATTTTGGGACACAGGGTCACCAAATCTACAATTTAGAATCCCCATTAGCCAAGGAATCTGTACATATAATGACAATCTTCTAGATCTTTTCGTTCTGGAGAGGAAGATGAAAATAATCTTATCTTATCATTTCATCACCAGTCATATGCAGTTCATATATCTCATGTAAAATAATAGAATTCTTAACTCCTCTTCAATTTAGTCCTTTATGACTTGTCAAAATTTTCAGTTCATAGGCTATTCAATAGTTCTCATTTCACATTGATGACATCAATTTGACAAACATGTCCACAATGTAGATTGTTATCTCAAGTCGACTTATATTTCAAATAAAGTGATTGAAGTAGTCATAAAATATCAGTTCAAACTTCATTTTCAAAGGTTTTTTTAGGCTGTGGCCCATATTTGTGGTCCCAGGGTCACCACATTTACAAGTTAGAATCCCCATTTACTAAAGAGTTTGCATACAATATCACAGCCTTCTAGGTCTTTTTGTTCCGGAGAAAAAGATGAAAACAGGATTTTAGGTAATGGCCTGTGAGGCCCTTATTTGGGGTCACAGGGTCACCAAATCTACAATTTAGAATCCCCATTAGCCAAGGAATCTGTACATATAATTTCAGCTCTCTGCAGTCATTGGTTCTGGAGAAGAAGATGAAAATAGCTTTTTAGGTTATGACCCCTGGGGCCATTATTTGGGGTCACAATGTCACCATATCTACAATTTAGAATCCCCATTGGCCAAGGAGTCTGTACATAAAATTTCAGATCTCTGGAGTCATTGGTTCTGGAGAAGAAGATGAAAATAGCTTTATAGGTTAAGACCCCTGGGGCCCGTATTTGGGGTCACAGGGTCACCAAATCTACAATTTAGAATCCCCATGGGCCAAGGACTCTGTACATAAAATTTCAGTTCTCTCGATTCATTGGTTCTGGAGAAGAAGTCGAAAAAGTGAAAAGTTTACGGACGGACGGACGGACAGACGGACGGACGACATCCCATGCCATAAGCCCATCGGGCCTTTCAGGCCTGATGAGCTAAAAAAGTTATAGCGAATACAAAACGCGGCGGCGGCGGCGAAGGCGATGGAAACTGCACACAAACTGATAGCAGCACCGACTTAGTCGGAGCTGCTAACTACATCATGTATTACGATGTTAACAGTCTGTATGCAATATGTATAATGGAGCCACTACCCAATGGAAATTTCTAGAAAGAGAGCTGTACGAAAATGTAGATTGGACGTTAGTTCCCTCGGATTATGAGTATGGTTACATTATCGAATGTGATATTCAAATTCCTAGAAAATTACACAGATTGTTTGCGTCATTTCCCTTAGCTCCTGATCACGAAAGTATCCCAGGAAAAGAGTTATCTCCATACTGTATGGAGATCTTAGAGCAAATTGGACTTTCCAAAAAGAAATCTTCCGGTACAAAATTATTGTGTATTGTGAAAGACAAAAACAATTACATCATTCACTATGATACATTGAAATTATATTTGGAAATGGGGGTAGAATTAACATATGTTCATACAGTCATGGAATTCACTCAGTCTTCATGGATGCATTCATTTATGGAGTTTGATATAGGAAAGCGTCAATCGGCGACTGATAATGCATCGCGCGACTTGTACAAACTAGTATGCAATTCATGTTTCGGAAAAACAAATAAAAACGTAAGAAAATACAAAAAAGTTGAACTCGTTAGAGATGAACACAGATTACACAAATTCACAGCAAAATGTAACTTTAAAAATTTTAACATATTTTCTGAAAATCTGACTGCTATTGAACTTCAGCAAGTGACTGTTAGTCTTTCCAAACCAATTTCGGTAGGATTTAACATCTTGGATCGTGCCAAAAAGCTCATATTTCAATTCTACTATGGTGTTCTAGTCAAGAACTATCAGGAGAAAGTCACTTTATTAATGACGGATACGGATTCACTTCTAGTTGAATTAAGAGCTCTTCCCTATGAAACAATATTAGATCCTTATCAAATGATGGCTAACAACATAGAAAAGTTTGATACTTCAAGCTATCCCAAGTCACACTGGCTGTACAGTGAAGATAGACATAAGAAAGCAGGTGTTATGAAGGATGAAACCTCGTCGTTTCCTATTACATCTTTTTTGGTTTGAAATCGAAAAACTATTCTATCCTGACACTGTCTGAAGACGATGACTTGCTTGAACAAAATTGAGCAAAAGGAGTGAAACGTACATGGATGAGAAAACATTTGAGGCACTCCATGTTTCGTGACTGTTTGTTCGATAGAAAGTTGTTCTTCGCTACCTTCAACTTGATCAGATCTACTCATAATACTCTCCCCACTATACAAACATGAAAAGTAGCTCTGTCCCCACTGGATGATAAAAGATATATATTAGAAGATGGAATTCATCCGGTACCATATGGCTACAATCCTTTGTAATTGAACTTTCAAAACTTTTGAAACCATAAAGTAACTCTTGTACAAAGTTCATACTATTTATACTTCTTTAAAACAAAAACCAAAACAAAAATTTCCTTAAAGCGCAACTCCCGGATAAAATGGACCAAAATTCGTTTGACTAAACCAAGCTAAATTGTACACTAATATGCATCTGTATTCATAGTATCTAGATAAATATGATTTTCCGTTAGGTCATACAAATTTTAAAACAATAGATTATTTTATTATTTGCGATTATAAATAATAGCGTCATTAACTTGCCGTTATCGTTTTGTTCCGGTGATGTAACCGGATGTGACGTCAACTGGGGCAAACAAACGTGACGTAACAACCACGTGACAATGTAAACAACACAGCGCTTCACTTCGGTGATCGCGTTTTGACGATTTCGGTCACAAATAAAGTTAAACTGAGAGTGAAATTCGAATATCTGCTGTATGAAAGTATAATGGCAACGAGGAATTAGCTAAATATTTGTTTTGGTACATAATTATGAGAAGAATTCATGATCCGAAAGGACATGTCAAATTCTGTACAGTGAAGGAGTCGTTGTCCTCTGTCGACACGGAATGATTTCGGTAAGTGGGTCTTTGATTTCTTTCTTCTAACGATTCATAATTTGTTATGTGAATGGACATGTTCTTTCGAAAATATAAATATTACTAGAATTTTCAATCTGAGTCAAGGAAAACAACATTATCAGTCTCTCAAATCGTGGCTCTCGTCGAGTGTGTTTTGCAGATCCATTTTTCGATACGCGCTCACAATCTTCCAAAGTGATTTTTTAAAGAAATTTGTCTGGCCCACAGGGATGGCAGTATCCATAGTAATATTTACTAGCCTCGGGCTGAATGACTGGTGTTAATTTTAGCCCGGAGATTCATTAACATGTCAATTATGAGAACTTATAATTAATTTGCACCATTTCTTTGGTAAAATGTTAATGTGTGCATGACTCGCCTTTTTAAAAAACGTTTATAATTGATTTGTCTTCAACTTCAGGAAATTATTTTTAAATATCGACATTTGCTTTCAATGAAATATATTAGACAGATATCAAATTCAAATCCATATAACAATGTAGTAGAAATTACTACTGGTATTTAAAAATTACAAATTAGAAGCCATATGAGTTAGTGATCATGAATGTATATGCATATTTAAATTTTCAAAGAAATGGCTTTCCATAAAAGATTTCAATATTTTGTTTGATAACTATTCATTTGTTTGTGATGAAATTAGACTGAGGCTGTAGATGTTTAGAATTATTTCACTTGCCTGACATAAAAATAAAGGTCCTATACCAAATACCAAAAAAAACATGTTATGAATTAATCATGTGTAAACATATGCAGCATCAAGAAAGATTTATTATTGTTGTTACAGGTGATGGGAGTCCCTAATACAAGAGAACACAACAACAACAACAAAAAACCCATTAGGAATGGACTGTATGTGCAGTAAAGTATTGGTGCTGAAGGTGTGATCTTTTGATATCAGGAAATGATATATATAAACATTGTCATAAGAAGTGATATATATGCTGATTGTGTGAACTGATATCCAAAACATTATCTTCTCTTGGATATGAGAATGTGCCAATGTTTTAGAAATATTGTATTCAACTTTGAAGCAAACTTGAGCTGCCTCAGAGAAAGACTACACAAAACAGTGTAATAGTAAATCAAATTAATATTCAATTTAATTATGAGAGTAAATAAAATCAAATATTTCCCACAAAAAAAAAAAAAAAATTTATGATAAAATTAATTTCATGTGCACTGTTTCTATGTAATTCCTAAAATGCAAACACTTACACAAAGTAATGGTCAATACATTTTGTATACTTAGTTGAATAAATTTGGCTGTTATATTTGTTGTTTGTTTTATTCATGATTTAAAAGTGGAAATGCAATATTGCATCTGAAGTGACATTAATGTCACAGTAAAAATAGAAAACTTGAATGTCTATATTTTTTTCAGAATTCTTAGGACTGTTTCAAGGTAAGTTTGTTTGATATGCAGGTAGGTGTAGGCAAATGTAAAAAACACAAGTCATGCTTACATAGGTATTTACACACAGTTACAAATCTATTTTAAAGAAATAAATATCTTTGTCCCTTTGGATAATGCTATTTACAAAATTAATCATATGCATTCTGATGAAGTACATGTTTTATTTTTTATATATAAAGATCTACATGTAACCGAAAATACAGGTTAGTTAAAATTGCAAATGTTATTGATAAATGTCTGAATTTTCCATTTGATCATATATGTACTTGACAAAATATACTCAGAAAATATTATGTAAACTTTGAAATGGATAATAATTATCTTATCATTTGAATAAGATATCAATCACCAAAAATTCCATTATTCTTGGGGGCGGGATAGCGCAGTGGTTAGCGCGTTCGGCTTCGGATCAAGAGGTCCGGGGTTCGAATCCCGCCAGGGGCACGGCAACTTTGTCTGCAGTAGAGAACTGTTCTACACGCAGTCAGGTTTGGGTGCAATGCTACACTGAATTTCAGTGCAGTACCACCCATGGTTCGCTAGTTCCAGCCGCTGCTCGCAGGTTTCACCGCAGTGCATAGCCACATGGCGTTGCGGGCTTTCTCCCTGCCATAATACTAGCAGCCGCGATATAAGTGAAATACTCTTGAAAGCGGCGTTAAACCCCAACTCACTCAGTCACTCACTCACTCCATTATTCTTACCTGTTTTATCCACTAAAATACAGATCAGTTAGATACAATATTTTCATTCTTTCATTCAATGTCTTTCAATATTTATGAAACAATATCACTACGACCATTGATGGATTTTATTGAGGCAGAGTTGCAATTGGCGCTCGATTGATGGCATAATTTTGCCTCTGCAGGAAACTCCAAAATCGTCCACAAAAAGTGAACCATCTGTATGATCATTTAAGACTTTAGCCAAGCTGTTGATTTTAATGCTAAATAATGTGACAGATAAAATGCTTCCTTGTGGGACACCCATTTCTTGATCAAAGAAATCAGAAAGGGTGGAACCCACGCGCACTTTAAATTGGCGATCATGTAAAAAATTGGAAATAAAATGAGGCATACGACCTCGCAAGCCAAATTCAAATAAATCTTTTAGGATGCCATGCTTCCATGTAGTGTCGTAAGCTTTTTCTAAGTTGAAAAAGATGGACACAGCATGTTGTTTGTTAATAAATGCATCACGAATAAATGACTCTAAACGAACAAGATGATCAGTGGTACTACGTTGTTTGCGGAAACCACATTGAATATCAGTTAGTAATTTATTAGTATCCAAGTACCAAACTAGACGATCATTGATCATCCGTTCCATAGTTTTACATACACAACTTGTTAAGGCTATAGGACGGTAGTTTGAAGGGTCTGTATGATCCTTCCCAGGTTTTGGGATTGGCACAATAGTAGCATTGTGCCAACAAGATGGAAATTCACCTGTTTCCCATATATGATTAAATACCTGAAGTAGAACCTCAAGGCAAGGTTCCGGTAAATGTTTTAAAAGCTGATAATGGATTTCATCAGGGCCAGTTGCTGTATCATGAGCTTTAGAAAGTGCAGTTTTCAGCTCTGACAAGGAGAAGTGTTCATTATAATCTTCTCCATTGTCAGATTTGGGACATAATTTGCAGATGAAGAATTTTTAGAGATTGTTTCAGCCAACTTATTGGCAATGTCAGATTTTGATGTAAGAAGGTCATCATTGACCTTAAGATGTTTTATTGTAGATTTGGAACCTTTACCTTTAATTCTACTAATCATATTCCAGACTTTGCTGATAGGTGTTCTGGAATTGATCTTAGAGACATAGTCTCTCCAAGATTCGCGTTTTTGTTGGTTGACTCTGCGCCGAGCTTTAGCTCGTGCCTTGCGACAGTTATCTAAGTTAATTATTGTAGGTCGTTTACTGAGTTTTCCGTTCAGCTTTTTTACGTGCCTTAATGGCAGTATCGCAGGTTTCATTAAACCATGGCTTGTGAATGCGTGGATTTGCCGAGGTTTTAGGAATAGTTTCAGTTGCTATATCAATGAGACCTTTAGAAAAGGCCTCAACAGGATCAGTTGCATTGATTATTTCATCATATATAATATGTTCACGGCAGAGGGTAGAAAATGTACCCCAATCAGCCTTGGAAAATTTCCAACGAGGATTGTGCTCCTCGGGAATAGGTGATGAGGGTTCTAATACAATGGGGAAGTGGTCGCTCCCACATGTATCCTCATGGACTGACCATGAAAAGTCATGTAAAAGGGGTGCATCTGTTACTGATAAATCTATAGCTGTATATGATCGTGTAGCAGGATGTAGATATGTGTTTGAACCATCATTGAATAAACATAAATCATTTTGGGTGAGGAAACTTTCGATAATTTTACCCCTAGAGTCTAGGGTATTACTACCCCAGAGGGGATTGTGACCGTTGAAGTCACCCATGATTATAAAAAGGTTTAGGTAATTGGGTAACAAGTTGATCAAGATCTTTTATAGTAAGATCTTGAGATGGTTGAATATATAAAGAACAAAGAGTTAAAGTTTTGAATAGTGATAAGCTGACAGCTACAGCTTGTAATTGTGTTTTTAATGGAATTAATCTGTGGATAATTCCATCACGTACTAACATTGATGCACCCCCCTTAGCCCTATCAGCAGAAGGGGAGAAAGAATTATAAAAAGTGAATGGTCTCATTGCAACTGTATCAGATTCTTTAAGATGAGTTTCTTGAAGGCAAATAGCTTGGGGATTGTATTGTTGGGCCAACAAGCCCAATTCATTAAAATTGACCTTAAAGCCTCGACAATTCCACTGGAGAATCGCCATGGATGCTAGGATGAAATAAAATATTAAAAGCCTCATGATGGAGGTTTTACAGGCGAAAGACGACGGTCCTTGGACCGAGCCCTGTGCCCCTTTTTGGTTGTTAAGAGATGCTGTGTCTGATGCATCCATAAGGACGTCATCAGACTCATGGTCAAGAGATCCATATTTGTTGTAGATCTCTACCGCACTCCTCTGGCCTTTGGGAGTGTGGTTTGCTGATTTGGATTTGGAATTTTTAGAATTTTGTTTCGAGGATGATGGTTTTGAATTTTTGCTTGCAGTTGGAGGTATTTTAGATCCTGTCGGTTTGACAGGCTCTGTAAGGGACAGAAGAGGGAATGTCATGGTACCTATTGTTGAAGAAGTTGAATCGCGGAGTTTGTATTGAGTTGGGGGATCACTCACCCACTGAATGTCTGTCTGAGTTGATACAGAGCATCTAGTGGCAGTTGCTGATGATACTATGGTTGAGTATGAGGGTTTAGGACCCTCAAGAACCAGGCGTTTGGCTTCGGGAAAAGAGATATTTTGAGTGAATTTAACTTGAGTATTTTAGATTCCTGTTGCCACCGTGGGCACTCCTTGGAGGAAGCCAAGTGTTCACCAGCACAGTTGGCGCATTTCGGCAACTCCTTGCACTTCTCTGGATGGCTTTCATCGTCGAGTTTGCCACACTGTGGACAAACACGCTCATCCGCTTTGCAAGAGTTGCTTCCATGGCCAAACTTCTGGCACCGGTAGCAACGGAGGGGGTTAGGGATATACAGTTCTGTGGGGAGTTTGTAATACCCTGCATAAACTGTTTTTGGAGCTTGTGGAGTTGAAAATGTTAAGAGATAGGTGCGCGTCTTGATGATGTTGTCCTCCTTCTTGATAGTGAACCGCTTGACAGCAGTCACTGCCTGGCTCTTCAGGTTGTCAAGGAGCTCCTGTTCGGAGGAATCATCGAGACAGCGATCCTTATTCCGGATGATGGCTTTGCTGCTGTTTAGTGATGTATGTTGCTGCTGTTTAGTGATGTATGGGGAAGAGACTTTAACAGGTTTATCAATAATTTTCTCCAAGGTGAGAAGTGATGTTGCCTGTTGTTTTTATTTTACCTCCACAAGAAGGTACCCATTCCTTATCTTCTTTACATCCTTTACATCACCGGCTAGACCTTGAATGGTCTTGGCGGTGGCGAAAGGATTAAGACGGAGAGGTTTGTCATCAGTGGATGATATGACCAGAAATCGAGGAAAGGTGATTGAATTTGTATTAGAAATTGAAATTGAAGTTGAAGGTTTTGATTTGGATGATTTTGCATGTTTAGTTGATTTTGATGATGTTGCCTCTTCCTCAGAAGAGGGACAATCATCTGTTGACAAATTTCGCTTGTTTTTAACTGAACGGTTCATGTTCGGTTGGTAAGCTTTTCGTCAACCTGGATCCCCACCCACCACGGAGCACCAACAAGGGCAATGCTGTGTCAGCGGGTCTCCTGCTGACAGCACCGGGGATACCAGGATGATATACTCCACTAAAACGTTGCCAATGTTTCACTGGATTGGCCCATTGGCCACCGCTATCTTGGAAGCTGAGTAAAGTTGATGAATGTGTGCAAGAGAGCACTGAGAGAGAGTGCCGAGAGTAGGGAGAGTACATCAGGCAGGAAAGCATTATGGAAAGGTGGTGAAGGTATGCAAGAGAGCACCAAGAAAGTAAAGAAAATAATTGTAAAGAGAGGTAGCAGCGTAAGAGGAAGGATAGCAAAGATGTGCGCAACCAAGTGCTTGGCATGACCATCCGATTGACCAGACCGGACCAATCTGGCCACCTGACTAGATAAAGTCGGGGCCGAAGCAGTGTATTGTTCAGTGTTAGCTTTAAGCTGAACACATCCCTCAACCACCAGGCATCCTTCCTCCATCCGTACAGGTCGCAGTCCACGGCAAACAGACTGCCCCCTTTTAGTCGCCTCTTACGACAAGCAGGAGGAACTGAGGGCCTATTCTAACCCGGGCACCCCACGGGGACAAAGACATCAGCGTACTATCACAAGTTGAATAAAAGCTGATAATGAAAAATTAAAATTTACAATTTGTCAATATGGTGTATAGCTTTTAAAAAATCTAAAATACAATGCTCACCGAAATGAGAACAAACTTGATTGATTGAAATAGAAGGATAACAAGTTTTCCTGATATGTGCAGTGTCCCAACACTCACATAGAATGTGTTTGATTAGGAGAGGACACTGACAGGGTATACATACCGGGTGATCTTCACCCTTTAAAAGATATAAGTGTGTAAGATGAGAGTGTCCAATACGACATCGTCGTAGGACACAAGCTTCCTGCCGGGTAAAAAGAGGATAGAGATTTGTAACCTAGTGAGTGAGTGAGTTATTGTTTAACGCCGCTTCGGCAGTATTGCAGCCATTAGCGGCGAGTGAGTGAGTGAGTGAGTTATTGTTTAACGCCGCTTCGGCAGTATTGCAGCCATTAGCGGCGAGATATTTAATTTATTTGCCTAATTTAAAAAAGAAAATTGCAAATGAAAAACAGAACACGGCACGAAGGCCGCAAAAAACATCAGCATATTATCACAAGTTGAATAAAAGCTGATAATGAAAAGTTAAAATTTGTCAATGAGGTGTATAGCCTTTAGAAAATCTAAAACACGATGCTCACCGAAATGAGTAAAAACTTGATTGATTGAAATAGAAGGATAAAAAGTTTCCCTGATATGTGCAGTGTCCCAACACTCACATAGAATGTGTTTGATTGTGAGAGGAGTGAGTGAGTGAGTTATTGTTTAACGCCGCTTCGGCAGTATTGCAGCCATTAGCGGCGAGATATTTAATTTATTTGCCTAATTTAAAAAAGAAAATTGCAATTGAAAAACGGAACACGGCACGAAGGCCGCAAAAACATCAGCAAATTATCACAAGTTGAATAAAAGCTGATAATGAAAAGTTAAAATTTACAATTTGTCAATAAGGTGTATAGCCTTTAGAATATCTAAAACACGATGCTCACCGAAATGAGTAAAAACTTGATTGATTGAAATAGAAGGATAACAAGTTTCCCTGATATGTGCAGTGTCCCAACACTCACATAGAATGTGTTTGATTGTGAGAGGACACTTCCAGGGTATACATACCGGGTGATCTTCACCCTTTAAAAGATATAAGTGTGTAAGATGAGAGTGTCCAATACGACATCGTCGTAGGACACAAGCTTCCTGCCGGGTAAAAAGAGGATAGAGATTTGTAACCTAAATGAGGTTGAATAGTGTGAAGTTTGTTATGTTGTTGGGCCCATTGGGACTTCCAACGTTGTTTAATGTAAGATTTAATAGCAGGTTTAGAATCCGTATATGGAACTTTAGTAGGAGAAATATGTTTGAAGTTTCATGCTGATTTAGCTACCGAGTCAGCTTTGTTATTACCTCTTATACCCATATGGCTAGGAAGCCAGCAGAAGACGATGTCGCATTGAGGACAAGAATTATGAAGTAATGAAATATCCCTGATAACTGGGTGATCACTCTTTCAGTTTTTAATTGCTTGTAGGCAAGAAAGTGAATCAGAAAAAATAATGTACTTATTGGGAGTTGATTTTTTAATGTGATGGACGGCCTTTAGGATGGCCTTAGCTTCTGCAGTAAATATGCTGCTGCCATCATGCAGCCTTGAAGCATAGGTTGTTGAAGAAGTCGTTGCCGCTGCAACTGTGGGTCCATCCCTAGAACCATCAGTGTAAATTGGTTTATAATCTGCGAAAAAATCATGTAGTTAAAAAATTGCCTGTTGAAATATTAATTGGTCTGTAATTGCTTTTTTATGAGTAGATAACACGGGGCCTGCAAACAATATTCTGATGAAAATGAAGGTTTAGGATTATTAGTAAGCCATGCTCACTTCTTTTGCGAGTTGTTGTGCTATTTGAATGTTTTTCAATTAAAGGGGGTACCATTGTTATTATCAAATAGGTACTTGATGTACTTGGTGTTAAATTTTCATTACACAGAATTTGAAATTGAGACAATATTTGAATTACTAAATAACCGTAAGGAAGTATTAAGTGACGTTAAATGTAGCATCTGAAGTATACTGAATATCAATGTAGTAAAGTTTCTAGTTTTTTTTAGGTTTTTATTAAAGACCATTTGAGTTGATTGATTTGCTAGATGATGAGTGGTTGTTTTAATGTAAATATAATATAATATAATATAGTAACATAAACTTTCTATAAAAATGAGGAAACATGTATTCACAGCATTATCACGAAGCAAGTAATATATTATCAGATTGATCAACAGCCTCCCCAATTGAATTGATTTAAGAGTCGTACTGTTCTTTGCAGTTAAATGAATGTGCACTTTTCTTTGCTTAATTGTCAAATGTAGTTATAAAAATTGTTTACGCTAGTAAAGTGTTATAGCGTTTGTCATGTATAGATTATATTTATAAACAGGAATGTCAGTTTGGGAAAAATATATCTAGTAGAATGTTTTGTAGTTAGTAAGTAGTTTGGTTTTGATGGTGCCAGTGCTAAGTATGCTACAAAACAATCAAATGCTAATCGGTTGTCAAAAGCACATTGTTATGAAGTGTTACTATGATAACATTATTAAAAGATATTGCATAAATTATTTCTTATTATTACTTGTGTTATAGTGTTTGAAAAACATCCCGAATGTATATATTGTGGTTGAAACTGTCAAAGTGAACAATTTAAAGATTTGTTTCACACCAACAGAATATTGTGAGAATGGTTGTTAATTCTTAAAATATTATTTTAACCACCATTTTACTAAATTACCTATGTAGGTAAGCAAATTATGCAAAGAACAACATAACCTAGAATCTGGGCTCAAACTTTTAATACATTAAAAAACTTGACAAGCTCTCTCTCAAGTAAAGGCTGTAATTGTAAGAGTGAGAATTTATGAGAGAATATGCATTGAAATACAAACTTTTTTTTATATTAAAACCCCAAGCCCAGTTTTCAGGTATTACAACGGAAGTGCAGTAATACTGTGGTATGTGATAAAAAGAACTAAATTATATATGAAATAGCAGGATGCAAATCATTTGCTTATGATGATTTTTTTATTACATCAAATGGAATAATACAACAACAAAAATGTTCATCTGTACATATCTATACACCTCTGCTGAGGCGTCTTAGCCATAGCATGATTGAACCATGCTTTTAACTGCAGTAGCTGTCGTTTAGAGTTCGCGTCAATATATCTCAGATAGGTGTCACTGGCCCAACACCCAATTCGCTGGATCATCTTGTCTGAGAGTCCACATTTGTAGGGCCATGTGGCTCCACCTCGTCGGAAGTGGCCTCCAAAGTTCTTCGCATGTAAACCACATTGCAATAGTCGAGTACGCAATGTGTTTAGAAAACGCCTGTAAGTCAGCGGTGACCTGTCAGAGTTTATGAACAAAGGCTGCAGTATCTGAGCCAACTTCCAAACGCAAGGCATAACTCTTGCCAGTCTGCATTACTGGCTGATTTAACCCTTGCGGTATTTCCCTCGCTTTCTTGTGTCGAGGCAGTGAATCGCTGCACTAGAAATGCATAGCGGGCCTGGATTTCTAAACACAGGTTTCTTAAGGAATTACTGCAAGGCCTAAATCAGCCAGTCATGGAGACTGGCAAGAGTTATGCCTTGCATTGGGAAGTTGTATCTGAGCATGGTGCGAACCATCCAAGAAGGTTTCTAGCGCTGTCGCTGGACACAGAGGGTGACCACCTGTTTTGTTACAATTTCTTGTATTTTTCTGGTGTTAATTTTTTGTGGTATGCAACTAAGTTTAAGTTGTCTTTTTTAATGTAACTCTTTTATCCTAACCTCGTTCTTCGACACGTAATGGCGGTTTCCCGCACCTATGTCACGTATCACGTTAAACAAGTTTCTAAAACGTATTTTATCCCCCACGTAGGCTCACCCTAGAGTAAGTAATACTATTTTCTATTTCTGCAAGTTTGTAGATAATTTCTAGAGTATGTAAAATACGTCAGATATTAGTATTTTTCTAGTGTAAAGCGTATCACGCTCTTTCAAAGTAGGTCACGTGGTCAAATGTCTAGACCGTTGCTCGCCCTGTAGTGCAAGTGAAGCGACGGTAAAATAACTTTATTTCTTCATACTCGGGCTATGTAAACCTTCTCAGCAAGAGAGAATGTAAATGATTGCATTGTGCATAACGTCTATGTTTTAACGTTAATCACTTGTGTGATGTTTCTCCCAATTAAAACGATGTAATTTACGTACGTATGTAGATTATTTCTGCACTTTCTTTATCTGTTATTCATACTTTTTACAGTAACTTAAACTTACTGTTTATTTCATTGTAAACATGTTAGGAGTTCATGTTCTTACGATTCCTTTCTGTTATTAACAGTCTTTTACCCTTTGACATCGCTGGACATGGTCATCCTGATTGTCACCAACTGGGTTAACTTGGATAAAACATAAAACCAACCACTTTAGGGACAAGTACTTTGACCACTTGAGTTCTGAAATGCAATGTTTTCATATGCCGCAGGTTAACAATGAAACCATCTGCCACAGGTGTCACATCAACCCTGCGCAAACTTATCTTCCTGATTTTCCTCAGTGAAAAGAAAATTATTAGGTCTCAGCATACCAAAGAAAGCAACAGTGCATGCTGCCCAAAATGCTTTATCTTCTAATGATTTCATGTGTAGGCTGGACCTAAGCTTCCATAGAATTGCAGGTGTCATAGGTTTCACACACTCTTGTCTCTCCCAAGACTCTCTTCACACCTAACAACAATTTTTTCACACCCCTTGACGAATTCACTGGGCTGGAGAAACCCCTTACACTCACGCACATGAGACACAATATTCAAATAGCACACAATCGTGCTGTATTTAAAACACTTCACCTTAGCCAAGTAGGCTATGTAACACTTCAGAATATTATCTGGCAAAGGCACTGGATCCACATACACAGAATCACAAAACTTCAAGTATGTCTCCAGGTGTACCATGTATGTCTTCTTTGTAGATGTTGACCAGGCGCCTGATTTGAAGATCGAAACAGCTCTCTCCAGATTTGCAGGGCTCTGACTTCCACCTGAAGGTTAAGAATTTGTGTGACATGTGGTCTCTTAGTTCATACACAGAAAAAGGTGCTAAGTTCAAACTGGGAATACTGTTAAAAAGGGCTGATAATCTATTTCTTTCATGCAATCCACAACACTTATCTGCCATTATATTAATCTTTCCTGGCACATAGATAGCACTCAAAGCAAAGTTGTATTTAACACTCTCAAGGAATAATCCCCGTAGAAGTCTCATCACTTGGTTATTCCTACAAGTACCTTTGTTTATGATACTCTCAGCTGTAAAGTTATCAGTGTTAACAATAACTTGTTTGTTTCTCCAGAACTGTCCCCATCTCACAGCTGCAGCAACTATAGCAATAGTGAGTGAGTGAGTGAGTTATTGTTTAACGCCGCTTCGGCAGTATTGCAGCCATTAGCGGCGAGATATTTAAATTATTTGCCTAATTTAAAAAAGAAAATTGCAATTGAAAAACAGAACACGGCACGAAGGCCGCAAAAACATCAGCAAATTATCACAAGTTGAATAAAAGCTGATAATGAAAAGTTAAAATTTACAATTTGTCAATAAGGTGTATAGCAATAGTTTCCTTGTAATTAATGTGTAAATCTTGCAGTTCAGGAAAGTCACACTGCCAGTTAATGTAGTAGTAGTCTCCCATATATACACCACCACAGCCAGCATTACAAGCGTCCGTGTGAAGGGAAGTAACAGGTCTGGAATCAAGGATTTTTGCCGTACCATTAAATTGCCAAAGGAGTTCTTGCCACCACACAATATCTGCTCTAAAATCGTCTGAAAGCTTTATCTTGTGATTTCTGTCCTTCAGGCAATCTTTTAGTGTCAAAATCCTGCGTAAAATGGTACGTCACCTGGTATTACATGACTAGCCCAGTTAATTTTCCCTGCTAGGGACTCCAATTGATGTTTACTAGCTCGCTTCCTGCCGGTAAAGTCTTTAAGCAACACCCAGAAATCATGTAATTTATTTCCTGGCAAGGAGAGAGTAAATGACATTGTGTCTATCATTACACCTACAAACTGCAGTCTCGTGTCAGTGCCCTCAACTTTGGACCAATTTATGGAAAAATCTAAAGTTCTCAGAACACCAATGAGAAGATGTAGTGCATTCTGACATGTTTCTCTACTGTCTTCAATGACTAGAACGTCATTTAAATAAGCAATCACACGTACACCAAACATGCACATCATAATGTCACTAACTGCTTCACTTAGGGTCTGAACAATCTTAGGACTGCGAGAGGATCCAAACGGCAGCTTAGTATCAACAAGAAAAGTCATATCTTTGTCCCCTTTGAATGACCAGTAGCCCTATAGTCATCTGGGTGTATCCTCACAGACCTGTAAGCTTGTCGAAGGTCACCCTCAGCCAAGTTGTTCCCCTGTTTTATATGTTTCCATGCTGTCCTTAAGTCTTGATATTCTACTCTGGTATCAAATGAAAGGCTGTTCATAGATAAACCCTCTGGTCTACTACCATCATGAATAAGTCTTATGTTGGTATTATTCTTTGGAATTGCCCCAAGAGCACTGACAATGCTAGGTTTATCTTTCACAATTTTGTAGTTTCCTGCTTGAATCTGATCAATTAATTCATTTTCAACTTGTGTCTCCAGTCTTTTACATGATATGATATTAGCAACAAAGATGTCAGCGGAAACTTTATTCTCATCTGTAAAACCCCTCTAACCTAAACCCCTCTCGCACTCCTTCTATTATGAATTCCCTATTTGTATGGTTGGTTGGCAGCAGTGCTTCCCAAGCTTGAAGCCTCAAGCCTGGTTCAGGGGCCGGGAATTGTCCTGGGGCCGGGCATAAATGTCCGGGGGTCTCTGAGGAAAAGGGGGGTGACCCGATGCAGGGTAGTTTTTTGGACCACTGTTAATTCCACTGAAACCATGTCTCACTCAGGGTGCTGTAGGAAACAAATACCACACACATGCGCCAATTTGCAATCCCTTCTAATACAGTTCTCCCGATTGTAGTTCCTGCATATTTCTCTCCCAGCTGGTGAAAACGGACCACGTTTACGTGTTGTACCCTGTACCTGGGTGTCTGCAGAACGGCTAGCAACATAATGAAGAGCTCTAAGTTCCTGAAGGTAAATGCCCCATTGAAAACCTTCCTTAGCCTGTGTTTCACGATATTCTTTATCATATGAAAGTACACTGGCCCAAGTGTACCTAGAGGCAAGGTGGAAATATCTGAGGTGTATTTCAAGTAAGCCTGGTAGTCCTCAGGTGTGTTTAGCTGCTTGTTGATCATTAACTCTTTCATAATCCTGCAAAACCCCATTGTTGCATTGTCGTATCCGAAAGCTTAGATCTTTTCCTCCCGAAGTTTAACTTGGCGCCACCACCTTATTTTTAAGTCATGACTCCAAGTCATTACCATGAACCTCATTCCAAATAAAGTTTATGATTTGCAATACTTTAAATCGTGGCTCAATTTCACATGTCTCTACTCTTGTCTCTAAAAGATTGCGAAAACTGTCAACATCAACACTTCCGGTAGCCTCGCACTGAGTACCGCGACCATGCGGTTGACTGCCAGTGTCACCTATATTCGATGCACAATGTGACTGAACAAGTTTGATCTTATTCCTCTCTTCAAACAAGTCCCTTTCCATTTCCACCCGCATGCGTTCTAGCTTCGTTAATTCAAGTTCGTTACGTAGCTGCTCACACTCATTTCTGGCTGCATCGACCTCCGCATCAATGTTTGCTGGGACTCTATTGTCGCTGAAACTCTCGCGAAAACTGCATGCTTCATTCCGAAACCATGTCGCCGTTTCACACAAAAGTTCATCACTTACTGCTTTTTCCGCATCGATTAACACTTTCAGGTTACTTCAGGCACCCATCCTTTTACTAGTTTTAGTTTTAGTTTCCATTTTTTAACCAAAACTCTACATTAATAAAATTGCCGCTTGAAGCGTTTGTGCAGCCTGCATGGCGTGTAGCGTGACATGACCATTAGGTAAGGGAGATAATAACTCCAGCATAAAAGTGAGATAGCTCAGCAATGCGGTCAAAGGGAGGTAATCATAAAACTAAATTCAATATGAATTAAACCATTTGCTGTTTACTATACAAGTAATTCTTCACTACTTTGACCCTCATATCGTTATTTTAACAAAAAGTATTGACTGAAAATCTAATGTAGGTCATAACTAATGTGCTTTTAAACTGGACGTGGCACTTTCGGTTTCTGCACATGCATTGTGATGTTGTTCGATGTAAATTGTTAACTGGTAATTAGGGATGAATAAAGTCAAATTATTTGTCCTGTATATTATATTATATTGCAAATATTAAAGCCCTAAAAGAATTTAAGAAACACAATGGACGCAACTTCAACTAGAGGACCTTTGCGGACACCTGAAATTTTCGGTCTCGTCTTTCCCTGTTCCGCCTTCTCGTCAGCATCAATAAAATGAGGATTTTTTAAAAGAAAAAATTGTTCTTTATTCCATCTTTACTAACAAGTTGAATCATCACTGGAGTCACTTTTCACAAGTTTGTTCTTAAAACCTATTTTTGATTTAAAAATTTTATCAAAGGGTTAACGTGGCCTTAACCTGTATCTCATGACCTTGGCCTTCAAAGTCACAGAGTCAATGATCACTTTTCATTGTGTATAACAATCATGTAATGATTCAAAGTGTTAATAGTTGAAATAAGGCATGTTCGCAACTGCTAAAGATGTGACCTCCCTGTAATCTTGACCTTTGACAGATTTTAGCAAAAACCTTTTCAAATTTTGATCTGTCTCCATAATTGATTTATACCGAATAAGAGCCTAATAGCACAAGTATCTTTGAAGATCGTGTTTACAAGGATTTTGTTGTGATTTTTGAACTCATGACCATTGACCTTGAATGTGAGCATATGTCACAATAATTCCCCAGGTGTATAAGTAATAGACACATGATGACACACGTGGTGTATACAAAATATCATCGAGCTATCATCTCACGAGGGGGCGGAGCCCCCGAGTGAGTGATAGCGAGAAGATATTGTGTATACGCCCCACTTGTGTCAATCATGTATCTGTTTTATCCAATGGGCAACGTTCGACAATATGCGCCTGTCACGTGACATGGTTTTCGCGCTTCAATTATAATCAGTCTGGAGAAATCCGCTATTTGAGATAGTTGACCCGTTTCACTTCAGGAAGTCGGTTGGGCTTTGAAAGCAGTCCCGCAGGCCCCTTTTTCGACTGGTGTTTCCAAGCCACTATGTGACAAAGAAGAAAAAAATCTTCTTACATCAACATACAGAATTGTCAAGTGAACATTATCACCACCAAATGGCTATTCATTATTCTCCGCTGCATTGATTTCCTTCGTGTTAATCAGTGACGATTAAATACAATGTTTTTAAATATTTTTTTTCAGTTTCTAATCAGCTGATCATTTCTTTTTATCATTAAAAGAGTAAAAAGATTAAAAAGAGTGGCACTAACATTGGTTGTGTTTTTTCTTCTGAGCGGCATACAGCCCTTAGATGTCATCTGGTTTTGCAACAATGTTGTAATTACTCAGGGTCGTCAGCCAGGTGTTTGTAGCGCCGCCCTTGGACTGCCCTGCTGCTTTACGGTCGTCCTATCAGAGAGTTTAAAATATCTGTGGCTGATAAATAAGTGACGTCATAGATATAACCACACTTTTCTTGATACATGATATATCGTTTCAAAAACATCAAAGGGAATTTAACCGCCCATTGGATAAGAAAGGAGATTTGTATATGAGGTCTTGACACCGTCTTGGAAAAATGTTGCTTAGTGATTTCAGAACTTGTGATCTTGACCATATCACGTGACCTTGACCGTTGATATTCAAGGTCACACACTCATTGATCACCTATGAGAATTAAAAGTGAAAATAGCTAAGATACAGCATTTCTGCACATCAATGTGACCTTGACATTTGACAGATATTAATGGAAACTTGATAGAAATTTGGTTCTTTTCAATAGATGACATATACCAAATATAAGCCTCGAAGGACATTGACAAGCCGAGGGACATTTACAAACCATTTACAAGCATTTTTTTTACCTTAGACCGTGAATATGAACTTGCCAATACAATTGCTCGGGTAAAAGTATGAATATATATTTTAAAACCCTATCATAAAAAAGAAACAGTTAAAACAGAGTGTGGCAGAAGAAAGTGCACAAACACTGATAGCAGCCCCAACCTGGTCGAGGCTGCTAATAAGAACACACTAATAGAGTGAAAGTAATTTTATTACCATATGAACACAAATCAAGTAATAGTAAACTCATGATTTGATGATTTACAATTCATGAATCATGTGATCTATTGAACAACATTGAAAGAGAGTGTATTACTGTGCAGATAAGCACCATAGCATTTGGATAACTCGCATGGAGAGCCTGGTTATTTAATTTACAAGCTTTCAACCGTATAGACATTGCTTGCTCACAATGAATAGCAAATATAACATTGAGATATTGTGCATCTTTGTTTGAAGGTGAGGTGAGGTGAGTTGGGGTTTAACGCCGCTTTCAAGAGTATTTCACTTATATCGCGGCTGCTAGTATTATGGCAGGGAGAAAGCCCGCAACGCCATGTGGCTATGCATTGCGGTGAAACCTGCGAGCATCGGCTGGAACTAGCGAACCATGGGTGGTACTGCACTGAAATTCAGTGTAGCATTGCACCCAAACCTGACTGCGTGTAGAACAGTTCTCTACTGCAGACAAAGTTGCCGTGCCCCTGGCGGGATTCGAACCCCGGACCTCTTGATCCGAAGCCGAACGCGCTAACCACTGCGCTATCCCGCCCCCCATCTTTGTTTGAAAAGCAACTACAGACATTGAAGATGCTGTATAACCGGACAAGACTACTGGAGATCCGACAGACATTGACGATGCTGTAGAACCGGACAAGACTATAGTCGTCAGCTCAATTCGTCCTGTTAAGCTTAACGTCAGTTAGTGTATTGACAGAAACTTGGTTTGATGAACAAACAATCATGATCATGATGAATCATGATTTGTAGATGTGCCTTTTGGGGTTTTCAACTTCATCAAATCCGTGAGCTCCGCCGATGCCGACGTTGTATCCGCGAGCTCCGCCGCCACCGACGTTGTAGTTTGTAGCCATGGGCTAAGTCAACGTTGTAGCCGTGGACTCAACCACCAACACCACCATCGTTAATGTTGTAGCCGCGGGTAGCGGTGTTGGTATTCGATCTGTTCATTTCGGTAGCGTTTCGATATGCGCTATCATGTTGGTAAGTGTACGGATTTTGTTATAATCCGTCACTGACTTTACAATGCATTCGGAGTTGGAAGAGGTTGGTTGGTTGGTGGTCCAACAGGTGATACTGGTTGATAGATTGCCTCTGTTTGTGAGAAGAAAAATAATTGTAGAGAGGTTGTTCTTTCAAGATAGAAGGTTCGATTATAAGCAAATCACAAAGTATTAACATTTATGTATGAATTCATTCATCAGTGTTCAAGTCTTCAAACATTTGTGTTATTCATAATTTAATATTCAACCATACAGTTAAATATATATAAATATATATATATATATATATATATATATATATATATATATATATATATATATATATATATATATATATAAAGATAGATGATAACTTACCAGATTTTTTGTATGGTTGGAATCGTTTGTTGGAGATTTTATCAACTTCTTCGTCACAACATTGAATTAGTTCCATTTCCTCCACAGCTTCCATTATCTTGTCATATTGTTTTACAAGAGCCTTGAACGCTTCTGGTTGTAAGCTCATGCTTTTTTCGCCCTTCATGTTTTTCTTCTTTATATGAATGAAAACCTTCGACGTTGCTGGATCAACGCTCACATTAACGTTGTTCTTATACCAATATGGAATGTGTTTGGTATTTTTCAAAGTGAAAGACATGATAAAGGCAGGCAGGCAGGCAGGTAGGTAGGTAGGTAGGTAGGTAGTCAGGTGGCGGGCCGTCGTGTTTGGCAAGGAGGCGTTGGTTAGTCGGTCGGTGTGTTGGTTGGTGGCTGTAGTAAGCAGGACAAGTTCTCGAAAGTGAAATCACAAAATTTTCATCAAATCGAGAGTGTATGTTTCTCTTTTATACTCCTTCAGTGACTTGTTTGACGTATAGGTATAAATGAATTTGTGAATACGATTGAGTTGAAATTAATTTCAGAAACTCATCATGACATATCATTCGTTAAGCCAATCATCTAGCAAAATTGAAGGTTCTAGATATATTAGTATGTTGGTTCTGTTATCCATTTTTAATAAAAAAAATGTTTTTTTTATTCTTACTTTTTTCATTAATTTATAAAATATAATAATGGATTTACTGTATCATGATTAATGATAAGTAACTTTTTATTAACTTTGTGATTATATCTCACCACCAGATAAGCGGGTTAAGAAGGACATATATATATATCGGCTCTTCAAAAGTTAGCGAGGTTAAGTAGTACATGAGATTATGTTGTAGTGTCATGTATATCTATATGAATAAGAAGTACCAATCTCACCGATTGCATTGTTAGCAGGGAAATAAATTGAACAAGTACACTAAAGTTACAAGGTACAAGGTACAAACCTCAAATCAATTGATTTCACGATAATTCATGCATTTGAAAAAATTGACGCTTTTTGAAGATACTAACATTTTTTTAAAATATATTATGTATGATTGTAATTGATATCAGTATTTTCAGTTTAACACTTTCGTACGAACTACTGTTGAAACAACAAAACCATATTGTGGGTTACAATTTGATATCTACAAGATTTCTAAGAACATCCAATCAAAATAAAGAAGATACGAAAAGCTTTATTTTCAAGTATCCAATCATATTGTAGGAATCTTTGATTATAAAAAGATGTATCGGATATTTATATGATCAGTTTGGATACTCACTGCCAAAGACAGAACCCTTAACCATTGGATTATTAATATTTCTAAACTTTGATACTGTGTGAACTTATATTTTACAATATACTTAAATCAACATAGTTCGATAGTCTTATATTGTCATCGTTTTCATAAAACTGATTATATTTATTTCGATTACAGATATACTACAACGTATCATGTATAACGCTTAGATATTGTATAAGGTTAGAGAGAGAGAGGGAGAGAGAATGTCTTCTCATACGACTTGTTCAGTGTATTGGTGTTTTCATGTCAGAAATTGTTCTCAACCAAATTTAACTTATATCGACATCAAAAAACTTGTTTTGAGGTTCCCCAACATTTTCCTTGCACTCATTGTTGTGTAGTGTGTACTAGAGAAGACAATTTACAAAAGCATGTCAAGGAATACCATCCTGAAACAATAACGCGTAGTACCGTATATTACTGTGTATAAGACGACTTTTTTTATACCAGAAAATAGGGGGTCAAAGAAGGGGGTCGTCTTATACACGAGGGCTATGTTTCAGAAGAAGAAATTTTGAAGATTCATTGACGAACTCACGATGATGAAACCGGAAACAGCAATACAGAATATCGATGTTAACTCATGCTTACAAAATGGAAATAAACTATACTTTTATAATTATTATGTTTTATTATGCTTTTTTTGTATTACTATATGGAGTTAAATACATAAAATATATTTGATAGTTCATTTAAACATAATCGGTTGACGGACCAAAAGTGGTACCAGCAGTCAAGCAAACGAACGATAAATTCAGTGACGTGGACCAATGAAATTCTACAACTTATCCATTCATTCATGACGTGGACCAATGAAATTCTACAACTAACCTATTCATTCATAAAACTTGACAAGCTTATCTCGATAAACACTTGTCATTGACGTAATGTTAATTCCAATCAGGCCAGTTTTTCATTAATGTATCCGGTAATTATCTTGGCTTTGTTGTGTTCTTATCAGTAATTGGTCTGTTTATCCTTCTCTGGATTGAAGTGGTGGTTTACATGGTCAACGTTAAATAAACACGTCTTTAGCTTGAGAAGTGGCCCCTCGCTATAACACACGTTGGGAGCCATACTGACAACCGCTTAGTAGAGAATCCGCGGTAAAGCGAACCAGAGTTGGAATGAAAAATAATGGCTTGACTTCAGCTATCAAACATTACCAACCTTTCAAAAGCATTCTGCAGTATTAAATACAACTAGTTCAACTTTGTTTATAAGAAGGACAAATATTTACATCACTACGATAGAAATCTAGACATTAAATTTTGCTTGGCTTTGGGCATGCGCAATCAAGCTTGGTTACCAAAGCTCTTCACACCATTTTAATCTTATAAACACTGAAGCGACTTCTAAATCTGTGTATGGAGTATCGGCTTTGTTTAGATGTTATAACATGGCGAATATTTACGATAGATTGTTGACTGTAGTGTTGCTAATCTCGCTTGAACTGACAAGAAAATGACATATCATTAACAAATAAGAACAAACACCGTAAGAAAACGTATTTTTTTTTATTTTGGTACATTTAAAACAATTTATTTCAAAAACAAACGATTATAACAAAACATTTATGTCATGTTACTTAAAAAATTACCGTATCAACTTACCGTTACCAAATCTTACCAACGTGTTTTCCCATCATGGCATGTCGACCTGTTTCCACGATTGCTAGAAGGGGGTCGCCTTGTACATGAGATACATGGTTTTTACCTGATTTTAGGGGTCGTCTTATACACAGGGTCGCCTTATACACAGTAATATATGGTAAGTGTGGCATGAAGAGTGTCTCGTTTTCAGCTTTAAGAAAACACAAACAAGATTGTCAATCATCATTGTTTTGTTGTAACAAGTGCGAAAAACAGTACACGACTTTAAATTATTTAAAATGTCATGTGCGTCGAAGTCATCCCACACCCGTCATTTGCTCGCAGTGTACATTCTTCTGTAGCAGTAAACAGAATATATCTTATAACAGGCGTCACGCGCATACAAATACAACGAGGAATGGTAGACCACATGTGAGGGGTAGCTTGCGTGGTAGAGGAAGAGGTTCACGACGGACCACCGCTCGAGTCGATGTCTCTAGTGGTAATCGTTTAGAGAACAGGAGACCGTCTGTTGTTGTTGCCTCGAATGCGTCATTGTCGTCCTCCTCCTCCTCCCCCGGTACGACAAATCGTAGGCTTTCGGAGGAGAAGATAGAAGTTTGGAGTACGTACCGAATCATGATATAGGAGAGGGAAGCGTTCCCTTGATGTATCTGGTATCGTTACAAGTAAGAATCATCGACGAGGTGTGGCGGGAGATCGTAGAGAAACATTCCGTGAAATGGGGATTATGTCTTCAGGTTAAATTTTCCAAAATGTCAGAGGACGGACAAGCAAAATTAGTTGAACCTTACTTCCATACTAAAATGGTTGTCACGATGCAAAGCGATAGTTTGACACAACAGTATCACGAACACGTCAATACACTTCAGGTTAAATTTTCCAAAATGTCAGAGGACGGACAAGCAAAATTAGTTGAACCTTACTTCCATACTAAAATGGTTGTCACGATGCAAAGCGATAGTTTGACACAACAGTATCACGAACACGTCAATACACTTTTGAGGTGCATCGACGAATACGAAGGGGAAGGATCTCATTTGAATTTGGAAAAGGTTCTCGGCGTTAAACTGACCATGACCCGGTACAGACGCTTTCGTGGCTCGTCGTATATCGAACTTCCCGACCCGCTGAAACGATACAAGAAATCCATCCTTAACATTGTCAATACGGATGATCGGTGTCTATAATATTCTGTGATAGCGCACTTGTATCCGGCTCCGCAATGCTCCCACCGCGCACAGGAGATTCATTACTTACCTCATGGTGATCAATTTAATGTAAATGATATCTCTTTCTCTGCTACATTGAAAGACGTTTCCAAATTCGAAAGTCAAAACGACTTCTCGATAAATGTATTCAGATTTCAAGAAGCAGAGGTTGACAAACAAGGAAACGTGACGAATAACGCGCATCTCTATCCCGTTCAAATCAGCGAATCACATGATCGGGTACCTTCCGAACGTTGCATCGACCTTCTGTTATTATAGGAGATTGACAAGAAACATTTCTGCCCGATAACTAATTTGGCGAGCGTAGTGAAACCGGCAAACATGAATTGTAAATATAGGGTATGTCGTCGTTGCCTGTGGCCACGAACGAACGAGTCCGCTTTCGAAAAACACGCTTCATATTGTCATAAGAATGCCCAGAGAATCGCGTTGCGGATTAAAGGCGAGGACGATCTGTTAGAATTCCGTCTGAGACAAAAATCGCTGGAACAGGAATGCGATTTCATATTTTACACCGATTTCGAATCCGTTCTAGAGCCGTGCAAAGACGACATGTGTCCGAAACGACTGCAAACGTACGTGCCGTGTGGGTACGCCTACAAACTCAGTCTCATACCCGAGTACACTCAACCCTTGCAAGTGTACACCGGTCCCGACTGGTGCGCTCGTTTTATGGATAGTATCTTGGAAGTCTACGATTTGATACAAGATGAAATTTACGCTAATCCCGTCCACGCGATCGTGACTGACGAGGTTCGTGACACGTTGGAAAACGGATGTCCGTGCTGGCTGTGTGGAGAGGCTATCGTCGAAGCTGGCAACGTGGTGATAGATCACGATCATTTATCCGGCATTGTGAGGGGGGCGGCCCATTTGATTTGCAACCTCAATTGCTGGCAACTCAAAAGGGTGGTTTGCATATTTCATAACGGGGAAAGATATGATTTTCATTTGTTGTTGGAAACCATTGAATCTTTTTCGGACAGAGAACTGAAATGCATTGCTCACAACACTGAAAACTATCAGACGTTCAGTGTGGACAACCTCGTGTTTATGGATTCCTATAAATTTCTGGGATCTTCCTTAGACACTTTATCTAAAAACTTGAAAGATAAAGGTATCGAACACTTTCGTCATTTAAAGGAACAGTTCCCTCAACATGTAGATCTGTTGACGCGGAAATTGCCCGAGCATCTGACCGATATCGGAGTAATGGACGAGCAAGCTTTGCCGTCTAAAGATGAATTTTACTCGAGTCTCAGCGACCAAGGCATTTCGGACGACGATTACGAATTTGTACAACGCTTGTGGCAAACTTTTGATTTGAAAAGTATGAAAGATTTCGTCGAGCTGTACGTCTCCGTAGACACGTTGTTGTTGTGCAATGTCATGCAAATGTTCAGATCCATGTGTATGATAGACTACGGACTCGAACCATTCAACTTCGTGCGTTTACCGGGGTTCGCCATCATGAGTTGTCTCAAGCTCACCAAAGCGCAGAGCGAACTCCTTACGGATCCTGATTTGTACGGGTTTTTCGAGAAAGGGATTCGAGGCGGGTGTAGTTTCATCTCGCATCGCTATTTCAAGGGCAATCAACCGTACATGGGAGACGAGTACGACCTTACCAAAGACACTGGGTACCTGTTATACTACGATGTAAACAGTCTCTACGCCACTTGAATGACGGAACCCTTGCCCGTAGGCGAGTTCCGAGTTTCTGGAACGAGACGTGTTTGACCTCATAGACTGGATGAACGAACCCTACGACGGCTACTACGGCTATAGCATCGAATTGGATCTTACGATCCCTCCTAGTTTGCACGATTTTTTCCCTGCGTTCCCTCTGTCGCCCACGCACGAAGATATGAGCTCTGATCAATTTTCGCCCTACTGCGTAGATATGTTGAAAGAACTGGGACTTCCTACCGACAAATCGAGCGGGACAAAATTATTTTGTACGCTTTCCGATAAGCACAACAACGTCGTTCATTTCAAAACGTTGAAATGTTATTTGAGGTTGGGGGCGCAGGTCAAACACATTAATGTGGTGGTCAGGTTCACTCAAGACTCGTGGATGCGACCTTACATCGAGGTGAACACGCGCAAACGTAAAGCCGCCACCGACAACGCTTCAAAAGATCTTTATAAACTCTTGACCAACGCGTGTTACGGGAAACAGATAGAAAACTGTAGAAAATACAAAGATATTCAACTCGTGACCGATCAGAACGCGCTGGCGAAATGTACGGCCAAATGCAATTTCAAACCTCTGAATATCTTCTCGGAACATTTGACGTCTGTAGAAATGTCGCGTACGTCGGTCATGTTGAATAAACCGATATTCGTTGGAAATTCAATACTGGAACACGCCAAGCGAAGAATCTATTCCTTCTGGTATGACGAGTTGGTGAAACTGTACGGTGATCAGATGAAATTGTGCATGTCCGATACCGACTCTCTGCTTTTCGCCCTCGGTCCCCCTCCTCGACCCGTATATCATGATGTACCAGAACATCGAAAAATACGACACGAGTAATTTTCCCGTAGGTCATTTTTTATACATTTTATACAGCAAAGAGAGACACAAACAACCGGGTCTTATGAAATCCGAAACGGGCCATCACGTTTATCTCGAATTTGTAGGTTTGAAAAGCAAATGCTACAGTTTCGTTGTCAAACAAGAAACTAAAGACGAAAAAGGCGAAACGAAAGTCAAACTGATAGAGGAGAAATGTCCTAAGTGAATTCAAAAGACTTGGGTGAAGAAACACATGCGTCACAAAATGTTAAAGTAATGCCTTTTCGAAAACAAACGGTTTTGGTCCACCTTTCAACAGATAAGGTCATAACACACTGTACACGGTTAGGAAAGTTAGGAAAGTCGCTCTAACGCCTTTCGACAACAAAAGATATATTCTGGAGGACATAACCCTATGGTTATATTCACGATGTCGCATTGCAAACAAGAATTATGAAGTAATAAAATATCCCTGATAATTGGGTGATCACTCTTACAGTTTTTAATTGCTTGTAGGCAAGAAAGTGAATCAGAAAAAATAATGTAATTATTTGGAGTTGAATTTTTAATGTGATGGACGGCCTTAAGGATGGCCTTAGCTTCGGCAGTAAAGATGCTGCTGCCATCATGCAGCCTTGAAACATATGTTGTTGAAGGAGTCACAGTTGCTGCTGCAACTGTGGGTCCATCCTTAGAGCCGTCTGTGTAAATTGGTTTATAATCTGCGAAAAAATCACGTAGTTCAAAAAATGCCTGTTGAAATATTAATTGGTTTGCTTTTTTATGAGTAGATAGTGAGAGGTTGACACGGGGCCTGACCACCTGCCATGGCGGAGTGGCAAGCAAACCGTGCTCTGCTATTGTTGAGAGGTCGATATCAGAATCTTCAACATGTTGTTGAAGTCTGATACCGAGTGGTGGAATTGCTTTAGGTTTTGAGTTATACAACTGCTGGTATTCAGGATTGAATACGCAGTTGTACGCAGGATTTGAAGGGTTTGATTTTAGTTTGGTTATATATTGAAGTGCTAGCTTGATGCGCCGATCTTCAAGAGATGGCTCATCAGCTTCAACGTAAAGGCTTTCAACAGGTGAAGTTCTGAAGGCCCCAAGACAAAGCCTGAGACCCTGGTGATGGATTGTGTCTAGCATTTTAATATAAGAGGGGCGAGCAGATCCATATATTATGGATCCATAATCTAGTTTGGAGCGGATGAGTGATCGATAGAGATGAAGAAGAGTTTCTTCATCTCCACCCCATTTATTATTTGAAACGACCTTTAAAAGGTCTAATGCCTTTAAGCATTTAGCTTTAAGGTTTTTAATGTGTGGGATAAATGATTATTTACTATCAAATGTGAGACCAAGAAACTTGGCCTCAGGAACGACTTTGATTGGAGTTTTATCCAGAAAGAGTTCTGGATCTTTGTGCATTTTGCGCATATTGCAAAAATGCACACAAGATGTTTTAGCTTTGGAAAATTTGAAGCCGTTTTCCAACGACCATTGATGGATTTTATTGAGGCAGAGTTGCAATTGGCGCTCGATTGATGGCATATTTTGGCCTCTGCAGGAAACTCCAAAATCGTCCACAAAAAGTGAACCATCTGTATGGTCATTTAAGACTTTAGCCAAGCTGTTAATTTTGATGCTAAATAATGTGACAGATAAAATGCTGCCTTGTGGGACACCCATTTCTTGATCAAAGAAATCAGAAAGGGTGGAACCCACGCGCACTTTAAATTGGCGGTCATGTACAAAATTAGATATAAAATGAGGCATACGACCTCGCAAGCCAAATTCAAATAAATCTTTTAGGATGCCATGCTTCCATGTAGTGTCATAAGCTTTTTCTAAATCGAAAAAGATAGACACAGCATGTTGTTTATTAATCAATGCATCACGAATAAATGATTCTAAACGAACTAGATGATCAGTGGTACTGCGTTGTTTGCGGAAACCACATTGAATATCTGTTAGTAATTTATTAGTTTCCAAGTACCAAACTAGACGATCATTGATCATCCGTTCCATAGTTTTACATACGCAACTTGTTAAGGCTATAGGACGGTAGTTGGAAGGGTCTGTATGATCCTTCCCAGGTTTTGGAATTGGCACAATAGTAGCGTTGTGCCAACAAGATGGAAATTCACCCGTTTCCCATATATGATTAAATACCTGGAGTAGAACCTCAAGGCAAGGTTCCGGTAAATGTTTTAGAAGCTGATAATGGATTTCATCAGGGCCGGTTGCTGTATCATGAGCTTTAGAAAGTGCAGTTTTGAGCTCTGACAAGGAGAAGTGTTCATTATAATCTTCTCCATTGTCAGATTTGAAATTAAGTGGTCGTTTTTCCTGTACCTTTTGGTACTTTTGGAAAGCAGGGACATAATTTGCAGATGAAGAATTTTTAGAGATTGTTTCAGCCAACTTATTGGCAATGTCAGATTTTGAGTCGAGATGGTCATCATTGACCTTAAGATGTTTTATTGTAGATTTGGAACCTTTGCCTTTAATTCTACTAATCATATTCCAGACTTTGCTGATAGGTGTTCTGGAATTGATCTTAGAGACATAGCCTCTCCAAGATTCACGTTTTTGTTGGTTGACTGTGCGTCAAGCTTTAGCTTGAGCCTTGCGACAGTTATCTAAATTAATTCTTGTAGGTCGTTTACTGAGCTTGCGTTCAGCTTTTTTACGTGCCTTTATGGCAGTATCGCAGGTTTCATTAAACCATGGCTTGTGAATGCGTGGATTTGCCGAGGTTTTAGGGATAGTTTCAGTTGCTATATCAGTGAGACCTTTAGAAAAGGCCTCAACAGGATCAGTTGCATTGATTATTTCATCATATATAATATGTTCACGGCAGAGGGTAGAAAATTTACCCCAATCAGCCTTGGAAAATTTCCAACGAGGATTGTGCTCCTCGGGAATAGGTGATGAGGGTTCTAATACAATGGGGAAGTGGTCACTTCCACATGTATCCTCATGGACTGACCATGAAAAGTCATGTAAAAGGGATGCATCAGTTACTGATAAATCTATAGCTGTATATGATCCTGTAGCAGGATGTAGATATGTGTTTGAACCATCATTGAATAGACATAAATCATTTTGGGTAAGGAAACTTTCGAGTATTTTACCCCTAGAGTCTAGGGTATTACTACCCCAGAGGGGATTGTGACCGTTGAAGTCACCCATGATGATATAAGGTTTAGGTAATTGGGTAATAAGTTGATCAAGATCTTTTATAGTAAGATCTTGAGATGGTGGAATATATAATGAGCAGAGAGTTAAAGTTTTAAATAATGATAAGCTGACAGCTACAGCTTGTAATTGTGTTTTTAATGGAATTTCTCTGTGGATAATTCCATCACGTACTAAAATTGATGCACCCCCTTTTGCCCTATCAGCAGAAGGGGAGAAAGAGTTATAAAAAGTGAATGGTCTTATTGCAACTGTATCAGATTGTTTAAGATGAGTTTCTTGAAGGCAAATAGCTTGGGGATTGTATTGTTGGGCCAACAAGCCCAATTCATTAAAATTAACCTTAAAGCCTCGACAATTCCACTGGAGAATCGCCATGGATGCTAGGATAAAATAAAATATTAAAAGCCTCATGATGGAGGTTTTACAGGAGAAAGTCCACGGTCCTTGGACCGAGCCCTGTGCCCCTTTTAGGGGGAGTTGTTAAGAGAGGCTGTGTCTGATGCGTCCATAAGGACGTCATCAGACTCATGGTCAAGAGATCCATATTTGTTGTAGACCTCAACCGCACTCCTCTGGCCTTTGGGAGTGCGGTTTGCTGATTTGGATTTGGATTTTGAATTTTTAGAATTTTGTTTTGAGGATGATGGTTTTGGATTTATGTTTGTAGTTGGAGGTATTTTAGATCCTGTCGGTTTGACAGGCTCTGTAAGGGACAGAAGAGGGAATGTCATGGTACCTATTGTGGAAGAGGTTGAATTGCGGAGTTTGTATTGAGTTGGGGGATCACTCACCCACTGAATGTCTGTCTGGGTTGATACAGAGCATTTAGTGGCAGCTGCTGATGATACTATGGTTGAGTATGAGGGTTTAGGACCCTCAAGAACCAGCCGTTTAGCTTCGGGGAAAGATATATTCTGGGTGAATTTAAGTTTGAGTATTTTGGATTCCTGTTGCCACCGTGGGCACTCCTTGGAGGAAGCCAGATGTTCACCAGCACAGTTGGCGCATTTCGGCAACTCCTTGCACTTCTCTGGATGGCTTTCATCGTCGGGTTTGCCACACTGTGGACAAACACGCTCATCCGCCTTGCAGGAATTGCTTCCATGGCCAAACTTCTGGCACCGGTAGCAACGGAGTGGGTTAGGGATATACAGTTCTGTTGGGAGTTTGTAATATCCTGCATACACAGTTTTTGGAGCCTGTGGAGTTGAAAATGTTAGGAGATAAGTTCGCGTCTTGATGATGTTATCCTCCTTCTTGATAGTGAACCGCTTAACAGCAGTCACTCCCTGGCTCTTCAGGTTGTCAAGAAGCTCCTGTTCGGATGAATCATCAAGACAGCGATCCTTATCCCGGATGATGGCTTTGCTGCTGTTTAGCGATGTATGAGGAGTAACCTTAACAGGTTTATCAATAATGGCCTGCAAGGTTAGTAGAGATGCTGCTTGTTGTTTTGATTTAACTTCCACAAGAAGGTACCCATTCCTTATCTTCTTTACTTCCTTTACATCACCGGCCAGACCTTGAATGGTCTTGGCGGTGGCGAAAGGATTGAGACGGAGAGGTTTATCATCAGTGGATGAAATGACCAGAAATCGCGGAAAGGTGCTTGAAGTTGGATTAGAAGTAAAAATTGAAGTTGAAGGTTTTGATTTGGATGATTTTGAAATTTTAGATGATTTTGATGATGTTGCCTCTTCCTCAGAAGAGGGACAATCATCTGTTGACAAATTTCGCTTGTTTTTAACTGAACGATTCATGTTCGGTTGGTAAGCATTTCGTCAAACTGGATCCCCACCCACCACGGAGCACCAACAAGGGCAATGCTGTGTCAGCGGGTCTCCTGCTGACAGCACCGGGGATACCAGGATGATATACTCCACTAAAACGTTGCCAATGTTTCACTGGATTGGCCCATTGGCCACCGCTATCTTGGAAGCTGAGTAAAGTTGATGAATGTGTGCAAGAGAGCACTGAGAGAGAGTGCCGAGAGTAGGGATAGTACATCATCAGGAAGGAAAGAATTGTGGAAAGGTGGTGAAGGTATGCAAGAGAGCACCGAGAAAGTAGAGAAACTAATTGTAAAGAGAAAGGTAGCAGCGTAAGAAGAAGGATAGAAAAGATGTGCGCAACCAAGTGCTTGGCATGACCAGCCGATTGACCAGACCGGGCCCATCTGGCCACCTGTCTAGATGAAGTTGGGGCCGAAGCAGTGTATTGTTCAGTGTTAGCTTTAAACTAAACACATCCCTCAACCACCAGGCATCCTTCCTCCACCCTTACAGGTCGCAGCCCACGGCAAACAGACTGCCCCCTTGTAGTCGCCTCTTACGACAAGCAGGAGGAACTGAGGGCCTATTCTAACCCGGGCACCCCACGGGGTACTTGACAAAGAAGCGTCAGAGTGGTTGGATCAATGACTTAATAATATTACTTGACATTTATTGTTGTGTGTGTTGTTTTCTACTCCCTTTCTTAAAACGTTGGTAAACGAAACAAGGGAGAATGTAGTCGCTACTGTGTAGCGTATATTAATCATTGTATGTGACCTTTATATGTTTAAGAAATATGAATAATTATTTGATAGCTATATCTTATCAATGGTATTGACTTATGTTAACCTTTATACCTTTCATAGTAATTGATATCTTGCTCTAAATGTTGAGATATGGTTATTATTATTATTCATCTATTTCAATATTTCACATATTATTACATCAAAGAGGTGAGGTGAGGTGAGTTAGGGTTTAACGCCGCTTTCAAGAGTATTTCACTTATATTGCGGCTGCTAGTATTATGGCAGGGAGAAAGCCCGCAACGCCATGTGGCTATGCATTGCGGTGAAACCTGCGAGCAGCGGCTGGAACTAGCGAACCATGGGTGGTACTGCACCGATATTCATTGAAGCATTGCACCCAAACCTTACTGCGTGCAGAACAGTTCTCTACTGCAGACAAAGTTGCCGTGCCCCTGGCGGGATTCGAACCCCGGACCTCTTGATCCGAAGCCGAAATCGCTAACCACGGCGCTATCCCGCCCCCTACATCAAAGATACTGTGTAGAATTGCTTTATCGTATAATGACAGCATTCAGTACCACTTTCAGCAAGTCTAGTTCTTAATGGATACACATGGTATATGAATTAGAAACTCTTAAGATTTAAAATTGTATGGATGAAGGTACAGTTATTATTATTAGAAGTTCATAGACTAAATTGTATTCTAGTTTCGCGTGCAATCCATCCTTTCCCTCCTCCCCTCACCCTATCCCTCCTCCTCCCTACCCCTTCCACTCCACTCCTATACCTTCGCCTTCAATGGAAAATTCCGGTGATTCTGCACCTGCAAAAGACATTAACGACACGTGTGACCTAGTTTTGTGAGCTCCATACAGGGTTCGCTAGCTAGAAGAAATCTAAGGATAAGCTCGTAATGTGAAACTTCTAACACTTTCACGGGATATCAATGTAATTCTGTCATTCCAACAGAAATCTTGTTCGAGGATAGAGAGAGAGAGAGATGACGTTCAAAGTCGTGTCAGGATTCATTATCATAACTTTCCTCTTAGTATGGTCTACAAATGCGAAAGGTGTAAGGAGACCAGTTGTTGAAATGAGAGAACAGTGTCACGCAAGGGGGACAGGAAGGATTCTCAAATGTTCTCTGTCCAACACACGATACATAAATTCAGAGAAATACGTATTCGACAAGGTGTTCAAAATTGAATTGAATTACGGAAGTGATTTAAATGTCAGTGCATCATGCTTTCCCAAACTGCTAACAATAACCGGAGGAACAGCGACTTGTCAAGATGTGATGAGTGTAAAATCTAATATCACCGTCAATGATGTTCGATGCGGTAAGACATAATCTTTTATTTCTTAAGATACACTTTTCGTAAAGCATAAGCGTACATGATCAATCATTTCATCAACAGTATTGTTGTTGTTCAAGATCTTATTCTTTTATTCATTATTCACGACTGACCTGTCATAAAAATGACAAAAATAGAATAACCTAAAAGTGGGCACATCCTGTTTGTGGTAAATTGTTTAGACAGGTGGCCTTTCGGCCCATCACAAACATTATTAACTAATATACTTAAGTAGGAACATCCTGTTTTTTGGTAAAAATATGACAGACAGGCAGCTGGACTTTTGACCTGTCACATAAATAGAATTATCTACAAGTAGGCACATCCTGTTTGTGGTAAAACTCTGACAGGCAGCTTACCTTTTCACCTGTCATCAACAGATGTCATTAAGGATGTAAAGAAAAGATTTGTTCTCATCTTTATTTACATCATGATATTCTACATCATCTACATACTTTTAAAAAACATATGAGATAAAGAAAATGTGACTTTAGAACCTCTAAAAAGTGCTTAAACAGCATAAATGGCCTCAATGTGACTAAAAATGGGGGTTTTCAGGTACATTTTGTGTCAAAGCTTAAAAAAAACCACACTACCATATATGTTTTTTCATCGATTTCGGTAGGGTAAAATGAACTTTGTAACATATCAAAAAAGGAAAAAAAGTTTAATACTAGAAATGTAGTATTTTAAAGTTTTTAGCAGTTTTTTTCTCAGTTTCCCATAGACTCCCATGTTAAAATTGTACTTCACCCTACTATCTATCAGGCGTCATATCTCGAAAAAACCCACACTACCCCCTATTTTTTAATGCTGATTTTTCAATCATATACTTTGATCTTTTAAAAAATATAAGTTAGAAAAAAAGTTTAATTATATAAATTTGATGAGCAAACATCCTTAAGTAGGCACATCCTGTTTTGACTGACTGACAGGCAGGTGACCTTTTGACCTCATTATTACGCCTATAAAACCCCATTTCTTTTCAACAATTTTCATTTCACCATTTGACTGTTTAAGAAAGCATTTGCTTCCATAGACAGCTGAAGAAAACCTAACATCCCGAACACCTAAGAGTTGGAAGATCCTACATTTGTCAAGGTAAGTACTTAATTTTGGAAATATACTGTAGTCCAAATCATATCTTTATGGATTATCTTCAAACTTGTCTTTCACAAGTATAATTCTTCCTGATCACAATTGTTGTTGTCCAGTAGACATAGAAGAATGCATAATGATTTCAATCTCCAATAGTTATTTAACTATTAGGGCAATGAGACAATAAAATAAATGCTCTTCAGTATATGTTATAATATTCTAAAATATGATCAGTCATGTTATCCAGATACATAGTGAATCATTACAGTACTTCCATACCAAATATATTATATGGATAATCATTACTTGGAAATCACTATGCTGCATATAAATCTATTCAAAATTAGCTATACACATATTAGACATAAACTAGTTACAGACTTAAATTAATAATATGGGTCTTATATATAATATATGTAAACTCCTCTGAATCTCAAGACACTATGAGCTAAGAAATTATCAGTTTTGACAAATGAATCGATTAAATATATTATGAAATACAAACTATGTGACAAACATGTGTTTTCGAAACATTGTTGCCAAACTGTATGTTAGTGACAGTCTAATACTTTACGTATTTAAAACTTACTATGAATTATACATTTTATCATGAACAAAAGCATACAAACGCTCCGTCTGTCATGTAATGACATTATTATCAACAAAACTAACTTTCCCATTTATACATAATATGTTGAACTACAAACTGAAAATAAAAGCAGAAAAATGATCCATATCACAAATAACTGTTAACAGAATAAATCTCTATTTTGTTATCATCAGAATTGTGTTTATCTTAAAAGTGTCTCTTTTATATTTGTAAGTACATGACTTTGACTTGAGTGAGTGAGTTGGGGTTTAACGCCGCTTTAAAAAGTATTTCACTAATATCGCGGCTGCTAGTATTATGGCAGGGAGAAAGCCCGCGACGCCAGGTGGCTATGCATTGCGGTGAAATCTGCGAGCAGCGGCTGGAACTAGCGAACCATGGGTGGTACTACCCTGAAATTCAGTGTAGCATTGCACCCAAACCTTACTGCGTGTAGAACAGTTCTCTACTGCAGACAAAGTTGCCGTGCCCCTGGCGGGATTCGAACCCCGGACCTCTTGATCCGAAGCCGAACACGTTAACCACTGCGCTATCCTGCCCCCACTTTGACTTGAAACTAAGACAAGATGTGTTTGTTAAACACGGATGCCCCCGGATATACCAAAGTTATGGCCAAGGTTAAAATTTTCTGAATATTGTCCACTGCGGCAAGGTCAAGGTCACAAGGTCAAATATGATCACCTCATCTGAAAGGTCTCATCACAAGGTATGCACATGCCAAGTATGAAAGTCGTAGCTCTGAGCAATCCAAAGTTATGGCCAAGGTTAACGTTTTCTAAATATTGTCCACTGCGGCAAGGTCAAGGTCACAAGGTCAAATATGATGACCTCATCTGAAAGGTCTCATTATTAGGTATGCACATGCCAAATATAAAAGCCTTAGCTTTGATCAATCTAAAGTTATGGCCAAGGTTAAAGTTTACTGAAGATGTCGACTGCGGCAAGGTCAAGGTCACAAGGTCAAATATGATGACCTCATCTGAAGGTCTCATCACAAGGTATGCACATGCCAAGTATGAAAGCCTTAACTCTAAAGAATCAAATGTTATGGCCAAGGTTAAAGTTTTTTGAAAATTTTCATTGCGGCAAGGTCAAGGTCACAAGGTGAAATATGATGACCTCATCTGAAAGGTCTTATCACGAGGTATGCACATGCCAACTATGAAAGCTCTAGCTCTGAGCAATCTTAAGTTATGGCCAAGGTTAACGTTTTCTAAATATTGTCCACTGCGGCAAGGTCAAGGTCACAAGGTCAAATATGATGACCTCATCTGAAGGTCTCATCACAAGGTATGCACATGCCAAGTATGAAAGCCTTAACTCTAAAGAATCAAATGTTATGGCCAAGGTTAAAGTTTTCTGAAAATGTCAATTGCGACAAGGTCAAGGTCACAAGGTCAAATATGATGACCTCATCTGAAAGGTCTCATCACGAGGTGAGGTGAGGTGAGTTGGTGTTTAACGCCGCTTTCAAGAGTATTTCACTTATATCGCGGCTGCTAGTATTATGGCAGGGAGAAAGCCCGCAACGCCATGTGGCTATGCTTTGCGGTGAAACCTGCGAGCATCGGCTGGAACTAGCGAACCATGGGTGGTACTACGCTGAAATTCAGTGTAGCATTGCACCCAAACCTTACTGCGTGTAGAACAGTTCTCTACTGCAGACAAAGTTGCCGTGCCCCTGGCGGGATTCGAACCCCGGACCTCTTGATCCGAAGCCGAACGCGCTAACCACTGCGCTATCCCGCCCCTTCATCACAAGGTATCCACATGCCAAGTGAGTGAGTGAGTGAGTTATTGCTTAACGCCGCTTCGGCAGTATTGCAGCCATTAGCGGCGAGATATTTAATTTATTAGCCTAATTTAAAAAAGAAAATTGCTATTGAAAAACAGAACACGGCACGAAGGCCGTAAAAACATCAGCGTATTATCACAAGTTGAATAAAAGCTGATAATGAAAAGTTAAATTTTACAATTTGTCAATAAGGTGTATAGCCTTCAAAAAATCTAAAACACGATGCTCACCGAAATGAGTAACAACTTGATTGATTGAAATAGACAAACAGACAGACAGACAGACAGACAGACAGACGGACAGGTGAAAAACAATATACCCCCGGAATCTTCGATTCGGGGGCATAAAAACAGCTTGACCTGTCTGCGGTTTCAAAAGTATTTATCTGAACCTTAACTACTAAATTTTTAATCTTATATGTGAATTTTCATTGTTAAATATCTTATCTAGAATTATATTCATTTTTAAAAATGAATTAAAATCATTAATATGTGACACTAAATTTTGATTTTATTTTCAGATGGAATCAAGTCAATTTGATGAACTTGCTACACTATGTGTTGAGGATGGTGAATTCTTCGACTGTGAAGAGATCAAAGATCAAGAAGTATCTATTGGTAATGATCAACAGTCTGCTAAAGAATGGACAACGAAAGAAGGTCTTCCCTGCACATTTTGTGGCAATATTTTCTGTCGTATACGTGACCTTGCACGACATCGAAAAGTATGCCCAAGACGCCCAAACGCAGTTGATGTCATCATGCATGATAACGAAGGAACAAGAGATGACACAAACATACAAGATTATGATGCATTGGCTGAATTGTGTAAGAAGGAAGGTGAATGGTCAGGGAGAGATAAAGGTCTTCCCTGTACATTTTGTGGAGATGTATTTCGTTACATGCGAGACCTAACCAAACATTATCAACAATGTCTCAAATGCCCCCCACCTAATTACGAGCCATCAACATCATATTATGAAGACAACACTCCTACTATTCCAGGCCCCCTTAGAATTAAGTTGGCGAGAATGGATGACATTTATAGATGTCCTATGAAGATAACAGAACCCTCAACCTGCACAGGGATGAAGAGGAGCGCTTCATCACTAGAACAGGCTTCATCTACGACTACTACAAAGAAGTCAAGGATCTCCTCAGATCAGGTATGGGAGTCTCATGATATTTAGAAGAGTTTTTACAATCAGGAACTAGTGAACAGGAGATCGACAACATGCAGTTTAGGGACTTCAATTTTGGCTATGATGAGGAGATGGTGGATTTTAATGTTGAGGAGTCAGGGTTAGTTTATCAGATTGGTTTTGGTGTAGATGAGAAAGCTTATGATTTTAGATTGCGTAAGGAGAAACCTTCGCGAAAAACGCTGCTGTGGAAAAGATTTATGAAATAAAATTTAATGAAAAGTGGAAAGGTGAAAATATTTCAAATTTGCATCAAAATTTACATTCGATGTTTGAGGTTTTGGAAGAGGCCAAAGAAGGATTAGAAGATAATGATTTGGGTAGGGTCGTCCTCCATCATGAGTATTTGGGGAATCCGATAATCATACCATTGAGGCCTTTGAACGATTTGAATGCGGACACAGTTTTAAGTCATGTCCAAAATGTTATGCAAAGTCATCAAAATCTTCCAATTAACAGCTCCTTCGGAATTGATATTGGGATGATAAACTTACCTAGAGGCGGTGGCATACATAATATTTCAAATGTTAAAGAGAGTGTGAAATTAAAACATTCAATTGTGGAAATTAAGAATCATGATATGATGTGTTTGGCAAGATCCGCATCAGTGTGTTTAGCTAAGGTTCACAGAGTATCCCAGGCTGAATGGCAAACTTTAGTAGGCACCTATCCACTTGAACAATGTAAATGTTCTTAATTACCTCTTAACTTCCCAGGACAGAAGAATGCCCACATTTCACATTTGGCCTTAGTACACAAGATGTGTCCTCCATCGCTGTACACAAACTTGAAAAAACATGACAAACAGCAAACCATCTTTGCATCTCTGTGACATAGACGGTGTTTCAAAAGATAAAATGGCCAGTTTAATAGATATACCCAAATTTGAAAGAGTGCTGGGCCGTGAAGTAAATACGCCCGCGGACCTCATGTTTGGAGAACCCCCCGAGAAGAACCAGTCATCCAGGGAATATCTTCATGAATTGGAGGCAGCCATCAAAGAAACCCACTGAACGGCCCGGGAGCAGCTGAAAATGGCTACCCGCAGGATGAAGAGGGATTATGATCTGAGAGCCAACCGGAGAGGTGTGACCGTAGGAGGAGCTGTGTATCTCCTAGATTCCTCATCTACGCCGGGACAGTGCAAGAAATTGTGCCCAATCTGGAAGGGACCATATCTGGTAGAAGAACGCATTACGCCGTCACTATTCGTCGTTAGTTCCCCAAACCGTAAGTTCACCGCACATCACGACCGAATGAAGGAGTGCCGTGATCGAGCCCTACCGAAATGGTTGTTGCGTAAGGCCACCTCCAGGGGGCAAGCACTGAGCGAGTGCGAGGAAACCAAGACCGAGGGAGAGGACCCCGCACCCGAAGTCCCTCTATATTGCATGTGCCGACAGCCCGATGATGGGGCATTCATGATCGCGTGCGATGGTTGCGATGACTGGTTTCACGGAAAGTGCGTAGGGGTAACGGCTGAAATGGCCGATGAAATGAGGGAGTATACCTGTCCTCGATGTGATGATCGGTCTTCTACTTCACCAATCCCTATGTCTGATTGCAGAACCACAACTTTAACAAGTCATGAGGAGCGTAATGAAGAGAGGAGAGACAGAGGAGAGGGGAAGACGGCCCGGGAGGGGGCCAATCCCCAAGAGGAACCGCAGTTCAAGGGGACCAGGGGGGTTGTCCGACTCCAGTCCAGAGGGGAGAGGGCGCCAGGGAGGACGAAGCCAGGGAAGGGGAGTCACCTTCAGTTTCGAGGGAGTCACCTTCAGTTACGAGGCTGGGGTGGGTCCGACCCGGGAGGGGGACCGCCCCAAGGAGGTGAAGTACGAGGACTCCGACGAGGAAAGGGGGCCCGCTCAGGCAAGTTGGAAGAGAGAGGTTCAGCTGGAGAGAAGGGAGGATCGGACAGAGGAGAACAGCAGCTCGGACGACGGGGGACGGAGGTCGTGGAGAGAGTCCCGGGTCCGGGGGCGATCAGACTCCAACAAGAAGCGGCGGAGGAGCCCGAGTCGCCCAAAGTCCCGTCTTCAAGCCCTCCAGAGCAGAGAGACCAGAGAGACCATAACAAGCAGCAGTTCCAGTCGAGAACGACGGAGCAGCCGACACAGCTCTCAGGAAGGTCGAGGGGCAAAGGGGACAGCGTCCGCTCAACGGGAGGAAGAGGTGATCCAAGCTCTGGAGAGGATGGGAGGAGAGAGGGGCGAGAGCAGCCCTACGGCAATGCTAAAGAAGGCTAAACGAGGACCTGAGGAACAGGGGGCAGAGGCAGGAGGAAGCCAGCTCCCGGTCAAGAGCGCTGGAGAGGCGGACAGCTCGAGACAGCCATCGCTCCGACTGGTCAGGGAGCGGGACGGGGAACTCCGTCTCACGTTCCAAGAGGGAGGAAATGAGGGGAGACAGAGCGACAGAAGACAAATCAGCCCCACCAGACAGACAAGGAGGGGGGTTCCCGCCCACGGAAGAGGGACCTCCCGTTGCCCGGTGCCAGGGTGCACCGCTTCATCAAAAAGACTCAAGGAGCACGCGGTGGACCAACACCTGCCTTCATTCTTCTGGGATCACCCCAACGCCTCCCAGAAGTGAGTGAGTGAGTTAATGTTTAACGCCGCTTCGGCAGTATTGCAGCCATTAGCGGCGAGATATTTAATTTATTTGCCTAATTTAAAAAAGAAAATTGCAATTGAAAAACGGAACACGGCACGAAGGCCGTAAAAACATCAGCGTATTATCACAAGTTGAATAAAAGCTGATAATGAAAAGTTAAAATTTACAATTTGTCAATAAGGTGTATAGCCTTCAAAAAATCTAAAACACGATGCTCACCGAAATGAGTAAAAACTTGATTGATTGAAATAGAAGGATAAAAAGTTTCCCTGATATGTGCAGTGTCCCAACACTCACAGAGAATGTGTTTGATTGTGAGAGGGCACTGACATGGTATACATACCGGGGGATCTTCCCCCTTTAAAAGATATGAGTGAGTAAGATGAGAGTGTCCAATACGACATCGTCGTAGGAGTGAGTGAGTGAGTGAGTTATTGTTTAACGCCGCTTCGGCAGTATTGCAGCCATTAGCGGCGAGATATTTAATTTATTTGCCTAATTTAAAAAAGAAAATTGCAATTGAAAAACAGAACACGGCACGAAGGCCGCAAAAACATCAGCAAATTATCACAAGTTGAATAAAAGCTGATAATGAAAAGTTAAAATTTACAATTTGTCAATAAGGTGTATAGCCTTCAAAAAATCTAAAACACGATGCTCACCGAAATGAGTAAAAACTTGATTGATTGAAATAGAAGGATAAAAAGTTTCCCTGATATGTGCAGTGTCCCAACACTCACATAGAATGTGTTTGATTGTGAGAGGGCACTGACAGGGTATACATACTGGGGGATCTTCCCCCTTTAAAAGATATGAGTGAGTAAGATGAGAGTGTCCAATACGACATCGTCGTAGGACACAAGCTTCCTGCCGGGTAAAAGAGGATAGAGATTTGTAACCTAAATGAGGTTGAATAGTGTGAAGTTTGTTATGATGTTGTTGGTCCCATTGGGACTTCCAACGTTGTTTAATGTAAGATTTAATAGCAGGTTTGGAATCCGTATATGGAACTTTGGTAGGAGAAATATGTTTGAGGTTTAATGCAGATTTAGCAGCTGAGTCAGCTTTGTTATTACCTCTAATACCCATATGGCTAGGAAGCCAGCAGAAGACGATGTCGCATTGGAGACAAGAATTATGAAGTAATAAAATATCCCTGATAATTGGGTGATCACTCTTACAGTTTTTAATTGCTTGTAGGCAAGAAAGTGAATTGGAAAAAATAATGTAATTATTAGGGGTTGAGTTTTTAATGTGATGGACGGCCTTAAGGATGGCCTTAGCTTCTGCAGTAAAGATGCTGCTGCCATCATGCAGCCTTGAAGCATATGTTGTTGAAGGAGTCACAGTTGCTGCTGCAACTGTGGGTCCATCTTTAGAACCGTCAGTGTAAATTGGTTTATAATCTGCGAAAAAATTACGAAGTTCAAAAAATGCCTGTCGAAATATTAATTGGTCTGTATTTGATTTTTTATGAGTAGATAGAGAGAGGTTTACACGGGGCCTCACCAGCTGCCATGGCGGAGTGGCAAGCAGACCGTGCTCTGCTATTGTTGTTAGGTCAATATCACAATCTTCAACATGTTGTTGAAGTCTGATACCGAGTGGTGGAATTGCTTTAGGTTTTGAGTTATACAACTGCTGGTATTCAGGATTGAATACGCAGTTGTATGCAGGATTTGAAGGGTTTGATTTTAATTTGGTTATATATTGAAGTGCTAGCTTGATGCGCCGATCTTCAAGAGATGGCTCATCAGCTTCAACGTAAAGGCTTTCAACTGGTGAAGTTCTGAAGGCCCCAAGACAAAGCCTGAGACCCTGATGGTGGATTGTATCTAGCATTTTGATATATGAGGGGCGGGCAGATCCATATATTTTTCTTCATCTCCACCCCATTTATTGTTTGAAACGACCTTTAAAAGGTCTAATGCCTTTAAGCATTTAGCTTTTAGATTTTTAAGATGAGGAATAAAAGAAAGTTTACTATCAAAAGTGAGACCAAGAAACTTGGCCTCAGGAACGACTTTAATTGGAGTTTTATCAAGGAATAATTCTGGATCTTTGTGCATTTTGCGCATATTGCAAAAATGCACACATGATGTTTTAGCTTTGGAAAATTTGAAGCCGTTTTCCAACGACCATTGATGGATTTTATTGAGGCAGAGTTGCAATTGGCGCTCGATTGTCCTCCCAGAAGTAAAGAAGGGACAACTTGGAGAAGATACTCAAGGCGCTGCGCCAGGTAGCCGGTTGGATCCTGGGCTCAGAGGGCACCATTGAAAACCTGTGGAGGAGGATAACGCCCAAGTTGGGTATCCCAGACCAGAGCACCCTACCCTCGTCAGCCTTCCCCAAGTTGCGCCGGCTGTGTACTATCGAAGGATGGAGGCAACCCAAGGAATTCGAGTTGCATCCTATCAACTCGCCGGCGGCCCTCAGCCACTGGAGGGTCCTTCTACACCTATTGGGCCATCTGAAGCCAGCAGAGCGACTCGAGTTCCGGCAATTGCAGGAACAGGCCCGCCCCAGGGAACGGAGGAGGGAGGACAGCGTCCACCCCGAGCACACAGAGCCATCGGAGGCCCTCCAGCGGAGAGAAGGAAGGGAGAGGCCCGTTCGTCCCGTCACACCCACTCGCCACTGGGAGGAGGAGAGGCCCGCCCAGCCAAAACCAGGGTCTTCAGGTTCAACCAGCACAGTCGACCAGTCCGAGCCCAGGATTAGTGCAATTGATGCACACATGCATCTGGATCGGACAAGACAGGACTGCTTTGGAACCCGGGGGCGGAAGGGGACATTAGACGACCTACTGGCTAGAGGTCCGCAAGCGGCAGAGGGAATGAAAGTTCACCTGAGCGGGGTGGTCGAAGTGTACAGCGACCCCGACACCCACCCCGAAGGGCCATCAACAGAGGAGGGAGTAGTCCGGGCCGTGGGGGTGCACCCCAAACGAGTGCATCAGCTGGACGATAGGGTTTTCGGAAAGATGGTCAACCTATGGCACCAGGCCGGAATAGTAGCCGGAGAGATGGGCCTGGACCGGTCGGTGCCCGCCCAAGAATGGGACAGGCAGGAGGAGGCACTGGTACAGCAGGCCAGGGCGGTGCCTCCCGGAAAGGCACTAGTGCTCCACGTGCGGGGGCCACCAACGGACCCGTACGCCACAGACGTCCATTCTTCATGTATCGCTCTCCTGAGGCCCGTTATCCCAAGAACGACGCCCCTCCACATACACTGCTTCACTGGAAAAACCAGGTCCGTGGAAGAGTGGAAGGACAACTTCCCGAACGTCCGGTTTGGATTTACCGGCAAGGTCGCCAGTTTCGACCAGGCGCAGCTCAGAGCGCTGTGCAGCGTGGAACAGGACAGGCTGCTGGTGGAGACCGACTCGCCCTACATGCCACCGAAGGGATTTAATATTAACAGCCCGAACCTGATCGGCTATGTGGTCCGCGCAGTGGCACAGTTTCGAGGGGAGCCTGTGGAGGAGGTGGCAGGGTACACGTCAGCCAATGCGTGTGCCCTCTACTCTTCCTAACTGACGCGAAGGTCACGGAAAAAATAATGTAATTATTAGGGGTTGAGTTTTTAATGTGATGGACGGCCTTAAGAATGGCCTTAGCTTCTGCAGTAAAGATGCTGCTGCCATCATGCAGCCTTGAAGCATATGTTGTTGAAGGAGTCACAGTTGCTGCTGCAACTGTGGGTCCATCTTTAGAGCCGTCAGTGTAAATTGGTTTATAATCTGCGAAAAAATTACGAAGTTCAAAAAATGCCTGTCGAAATATTAATTGGTCTGTATTTGATTTTTTATGAGTAGATAGAGAGAGGTTTACACGGGGCCTCACCAGCTGCCATGGCGGAGTGGCAAGCAGACCGTGCTCTGCTATTGTTGTTAGGTCAATATCACAATCTTCAACATGTTGTTGAAGTCTGATACCGAGTGGTGGAATTGCTTTAGGTTTTGAGTTATACAACTGCTGGTATTCAGGATTGAATACGCGGTTGTATGCAGGATTTGAAGGGTTTGATTTTAATTTGGTTATATATTGAAGTGCTAGCTTGATGCGCCGATCTTCAAGAGATGGCTCATCAGCTTCAACGTAAAGGCTTTCAACTGGTGAAGTTCTGAAGGCCCCAAGACAAAGCCTGAGACCCTGATGGTGGATTGTATCTAGCATTTTGATATATGAGGGGCGGGCAGATCCATATATTTTTCTTCATCTCCACCCCATTTATTGTTTGAAACGACCTTTAAAAGGTCTAATGCCTTTAAGCATTTAGCTTTTAGATTTTTAAGATGAGGAATAAAAGAAAGTTTACTATCAAAAGTGAGACCAAGAAACTTGGCCTCAGGAACGACTTTAATTGGAGTTTTATCAAGGAATAATTCTGGATCTTTGTGCATTTTGCGCATATTGCAAAAATGCACACATGATGTTTTAGCTTTGGAAAATTTGAAGCCGTTTTCCAACGACCATTGATGGATTTTATTGAGGCAGAGTTGCAATTGGCGCTCGATTGATGGCATATTTTTGCCTCTGCAGAAACTCCAAAATCGTCAAAAAGTGAACCATCTGTATGGTCATTTAAGACTTTAGCCAAGCTGTTGATTTTGATGCTAAATAATGTGACAGATAAAATGCTACCTTGTGGGACACCCATTTCTTGATCAAAGAAATCAGAAAGGGTGGAACCCACGCGCACTTTAAATTGGCGGTCATGTAAAAAATTGGATATAAAATGAGGCATACGACCTCGCAAGCCAAATTCAAATAAATCTTTTAGGATGCCATGCTTCCATGTAGTGTCGTAAGCTTTTTCTAAATCGAAAAAGATAGACACAGCATGTTGTTTGTTAATAAATGCATCACGAATAAATGATTCTAAACGAACAAGATGATCAGTGGTACTGCGTTGTTTGCGGAAACCACATTGAATATCAGTTAGTAATTTATTAGTTTCCAAGTACCAAACTAGACGATCATTGATCATCCGTTCCATAGTTTTACATACACAACTTGTTAAGGCTATAGGACGGTAGTTGGAAGGGTCTGTGTGATCCTTCCCAGGTTTTGGGATAGGCACAATAGTAGCATTGTGCCAACAAGATGGAAATTCACCTGATTCCCATATATGATTAAATACCTGAAGTAGAACTTCAAGGCAAGGTTCCGGTAAATGTTTTAGAAGTTGATAATGGATTTCATCAGGGCCGGTAGCTGTATCATGAGCTTTAGAAAGTGCAATTTTGAGCTCCGACAAGGAGAAGTGTTCATTATAATCTTCTCCATTGTCAGATTTGAAATTAAGTGGTCGTTTTTCCTGTACCTTTTGGTACTTTTGGAAAGCAGGGACATAATTTGCAGATGAAGAATTTTTAGAGATTGTTTCAGCCAACTTATTGGCAATATCAGATTTTGATGTCATCATTGACCTTAAGATGTTTTATTGTAGATTTAGAACCTTTGCCTTTAATTCTACTTATCATATTCCAGACTTTGCTGATAGGTGTTCTGGAATTGATCTTAGAGACATAGCCTCTCCAAGATTCGCGTTTTTGTTGGTTGACTGTTGACAAATTTAATATAAACATTATTCTGATAATAGCAAGATAAAATATTTAGTATTGTTTTCAATATATTATGTATAGCTACATTGAATATAGATATTAGGTGGCATAGTGATTTGTTCTTTAAAAGTAATATTTTGCTCATACTATGCATTTTCAAATAATTTGCAATGTGGCCGTACTGTAACAATTCACTGAGTATTTGGCTAATATCACTGTCATATTGTTAGAAGATGATAGCATATACTGAGCAGTTGTTTCATTGTCGCATTGTACCATGATGGAAATGCCTACTGTAGATTGAACTCATTATGAGTGAGTGAGTGAGTTATTGTTTAACGCCGCTTCGGCAGTATTGCAGCCATTAGCGGCGAGAACTCATTATGCAATTTTCTATGTCGACTGGTCAGTCAAACCCTCTTAGACAACCATGCAAGAAGTATCCACTTAAGGAGACTATAAACTAGTTTCCAACAAGTGTTTGCAACTAACATGGCAATGTCCCCCACCGGTGACATTGAGTTAGTAAGACACATCATTGGGGCTACTTTATATATTGCATTACTGGTAAAAAGTGACATGATGATCAGCAAATTTTAAGACTTTGGGTGCTTGGGTTCATGATATATAGCAACAAGAGTAACAAAAGTTCAAAAAGTGGTCTAAGTGTAGAGGTGACCTTGAAAATAAGGTCAAGGTCACCAAATCGACTGGTGTCTGCGTCATCCTCCAATGTAGACCGACACCAAATTTAAAAACATTTGGTCCAACCGGTCATGATATATCGCGTAAGCAAGAGTTTGAAAAGTGGTCAAAGTGTTGCAGTGACCTTGAAAAAAAGGTCAAGGTCACCAAATCGACTGGTGTCTGCGTCTTCGCCCAATGTAGGCTGACAACTAATTTGAAGACTTTGGATGCAATGTTTCATTAGATATCGCCTTAACAAGAGTTCAAAGAGTGGTCAAAGTGTCCTGGTGACCTTGAAAATAAAGCCAAGGTCACCAAAATTGACTGGTGTCTGCGTCTTCCCACATTGTGGGCAGACATTAAAATTGAGGAGTTTGGATGCAACGCTTCATAAGATATTGCGTAAACAACAAATGTGACGTACGGACGCTGCTGAATACATAGTCCCCAGTTCCTCGTTGCGGCGGGGGACAACAAGCTTTCGACACTTCTAGCAACATGGAGCCCATGTAAGTATGACCGTTAGATTCTAAGTAATTGACAATAGTCAATGTAATGTAGTTATTTTATCCAATGCATCTATGTGTAAATAATTAATCTTCTGTATAAATGTATTACTACTATGTGTAATGTACTGATTGATACTGACTTTTCATAAGGTCATAACATTAATCCAACCGGTCAACTATTTTGATACGTAATAGACTTCTGTTATCATAATTCACTTTTCCCAAAGGGATTTCTCTTACACTATTGCTTATTATCTAAACATTCTCATTCTGTCAAAAATGAGATTGATCTATTAAAAGTATAAGGAGAAGCAATGTTTATCTACTTGTTGCTAACATTTTCTAATTTAATTTTTTTTATTCATTACAGTAATGACAATGCGCAGGATGGCTTTTACATTGAGTAGGTATTTTTCAATTTGTTCTTAATATCTATTTTTGTTATGAAAATGTATTATGTACATTTGTAATTCATTTTATACATATGTTATAACCTTATGATTTATTGAAAAATGTGTGTATCATGATAAAAATTAAACTAAATACATTATCATGTTTGAAAATGGTTCAGTTATGATTTTAATTGTATTGATACATTTTTTTAATTTTCAGTGATCAGGAGCTTGTGCGTTTTGTCAATGCAATTGAGGTATGTAAAACTTTTCCTAATAGATTTGTTTTGTTTTAAAAATTAATTCATCAAATCATTCTCCACTCTAATTTTTTTTATCGAAAACCATTTTGTTGGGGGATATAATGTGTAATTCATCTTGGAATTTTTTTTTAGATTTGTAATAATGTATCAGTATTATAGCAAGAGCAACAGGGGGCTGTTGCTGGTCAACCCCCAAATAGCCCCCTGCAACACCCACTACCTCTACCCCCGGGACAACAAACCATGGGACTTCCCCAAATGGATATTCTGTGAGTAGATCTTAATTGACTATTAAGATCTTTAGAAAAATTAAAAGATAATTCTATTTCTTTTGTTTTTCTTCTTCAGAGACCTACGAATGGCGGCGACAATTATGGCAAGGCCAGTGGAGGAGCGACTCGCCAACCTTGAAGCAAGGTTGTCAAACCTGGACGAGATGCTCCTAGCGTTGTACGTTTCAATACTTTGTTTTAAAGACAAACTCTTACTTTGTAATATGTAATATGTAATATAAAAAAGTAATGACGAAAATAAATAAACTTCTGCCAATTGAAAAATTAATATTAACTTGCTTTTGTTTTCATTTTGTTTCAGAATAGACCTGGTGATACCTAGACCATCTGGACATCAGAGATAAAAAAAATTAGGCCCCCTGAATAAACAATTTGGGGCCCAATAGATTATTCCCGTTTGTAGTTGATTATAAATCAAAATTTCAATTACAACAGGAATAAACTAACGGGCAAAAGAAACGATACCAAACTTTGAAATTTAATATTTTGTTAGCAGAATGTTAAAATTTCAAATGCACGACATTGAAATGATTTCCCTATTTCAGTAGTCATATGTGTCACGAAAATTGTTGTGTTTTGGCGATCCGTTTCCGGCAAATTGTATTAAAGTGTGATTTTTTTGCATCAAAAGCACGTGCTGCACGTGCATTATTTGCGTATAAAAGATGTGTCGAATCACTCAACGACATACCACTACTTCAACTGCATCGAGAAACATGGCAAGATTATCACCTGAAGAAAGATGGAGAGCCGTCGGAATGGTGCAGATGGGTGCAACGCATGCACACGTGGCTACGACGCTGGGCTGTGCACGCATTACCATCACCAGACTGATGAGACGCTACAGGCAGACGGGGAGAACAGTGGACATGCCAAGGAGTGGAAGACCCCGTGTAACGACCGCCAACGAGGACCGCCATTTAAGAATTCTGCATTTGAGGAACCGGTTCCTGACAGTGACGGAATCAGCGACGACTGGGCTTGGACACGCTATCAGTCGAAGAACAGCGGCCAGACGTCTCAGACAGCATGGTATCCGCGCCTACAGACCCAACCGGGGCGTGCACCTGACGCGTCAACATCGACGTCAACGTCTCCAATGGGCACGTAACGTTCGGCAATGGCAGGCTCGGAACTGGCGAAGGGTAATCTTTTCGGATGAGAGTCGGTTCCAACTGTACAAGAATGATGGAAGAACGCGGGTGTATCGACGTCGGGGTGAACGTTTTCGACGTTGTTGTATTCAGACTGTTGTACCATTTGGCGGTGGCAGCGTCATGGTGTGGGGAGGAATTAGCGGACAAGGGAAGACTGATCTTGTTGTCGTGGATGGGAATCTCAACGCACAGAGGTACATTGATCAGATTCTCCGCCCAGTTCTCCTACCATTCCTGCAGCAGCACAACAACAGAACGCTCTTCCAGCAGGATAACGCCCGTCCCCATACAGCCCGTATAACCAGGGAGTTTCTCCAAAGAAACAACGTCAATGTGTTGCCATGGCCTGCCAGATCACCTGACCTTTCACCTATTGAACATTTATGGGACCATTTGGGACGTCAAATCCGCCAAAGAGCTGTGGTTCCAGGAAACCGACAAGAGCTCGCTCGAGCCCTGAGAGAGGAATGGCAGAGAATACCAGACCGTGTTATCATCCGTCTCATATTCTCAGCACGACGTCGAGTTCATGCATGCATCGAGGCCCGTGGTGGCCATACGCGATACTGAGAACTTGTTGGGGCATGCACCGAGGCCCGTTGTGGCCATGCAAGATACTGAGGACGTGTTGGTGTGGATTCTGTTTTCGAAGGTGCTGATCGAATTCAGGACAATTTCATGTCTGTACTTTAACAAGCTGTACTTGTTAACACATTGATCGGAAAGACATCAATATTTGATTGTTTGATAAACTATTCAGTTGTTTACAGATGAGAAATGAAATAAAATTTGTATCATTTTGTATTTGTCATTTATTGGTCAATTATACGTGGTATCGTTTCTTTTGCCCGTTAGTTTACATTTTCTTGAGGCTTCCATATAAACATCTGAGATCTATGCTACAAAACCATCACTATTGAGGTCAAGAAGAGTCATACTTGTTATAAAATGACATGCTGGGACTATTTTCTATAATATGTGAAGGTATGATTTGTACTGTAGCATTTTTTTCCTAGGTACTTAGGTAGGTACTTACTTACCTTGACAAATGGCTGTTTAGGATTTTTAAACTCTTAGGTCTTTGTAGGTTTTTCTTTAGCTGTCTATGACGCAAATGACGCAAATGAAATCTTCAACAGCCAACGGGTGAAATGAACATTGTGGGAAAGCATGGGCTTTTATAGGTGTATTTGATAGGGTCTAAAGGTCAACTGACTAAATTGTTATGTGGTACAGGATGTGGCTACTTTAGGATATATGTTGTGACAGGTGAAAAGGTAACCTGCCTGTCAAGAGTTTTACCACAAACAGGATGTGCCCACTTTTAGGTAATTCTATTTATGTGACAGACCAAAAGTCAAGCTGCCTGTCAGAGTTTTACTACAAACAGGATGTGCCTACTTAAGGACATCTGTTGTTGACATTTGTGACAGGTCAAAAGTCAGGCTGCCTGTAAGAGTTTTACCACAAACAGGATGTGCCTACTTTTAGGTTATTCTATTTTTGTCATTTTTATGACAGGTCAAAAGTCCAGCTGCCTGCCTGTCATAGTTTTACCCAAAAGACAGGATGTTCCTACTTAAGTATGTTAGTTGGTAAAGTTTGTGACGGGCCAAAAGTTCACCTGTCTAAAAATTTCCCCAAATAAAGGATGTGCTCACTTTAGGTTTATATGTTGTTGCCCCAGGGGAAGGCTATTGTGTTACATGTCCGGGGTTACCCAAAGGACCCCTACGCGTCCGATGTGCACGCAAAGTGCATCGAACTCCTCCGGCCGATCCTCGCGAGAACCACCCGGATACATGTGCACTGCTTCGTCGGGACCACCAAGACCGCAGACAGCTGGACGAGGAGCTTCCCAAATGTGATGTTTGGGTTTACCGGGAAAGTCCGGGACTTCGACGCCAGTCAGCACCAGGCCCTCTGAAATCTGGACCACACCCAAATCCTGGTGGAGACAGACTCACCCGATTTCCCACCGCCTGGCTTCCACACCAACAGCCCCACCCTTTTGGGCTACGTCATTGAGGAGGTGGCCAGGTCCCGGCGAGAGGGAGTGGACGAGGTAGCGGCCTACACGCTGGACAACGCGTGGGCCATGTACCCCGGGTGCGCAGAAGGGAGGGGCACGTGAGGTCACACAGGCCCTGAGAACCTGGCAGACGAGACAGGACCCTGCTGGGAGAGGACACCTGCCAACGGGTGCCACGAGACACCTGGAAGGGGGCTACGGCCCAACAACAACACGCCAGAGAGGAAGTCCCCACCTCCAGAAGCCAGACCCTCCATGACCCACTAAGACGGCCTGACGGAGGGGGATCCAGAAAACGGGGAAGGATGTGGTGAACCGAGGCTGAACCAAGGTCAAGGCCGGGTCACGACCCACCGGAAGCTGCCGGAATCAGCCGAGGTTCACCGAGAGTTGTTGATCCGCCATTGAGTGAGCGAGTTGAGCCTTCGTCTCCTACTCGTTCCGTGGCGCTTACCGCAGCTAATAAGCGCTTATTGGTTCTATATATTAATGGTAAAGTGATCACGATAGTATAGGTTTACTACAATATCAAGCTTTGTGTCCTTTTCTCCCCCAAAACTCCTTTTGAATGAATAAAGCTACAAATAAATCTACAAATAGAGCTACACATGGATTTGTCATATGGTATATTTTATCCTTCATTCATGTCACCAACATTGGAGTAAAACATTACATTATTCCACACTTTTAAAACATGTTCTAAGTCACTCTCAGTTTTTGAGACATATGATGATTTTTATTGTTTTATTATCATATTGTGGTCAGTATGTGTTCCCCAATATGTAGACAGTCTACAACCTCTTTTCTAGAATAGCACAGACTGAGTGCAAGTCTTTTATTTCAGATTAAATATTGAATCAATGAAGGATCTCTCTTGATGTGTATGCACGTAAAGAAAGCTCATGCTAATTTGGTTTATTCAATAAGAATAAGACAATCGACAGATTAACAGAATTTTAACAAGTTTTATAGTTACTCCACTGAAATTACCCCAACCAGGCTTGTTTGTTTCATTCAGTAACTTAAACACACAACGATTATGGATATCACTGTATGTCCAGTTGAGAACTTCCTGCTTAGTATAGGGACTGGTCAAACTGAAGGAGTACTTGTTATATCCTGTTCACATCCGTCGGCATTTCTACAGTTACTTACCACTGGTCAATGAAATTTCAGTTAATTTATCTTCAGGAAAATTTATACAATTCTGTAAAATTTTGTAGTATGAAGATGAATTAGTATGGATATAAATTCAAAAACCTTAATCCCACTAATTTTCATTTGAAAAACATTAAGTAAGCTCTTAATCAAAATAGTTAAAACTTATAAGACATTTTCATTCAAGTTACTGATCACGCATGTCATATCAAAGTTACCTCAAGTCACATGAGAGGGTACAGGTGACCTAAAGGTCACTTGAACCCCACTAATCAAAGGTCACCTACATATCATGTGTGAGGGTACAGATGACCTAAAGGTCACCTGAGCCCCCTGACGTCATTCAAAATGACGGAAACACAGGAATTAAACATTTGTTATGATAGTGTCGAGTGTACTCCTATTGTAAAGAAATTGTCATTAACAGAGCTGTTGGATGACTGACCTACCTCTTTCGTGTGTAAAAATGTAAAATATATTTTTAAAAATGTTTCTGTTTCCATATTTGCAGGGTAACCTGAAGGTGAAAGTTGTCAATACTATAACAGAGAACATTAAAGAAAGTTTTGCTATGGGGACAGCACAGTTCCATGCTGTCTTTGAGAGAGAGAAAAACGACATATTGCAAAGAAAGAGAAGTCCTAGTGGCTTACAAATCTCACCTTAAATCAATATATAGGGAGCCAGTATGGGTCATCATCATTGTCCACAGATATTGCGCCAATTGAAGACCTGTACATAGACATCACTGATGAAAAAGAACTTCACAATTTGAAGCGTGCGACACAAGTGTACAGGTAGTAGAAGGATCCTACTGTTTATCCGTCTGTCTTTGATCTGTAGCTCATCAGGATTTATATTGTTTGATGATGAAATATATTGTCTCAATATAGTGCACAATCCCTAGCCCTGACAAATCTTAAGTCTTGAAATTTAGAGAGAGCACTCAGCATGGTCAACACACAAGGGATTATAATAAATATGCTGACCCCTTGGCTCTGGTTACGAGCCAGTTGTGCTTTTACAGCCAAATTATTTAATAGCCTCTGCCTTGCACTAAACACTGGCAGCACCGATCTACCTGTATAAGGCTTAGAGAGAACAGGCATGTGATGAATGGCATGGTACATAGTGCAATTTAGAATCACCTTGACTAAATAACCTTTGCACAATTTAAACGGTTCTAAGCCTTTTCATCTAAACATTCTGAACGCAATATTCCTTCTAGTTTGTTCTGGAGAAGATGAAAATAGATTTTTATGTTTTGACCCGTGGGGGCCTTTTTTATAATATCCACAATATTCAGTTCATAGGCTATTTAACAGTTCTTATTTCACATTGATTACATCAATTTGACACACATGTCCATATGGAGACTTATATTAACAACATATATTTCACTTTCCTACTGCAAAGTTGTTTTTTTCTGAATTCTGTATTTCTCAAACCCAAGTTAGGACTCACATATCTAAAAGATGAGATGACTCTCCCACAGGTAATTTATCAAGAAACCACTAAATAGTGAATGAAGTGCACATAAAAATATCAGTTCTAAATTCAATTTCAACATGTTTTTTAGGCTGTGGCCCATAACTTGGGGTCATAGGGTCACCAAATTTACAAGTTAGAATCCCCATTGGCTAAAGAGTTTGCACACAATAGTACAGCTTTCAGGGTATTTTTGTTTCAGAGAGAAAGATGAAAACAGGATTTTAGGTCATGGCCTGTGAGGGCCTTATTTGTGGCCATAGGGTCACCAAATCTACAATTGAGATTCTCCATTGGCCAAAGACTCTGCACACAATATTACAGCCTTCTAGTTCTTTTCGTTCTGGAGAAGAAGATGAAAATGGGATTTTAGGTCATGGCCTTTGAGGCCCTTATTTGGGGCCAAAGGGTCACCAAATCTACAATTTAGAATCTCCATTGGCTAAAGAGTCTGTACACAACATTTCAGTCTTCTAGGTCTTTTCGTTCTGGAGAAAAAGATGAAAATAGGTTTTTAAATTATGGCCTGTGAGGGGGTCATTGGATCACCAAATCTACAATTTGAAATCCCCATTGCCAAAGGAGTCTGTATACAAACTTTCAGCTCCCTAGATCAAGTGGTTCTGGAGAAGAAGTTGACGGACGCCATTCCATGCCATACGCCCATCGGGCCTTTCAGGCCTGTTGAGCTAAAATCCTTAACCATAACTTAGGGAATCTTGACATGTTAACCTACAATCATTTGTAGTTTTTGGCTATTCAGCTATTCAGTTGGTTGTTTGGACCATTCACAGCTGTTTTTGTCTTGGAATTATGGCAACCAACCTGTGGACAACCATAATACATGTCAACATACGATAAGACTCCGAGAGTTCCTGTTGTCCAGCTGGTCATCGCGGCATCACTTCCTTGTCTTCGGGAAGTAGGTCGGTATCTCAAAGCTCCGGGTCCTCTTTTACAAGCTGAAGTCAGCGAGTGAGTTAGGGTTTAACGCCGCTTTCAAGAGTATTTCACTTATATCACGGCTGCTAGTATTAGTGCAGGGAGAAAGGACACAACGCCATGTGGCTATGCATTGCGGTGAAACCTGCGAGCAACGGCTGGAACTAGCAAACCATGGGTGGTACTGCACTGAAATTCAGTGTAGCATTGCACCCAAACTTTACAGCTCTCAAAATTTAAGACCAGTGGGACCAGCAGGAGAAGGTACTCATTCAGCAGGCTCGGACAGTGCCCCAGGGGAAGGCCATTGTGATACATGTCCGGGGCTACCCAAATGACCCCTACGCGTCAGATGTACGAGCGAAGTGCATAGAGCTCCTCAGGCCAGTCCTCTCGAGAACTACAAGGGTGCATGTGCACAAAGACCGTGAGCAGCTGGGCGAGGAGCTTCCCAAATGTGATGTTTTGGTTCACCGGGAAAGTCCGGGATTTCGATGCCAGCCAGCACCAGGCCCTCCGGAATCTGGACCACACTCAGATCCTGGTGGAGATGGATTCGCCTCATCTTCCACCGCCTGGCTTCCACACCAACAACCCCACCCTTCTGGGCTACGTCATTGAGGAAGTGGCCAGGTCCCGGCGAGAGGGAGCGGCCTACACGCTGGACAACGTGTGGGCCATGTACCCCGGGTGCGCAGAAGCAAGAGCCCAGGAGCAAGAGCGCACCTGAATCGGTGCGCAGAATGAGGGGCGATGTGGGGTCACGCGGGCCCTGAGAACCTGGCAGACAACACAGGACCCTGCTAGTCACTGAGAGCACAACAGCAGACGAGACACCTGAACAGGGGCTCTGCCCAACGACAACACGCCAGGGAAGGAGAAGTTCCCATCCCCGGACGCCCGGCCCTCAACGACCCACAAAGACGGACGAACGGATGTATCTTACGGGGAAGGATGTGGTGAACCGAGGCTGAACCAAGGTCAAGGCCGGGTCACGACCCACCGGAAACTGCCGGAATCAGCCGAGGTTCACCGACAGTTGTTGATCCGCCATTGAGCCTTCGTCTCCTACTTGTTCCGTGCGGATATCGCAACTAATAAGGGCTTATTGGTTATATGTATTAATGCTAAAGTGATCACGTAAGTATAGGTTTACTACAAAATAATTAGCTCCTTTTAAAAGTCTACATCTATGTGTTATGTCTCGCTCCTCATTGAACCAAACATAATGTACATTACCCCAAAATGTACTCCAATAGTAGTCGGTAGGGATTCATTATCACACTTCACATTTTTGTTATAACCGATCTTTCCTTTCTGAACTAATTGGACCCAAACCCTGATCAAACAAACCTGCGACCGTGAATTATTTACTCAACACGAGACCTGTACCGTCCATCCTCTGAGTGAGAAATCAATTAGCATCTCTCTCAATCATATTTTTTATAAGTTCCCAATTATTCTTAACAAGGAGGGAAATAATGTTTAAACCAACATTTTCGGCTTAGATTGGAAGATGTATTTGTAGAGATGTAGAAGTAGTTCAGTACTGGATTGTTGCCACTCACCCTCGCAAGATGAACCAAGAGATGATCTAGAAGATAGGACGTTTTAGAGCCTACATAGAATCGAAAATGTACCTCATTCAAAGTCCAAAAGGAAATAAATCAACAAAGGTTGAAGAGAATAACATTTAGGTTATTTCTACGAGTAAATGAAAAATTATTCCAAAGTTTTCGTTATGAAACTAAAGGACAAGGATGTGGTTAACTATACAAGATGAGTGGAGGTGAATTGGTGTTTAACGCCGCTTTCAAGAGTATTTCACCTATATCAAGGCTGCTAGTATTATGGCAGGGAGAAAGCCTGCAACACCATGTGGCTATGCATTGTGGTGAAAATAGCGAGCATTGGCTGGAACTAGCAAACCATGGGTGGTACTGCACTGAAATTCAGTGTAGCATTGCAACCAAACCTGACTGCATGTAGGACACTTCTCTGCTGCAGACAAAGTTGCCGTACAGAGAAGGCATGATGAAAACTTGACTTTAATATCGATATTGATAATTTGAGTGAGTGAGTGAGTTATTGTTTAACGCCGCTTCGGCAGTATTGCAGCCATTAGCGGCGAGATATTTAATTTATTTGCCTAATTTAAAAAAGAAAATTGCAATTGAAAAACAGAACACGGCACGGAGGCCGCAAAAACATCAGCGTATTATCACAAGTTGAATAAAAGCTGATAATGAAAAGTTAAAATTTACAATTTGTCAATAAGGTGTATAGCCTTCAAAAAATCTAAAACACGATGCTCACCGAAATGAGTAAAAACTTGATTGATTGAAATAGAAGGATAAAAAGTTTCCCTGATATGTACAGTGTCCCAACACTCACATAGAATGTGTTTGATTGTGAGAGGACACTGACAGGGTATACATACTGGGGGATCTTCCCCCTTTAAAAGATATGAGTGAGTAAGATGAGAGTGTCCAATACGACATCGTCGTAGGACACAAGCTTCCTGCCGGGTAAAAGATGATAGAGATTTGTAACCTAAATGAGGTTGAATAGTGTGAAGTTTGTTATGATGTTGTTGGTCCCATTGGGACTTCCAACGTTGTTTAATGTAAGATTTAATAGCAGGTTTGGAATCCGTATATGGAACTTTGGTAGGAGAAATATGTTTGAGGTTTAATGCTGATTTAGCAGCTGTCATGACACGAGGTAAGTACTCCACTTCAAGATCTCCATCTTGACAATTACAAAACTGATCTAGACGATTTACTCTGCAAACCAGGATGCCATAAAGATGTATGAGAATGGAATTTGTTCTGCTGGCCCAAAACTAAGCTGAGGACCAAAGTATAAAACTGTGCTTTGTACCTCCCAACAAATATCATCTTTTAAGGTTCAGCAGCTTTTCTGGATAGGTTGAAAAATAGAATGAGAATTGAATTTGAGTGAGTGAATTATTGCTTAACGCCGCTTCTGCAGTATTGCAGCCATTAGTGGCTAGGAATTGAATTTGTATTGCTTGCCTAAAGCTAAGGTGAGGTGAGACAGGGTTTAACGCCGCTTTCAAAGAGTATTTCACTTATATCGCGGCTCCCCAAAACTAAGCTGAGCACCAAAGTATAAAACTGAAAAGCACCTCCCCAAAAATGTCACCTTTTAAGGTGCAACAGCTCTTAAGGAGAAGTTGAAAAATAATTTAACGTTTTTCATTGACAAGTTTACTCAAATCTACTTAAAAGCGCCCGAAGACACAAGACTGTCATCCTGTTATCTTTCAATCAAACGAGTTTAGAATCAATAGTTATTGAAGAATTGACAACACAGCATGGGCCCCTTCACCTCACAGGCTACTTGAAACAACTCAACCTCCGACTTTCTCCACGAGCTGTCATTTCCCCGTACCAAATATTCACTACTACAACTCCGAGAGGGCAATTGTTTTCCTAATTTCCTTCATGCATGATGAAAGAGAAAGTAGTCTCTCGTGACGTTGTTCTTTACGATTAAAAATGTGTGTTGACACTTTCGACACAACATTGAACAATGTGTCGGAGTCTCCATCAGGATCTGAAGCATCATCGTCACACAGGAACATCTCCAACCGGATTAAGCTGTCTTGCACTGCATGGTCGAGATCGTGCTCCTTGACAAGATGCTTGGATCCGGAAAACTGTGCGTCTTCATCTGGGAGATCAATGACACTGTCATGTAGACAGACATCGTAACAGATTTCTTCATCAGAGGCCATTCCATAACAGGGGAAACTGCTATCAACAAATTTCTGAAGTTTGATATTGGATATGGTCTCTATTGTAGCCGGGAGATAAAACTCATTTATAGAGGGAACATCAGCAAATCTGAATGAGTTCTTAATAGAAACTGACTCAATGTTTCCCCAGGCTTTGGTCAACAAGTGGAGAGCATCGAGGAGAGAAATTGGGGAATTTCGATAAAGATTCAATCTCTGCATAATCAATTCTCCATAATTCATCTTCAGTGCACGAGACAACCCTTTATTTAACGGGAGATCGTCTCCATTTGGGACAAACTGAAGTTTCACGTTTGTAAGATCAGCTACGACTTCAGGCGGGTGAATTGGAGACTCCTGTAAAATGAGGACAATTATCCTTTTCTCCCGTTTCATGCATTCATTCATTTCAAAGACCCAGTTAACGAAACTATCGCTCTCAATCCAGCATTTCTCCTGTCCAACGTAGTTGCAAGGCAATTTCAAGCCTTCAGGTTTTGGATCAGTTCCATACACTAGTAAGGGTAGACGTGTACCCGACTGATTAAAACAAGCCAATACAATGAGAGACTTTGGAATCGACCCTTCCTTAAGCAAAGCATTGTTAATCGCGATCTCCCCAACACAATAAACGTTGTCTGGTTCAAAAAAATTAACTATACTCATGGAATGGGTCTGCATGTAAGACTCAACGTAATCATTCCTAAACTGAAGACTGCTTAACCATGTGGTGTTTCTGTATATTGTATAACGGACTTTCCAAGAAGTAAGCCACTTTTTAAAATCTTCGTTCCCGCTGAACCTAAGCCTTTTCGAAAGACTCTTTGCTTTACTCAACACCGTCCCATCAGCTACATGACGATTGCATCTACGTTTATTGCTGTACCATACTGCCATCACCATATCGAGTCGTTGATATTTGCTTTTCCTAATAATGTGATTCGCCTTCACTCTCTTCGTCGTCGCTGGCGACTTGGTAGTTTGAATGCAGTTGAATTTTACTACAGATTCCATCTCTTCCAATTATACTTCCTAACATCGGGCTCTTGTCACGTTAACACATCAGTATGTTACACAGTAACCATGTCGTCGTGCAGCACATCCCGAAATAGTGTTTGATACACAAAATGGCGGCTATTTGGCTTCCGCGAAGCAGGTTGCGTTCGAGTGAGTTTGTTCGAAGGTCAGGAACAAAGCACGCGTGGGTGAGTGTCTTAAAGATGACATTCACGTTCATGATAATTTGTGGAGATACACGTGTACCACGAGTATGATCAAGATGCTTAAGGCAAGAAGTATAACTAGATATGTAACATGATATCATAAAAAATAATTTGATTTTGTAAATTACATGCATGCATGCCGTTATGTTACGTAACGTTCATAACTATAATTAAAGGAATATTTTGTTTCGCTGCCGTTAGCGGCTAGAAATTTGTTTTAAAAACCTGAAAGAAAAACATTAATTGCAAAGGCAAATTAGCAATGGCACGAAGGCTTTAAAGACATCAGCAAATTATCACAGTGTTGAAAAAAAGGATGATTTGTATATTTGGTAGATACATCCATTGTGTTGTCTGGGGTCACATATTCCAAACGTTATAAACGATGTTACGTTATCGAGAAGTACCGACTGTTATTGAAAACTGCCATTTTGTCGATGTCTTATAATATAGACGATATGAAGGTAAAAGTAGTGATTTCTGATCGAAAACCGGACAATGCACCGCGTGAGACGCCCGCCAATGAGTCAAACGTAATTTTGGAATCTTATTTAAAACAAACAAAATAACAAATTAGGGTTGATAATGTTGAATAGGTCAAATAACTACTGTGTATGTAAATGGAACGTGTAGTTTCGGTTTCTGCACATGCAAAATGATGTTACGTACTCCATTTTGACCGGAAACTGGTAATTATGTTATTTTAGGTGATTGGGGAAGAATATGCAAACTGAGTGAATTTATTTGTATTGTAAACAGCACATATGGTGAGTTGGAGCCTATTAAGCCGAACAATTGTGTGATAGTGTTTTCAAAGTGCAGTAATGACACTAATTCCATACACAACCAAATTGAGTTCCTATATTATATATTATATCATATAAATATGACATTAAATACACTTACAGGATTAAGCACCGACATTAACTTCAAATGCTGAAAATATGCCGTATAAATTCTGATTCAGATTATCACTACGAATATGTAAATCCTGAATAACTTATTAGGCCCTTTTCTCATAAACGAATTTACATATATGAGTAAGTTTACACACTATGTAAATATACATATACGTGTTATAGTAAATATACTTTTTGTTTACATGTAGTTTAGCAAAATGTTGTATTGCATACAGCCATGTTGTACATTATATAAAGGAAAAGGTATAAATAGATTCATTCCAGCGCTAGATTTCATAATGACTTCAAGTGGAGAAGGGAGTCACACCGTAGGAACGTGTATGCCTGGAAATTGTTACTCAACGGAAGTGAACGAATTTATCTGCGAGAGGTCAGTTTAGTTTTGTGCATTTGGTGTAGGATTTTGTTGGATAAATCGATTTTGATGTATTTATGCGAAACAGTGTTTCAGGCTCTAAAATGGTAGACAGCGGTGAAGCCGTAGATGAAAGATAATGTCATTATGTGCCCTCAGTCGACAGTTACATCGCCGCTAATGGCTGCAATACTGCCGAAGCGGCGTTAAACAATAACTCACTCACTCACTCACTCGACTGTTACATCGCAATTTAAGAGTAGAATTTCGCATGTGGAACTTACGTGTGTTTGATATTGAGTGAGTGAGTGAGTTATTGTTTAACGCCGCTTCGGCAGTATTGCAGCCATAAGCGGCGAGATATTTAATTTATTTGCCTAATTTAAAAAAGCAAATTGCAATTGAAAAACAAAACACGGCACGAAGGTCGCAAAAACATCAGCGTATTATCACAAGTTGAATAAAAGCTGATAATGAAAAGTTAAAATTTACAATTGGTCAATAAGGTGTATAGCCTTCAAAAAATCTAAAACACGATGCTCACCGAAATGAGTAAAAACTTGATTGATTGAAATAGAAGGATAAAAAGTTTCCCTGATATGTGCAGTGTCCCAACACTCACATAGAATGTGTTTGATTGTGAGAGGACACTGACAGGGTATACATACTGGGGGATCTTCCCCCTTTAAAAGATATGAGTGAGTAAGATGAGAGTGTCCAATACGACATCGTCGTAGGACACGAGCTTCCTGCCGGGTAAAAGAGGATAGAGATTTGTATCCTAAATGAGGTTGAATAGTGTGAAGTTTGTTATGATGTTGTTGGTCCCATTGGGACTTCCAACGTTGTTTAATGTAAGATTTAATAGCAGGTTTAGAATCCGTATATGGAACTTTAGTGGGAGAAATATGTTTGAGGTTTAATGCTGATTTAGCTACCGAGTCAGCTTTGTTATTACCTCTTATACCCATATGGCTAGGAAGCCAGCAGAAGACGATGTCGCATTGGAGACAAGAATTATGAAGTAATAAAATATCCCTGATAATTGGGTGATCACTCTTACCGTTTTTAATTGCTTGTAGACAAGAAAGTGAATCAGAAAAAATAATGTAATTATTTGGAGTTGAGTTTTTAATGTGATGGACGGCCTTAAGGATGGCCTTAGCTTCTGCAGTAAAGATGCTGCTGCCATCATGCAGCCTTGAAGCATATGTTGTTGAAGGAGTCACAGTTGCCGCTTGTTTGATATTACCTTGCTTTCAGAAAATCCATAAACAAATACTATATATATATATATATTACCATGTTGTGAAACATCCATATTTGGACATATAGGCCAAATATTGAGACTTATTATTGACAAATAACAAAATTAGAACCCCTGAACCACACGGTGTGTCAAAATATAGTGAACGAGTTACTAAACGGGGCTAGTGAACGAATTACAGCCACTTGGTGTTTTCTTTACGAACGTGTTCACCATGATTCACCAGCAGTCATTGAAAGTAAATAACTCAGTAACTATTCGTTGGATTTTGACTAAATTTTCTAGTTTTCATAAATATGTATCAGCCTTTTTGGACATATACTTGAAAACAATCGTAAGTCGACCGCGTTTGTGTGCAAATATATTTTTTTCGGCGTGCAGCGTGTCTCTTTTAAGCTATTTCTGCTCAGCTTCTCATTTCTAAAACCAACTTTGTGTTTACTAAATTCTAATGTCTACTATTTTTCAGCCTGAAATATATTACTATTTCACAGCCTGAAATATATTTTGTCCTAAGTACCTGGAAACCGATTTATCAAACAAATTCCTACACCAAATGCACACAAACAAACTGAACTCTCGCAGAGAAATTCGTTCACTTCCGTTGAGTTACAATTTCCAGGCGTACACGTTCCTACGGTGTGGGATTTTCCTTATTTTATGGTTACGTGCCTTGTCCTGGGTCATGTTCAAGAAAAGTATAGTGTCATGTGTTTATATGACACCAATATGATGAGGTTATAAGTGTAGGATAAAACATGACCAGCGGGCATTATTTAAAAGTATGTCCGATTTCCCTACGGGTCGATGCTTCTTATTGCATTCTCTGAAGGCCCTTTTCAGGGTGTACATCCGTTCACGGTATCATGTCCCTGATTCTTCATTTCTCTGGAAACCGTGTGATAAATGGATACATAACACAATTTGAACAGGAAGTATATGCAAATTAACATTTACATGACCTCCTGAGGTGATGTAAATTTGCTCCTAGCGCAAAAATACTTTTGTATGCAATTGCGTTATCATGACAATTTCACATACTTCACATACATTTACATACATAAGTAATTTACTCTCCTAAGTAAAGGTGTGCATGAGAAATGGGCCTTAATTAGTTACAATAGTTTGACTTTTTGGTACCGTCTTGGTCCTCGCTTTTATGCGGAGTGAAATAATACAGTGTACCCTATATAAATACTAAGTTCACAATATGAGAGAGAAACTGTTTTAAGAGTTATTCACTACTTTGTCACGTTCAAATATCAAAATATCGGCACATACAATTAAACCGTATGGCATGAATAAATGTATTCTCAGATGTTTTTTTAAAATTCATTTACAGGGGCAGTAGCACGTTTTTGGAGAAGGAGAGATACTGACAGCCACGGCAACTCCTACAAAGTGAATTAGGAGCCTTGGTGGGAACACCTGTGCTACGATATGGTGACTTTGATGCATTTGACGTTTTTTCCTCTCCGTATACTCTCTGGTAGGAATGCTCAAGTCAGTGGAAGGAGAAAATGGATCCGAACTTAAATGTGGTTCCCATGTTGACCGACTACTTGGAAAGTTGCCACCTAGTTACAGAGACAGTTTTGTGGAGCACTGTATCAAGGATTCAATCCTTCTGTCGGAAAGTGATCAAACGTATACATTGTGTCATCTCGCTGAATGGTTACGAACCAAATCACGTGCCATGCGCATTGCCAGCCAGGCTGCTACACTCTACAAGCCTGAGACCCCCAGAGAGCCACGGAAACCTCCACCGCCTCGTTCAGACCATAGACAATCTACTCCATCAGCTTCATTTCTGACCAAAGAGGTCAAGCCTTCACCCATCAATAAAGCCAAGCCATTCTGCCCATATTGCATTAAGGGAGATCACTTCCTAAATGGATGTCCGGAATTCAAGAAGCTGACCCTATATGATATCTTAAAGTGGCTGAGTGAGAACAGATGCAATAGATGTGGTCGAACTCACAAGGAAAGAGAATGCACCTTAAAAAGGCAATGTCACATTTGTAAGCAGTTACACCTTACTGTCTTACATGATGCCCTTCAGCAGACATCGTCCAAGGTCTACTACGTGGATCAACCATCACACCCTGCCCTCGTGATGTTGAAGATTGTGCCAGTAATCCTACATGGCCCCTCAAGTGCAAAATCAACATATGCTATCCTGGACGATAGATCAATGAGAACCATGATACTGAAATCAACGGCTCAGCAGCTCGAACTCACTGGGAAGATAGATTCCATCCTCCTCACAACCGGGGCGGGATAGCGCAGTGGTTAGCGCGTTCGGCTTCGGATCAAGAGGTCCGGGGTTCGAATCCCGCCAGGGGCACGGCAACTTTATCTGCAGTAGAGACCTGTTCTACACGCAGTCAGGTTTGGGTGCAATGCTACACTGAATTTCAGTGCAGTACCACCCATTGTTCGCTAGTTCCAGCCGATGCTCGCAGGTTTCACCGCAATGCATAGCCACATGGTATGCGGGCTTTCTCCCTGCCATAATACTAGCAGCTGCGATATAAGTGAAATACTCTTGAAAGCGGCGTTAAACCCCAACTCACCTCACCTCACCTCCTCCTCACAACCATAAGTCAAGAATCAATGCAGTGTAATGGACAATCCGTCAAACTCCAGATTAGGTCCATTGACCAGCCAGACATTAGGTATGACATTGACAATGCCTTCACTGCGGACAACCTGTGCATGTCCGAGTACACATATCCCATTGACAACATGAAGCAGGAATGGACTCATCTCGAAGATCTTCCCCTACCGATAGGTTCCGACAACTCAAAACTCATCTTGCCTATAGAACCAGTGCGCTTTGGTGACACAGGTGCTCCAAATGGTGTCCACACTAACCTAGGCTGGACAGTCCAAGATCTGTCCACAACGCTAGGACAGGCGGGGTGAAGCACTTGTCTGCTTAATCAAACTAGACCAGCAGAACTCTCACCGTCTCTCTGTGTCGAGAGACTTTGGCAACTGGACACTCATCTTCCAATCCTGCAGATACAAGGCTTTCGTTGGAAGCAGAGTAGCTGAAATTCAGAATCTCAAGGAGACACACTTCTGGAGGTATGTGAACACACAGCATAACCCAGCTGATGACATTACTCGTGGCCTGAAAATCACAGACGACAGATGACACCCAATGGAGACATGGACCTGCATTTCTCCAACAGTCAACAGAGGAATGGCCAGAACTTCCGTCGAAGTACTGTGACGAGCCGACAGAACTCAAGAAATCTGCCGTGTTGTCAGTGACTGTGACACAGGAGCCCGCATTGCCAGACCCGACATATTATGAATCATGGGAAGAATTCATCTCCGATGTAAAAGATGCCCTTGACGATGCGGCCCCTGATGAAAAAACGAAAATGTTGACTCCCAGCCAAGTCAATCAAACTAAAAACTATGTGTATCGTCAAATACCGCAACAGTGCTTCTCACAAGACTTTGATTGCCTCAAGTCTTAAAGGCCACTCCCAAATGATAGTCGACTCATTCAACTCAATCCAGAATATGACCCAGAACTCGACCTGATCCGTGTCGGCGGCAGACTGCGTCAAGCTGAATCCCTGGATCCAAATATCAAGAATCCCATAGTTTTTGATCCAAACCATGAGATCACCAAATTGATCATCAGAGATCAAGACAAGAAACTCTTACATTACGGTCCGGAGCGTCTCTTTGCTGAAATCAGACGAAGATTCTGGATCCTTCGCGGCAGAGAGGTCATAAGACGCCACCAACACAAGTGTGCCACATGTCAGAAGTGGCGTTCTAACCCTGCCACTCAGAAAATGGCTGACCTACCGCCAGCCGTCTCCGACTCTTCAAACCAGCCTTTTACTCAAGAGGAGTAGACTGCTTTGGCCCGATGCATGTCAAGATAGGGCGCCGTTCAGAGAAACGATGGGGAGTGATTTTCAAATGTATTACTACCCGAGCCGTGCATCTGGACCTCCTCGAGTCTATGGATTCTGACGCCTTCCTCATTGTTTCGCCGCTTTGTCTCCAGAAGAGGCAAACCTCATGACCAAGGCACCAACTTCAAAGGTGCTAAATTAGAATTACAGGATGCATGGTCAGAAATGGAACCAGAACTGTGTCAAAACCTGACCAATCAAAGGGTGAAATTTGTTTTCAACCCGCCAAGTGCACCCCGTCATGGAGGAGTGTGGGAGAGGGAGATCAAGTCTGTTAAACATGGCCTCCGAGTGTCGCTTGGTCAACAGACTGTTACGGAGGCAACCCTGCGAACTGTCTTGTGTGAAGTTGAAGGCATCCTTAACTCTAAGCCACTGTCCTATGTGTCGTCAGATGCTAGAGATGTAGACCCAATCACACCCAACATTCTCCTCATGGGGTGGCACGACATGTCCCTACCTCAGGTTGTGTATCCTGCGGACCAACTTCTGAGCCAGGTTCTAGCGGACCACTTCTGGACCCACTTCATCAAATCCCATCGGCCTGACCTGCAGCTACGAAGCAAGTGGCAGAAACCTAGAGCTGACCTCAAGGAAGGAGATATAGTCATGATCGTTGACTATCAGTCAATACGAGCCCACTGGCCAGTGGGATGTGTGATTACGACTCAACCCGGAAAGACGGCCGTGTACGAACGGCCACTGTCACTGTCGACAATAAAGACTACACCAGACCTGTGACCAAACTTGTCCCTCTGCCAGAGTGCCCAGAGGACAATCCAAATGACACTTAAAGATGATCTTTCAATTCCAAGGACCTAATCCAGACTGTTTTAAATGACTTTTGATATTTCAAATTTATTTTGTTAAATTTGGGGGCGGCTGTTACAAAGTCCTTTAAGGCCAAAATGGTCATTTTAATCTTATTTCGTTTTAGGATTCCTTTTCCGTTTCCTCATCAAATTCTCCACCTTTCAGTTACCATTTTTAAGAAACCAAGATGGCGACGGCCATGTGGTGTTGGCCTCATGTAACCTTCATCAGAATATACCAAGTATATGGTATCTAAAAGTGACTGTTGTCACTCAGAACCACTGAATATAATGTAACCTCGTCCCGTGCACCCCTGCACCGTGTTTTCACTATGCATCCTGTCACAATATTCAGTTCACAGACTATTTAGTAGTTCTAATTTCACATTTATTACATCAAACATATCCATAATGTAGTATTACTCTTAAGCTGACATATGAAGTGCACATAAAATCTCATTATGTTCACAGCTCATTAAAACAGCTGTTTTAGGCGGTGACCCCTGTGATCCATATTTGGGGTCACAAGATCACCAAATCTACAATTGAGAATCCTCATTGGCCAAGGAGTCTGTACATAACATTTCAGCTGTCTAGAGCTTTTGGGACTGGAGAAAAAGATGAAAAATGCTTTTTAGGTTGTGACCCCTGTGGCCCTTATTTGGGGTCACAGGGTTACCAAATCTACAATTTAGAATCCCCTTCAGTCAAGGAGTCTGTTCATAATATTTCAGCTCTCTATGTTCATTGGGACTGGAGAAGAAGATGAAAATAGTTTTTTAGGTTATGACCCCTGTGGCCCTTATTTGGGGTCACAGGGTCACCAAATCTACAATTTAGAATCTCCTTCAGTCAAGGAGTCTGTAGATAAAATTTCAACTCTCTTGAGTCAATGGTTCTGGAGAAGAAGATGAAAATATCTTTTTAGGTTATGACCCCTGTGGCCCTTATTTGGGGTCACAGGGTCACAAAATGGGGTCACGAAATCTACAATTTAGAATCCCCATTGGCCAAGGAGTCTGTACATAAAATTTCAGCTCTCTGGAGCCATTGGTTCTGGAGAAGAAGTCGAAAAAGTTAAAAGTTTACGGACGGACGCCATCCCATGCCATCAGCCCATCGGGCCTTTCAGGCCTGATGAGCTAAAAATAGAGCCATGGGCTCTGTAGCTCACCAGGGCTTATATTGTTTCTTGTTGAGACTGAAACAGACTGCTCTCAAGATAAAGTTCAATCTCTTCATATGACCTTGAACAAAAAACGTGATCAACAAAATTGTTAAGTGTCGGTGCATTAAGAAAACTTGATTTGAAACTATATTTTAAGGAAATTGGCTGTCCAAGTATAATAATTCCTGAAGGTAACTCTTTAAATTCAAATTTTGCCAATGTGATACCAAATGATGAAGAGAAGAGATGAGATGAGAAAGAGAGAGACAGAGGGAAATGGGGAGGGAGTCTAGAGAGGGACAGTGTAACAATGAATCAAAAATGAATGTCTCTACAGCTCTCACACTGCGGCTGACTGACCACCTGTACATGATCATTATGTAATATGCAGTTCTCCCATATCATGTTACCAGTTTTAAGTGCATCTGGTGCCTGGCTCAAGTTACACAAGCTATCACTATTATTGCTCTACATCACAGGCAAGGGAAATGTGCTTTAGGTCATGGCCTGTGATGCCCTTATTTTAGGCCATTGAGTCACAAAGTCTATAATTTAGAATGTACACAATGTTACACCCTTCTAAATCTTTTCTTTCCAGAGAAGAAGATGAAAATAGGTTTTTAGCTATGATGCCAATAGCTGGGATCACGGGGTCGCGAAATCTACAATTTAGAATCCCCATTAGCCAAGGAGTCTCCACACAACTTTTAAGCTCTCTGAAGTCATTGGTTCTGGAGAAGAAGTTAAAAATAGAGCCACTGGCTCTGTAGCTCATCAGGTTTTAATTATATTAACTAATTCAAAATGTCAACTTCTAGGTGAGAGGTACAACAAATAGAAAGCACTTTAAAAGGAGAAAAGGAAATTCGTCTTAAGATCCTAACCCCTCCGACCTATCTTTGAGGCCAGAGATAAAATCCCCTACAAATAAAGACACAGTCTAATTCATCACTGTTGTTTCATTTAAATTACCTCCCTTTGAAGAGCACATAAAATCTGAAGATGAAAGTAGCTTTTCAGGTCATGACCTCTGTGACCTATATTTGGGGTCGCAGGATCACAAAGTCTACAATTTATAAACACAATTGGCCAAGGAGTCTGTACATTAAATTACAAGTCTCTAGGGTCCGTGGTTCTTGAGAAGAAAATGAAGGTGAGGTGACATAGGGTTAAACGCCACTTTCCAAGAGTATTTCACTTATATCGCAGTTGCTAGTATTATGGCAGGGAGAAAGCCCGCAGCGCCATGTGGTTATGCATTTCCGTGAAACCTGCGAGCATCGGCTGGAACTAGCGAACGGGAATCGAACCACGGACCTCTTGATCCGAAACCAAAGTCGCTAACCACTGCGCTATCCCGCCCCCAGACCATTTTGAACTGGAGAACATAGATTTTTGAGGATGTGACTCATGTGACCCTATTTGGGACCACGGGGTCGCGAAATCTGCAGTTTAGAACCCCCATTGGCCAAGGAGTCTGCACACAACTTTTCAGCTCCCTAGACCAAGTGGTTCTGGAGAAGAAGACGAAAATGCGAAAAGTTTACTGATGGACGGACGCCATGCCATGAGTAGTGTATGAAGATGTATTTTACTGTTTTGGCAGGGTATTGAATCAGTGATTTTACTGTTTGGCAGTGTGTTCAGTTGTGTTTACAAGAATAAATTAATTTGTGTAGATAAGAGTGTTTACAAGGATTACACTTAAGAATGAATTAATTGAAAGTTTATATACCTAGAGATAAAATTTTTATTAAAAATATAATGAATCAAGGCGTATACACTCACAATAATTAACTGTAGATAACTATGATGAGATAGATAAAATCCTTATTAGATATATAATTTCGACTGGTCAAAGTGCCCAACCCAAGTTTGTGATCAACATATTAGATAGATAAAATATAGTGACTATGCTATGCTTTTGAGAGGGGGTAAAGTTATGATAATAATTTGTAAATTTAGTTCTCATCTATCAGGAAAACTTCACTTCAATAAGTAAAGGATATAATCAAGTTCCATCTATATAGCTATGGGAATTCGTAATTGTATGAGGCATGTTTTTTTTCACAACAACGAAGATGTTTGTCCTCTTTAATATTACTTAGAACTCATGTAAGTTTGGGTTGTGACATCTTGATAATAGTTCAAATAACAACCATCTCCCCCACCCAGAAGATAAATCTCCTTTTAAAGCATTTATTAAATCCAAATAGTAATGTAATTAGTGGATGAAAGCATATATATATAGCTAAGATTGTTTGAGCCTGTGTAGCTGTTTCCCATCGCTCTCTTGTCATGGATGAAGTATCACCTAAGAAGGGGGATGCCAGCAGTAAGAAACGTAAGAATGCCAACGATGATCATAAAAAGAACACTAAGAAAACAAAACTGAACCTTGAAGATGATGCTGACATGAATCAAGCACCAGCCCCGAAACCTGGAACAAGTGGCTATCAACTGAAGAATGTCTACATTAATGAAGAAGCTAATCAATCCTTCCCGGAGAGTGGCAGCAATTCTAATGACACCTTACAAATTTTCATAGATGATGAAGCTGATGACGACATGGGGTCCTCATCAACGGGTTCTAGTTCATCATCCAATGATGACGACAGTATGGATGAAGATGACAGTGATGGCATTGATGATATCATTATCTTCAGCGACTCAGATGATGACAATGAAATTGTCAAAAAATTCAAGAAGGCTTCTATCAAGATAAGCAATTCATCAGTTAAAGCTGAGATATCAGGAAAAAACGTCAACATTTTCAAGGAGAAGGCGGATGGAGAGATTAAATCCTTGAAACTGCCATTGGTTCTTTTGAAGAAGGTAAGCTTCATCTTGTTTATATTTATAACATTCGGTTATGATATAACATGTTTAATTTATGGTAAATAATACAATTGTCTGTGTATTCATTAAGTAACCAAGTTTTGGTACCTGGTTTCATGTGTATACGTGCCTTTGGATGACATGGTATTAAGTTTTGTTAACTTTCTTCCAGTTGAAAACATACAGTGGCAAGATGAAGTCGGTTTTGAGTAAACTGAAGAAGTCGCATAAGAAGACTTATGAAGTAAAGTTTGCGAAGCAGCTAACACTATCCAAGCGTCCATGGTACGACTTATATGAAGTAAGCAAATGTCTGGTACATCGACATCAGATTTTATGGAAAACGAGGTGGTAGATATTCCAAAACCAACGGGATATGTTTTCCTGCATCTGCGTATTTCAAGACAATCTAAACTGTGAGTCACTCACTGAAGAAGTAATGAAATCTGTTTATATTCTGTTTATATAACTGGAATCTGTGTGTGTGTGTGTGTGACAGTATATAAACAATGCAGAAGTCAAGTTTTCAGAGGTGTCGGATGTGTAGCAATTAGGTTAAGGGAAAGGATTCATTTACTCAACATATGCTGAACTGTTCCTGTAGAATGAAAATATTTTATGAATGTGTTGTGTGTCACAAGTTATTTAGATCCCGAAAATCTTTTGTTAGTCATGTTAATAATGACCATATTAAATCAAATATACTAGTTTCTAGTGACGATGCTGATTGTGGGATTCTCTTAAATGATGGTCATGAATTTATGCTACATAAAAATCACTGTGAAATTGCCTATATCATCTCCGTCTTATTCGTGTCAATTTTGTTGTAAGGAATTTATAACTCGTACAAAATTTAATGTTCATATAAAAAATTGTAAAAGGGATTGTGAATTATGTCAACGATTGTGTCATTTGTGAGGAAGAACTTTCACTGGTTTAAGGAACCTCACAGATCACCTTCATCACTGTAAATATAAAAATAGTGCATCAAAAGAGGAAAGTGGATCCGATGACACAAAATCGAAAAAAGTTAAATGCAGACAATGTCAAAGGACGTTTGCAAATCGGAAATTACTTTGGAGACATCACAGACGTGATCATAAACAACAAATAGGAGGAGGAGGAGGAGGAGAATTGCATTCAGAACCATGGGACTCTGACGAATTAGTTAGACCATGGACAGATGAGGTGAGGTGAGGTGAGTTGGGGTTTAACGCCGCTTTCAATAGTATTTCACTTATATCGCGGCTGCTAGTATTATGGCAGGGAGAAAGCCCGCAACGCCATGTGGCTATGCATTGTGGTGAAACCTGCGAGCATCGGCTGGAACTAGCGAACCATGGGTGGTACTGCACTGAAATTCAGTGTAGCATTGCACCCAAACCTGACTGCGTGTAGAACAGTTCTCTACTGCAGACAAAGTTGCTGTGCCCCTGGCGGGATTCGAACCCCGGACCTCTTGATCCGAAGCCGAACGCGCTAACCACTGCGCTATCCCGCCCCATGGACAGATGAAGAAGGCCAACTCATAGATGAACCTCTTCAAGATACATATGACACCCATAGGAATATCATACTCAGGAGACATGACAATTCTGATGAGAGTGATATTAGGGTTACATATAATTTTCCATTGTCTGGACTCGAGGGTACAGACTCTATTGACTTTTAAGAACATGTCTTATATTTTTCAACATGAAGAATATTCCTTCAAAGTTAACCTCTCCTTTGGCTTGATTTTAAGACATACTGAATCTGGAGAATATAGATATTTCATCCCATATCAAAATACATTTATTTTTACAAGACCGCAGCTGATTCATAACTTTCGTTCACTACGTTGAAACAATTCACAAGAAAAACATGGATGATCACATTCTACAACAGAGCCCAAACACGAAATGGATCCCTGTGTTTGTTACAAACGTTTTGTATAAAGTGTATCAAACAAGTTTTCTTCTAGGATATGAGAAGGTGAGCATACCAAAATGGTTGAAGGTTAATCCTTCAATAGCTTTGACACAGAAGTCTTATGATCATCATATGTCGGAAATGATGCAGTAACTAAGTGCAGGAACTAAATCTAATAGAGGAAGATTTATTGGCTACAACACTGCCCCGCGTGTGAGTTAAAGGGACAGTCCTATCGGTGTAAACTGGGATGTCTCAATGAGTTTGTTTCCACACAAAATACCCAGATAGCACTGTTCCTTTAATTTAACATTTCCTAATTATAAAAACGTTTCCTTGCAGAAATCATATCCTCCCACTCGAACCACTGCAACTGGACCACCCACTGACAAGTCAACTAAAGCCCAAGGTAGGATGTGCCTTAGGTACACTATGATACCAGGATTAAAAATTTGTTGTTATTTTGGTGTGGATATACAACTTCTTTATTATGTACGTACATCAACATTAGATATTCAAACGTCGTCTATACAGAATAAAGAAGTTACATATCCATTATTCAACTTTATTCTATATTATGTTAGACAACGACTTTACTGTGGTGATAGTATAGTATATTGTAGGATATGCAACTTCTTTATTCTGTATAGTGGTCGGTATGACATGCAATATCAATTAGCTGAATATAGTGTTAATACATTTATTGAGATGAATTCTCGTTTCAGCATCTTCTAAACCAACAACTACCACATCTGATGGACCAAAGCTCACCACCACAACTTCTACAATTGCGGGTAAGTGTTTATATACATTACATAAGTTTATTCAAGTGAAAATTTTCCAATTATATATGTTAGTATTTTAATGTTAGCAACGCTTTATAACTCGTGGTTTTCTTTTAGCGACTCCAGCACCCGCCAAACCCACTTCAGAACGAATACCACCTACACCTTTTCGAATTATATATGTTAGTATTTTAATGTTAGCAACGCTTTATAACTCGTGCTTTTCTTTTAGCGACTCCAGCACCCGGCAAACCCATTTCAGAACGAATACCACCTACACCTTAGGAGGTAAGTTGATCTTTTTAATTATACTTTTGCTCGTGTCTAGGTGAACGTCCTCAAGTAATCATGTAATGCTAAAGTAGCGAGTTAGTAAGCCGATTCTGACATGAAAATTATGTTATGTATAACTATTTCTTACAGTATCTACTCCTCCATCGCATGAAATTACCTCAACAACAATTTTTTACTTCAACCGAACATACATATGTACAAACGTCTCTGACTAATACCTCTGCAAATGATACCTCAGGAATTGGTTATGATACTTCTTCATCGATATACCGACAAAACCATTCAGGTACCAGTATAGGAATATATTATACACCACTTATCATGCCAAGTCAAGTGTCAACTCACATCATTCATTCATCACTCATTCATCCACTCACCATTCATTCATTCATTCATTCATCATACTCTCATCATTCATTCATTCATTTATACGCATGAATTTAACTTAACTACATTCAATCTCTTACAGTGTCCGCAATAATAGCTATACTGTACCCAGAATAACTTAAGCCTATTTCAGTATCTACAATTCCATCTACTAAATCTACATCACCAGCGATAACTAACATCGCTCCAACGTTATATCACCAACACCAGCACTCAACTGATGACGACATTTCCACGAAACATAGCTTGACAACTAATTTGGCCGAATCCCTTCACTTCAATGCTGCAAATAATAACACTATCTCTTCACAAGATGATAGTAACTCAGGTATGGTTAGAGGATTAAATATGAATAATGTTGCGATAACACTCTGTACAGGATTTGTGATATTCATTGCGATCTTAAAGGTTAGATGAAATGACATATGGTCACTTTCGGATTCTATGAAAAGGGGTTTCAATTTGACAATTGCTAGATTTTAAATTTTTGAAATCGACCCATAAATAACTTATATACGGCTTTTTTTAAAAGTGCCCAATTAAGCCCCGGCGACCAGAATGAAAATGGGCGGGGGTGGTCACTGAAGCGTATCGGGCTGTGACGTACGTGAAGGAGCCTCTACATGGCCGCTAATCATAATTTAACGCGTTTTCCCCACTGTTAAACTGCTCATATAAGACACAAAACTTCATCAAAACACCTCCCATTTTCGATAAACGGATTACTAAACTATTCAACTAGCGATTTTATATGGTAACAACAACTGGGGCGTGCTTTTTTAGAGTGCATTCTGCGCTTTTGTATAGTATGTTTGTAGCAATTAATCGCGGAACTAGAAGGGAAGGTATGACAGTTCAAGTGACACTGAAACAAGGGAAGAAGATTATCGCGGGAATCGGGTGAACAGAGATTAAGTAGCATCAATTGATCAAAGTATGTTGAATAATCGGCATGTTAATTTTGTTTTGCATGTATTAATAACTAAATATTTATGGTATGTATATGTTCATATACACTGAACGATTGACTGTTCGAACAAGCGAGACAACGTTGCAGATTTATAAATAACATTTTGTATTTAATATAAAAGATTACTGTATTTTAAGTTTGTCAATTAAAATATTCTATGTATGATGTAATGGAATGCAAAACATTTTCACTTCACTTTCATGAATAAATAAATGAACTGTATTGGTCAACAAGCTCAATGAAATTTACATGAAGATTGCTCTATTGTGCACGCTAAACATATACACAGATTGATATAGACAACGAACATTATCGAATAAAAGAATTATTTTACCAGAAGCATTTTAATGAACATATCGTTAATGAAAACGAAATGGTTTAATTAATAGTCTGATAGCTTTTATGTGTCACTTCTGCACATCAACACACAATTCTCAGTTTAGCGGACCATATAGATGTTTCTTCCAGATCAAAGGGGAGAAGTGTTGTTACAGCACATTAGTTTACGCAATTAAGAAGCTGAGTATGTGAGAAGGAAGGAGTGTAATTATGTTTGTACAGATAACAAGTTTACTGGACCGACTCAATTATATAACACAAGTCGGTGACCAGCATGTCATGTTTATTGCCAACGTCCTGTCTTGGTGACACACAATACACTTAACCGACATTCAGTCTTGAAAATGTCAGCCAATGAACATATCTCTATCAAGTTATCCAATAAAAACGTTTAAATCTAATGTACCAATGACATTATTTTTAGTGTAAAATCATCATAACTATTTGGTTTTCTATCTTGCCATTTGCGAAAAGACTTTTGCTGAAAGAGGGTTATTATTTGACCATCTTCTGTTTCCAAGTACTGTCATTGATGGAATTATAGGTTAACATTTTGTGTCTAATGTGCATTTGGATATTCATATTGTCCTTTTGGATACGTTTATAAGGTAAGTTTCTTACATTAATTGACACTCTTGATGAATTGTCAATTTAATACGATGTTTATTTGATTATATTTGATTAACCACACATTTTATTGAAAACATTATCTTATAAACTATGAAATTCTGAATGTTTTAATGTGTAATAAGTGATAACTAAATCGTTAAATGTAACATTGGGATGCGATGTTTTCGTAGGTGGATTCGTAGACGTATTATTCCTTTGATGTTTTAAAATATGTGGTGAGTTATTTTGATTTTTGTAATGTACAGTTAGTAAATTAGGTTGTCGGTTGATTAACGATGTTTAAAAACAGGATGTTGTGAAGTGCTTTTATTGTCGATGGCTTACAATAGGGTCTACTTCGCCGGCGTGCCTCACACGTTTGTTTTTTTATTTTAAACACAAACAATCTCTAACAAAAAATAACAACAACACCGACTATCTGATTTCGTTGTCTCAACTGTACTTCGTTCATATTATCATATCTTGGTTTCATTTTGTCGTTTATATATCATTAGCATTGATTTATCCTATGTCTACGAACGTGGATGTCTCTCACTAGTTATACCAATTATATTTGATTTGATATATATAACGATATTTTGGTGCATTTGTAAAGTGAAACTTGATAACTAACATTACTCGAACAGATTACACAGCAGAACAGCGATGTGGCATCATTGCAAAGCGTAGATATAACAGATTAACTGACCGATTCCCCAGTGTTTGCCATTGTAAATAGTAAGCGAATGTTTACACCCCGTCCCTTCACGTACGTCACTTCCGGTATCTTCCAACTCTCTAAGCCCCGCCCCATTTTTGGTTTGTTGGTCACGGGTGAAAAGCAGACGATGTTTTTGGGTGTTTTTAAGCCGCTCTAGTTTAATATAGGAACAACATATGGATTTTGTTTTGGTATCATTTTTCACAAAATAGTCTAATGAACCAATTGCAGTTAAGAATTCAATAGAAAATATTTTATTTCGGCCTTCCTTTAACATTAGGAATATACGTTATCAAACTAAACAAACGAGTGAATTATGTTAATATGCGAATGACGTTACCCGGAAAGTATGAACTGCGACCTCTTGTAAAGAATAATAATTCAAATGAAATAGATAATATATCCTGTATTGATGACTCGTCTTCGAACGGGGGTATGAAGAGGTGAACACTGTTTAAGTTTATGATTGTCTCACGGCGTGAAGCAGGCAACACGTGTAATTTGTCTATTTATTACAGTTGGCGCAGTAATTGGGATGTCGGTGGCGTCATCGACTGTTTTAATCTTAATTCTTATGGCAATATCATTGTACATACGAAAAAGATTAAGACAAACCCGTCAAGAACACGAGGCAAGACATAAAAAGAGTGGGTTTGAACTTTTCGAAGACACCTCAGCTCCATCACGTTTCTGCCCCAACTTCATCTTATCAGATGATGAACATGAAGAGTTAAGCTCTCTATAGTGTGTAATGTAGACCTTAAAGAAACACTATGTTCGTGATAAAATGGGTCCCGTGGAAATAAACAGCCAAGGCTTGCTGAAAGGTGTGTTTTTAGATTTTAAGACCCTATGTCATATTTTCACAGCACTGTGCATAATTAACCAACTCATTCTATTACTAGATGCTAATAAGCCTTATTTATTTAAACGGGAACCATTTTAACACGGACGTAATGTCCCTTTAAGTATTTATACTCCTTTATTTTTCGAGGAATCTGCCGGGACATGCTTCTCTGCTTAATGGGTGTCATGGTCCTGACCATCAGGAGATATTTCATCGACAATCCCGCAATGGGAGAGAAACCACCCGGTAGTCGGCTTCTTTCGGGATGCCTTTGAAGCTGTCGAAGCTGACGAGCAAAGAGAACAGCGACACCCGTTGAGTAACCCTGTTAACCGTCAATTAAGAAATCGTGTTGCACCACCTGCTGTGGAAGAAGTGAGACAGCGCCCCGTTAGACAGAGGAGGCAACCGCAGCGCCTGGAGTATAATTAGGAGCAATCTCATTAATCATTTCTTTTGATTCTTTAACTCAACCCAGTTGAACATGGATTCCATCACAACTGAAACCCAAGTTTAAGCTTAACCTACAGAACGAATCAAAGATGTGATTTAATCAGATTAATTTGATCAGTGTGAATATGAATGATATAATATAGTTGAAACAATCTACTTTAATGATTCTTTTTGAAAAACACTGCGAATAACCTTATTTGATGAAAAAGACTGGACATTATTTATAACACGCACTCGTGTAACTATGTCTTCTCATACATCGCGTTGATATATGTTTGTAATTACAGTATGATATATTTGTAGTTATCGACCAACATAGTTTGTTTCAACTATAATATATTACAGGGGCATATCTGTTGTTCAGTAGTAGTAGTAGTAGACGTTCATTGTTTTAACTAATCATTTATCTTTACACGCACCAGTATAACTCCATTAAGGTGCTTTCAATGAAAATTATTGTGTTTCAGCTTTTTATTGTTTGTGTTGAATTTTCATACCAATAATACATACCAAATGATGACATGAATCAGGTTTAACTTGTGCATAAGTGAATTTATGTGTAGTTTACATATGTCTTCATTGGCTTTTATCAGTATTTCTCTGTATGCTTAAAAGTTGCATTCACTGAAAGACGATGTGATGTCTAGTTTTGATCAGGACTCTAAACATAGCATATCCTATATTGAAGCAATGCACTTTCACAATGAATATAATCGCTATATGTGTCTTCATCACTACTTACTGTACCATTGGTTTATTTTTATACCATTTATATTTAATCATAGAGATTATTATTTGTGTGCCTTGATCTTTATTTGTTACCATTCTATTTTATCAAAAGAGATTATTATATTATTGTTGTAGTAGTAGTAGTAGTAGTAGTAGTAGTAGTAGTAGTGATGTTTGTATGTAGATGTCATTCATATAATCAAACTACATTCCCAGGCGCTGTAATTACAATCACTTGTTATACAGGGTCTGACTTATACTAGTATATAACACTCCCACTTGAATATTTATGATAGAGATACTTTAATGATATAAGACAGAGTATTAATTTAATTCCATCCATATTGCCGGTTTACTGTGATATATAACAATATAATCATCATAATCGATAAGAAGTGAACAGTTGAAATATTTTCTCAACAACGACCATCAACATCCAGACATCAGTCTTGTGATAATCTCACGAAACTATCATATGCATATTGTGAAGAACATTCGGCTACAGCTGCATAATAACTAGTTTATTTCCAGAATCTAAGAATGAAATCACCTATAAGTAATTCTGACTATATTGGTTTAATACTAGTCAGAAATTAATTAAATGATATGCGTCAAGCTGAGATAAATTAAGTTCAACCTGCTAAGTTTATGGAAATAAAGCGCGATACTTTGTTCACCGTCTGTATGTCTATCATTTGTTTGAAGAACAATGTTCCCATTCTCAAGCTATTGAAATAAGAGAGACATTTAAGATGGGAAAATAAAGATTTATTTAATGTCAGACAGACGAATATTATTAATGTGTGTGATAACATGATTGACAAACATCTGTTTGGGGTATGTAACAACATGTTTTGTATATAATCGGGTACAGTGACAGTTTTAAACCTATAGTGTACAAACATTGGGACAAATGGCTAATGAGACACACAAGACATTGTATATACAAGTTAAAGAATTAAGATATGAATTAAATCTCAATATGGGAGGACTTAAGTATATTATTGTGATTGAGTTATTATCTTTCGCTGAAACATACGACTAGAGAGAGAGAGAGAGAGAGAGAGAGAGAGAGAGAGAGAGAGAGAGAGAGAGAGAGAGAGAGAGAGAGAGAGAGAGAGAGAGAGAGACAGACAGAGACAGAGAGAGAAAGAGAGAGAGACAGAGAGAGAGAGAGAGAGAGAGAGAGAGAGAGAGACAGAGAGATTGGGAATGACTTACCACCATTACACACACCCCTCGCCACCAGATCTCTCACCGGATCCTTGCTTGGTCAAAAAATTGGTATATTCCCCCGGATCCCCCGGATCTCTTGTCGGATCCTCATGAGGTGTGGATACTAGGATCCGCCGCCGGATCCTCAACGGTATCTCAAAAGGCAAGGATACATGGATCCGCCCCCCGGATCCTCACCAGATCCTATTCTTATGACCAAACAATTTTATGATAGAAGAAACACTCATCTTAATTCATTTATGGTACAATTAGTTAACAAATAACATAGACATTTATATTTGAACAATTATTTATTTCATTATATTGCATATCAAGATACATTTTTGAATAAGGCATTCGTTATCATTCATCAAAACAATAACAAATTCATGTGAATAGATAAACGTAACATTTCATTAAATCATAATGGGTGCAATAAACTTGAACCTGTGCTACTGGGCGCTATGTTCCACACAAATCTTTTCCAAACTGCAATTCACCAATAATACAATGTCTTAATGTCTAAGTTTCAATTAGGAAAGAAAATGTACATAAAATAAGGAGTATAGTGATATTACAGAATAATTCTGTAAAATCAGAATTTATATCACAACTAATCAACAATTAATAGGTATCTATTGACTTTTAGTTGCCACATTTGCTGTCACATTACATTTGTACATTCAGTGCCCCATTTAACAAAATGTAAGGCAATTGAAAACCAATAAATGTGGATAATCATGTTAATTGAGTCAATCTCTATACACATACGGTACTCATGATTCATTGAATGCAGATAGTATCAAATGCCTGACTGTTTATGAAATAAGTTGTCTTGTTAAAATGTTAAAATATTGAATTTCATAGTTGTAATACCATATTATGATACTAAGTGATATTCCTGGTACCATTATATGCTATTTACTGAGAAAGTTGACAATTATACCAGAAATATATAGAGATCTGTTATAAAATAATGAAAATAAATATGTTATCAACAAAGAAAACAAGGTAAATAATGAGCATAGCTCTCTCATACCATTCTTAAAGGGCGGGTAATTTTAGTACTGATTTCTCTGATAGAGTTTCCCAGGGGTGATAAAGTGGAGAGAAATGGAGCGTATATAAAACCCTTGGTAACCGAGGATGATTAAAAGGGTAGAAGACCACAATATACAAATTGTAAATCTACAAATTAAGATTTTATTATTTTATAAATGTATTAAGTTCTGAAGTAATGAGCGAACCAAGAAACTAACCGATTTGTTCTCAATGTGCCTCCGTCCCTATTTACTTACTTTACTTTACTTTATTTGAATATGCTATATAATATATAGTACATGTTTACTTTCATTAATTATTATTAGTCAAATAGTTACTGGTTAGAGGAAAAGTTGTCACTGAAAACATGATGTAGTTTATCAATGCTGGGGGTCATCAAGACAGACTTCTGTGATTATAGACTCAAGTCTGCTGTACAATGTGTAATGTGTTTAGTACTGTTTATCATGTTATATACCTCAAAACAATATTTATCATTATCATAATACCTTTAATGGCTTACTTTAATCAAATAAAGTTCACTTTTCTTATTCATCAAATGAAAGAGCTCAAATGCTGAGTGATATATATATAGAGGACACCAATACACAAACCACTCCTAAACTGTAGGTAAACTGGGTTATTGGTACATTGAGAAACACAAAAGACACAGGGAGGGCTCACTTCTGTTTTTTGGCGGGTGCATTATTGTAGTGATCGTCCTTTTGCTGATCTGGAGACTGGTGTTGACTGTGGTAGAGAAGAGGGGGAAACGGAAATTTCTGGTGAAGATTGTGAAGTTAGAGATGATAATGATGATGATGATGTGGTAGGGGGCAAGGTAGGCTTGTCAAGGTAGTTATCTAAAAAGTAAGAATAAAATACAATTAAAATGACTAAATTTATCAAACATTTGTAGGGCTAATAATATTAGCTGGGCTAATATAACAGAACAAATAAAATTTCTATTCCAATATGATTTCATGAAGAATCTTCGCTCTGATCATTTAATTTCAGAGGGAAAACAGAGGGAAATTTACTTGTAAATATGACATTTACTCATGGCAAAAATTAATTTCACATTATGACATGCTTATGGTAATATGCACTGAACAGTATTATCAAGTCCAAAACAAAAAACATACCCGAAGTATGATGATACTTTGCTCTTATGGCCCAAGCTGGGACCTTAGATGAAGGCTTGAACCTTGAATAATTTGCAGGGTGGTCTTCCAGTTCCATGACTCCCCCTAGTTGGTCGAGGATCTCCTTCATCTCCCTCAGCTGCTGAGACTCCCAGATGAGAGGCAAGACTAGTCGCTCTTCACTCTTGTCATCCGTCATATCTTGTGACGTGCACTCTCTGGTCAATACTGTCAGGGCCCTGGTTTTCCATTCAGTAGTTCGTCTCGATTTCTCAACGGCTGCAACTCTTTTCATTTTCTGTAACACAAAAAGACATCTTAGCTTATCTGTAACATTGACAAAATTATTTGATACAGAGCAAGAACATATGCCACACTGTTGCCACAGACATTCCATCCCATTTTTAGTTAGGTAATAAACTTGATTTCTTGATGTCATTTAAGCAAAGTTTTCTGTAGCTCATCACTTTTAAGAGGTGAGGTGAGTTGGGGTTTAACACCGCTTTCAAGCGTATTTCACTTATATCACGGCTCCTAGTATTATGGCAGGCAGAAAGCCCGCAACCCCATGTGGCTATACTTTGCGGTGAAACCTGCGAGCCTCAGTTGGAACTAGCGAACCATGAGTGGTACTACGCTGAAATTCAGTTTAGCATGCACCCAAACCTTACTGCGTGCAGAACAGTTCTCTACTGCAGACAAAGTTGCCGTGCCCCTGGTGGGATTCGAACACCGGATCTCTTGATCCGAAGCCGAACGCGCTAACCACTGCGCTATCCCGCCCCTCACTTTTAAGAAGAATGACAACTACCTCCACATTGCATTTATTTCAATTTCTTTGTCAGGTATTGTTTTGGTTAATATATTCAATTTATATTGACATCCTTATATGTTATGTCAAGATTTAAAGGATAACTACACTGCTTCAGACAATATACTTATCACTTTCACAAATACAAATTGGATAAGCAATATTTAACCAGATTGAATAAAACTTATTCTGTTAATTAACAAACAACCAACACCTACCCTTATCATTCTCTTGTTTCATCTGTTGGCGGCACGATGGCCCCCCTTTCCACTTAACTCTCTGCCGTGATCATGTCGTTGATTGCACCAGACTTGGCGGAAAGCATCTGTAACAAAAATCATTAATGCAGAACTGAAGGCAACGCTAGAATTAACACGTGCTTTGGCCTCACTATTATATTTACTTATATTTACTTAACTAACTAAACATGGATACTATTCATCTGATTGAAATTGACTATTCCGAGGAATTAAATCTGCAAAATAGTTCATATCAGGTTACAAACTTGTTCTATACTATGATTCCTCGCCTGACAAGGTCTGAGGACACCCCGTACAGGCACGTGTTCTGTACCAGTTTAGCACAGATAAAGCCCAGTCAAATAACTGAAGAATCACAGCATACTCTTTAAACAGTCGCCGTTTTGAAAGTATTCAGAACAGACGAAAGGATAGCTGTTTGGAGTTATCTGCCCAAGCACAGTGGGCTGTTATCATATGAGTTTGTATCCTGATTAAATTTATGTACTTTTTTGCAACTCGTATTCTTCAGAAAAGTGTCTATTTTAATCAGACTGCATGGGAGGTTGTCTGCATTAGGGATGTAAAATGCCTTAGTCATTATGATCATAACTGGTTTTTGTTTTCTATCAACAATGTACCGTAATTCTTCCTTAATTTCGCCCCCTCTATAAGTTCGCCCACGTAAGATCATCTGACAGCCTTTTTTCAAAATACCTTTCCAAATTTCGACATTGTACCAGAAGTTCAGTACTGACAAATTAAAAATTCGACCACATTCCAAATTTTGAAAACAAATTATTTACAGCCATGATAAACAATCGTCTTGTGATTTCTTTTCAGTGAGTTTTATGAGAAAAACACGTATTTTTTATTACACAAATTTTGGGAAATGTTTTAACTTGATCAAGCTTGTCACAATACATTCTAATCTATAGGTGTATTTTCACACTTCCCAATTTATTCACTTACTGTACTTATGACATACCTTTATTAAGAATAATGTTACATGTTATCATATTATCCATTATCAATGATTTCATTTTTCGTAAATGAAAAGGCAGCAATCACTTCCGTGTGAGGCTTTAAATATATATCACTTAGACTGTCAACACAGTAATGCTACACTATGAATAGAGTTTGTATTGAATTTTCTGATTGGCTAAGAGAAGGGAAGTCCCAAAGTTAACCAATAATAAGGCTTGTAACATCTGGATGTTTGCTGGGGAGACTTGAAACAGTCACATGACTAATGATAAGTTTTGTAACATCTGGATGTTTTCTGGGGAGACTTGAAACAGTCAATTGACCTAGTTCATTAAAGTCTGCAGTGAAGTCACTGGAATAGTCTATTTTGAGTAGGGATAACTGCAGGGGATGTTTTTTGCCTTTCCATTTTGGTAAGTCAATTTACTTATCAAATGATTAATTACTGTTGGAATATTATGACAGATGTTAGCTCATACTTACAAATATATTTCAGTTTTAAAAATCTGAATATGTAATTAATTGTTTCAAAGTTTTGTGACTTGTTAATCCCTACATACAAATAGACTCAACCAAACACCAAGAGAGACGACTGTCTACTATCGTAGATAATCAGAACCATATATGTTGAGGTATATGTTTCAAAATATTACCAATAATTAGTTTGCATGAATTAAGCCTTTCAAAGTAATATAATTATTCAACTGTCATTGTTTATGTTCGTAATTTCTTGCAAAGCAAGCTTGTTGATATATTCTACTTGATTGTCACGCAATGCCGATTCAAAAAAAGTTGACTGAGAAAATATGCTTCTTAACTTGACTTGTATAGCAACAGAAAATGGTTCATATTATAATTTATTGATGAATTTTACACATAGGAATCTGAACTAATGCAAACATTTTTTTTTCTCAGTTCTTGGTGATACGCTTGCTAGAAGGGAATTCCGTAATGACGATAGTCTGCTGTGATTGGTTTATACTAATATAGCAACCAATCAGATTGTACTTCCTTTGAAAACATGTGGACAGCCAGCGATGCGAGACATGCACGCTAAAGCCAAATTACGATTCATATCATTTCAAATTTCCTGATCTATTTTGTCAAGTCTAAGAACATAACAATTCAACTCCAAATTATTATTGTTTTATTTCCTGGTACACAATTTAAAATCCAAATGACATTCAAATTTCACAGAAACAATAAATTGAGAATCGTAGCTTCGCCGATCGCAACTTGTCTTCTGAAGAAAAAAAATGGTGCATTAGTTCATTATATGAATATAATTACCATATACAAACATAATTAAACGTTTTTGCTAACTAATATTTACGAAGTGTGTAACCTTTTTCAAATTGGTTTTAAACATTTATATCAAAATCTAAAATTTCGACAAAGATGGCGCACAAACGAAGGTGAGTGGTGATAATTTCGACCGTGAACATTTCGTTAAAATATTTGGAAAATTTGAGGGTCGAAATTATGGAAGAATTACGGTATTATATATGAAAACATGAAATATCAATATTAATATGACATTAGGACAGAAACACTGATCAAAACCTAATAGACATTATGGGATACTAAACACTAAACCCTCTACTCTAACAGACTATCACATGTTTAACTATTCTCAAAACAGAGTAAATGTAAACTACCAGGCAAAAGAAGTATACACCTTAGTTGGTTTTATCATATGTATGATTTTAAAATACAAATATCTTCAGTTTTCAACATCATACTCTAAAACTGAATAGTGTAGGCCTTTAAAGGTATACACTTCGGCGAATTTAGCTGTGGAAGGCATTAATTAATTAGCTCACAGCGAGGCAGAAATCTCAATCAGCGCTCCCTCTACTCAGCGGTGTTTTCATTGCGCAGAGGCCTACTCGCCACTACTTGCCGTACAAGCGCGATACTCAACGGATGCGAGCGTCTTATACACAGTCAGTGGCCAAAAGTCTGTTCGCAGTGACGTAATTTCCATAGACTTACATGTTAATTATCTTTTGCGAGAATAATTTTCATAAGTTATTTGTTTGGCGACTGGTTCTGAAATCTTTTCCAAAATAATGCAAATTATCTGAGCTACAGACACATAATTACCATTAAAGTTTCCTATTATTATAAAAAAAATACATCTTCTTAAACAACACATATATGCAACATTCCGTCGTTACAGATTACCGTCAATGGGACTTTGGAATCACAAGTTGTACATATGATGTTTAAACAAGTGTCATTCAAAAACTAATTAACCGGTAAATGAAATGTAACTATGTGCGCATAGCTGAGTTGATTTCAAAGCTGTCTACAAAATATGGCAGCAAATGCACTTTTACTTAAATTAAGAAAATTATTCTCGCAATAACTGATTAACATGGAAATCTATGGAAATTACGTCACTTTTGGCCAATGACTGTATATGAAAGTATAGAGAAAACATACACACGACGTACAGGCCAATTATATCATTTTTGTAAATATAACCAAAATACAATTGTGATGATTTTGCAAATATTTCGCATGCGAATAGCAATCTACAATGTGTGATTAGAATAACGAACCTGTGAGCTTAATATTCCATGCACATCGTCGTATAACACCCTAAGTTGCCTAATTGTTATTGGACTGACGTTTTTACGTCTGCGTTCAGAGATAGTGACCGTTAGTAATCGTCCAATGATATGGTTTTATTCAAATGAGTGTCAAACAAACAAAATACAAAACTATCATCCTATTCCTAAATTCCATTGGTCGAATAAATATTCCTAACTTTGATTGGCTGACAATATCTAGACTGAATGTCGCATTAATGTGTATTTGTTGTCATGATCAGCATTGTGTCACCAAGACCGAACATTTGACAATTAACATGTCTATTGACATGCCGGTCACCGAGATGCCAGTTGTTGTGTAATAGAACCGGTCCAGTAAACTTGTTAACTGTAAAAACATAATAATTACACTCGAGGCTATTCCCTTTTTCTCACCTATACTCAGCTTATTTGACTTTGTTCTGCTTAATTACGTAAACTTATTTGCTGTAACAACACTTCTCCCCTCTTTGATCTTGAAGAAGCGTCTATATGGTACGCGAAACTGATCATTTGTATATGGAGCGGCAAGTAAATTCTATCAGCGTATTTACCGATCCGTGTCGTTTTCATTTACAAGATGTACAGTAAGTTTGGTAACAAAAATGATTTCATTCGATCTTGTTCGTTGACTATAAATGTGTATAATCACAATGTTGTTTAATTGTATTTTATTCAATGAGAAGAAATGAATTGGAAAACAAGTCTAAATGCCAATCAACAACGCATGTATGGTTCACATTTATACATCATGTTTAAATGATGATAAATTTATGAACACAATAATCATAATGTATATGTGTGCAAGTACAGTGCAACAATTTGCATGTAAAATTCAGCGAGTTTGTTCAGTTGTTGACCAATCCAGTTCATGCATTTATACATGAAATAAATTTCATAAAACTCATATAGCAAGTGAAAATGGTTTGCATTGCATTGCATCATATAGGGGTCTAAACAATATTTTGATCGACAAACTTGAATTAAAATAACCTTTTATGTTTATGTTCTTACACTTTTGGATATACTTTGTCACTGATATCAAACGTGACAGCAACAAAGAAACGTTGAATGAAATGTGAGTTGTAACCATGATATTTTCACCAAACACGCACACATCTTTTCAGGAAATCGATGTCGTAATATTACCCCTCTAATGCATTTTATGAAATCATTTAGTAGCATTTAAATTATATTATTATTTATTGGTATTCAGAAACTTGGTAAACGACGACTTTCTCTATGAAATATTGTAACAAACTTGTTGAAATCACAATCCTGGACGAACATTACATGCAGTTTAGCAATGATAAATGTGTGTGTGTACCTGTAACCCTGTTTGACATCTTTTAACGGCATCTTGAAATACATGCCGTTAAAATAATATATACGTGTTCTTACATTTACATTTAATCCCGTATGTGAAGTTTTAATGTAGAAGTAGATTCCGAAAGATTGTATCAACAACCTGTCAAATAATTTCGAGTTAATAATATTTCTATTAATTTCGTTTCAAGATGTTAAATATTGTCATTACTAATAATATTTATAGAATGTATAAACATTTACTCTTCAAATACGACATCAGAAGCGTGAAAAACTCAGGACAAGGTGTACATGTCGGTGTGCAGTGAGATGAAACAGCCAATCAGCGATCGCGTGTCGAAAGGGGAAATCCCCCGCCTTGACATTGACGAGCTCGCTCGGCAGAAGCCCAGTTTGAGTCACGTGACCGTGTTGGCCATAAAATCAAATACGTAATGGGCTCGTTAGCGGCGGTCAGAATTCGCCCGAAGTGCCTCCCTTTAAGTCATCAGTCAAAGAACTACGTCGTTTTTTTTTTAAATTTAAAAATAATTTGGATAGAAAACAAATGTTAATCGACATATTATATAAGACATATTCTATGCACAAATCATTTAATCTGCTTAATTCAGTTCACATTTACAATATTTTAAACATGGTAGGGTTCATGTTATTAAACAAAGATATTATAACTAAAAAGTAAGCAATCGCCAATTAATTCATTAAAACATCTGCAGATAAGTGGTATTGTATCATGCTATAATCAAATACATCTCTTTTTTTTAAATGAGGTACATTTTGTATGTACTTTGTTTGCCTGTCAGTTAATATGTAGACTTTAACAGGAACAGATTTTTGGACCATTCACTGCAATAATAATTTCCATTAAATTATTCATAATTACCATCAAGAATGACTTCAGTTGCCCAAAGTTGGTCGGTCTTGTTGAGGATGATCTCTTTAACAATCTTGTCACGGGCTGCCGTCACATCATCATCATATCTGGAACAAACATAAAACATTATTTCAATACCAATGAAAGATAAACTTACAAAACCGTAGCTGGTAGCTGACAGGTATATATACTCCTAATTAATTGACTTAGGATAGAAAAAGAAATGATCATGGTTATTATAGGGTAACAGTGTATTTGTATTTGTGTTTTTTCAGTGCGGTATAAGAATCTTCCTCATTCAAACACTATGAAGCAACACAATTTCAATGACCTTTCCATGACTTTCAAGGATGGTCCTAGAGTTTTCCATAAGAAACGAAGCAAGGTATGATAACTTTGATGCAGGATTTGTATACATTTTTTAAGTTAAAATAAGACGGAAAGTAAGTACATGAGCAGAATTGTAAAAAGAAATATAAAATCAATTAACATTTGTATTTATGCCGGTTTACTTTTTTCATAGTATTTTCTTCAAGGTCATGAAACTAATAGCTAGATTCCATGACCGGTATGAACACTTATCGTAATTACCGGTAGGTTATTTGATTGAAGCATCTGTTTACAACAATGCATCATTGACATTGATAACATGTTATGAAAACGACGTGATAATAACAACATAACTTTCAATAACTTTGAAAGGAAGACAATAATGCATTGGTTTTTCATTGTCAATGATGGTTTTAAGATTATTTAGACAAATATCATACATTAAGCAAATTTACCTGTGAGTATTGCTTCATTTACTCACACAATTTGAAAAGGACTCATAAAAAATTTAACTGCGAGTCCCTGAGATGCAAGGTTTCATTTATACTACCGTAATAGGATTACTATGGAGGGACTATGGAGTGTTTATTTTCTGGGACTCATAAAAGCTGGTGATAGTGAGTCCCTGTACTCTAAAAGTCATATTGTAGATTAATCACTGAGTAACACAAATTTGAAATTTAGTCTTTAGATATAAACAGATAAAGAAGCTTACTTGACAACTGTGAGAGACAAGGTAATGTTCTACAGATCAGTTATTATTACAATAAAGAGATGGTAACTTACGCTTCATAGCTTAGTATGACTGGCTGTACACGCTTGCTAAACAGTCTCATCATGTTCTTGACAGCATTCTGTCTGGAAATAAGATGGATTTGTTAGCTAAAAATTTGGCTGTGTTGTCAAATTGTACAAACAAACAATGAACAAGACATTAGCATGTAGGCTAGTTACATAATCATGAAAATTCAAGACTTGAACATTTTGTCAGCTCATTATGAAACTTCTATGAACTTGAGCGCAAATAACATCATAAAGTGATAGACAACAAACATTTGATACCAAATATTGAGTTATTTCATTTATGTTGATTTTGATTATCAATATTCTAACAGATACCAAATTATTTTATCATGGTATTTTGTTTGGTCAGATATAAGTTACACAATAAAATGTATGCCACAATGTTAGATCTTTTACTTAAGATTTCCAAACACAGATGGATATGCTAAAGCTGGAACGGAACTTCCATAAATAGCTTGGGATATCCCTTGTTGGTATCGACCAATGAGATGTCCGAAAACGGCATACACTCGCTGACTGTCGAAATTCCGATTCACTAAATGAGACAAGGCATCAAAACATTCTGCTCAACGAATTGTCTCCAATTCAATTTGGATAAAGATCATATGCAAAAGTGGTGAAGTGTATTTATATTAATTTTAAAACAAGTTTATTGTCAACATTGGTTTGTGTCCGAAAACCAAGCACTCGAGATGGGTGTAGGTCTTTTCGTAGGAGGATCCCGTTCATAGGAGTGATTTTCGATCTATTCGTAGGAGGATTTTTAGGTCTTTTCGTAGAAGTAGAAAATTCCAATGAAATATTTTAATGTTGTTTTTGTTAATAAAGACATTAATCAGGTTAGTATATTTAATTCACATTCACAAAGTTTCATCATCGCTTTGATGTCTTTGATGTCCAGACCGATGTTTGATAGGATTATGTTATTATGGTTTGTGTTATTGTGAAATAAAAACATATCATCTTTTGTTTTGTTGTTTGTTTGTTATAGACTGTTTGTTATAATTATCTCTGATTGGAGATTAGTAACTTTCGGTGAAGTAGTAAGTCAATTGTTGTGACAATATTACTCAGTGCAATTGTTGTGACAATATTATTTCGTGCAATTGTTGTGACAATATTACTCAGTGCTGTAAACACTGTAATGACACAAAATATCAGGATTAAACATATAATTTTATTTAATATATTAATGTACCCATATTATCACTCCTACGAATATATTTTTTTCACTCCTACGAAAAGACCTTCTACGAACGGGATCCTCCTACGAAAAATGCACTGCTACGAACGGGATCCTCCTACGAAAAGACCGTTTCCCCTCGAGATTATAGTTTTGGGGGGTAGGCCTAAATCTTATCAATAAAGCTCCACAAATCGTTTCACGCGACATATGAAAACCAAAATGTTTAAAAAGTGGTGTAATTACTACTAACTCCTCTAAGAAATAGGCCTAGTTGTTTTAATGTGAACACAAGTAGATTCTACTTACTGACATTGGTGACAAGGGTTCTGCTACCGAAGGCCCAGATTTCGATGTCAACTTATTGTAGATCCTTGACGATGGAATTTGTGTCACTGATCGTCTTTTCCATCCTCTCGAGTCTTCTGAGATTCTCCATTGTATTGTTGGTGTTCTTACTTGTAGGAAAACTACTGCTGACATCATGAATCTTAGAACCAAGCCCTTTTATATCCAACTTGTGTATTGCAACGGAATCATGGGTAGATAGGTTCTCGTAACTTCTCGGTAATTCTCGGTGTTGCTGTTGCAGGCCGTGGGCGTGGCCTTTTCTATATCTCGGTCGGGCATTTTAATGACCACATTTCTGAAAAATGACTTACCTTACTTTCAGTTCCATTTCATTAAAAATGCATGTTAAATTTTGCATATTTCATTCGGTTCTAAAATGTACCATATTACAAAAGGTGCTTGTTTAATTCTTACTCAACTTTCATATTCACCCCCCATGCAAACGCTTAAAATATCAAATACATATAAGACTATGTCATTGTTTTTGCCGAATATCATTTCTATCTCATCGAGTGGAGTGAGTAAGTGATATTTTCACGAGTGGCGCAGTGAAAATATGACTTTATATTGCTTATGTACAAATATGGATTATATTTTCATTATTATCACATATTTCATTACTAGTTATATGATAAATAGATGTTTCAAAGACAACCAATTAATGAACGGTCGACACTTAAGGCACTATAGGCATATGTCCCTATCGCTATCTTAGCTTTGTATTTGTTTAAAAACGATTAAACGCTTTATAGAAGCAATTCTGTCTTCATATTTATTTGATTTGAACTTTCCAATATTAAGTTTGTCTTAATGGTTGCAGCAAACCTAGATCCATTGTCGACCCGGTTTTCGATTTTGACCACGAATTTATTTGAACATTAAATTAAAAATTAAATGTTTCAAATAGGCTGCAACATAGGGATGTCTTTGAAGGGAATTTAGATGTGGAATGTACATGTTAGAATTGTTTCGAAATTGTGGTGGTATATCTTTGTGTAGGCTAAATGTGGAGTACATTTCCAGACAACGCCACATATGGTGGTATATTGATTCGAAATACGTACGTAACCTTTTTTTTAATCATTTGTGTATATATAATTGCTTACTCATATGATGTCAATTGATCCCGCCTCTATCATGACTTGTTGTTATCTTGCCGCTCATTTCCAATCCAATTAATTCAAAGGGGGCAATAAAACACCTGTGCCGCCGTATATTGTCGGGCGGCAGACAGGATAACTAATTTCGGTGTCCATAAACGGATCAGTCCACTGTAGTCAACCAACCATGACCAACGAAAAGAAGTGGCGGGAATTAAGGGGGGGGGGGGGGGGGGGGGGGGGTGGAATCGACATCAGTTTTAAATAAAATATTAAATATAAGTGTAAAAAATGTCAGGTCATCATTTGTAACATGCAGAGAAATACTATTGGAGAAGTGCATCATAACGAAGGTAAATGAAACTAATTTGGGACGCTACCAGCCCATACGACATTTTCACGTTATAATATGACTTAAACGCTCAAGCTATATATAAATACTACCATGCAACATTATTAAATTGCTTAAATTGTTAAACGATGGTAGTTTTCCTTGATCAAAACCATAACTCACAGCGACAAATAGTGAGGAAAGCTTCAAAGAGAGTGCATGAGAATATTGACTTGATCTTTTGAAGACACCTTGGTTTATTGTGAAATAATAACTGTAATAGCAGATCTTGTGTATATCTGAGTAACATTGACATCCCCTATAAATCCTTGAATAATACAATATTTCACACACCGATGTCAATCAGAGATTGTTCAAGACCTATTATTACGATAATTATTTCCAAAGCCACTGAGCTACATGTTAACTGTGTGCATGCATTACAAACAAATTACTAGTAAACAATGGCATTTATTTTTTCATTCTGCTAAACTTCAAATGGGTTTTAACTCTTGAAATCGCCCGGTGACTCCAAAATTTATATCATATTTGAAGTCAGCACCTACTTGTATAGAAAGTCGACCTACTATATATACTAAAAGAAAAATACTAAAGTTCTTGTAACTTTTGTCTCTGGGTAGACGTTTTTCTGATTCCCGATCACTGACCTACTTTAAAAAAAAAAAAAAGACTAAAAATATAATCACTCATAAACGATGTATATAGTTTTCCATTTGTCATCACAAAGTTATTCTTGATTAGCTTCTCCGTAAACATCATCGAGAAAACACGGAAAGACACGAGCATTTTCGATTGCATGAAAGTAAGCTCCTTTCATCGATATGGCGCATTCGTAATACATTCCCTGCACTGTCATGGAGCCTGAGAAACGAAAGTCAGATCAGAAGCAACATAGTTGACTTTTCAACATCAAATCAAGACCGAAGTAAACAAGCTGACGAAAACTAACAGGTAAGAAGTATCCGTAGTTATGGCTTCAATCCTCACTTTTGTATAAGGACGTCCTCACTTCTAACATGAGCACTGTATTGTAAAACAACTGTTGTGTTGAGTAACAGACTAAGAGTAAGAAATTGGAAGAGTAATCGTAAATCATACACGCTATCACGGTTTGGAAAAATTGTAATGGCGGCGATCTGCGTGCGCACAATGCGAGTAAGAGCCTTCCGGCTAGAGGCGTTTAGCATGGGCAGTTTGCACTGCGGAAGCAATGTCTTTGATTTTAAAAAGTATATTAAATAGTTAAGATGTTTTTACCGATTTTAAATATGGAGACATGTCTTATAATGCAATTCAAGAACTAAATTTTCTTTTGTGTTAAATAATATTAGCCTAATTAAGGGCTAGAACGACGGCGACTTGTCAGTAACTGGCATTACTATATGTCTATATCATGTTGTTATCGCTTATTTTTTTTAAATGACTTAAATATTATTTAAAACAGTTTTGTTCGTTAATTAAAACATCTATCCCTAACTTGTTTTTATTTGAAGAATTCAGTTGCAAACAATACACAATATACAAACAATTTAAATCGTGCAGGTGCCCGATTGAAAAGTAGGCCTATACTAGTATTTCTATTCTGTATGTTGACGTTTCGTGTCCATATCACACTTTTAAAATAAAATCATCTAATAATTTACGTTGTCTTAAATCAGGGGAATTTATTCTTTTTATTCAGAAATATTTGATATGTTAAAACTTCATTCTAAATTCTACAATAACAGGTAAATTCCCGACCGTTCAGATCGACTTACATTGTTTTGACAACGATGATTTCGTCAATGAAATATTTTATCACAACTGTAACTTAGTTTTGAAGGAGTTAATATTAATGATTTTTTTCTTTGTATTAACATTTCAAATTCGGTAATATTTTAAAAACTGAATCATTGCGTTGAATACGATAACTAAAGCCGTCTAAAGGGATTAAAGAATGAAACCGTCGAAATATTAATGGGGATGGGTATTTTGTTTACAATTACAGACTATTGAAATCGTCAAATATTTAATCAATATTAATATCAATCAATCATATGCTCGAATAATTCAGTGAAAGTTACTTAAAAAAGGATTTGGGGATATAGATTACGATTATGATAGCATGTCAACAGGATATTGTGGCGGAGAGTTCGTATTATTATATTACATTCTGCCATGACGAATAAGTGCTTTTTGGACAGAAATCGTATCAAATGATGTATTTTAACCAGGTGATAAGCTACTTTATTATATACTACCTTTGTGTAAATGATGGGAAAGCAGTACGCTGACAGTTTCGTTGTTTCCTAAACTTATTAAACTTTACAGCTGATGTTGGAGTGAGTGTAAATTATTAAGTGTAAATTATTAGTTAATATTGTTGAAGTACGTTCAGTGCAGAAACATTTGAATCTGCTATTTTCCCTTGACGTACAGAGCCGTGCAAAAAGTATTCGGTGACGCCATTTCCATAGACTAACATGTTAATTTAGTCTGGGATAAATAATTTTCATAGATAGGATATTTGTCCGATCCTATTCACATTTGTCATTTTTGTGATGAATCATCTTGGCTACAACCTCATTATTTATGTTTAATTTTCCGTTTTATATATAGGAAATGACAGTAATTTCATCAACACATATACATAGTTGTGAAAACATTTAACATGGCGATCTATGGCCGTATGGGACCCGTTTTTATTTAATGTACACACGTATGTAAATCGGATGACATTTGCTAAATTGTCAGAAAATTTAATAAAAATTATGTACTTCAAGCTGAGATGTTTTTCAATCAAGCTGGAAAATTTGACTGATCCAAACAGAATTTATTTCATGAAAATTATTTATCCAAGACTAAATTAACATGCAAGTCATGGAAATAACGTCACCGTCCGAATACTGTTTGCATCATTTATTTACTTTATTTATTGACTATATCTTTAGTCTGGACTATATAATTCACTCAGTTTGAGTATCGCTTCCAAAAACACAGGTAAAGTCCAGAATCAAGAAACTAAAATATTGACTGCACAACCACATGTCATAAATTGTGTGTCGAATAAAAGCTCCACTGCAAAAACTGCAAGAAAGAGCACTGTGGACTGATTCCGGCTGAATATCCATTTTTATTTAAAATTATAGATATGATTCAATAACATTTATAAGATTTTAGAACCAATAAATGATATTTTTTAAAATTGTGCATCCATGGTTTTTTTTTTATTTTCCTGTGCTATCGTAACAGATACCTTAGATATTACGGCAATACACGTTTGTATACTTTCTGTTTCGTCTGTGCTAACCAACTTATTAAAACATATTACCGTTATTGTTGGACCTGAATTTCCGTTATATGATATAAGAAATATCTTCCAAGGATTAATAATAACCAATAACTATTCCAATTTCTATATTCGCTAAATAATAGTCTCGATTACGGGTTTATGTCTGTGAGTTTATTAATTTCAACTAAGTACGATAATAAATGTTACTTTCACAAAGAATAAATGATCAACACTTGAGCATAATGGTTGAAACTTGAATAAAGAACAATCTTCAAAAAAATTATTTTGTCCGTAATATCAATGCAGATTTTAAAATAATCCGTTGCAGACGTTTATCGAAAACGTAACCATGACACTGGAATAAAGTCAGGGGCTGCTTAATTTTAGTATGAAAACTTGGAATATAGGCCCATCAAATTTGGAATCAAATTAAAAATTTAAAACAATATTGACCAGGTAACTGTGGCTCGCTTCCTCTGTGCGGCACTGAACTTTCGAGCGACAGACAAGTAAGTTTCGGTCTTGTAAGAAGCAAATCAATATACAAACTCGTGCGAGCAATGTGCCAAAAGTGTTGCAAGAATCGCCGTTTCCCATATGATCCCATGTTATTTCAGTGTAGCATGGATAATTTTAATTATCTCAATTTTCAAAATATTTTACTGATAATTGACATGGAAACAGGAAATCTAGTATCTACTCCGCAACACGTACCAAATTTCTGATTTTGGATAGAACGTTAGGCTACTGAACTAAACGATTAACTGCTGAGATATGTCCATTTTCAACCCAATACGTCTGCTTATACATATTGAATGGTGGCAATGGGGAAGTGACGTTACTGTAAAAATACCCAGTCATTATTTTGCCGTTTTTTAAAACCATGCTAAAAATTAAATCGAAATTTATAAACATAATAATAAGATGTTATAGATTACAAATTGAATTACATGAAAATGTTTATGCTGCACTAAAATAACATGGGATCTTATTGGAAAACGGCGACGCTTATATAATAAATACATTTTCTTTAAACAATTCTGATCCTTTTCACATTTATCAAATTTGTCAGGAATAATATTGGTTACAGTCGCATGATATTTAATTCTCTATTGTTTATCTAGGAAATGACAGTAATTTGATCAACGTATATAAATATAAAGGCCTACATAGTTGTGAAAACATGGCGATTGATATGGGAAATATTTTTTATTTAATGTACACATGTAGGTAAATCGGACGACATAAGTTAAATTGTCCCCAGAAAAATTAATTCTAAAAAAGTATGCGCTTCAAGTGCAGATGATTTCAAATCAAGCTAAAAGTTTTACATTGATCAATTCAGAACTTCTATAACTTCTATAACGGGTAGGCCTACGAGTCTGTAAATTTTTATTATTATATTGAAATAATTTCAAGCTGTGATAGTGCAAGTTATCTATAGTTTACATGAATTTACCATGAGTTGACACAATTTAAGACACTCGGTTGAAAAATATTTTTAAATGTCAAATAACGGTAGGCTATCATCTCCTACTTATATCTTGATTACATGTTCACTTCAGCATATTATATATCGTTCAATTTTATTTTTTAATAGGTTAATATACCGCCATATGAAGTGAGTCCGACTAATAATTTTGATATTTTTGTAAAATTCTAATTTTAATAGGTGTTTTCATCCAACAGTGACAGTTGTAACTTGTAGTTCGATTGTCAACGCACTTTTGCAGATCGTAATCACTAAAATTTAGAGCACCCAGAAGCAGTACAACTGCACAAACTGGACATCAACGAGGTCACAAAGACATTTTCGTAGCAATTTATTTTTATTTAGACGTTTTTATCACATATTTTGACCAAAACATAAATCACGTAATGTAAAGGCTATGGAAACCGGAAGTCGCTTACTCGCAAAGCGAAGGGAGGTAACTCTGGCGGGACTTTCGCTTAAGCATTGGAGTAACGTGGAACCGTGATACCGTGTATATGTTTTGGCTGTGAATTTTAAAAAAACAACATTTCGCTAATTTCGCTAATTGCTATATATTGTCGAAAAAGTGTATTCGGTGTATTCGGTGACTATCTGGAAATTACAAATGTATGTTCAAAATAAGCCAGTCAAGTTGAAAACCCCAATGTACTGTTTGTACCCTCGTGTTACCTGTTTCCGTGGCAATATTATCAATAAGAAACTTCTATGCTATCCAGTGGGGTTGCAATTTAAGTTACGAGAGCATCTCGACCTAAGATTTATACTGTACAGTACTGTTACGAAGTGTTCAACTACATCTTAACTAAAATTGTTATAATAAATGCTTAAAGTATTTATATTGTTGTGTAAATATGACATTGTCAACAATATTTCGCTCAAACTTTTTATTTAGGACATATTTATGAATTCATTCAGACTACTAAGTGTTTAACGAACAGAAAACTTTCTAGCTTGGCTGCTTGAATATAATGTTACCTCAAATTCTGTATGCAATCCAACTGATTGACAAAATAGGTGCTGATTGATCATTGAGCAGGTAGGGTGAAATGAGGTCATATCATTATGTAACATCAAGAAAACAGGTTACTTGAGTGTATGTTTCCTATTTCCCTGGTATTAAAGGCACTTTATCACATCATTCTTATTGAAATATAGTGTATAGTTGTTATACAGGTATGAGATGACAATATAAAATAAGTCTGGTAGACTTTGTCTAATTGTTCTGAGAAATTAACAAGTTCAACACATACTAATAATTAACATTAATTCTTATAAATTAAAATGACATTACAAGATGAAAGAAGTACATTCATTGCTTTAAGCATGTTCAATGCATGTAAGGTAATGTTATGCAGTAGAGAATAACCAAATCATATAGAACCATGAGTGTAAAGTTTGTTTTTGTATAAAGTTCCTAATTTTTAGAAATCTGAGGAGTACCATTTTACTGAATACACTATCATAACTCAATGGTAACCAAAACAAAGGATATTACCCAATGGGTCCAAAAATTATGCGAAGCACTGGTTCTTAAGAACAAATTATTGTACCAATCATGGATAGATAATACTTCTAAATAAACATAAAGAATTCTGAAATGATACATGGTTGTGTAAATTCATGCGACTTGATATCCCTTTTTCCCCTCAAAGATTTGTTATCCTTGCTTGTAAATAAGCTAATTTTCCTGTTAAAGTTTCCAACCCTGACCAAAAGCCTACTACCATATGCGCAGGTCTCAAAAAGACGCAATGCCCGTTTGAGGTCTGAAACAATTGATGGAAATTAGTATACAGTGTAAGGCAGTGTTGTGGGCTGTTGCAGTGTTGGATGAGTTTGTAAATATTTTCAATTTTCATTTGAATTGAGTACTTGCAAAGGTTAATGAAAAAATGACAGTTTGCTTCTGGATAAATGTTTTTTTTCACACTTCATTCATTATTAGTTTTCAGGATAGATTTACAACATCAGGACAAAGTATTTTGTGAGCGTTCCAGTGATCCAGGAACAAAATACAAGCACAAGATTACAGAGACTCAGAATACTGTTCCAGCTGAGCCTCTCTCGAAGTATGCGAGGAGGAAACATCAATTTGAAATGCTTGGTATGTTATTGCTTTGAGTTTATTTATTTTGGTTTTCTCAAACAGAACTTTGAGTTTTTAATATAAGAATGTCTAAAGTAAATACATTATCAAAAACATCTGATAGTCATAAATCAGCAGTGATCCATTGCAGATGTCATTGATTTAACATATTTTAATTCATGATGAAACGAATTGGAAACAAGCTATCCAATTGGGAACAAGTTATCCAATTTTGGATACCGTTGCATATATTGAGACATGCAGTGCTGTCAGGTGGAACTTTGCACCCAAGCGATAAAATACCATTTATAAGGTGAAATATTTCACCTGTGAATAATGATAATCTATCTGAAGATGGAAGTTTCAGGAATAAGGTGAATGCAGAAAGTATAAGTAAAAACGATCAATTCATTGGCACTTAACGTAATCAACTGTCCTCATGTTTGATTAGGTCAAATAGTGTATGCTAAAGACAAATACCATGTATTCAAATTACTAATTGTAAACTTTAATGGCACTGTAGCCCGTATCTTTGCATATTTTGTTTTCTCAAATTTGCTTTTTATCCTGAAAGTTTATACACTATGTTGTTATGTTAGAGGGTAAAACATCTCATTACATGACCAGATAAGCCGTATCCATAGTTACGGTTATCCGTATTGAAAGAAAATGTTGTGACTAGACATTGGTGTGGAAGTCTTCTGTGTGAGACATAGATTTGTAAGTTTCATGCAAATTTGAGAGTTCTGACGGCAAGATAATTGAACATTATATCATCATACATGCTACCATATTCAAAACTCTACTCTGAGTGTTTAGGTATCGTTACAGTGGTCATATCACTTGAACTACCTTCGAGAAGCCATTTTAATGTGAATTCATTAAAATTGGCAGCTTGAAGGCAAAGTAGACACAGACTATGTATGATTGTTTCACCATTAAAATACATATAATCTCGGTAGGTTAAGAGATCTTACCTCAGGACTATGTTTATTGTTCAAAAGATACTGTATATTGCCTGTAATTGCCACAACAAGCCTTCAAAGCCTGGAATAAAGCCATTTCTCCTAAAAAAAACTTTGGAAAATCTATTTAAGCTTTTGAAAAACCTGGAAAATGACTAAAACACCTGGGAAAAGCTCTGAATTCACAGCCCTTATGATAGTTGGTATTTTTTTGGCAGTTATTTGATGCAACACTTACTTGGAGTTACTGCACATTGTATTAGACTTTAAAATATCACTGTATAGTATCAATGTAGCAATAAATCATTACAGAGTGTGATTCAGGCCAATGAATTTGATATCATTCATTCAGATAAAACCTTAGCAATTAGAAGTCTTATTATTTTCATTTGATTAGCTTATTAAACTGCTTAAATACCTTTTGCCTTAAGTTGTGGTCAGGAAATTCTGTAACAGTAAGAACCATGTGCCATTATTGACATTGGGGTGTGAATTTTGCTGATTTCTGTCTTGTTTGTCAGTAAATTGTCATCAAGTTGTTTAACCCTCGAACGACTTAAACGGGTCTATTGGACCCAAGCTGAATGCTTTTACCTGTAATACATAAATAAAATCATCTAATTTAACCTGTTTTTGTGTATGATCATATTAACCATATTTACACAAGAAAAAATATCATTGATTGTTTATCTTTATTACTTACAAATGTACATGGTTTTATATTATTATTTTTATATATTTCCCACCAGGTGGGGTTTAGTGGACCCCAGCATCAAAAAGGTCACGGATGGTCACGAATATATTAGAACCCAATATTCATTAAGAAACTTCACGATGCCTTTTTTATATGTCTCTTAAATGATTTGAAATTATTATTGAATGAAAAATTAACCATTTTTAATTATGCCCAAAAAGTTTAAACAATGGTGTGTAAAATGATAATTGATAATGAGTCATTTTTTTAAAAATCATCCAAAATCAATCAAATTTGTTGCGTGCGTATAAAGCAATGTTTCAACTACAATATCACAATTTGGTTTTCAATCAAATGTTTTATATTTAAAGAATATATCTGGTTCAAAGAGACTCACCCTCAAAAACGAAACAAACTATTATTTTCGTCCAATTTTCTTGGTCAGGATCATTTCAAAATATGTATACTTCCAACAAATACAGCTGAGTAAGCATTGGTTAATCAACATTTGTGAACATTTTGTATCATTTGTGTCAGAAATTCTGTGGGGTCTCATAGACGAGGGTTATTCAACATCCTTTAGTCTCTTGATCCGTTGACAACATTTAAATATCATCTTAAATTTCCGAAACATTGTATTCACTATTTTGAATTTTGAGGCATTCTATATCTATATAATTGTCAGAGAGTGTGCTATAGCCAGGCCATGAATAGAGAATTTAAGAAAGCTATTTCATCAAATATTACATTGTGAAATTATCTGTTATATTTACAGATGCAGATGTTGCAGATGCAGACACATAAGAAATAACATAATCATGTGAGTATAAAAGTTATGTATGGAATATGATATCTTCATGATTAAAAAGTGGTATAATGAACCTCTAAACTTGACCAATTTGGGCTTATTATTTATGATTTATGATTTTATTTATAAAATATTTACCATGACGACATGATGATTTAATTAAACATATTGACTACCTATATGAAGTAGGCCCTATCAGGGTATTTTTGTGGAAACAAAATTCAGATGGGAATTCCCTATGCATATGACTGGTTTGTTTTTTACCCACAACACAACAAGGGAGGGGGGGATGACTTGTTATGTAGAGTAATCATCAAGTTTAGATGACGAAACACATTTGCCACATGTGAAGGTGAATCTACTTTATCAATGGTACTTTTTTTCACAATACTACTCCATGTTATCATCTACTGTTGGTATTACTCATTCATGGGATACTTAAACCTAATCCGATTTCAAACATGAAAATAGTCGAGTAAATTGGTTTATAATGTCCCTACCTACTTAAATAGGGTTGTAGTAAAAAGGGCCGAAAGTCAAAAGGGCCGAGCCATTTAGTCAAATGAGCCGTGTTGCAAGTCAGAAGGGTCGAACCCAAAAAATAACATAGCAAAAATTTAGGTTTCATCTTTTTAAAAAATTTTATCTGTGATATTAGATCTAATGAAAGGTCAAAAGAAATTAATATTGCCTGTTTTTAAAAAATAAATTTGTTTTAAAGATATTTCATCTATCCTTTTGTACCATGTTTTGATTAGTGTGAAAATATAGGTATTACTGTGCAGGGATTGGGAAAGACACCTTTGACAATGGACCATTTTTATGACTTATAGTATTTCAAATGGGTCATGGGCCATTTTTTCATCCAATGTGCAAAATGGCCCATGGCCCCTGGCTTTCCCAATCCCTGACTGTGACTAATGAGTGATGAATCGATATATCTGGATTGTTTTCTTTATGTTATTAGTGTGTGGGTATCTACATAATGTCTTGACAATAATTATACCCCCGCTACGAAGTAAGCGGGGGTATATAGCGGTCATTCCGTCCGTCCTTCATCCGTCCGGTCAATTTTCTCAAAAACTGTCAAAGGTACATCAACCAAACTTTGTACAGTTGTTAGCCATGTTCTTCCGATCGCGCACAGACAATTTTCAATTTCTGAATTTGTTGTCGTTTCCATGGAAGCATCACTTTTTGGATTTAGTTTTATTGTGTTCGATGGGGACAAGTTTTCTCCGATACTGTTCAACCTAGGTGAAAGAAATTTTGGTTGTGAGTACTCATGACCATACTCTTTATCCAGTTCGAAAAACCAGTTCCGAAATATTAGTTTTTACGGAGTTATGGCCCTTGAATCCGAAGTTTAACTTAGTACCAAAAGAACTGTGATGCTCCAATGGGGACAAGTTTTCTGGGAAACTATTACATCTAGGTGAATGAAATTTAATATGGAGGTAGTCCAAATGATACTTTTCATCAAATTCGAAAACCAGTTCCGAAATATTATTTGTTACAGAGTTATGGCCCTTGAATCCGAAATTTAACTTAGTACCAAAAGAACTGTGATGCTCCAATGAGGACAAGTTTTCTCGGAAACTATTACATCTAGGTGAATGAAATGTTACATGTAGGTAGTCCAGATCATACTCTTCATCGAGTTCACAGTCCAGTTCCGAAATATTATTTTTTGCGGAGTTGTGAAGCCCTTGAATCTGTAATTGAACTTGGTACAAATTCTCGGTGTGATGCTCTAATGGGAAAAATTAAGTTACCTGAAAAATATTACATCTGGGTGGATGAAAACAGTTAGTTCCTTAAATTATTTTGGACAACATTTTAATGCTTGAAGCTGTATTTTAAACATAGTAACCTTCACAACTATAATTCTCAATGGACGGATAGCCATGCTCACTTTTTTCTTTTCTGTTGTTTTTTTTTGTTATATCATCTCTTTTAATAAGCACAGACTGACTAATAATAGGATACATTTAACTTTAATTTCCAAACAGAACTGATTTTACATCAAATCCTTTGGTATAATAATACATACTTTGTTGTATATTGCTGTAAACAGTTTTGTCACACTTTACACAATGGACAACCAGAGTGTAAGAAGTGAACATGTATGTTTAGGAGAAATGTACATGTATAGATACCATGACAGTATTAAATTGAGTTGATTTGTCATGACATTGAGTTCAGATACTTAACAAGGAAAACAAACTTACTTAGTTATGAAATTATATATCCAATCACTTCAACAAAAAAAACATAGCACAAACCAAGGATTAATTTTGGAATTGATTGGGATCACTTGGCTAGTAAGCATATTACAACTATCAAATGTAGGTTGAATACAATGAATATATAATTTTGTTATTTTCAGCCCCTTTTCCTATATGCTATGTGACCATTTACTTCAGCCCTTTGACTTTTTCACTCGGCCTTTTTTACTTTTCTTATCGGCCTTTTCATCCTTCAGCCCATTTGACCAGATCCCCTTAAATAGAGCATTTTGTTTGATTACGGCTTACTACCATAAAGTAATAAATAGATTATTAAATGAACCTTGGGTTAAAAAAATGTTAAGTCCTAGGTCACTGACATACCAGACTTTAGCTTGAATTCATTTCAAAGTTTACCAAAAAGTCACTAACTTGCCTTTAACAACAATTCATATCATCATTGGTTTCACAAAACTCATTGACAAAGTACTGCCGGAAGTCGTGGACTTAATGAGGTGGAAACGATTTTCAATCCATGATGAATAGGACATACATATCAACATTCAGCCTAGGGAAGACCACATGAGACTAAAACTGATGAAAGTTTTCTTTCTATATCAAGACCTTTATTTTTATTATCAAGACAATTTGTGTATTCTAGTTCAAAATATGATCTGAAAGCTTTACCAAGTTTATATGTTTAAACTGTAGCAACCCTGAAATAACCATCTACCTTTGCAGTATAACAGTGAATGTTTTTAATGTTTTATTCATTTTGTCCCTTCAGTCAAATGGAACTGCGCCCCAACATGAAGATCTCTTTGACAGCAAAGTTAATGACCCAGGAACAGAGAAGAAACAAGAACCCTCTCCTCTGAACATTGTATATTTGATAATATAACATGATATAAATGTTTAGATTGTGATTGTATTGTAATGCTCCAATCTACAGTACAATTGAAATACTGTTTTTGACGTGTTAAACGCCCTGACACGAATACAATTATGAGAGAGGGGCGCTTGCTAATGTAGTGTGTATTTCCTTCACACAAGTAAAATGTTTTGAAAACTTGATTTTCAAAATAACATTTCAAACATTAAAAGACGTAAGAGGAAAGTATACACAAAGGCTTGGAGATGAGCTGCTTATTACGTTTTGAGTTATATTCATTCAGGGAATTTTTATTTTATATCACGTTAAGTTCTCCAGTTAAAGTACAGCTGTATATAGATGATAGAAAGATAGAGCAGGCATAAAAGACCATTAACTTAAAATCCAATTGATTGAACGTATATATTTACAAATGTGAGAATTTGGTATAAATGATTTCTGAAACCTATTTGTACATTATGTTAGCAGTGGATGCTAAATACATCGAATACGGTAATGGAGTTGTTTAAATGTATTCCCACAGTGTACAATTGTAGATTATATTACGTGTTCCTTCAAGGGGTTCTTCCACGTGACCCAGTACCTTATCGTGGTGTGGAGGTTTGTGTGTCTCTCAGACCTTAAGAGCAGGATCAGTACAGGGAGAGTTCTGTCAGGGTATTTTTTGTGGAGAATAAAAAAGAGGGGACATTCCTGTTTATACAGTCAAATCTAAAGTCGTTATTGTAGTGATGTGCATAGAGCAATCTGAAAAGGTCAGAGGGTAAAAGTAAAAACAAAAATAATTTAGATTGTTTTGATAATTGCTTTCTGAATAAATTTTTCAAATTGGAAAATCATCTCAATTACAAATACACATTCTCATTAATTTACTTTGGGCTTTTTTTTATGAGAAGACTGTTTTATTAATTTAAACATATAGTACAACATGCTTACAGATTTAGCATGGCGGTCTTTGGTTGAAAAAGTTTTAAAAATCCAAGTGTTATATTATCATAAGTCAGAAAGATGAAACATTATATATAGATGCCCTAGCTGTGTGATAAAAATAACCAAAAACTAAATGCATTCTTACAACAATTGTGATGACTCACTTTATATGATTATGCAGATTTATTATTTATTAGTTTTCAATTGCTTTACATGTTGTTAAATAGGGCAGTGAATGTACAAACCTAATGTGACAGCAAATATGACAACTTAAAGTCAAAATATACCTATTACTATTGTTAAGTTGTGATTTAAATTCTGTTTTTAAAGAATTATTCTGTAATATTATCATGCTCCTTATTTTGTGTCCATTTACTTTCCTAATTGAAACTTAAGACATTAAGACATTGCATTATTGGTGATTTTGCAGTTAAGTAGAGATTTGAGGGGATGCCAAGTAGCACAGGTTCTAGTTCCAAGTATGAGTTAATGAAACGCTATGTTTATCTATTCATATGAATTTGTTATTCTTTTGGTAAATGATTTTAATGATGAATGCCATATTTTAAATGTATCTTGATATGCAATATAATGAAATAAATAATTGTTCAAATATAAATGTCTATGTTATTTGTTTACTAATTGTACCATAAATGAATTTAGATGAGTGTTTCTTCTACCATAACATTGTTTGGTCATAAGAATAGGATCTGGTGAGGATCCGGGGGGCGGATCCATTTATCCTTGCCTTTTGAGATACCGTTGAGGATCCGGCAGCGGATCCTAGTATCCACACCTCATGAGGATCCGACAAGAGATCCGGGGGATCCGGGGGAATATACCAATATTTTGACCCAACAAGGATCCGGTGAGAGATCTGGTTGTATCCGGGCGGATCCTGGATATGGCAAGGTATATGCCGTCGGATCCCTGTATCCCAATTAAGGGGGGATCCGGCAGGATCCGGCAAGATCCGCCAAGTCGGATTCCACCCCTTTTTGTCCTGTGATATGGATAAATCAAGAACGATATCACCACAGCATTAACCAAAAGTTGTAAGATTTAATCTACGTCTCAGTCTTTATACACATACACCCGATATATTGATTAACAGAGAGAGAGGTGAAGATATAAAAGAGATAAAGAAAATGGTATAATTACAAGTCTGAACACTGTTGACTCTCCCCAGCAACAATGGAATCCTTTTCGCTATCTCTGAGACATTTACTAACGATAGTGAATGTCACTGTATCACCGAATCTTTGATGTTGATCCAGGTGATAGTCAGCTTGTTCTTTACACGAACATTCGTATAAACAATCGTCACACACATCGTCACACACATAAATATCCACAAAAGAACCACTCATAGACGTGATGAACATCCATGTGATCAATGTGACAGTACCTTTCATAGGAAAGATAACTTAAATTGGCACAAGCTATTAAACCATCCTACCCAAACAGGAGGTGGATCAACTACTGATAACTCACAAGGTAACCCTTGCAGTCAGAACGCACTGAAAGGCACAATGCAGGTCCACACCATCCAGGGAGAGGGTGCTGAAAAATACGACCCAATGACTTTTCTAAGAAACCATTTTGAAGAGGTGAAGTCCACTTTGAAGACCGCTATCAGAAAGAAGGGGGGAATCAAATGGTACCTAGCTATGAGAGTGAGGATGACTCGGAGACGTGGAGATGCAATAGATACAGCTGAGCCCATCTTCAGAGGCAAGTGTCAGACAGGGCTAAAGTGGCAAGATCTCGAAGAGGGGATGAAGGAGTCTATGAAGAAGATCTACACTTCCTTCATCGAGTATCAACGGGAAGGAAGCAACTGGACTGTGGATAAGGTTTTGGGTCTTATCATCCACACAGCCAAGTACAAGCCACTTAGAGGGTCAAGCTACATTCCACTCCCCATCAAGCTGAGAGCGAAGTGTGCTATCATCAATGTGAAGAATAGGGATAAGATGTGTTTTAAATGGTCAGTTCTCGCAGCCTTGCATCCAAGTAAGAAAAATGCTGAACGAGTCACAATGAGTGAGTGAGTGAGTGAGTTATTGTTTAACGCCGCTTCGGCAGTATTGCAGCCATTAGCGGCGAGATATTTAATTTATTTGCCTAATTTAAAAAAGAAAATTGCAATTGAAAAACAGAACACGGCACGAAGGCCGCAAAAACATCAGCATATTATCACAAGTTGAATAAAAGCTGATAATGAAAAGTTAAAATTCACAATTTGTCAATAAGGTGTACAGCCTTTAAAAAATCTAAAACACGATGCTCACCGAAATGAGTAAAAACTTGATTGATTGAAATAGAAGGATAAAAAGTTTCCCTGATATGTGCAGTGTCCCAACACTCACATAGAATGTGTTTGATTGTGAGAGGACACTGACAGGGTATACATACTGGGGGATCTTCCCCCTTTAAAAGATATGAGTGTGTAAGATGAGAGTGTCCAATACGACATCGTCGTAGGACACAAGCTTCCTGCCGGGTAAAAGATGATAGAGATTTGTATCCTAAATGAGGTTGAATAGTGTGAAGTTTGTTATGATGTTGTTGGTCCCATTGGGACTTCCAACGTTCTTTAATGTAAATTTAATAGCAGGTTTAGAATCCGTATATGGAACTTTAGTGGGAGAAATATGTTTGAGGTTTAATGCTGATTTAGCTGCTGAGTCAGCTTTGTTATTACCTCTTATACCCATATGGCTAGGAAGTCAGCAGAAGACGATATCGCATTGGAGACACGAGAACGAGTCACAAAGTACCAACCTTATGTCAACGAGTTAGATTTTACAGGCATCTCCTTCCCTGTCAAGTTAGCAGACATCCCCAAGTTTGAGTCTCAAAATCAGATCTCAGTCAACGTGTTTGGTTATGAGAAGGACGTCTATCCACTACACATCACCAAGCATCAGTTTGAAAAACATGTAGATTTATTACTGATCTCAAAGGGCAAGAAGACCCACTACTGCTATATTAAGAACATGAGTCGTTTGCTTGGAGACAGAACCAAACATCATAGAAAGACCTTCTACTGCCCCTACTGTCTCCATGGCTTTATCCGTCGAGATCTATTGGATAATCACACCCCCTTCTGCCAAACGCATGGACCCCAACGTGTAGAACTACCAAAGGAAGAAGACAAGTGGTTATCCTACCAGCTGAAGCACGTGAAGAAACAACTGAAGGCTCCCTACATCATCTATGCCGACTTTGAGAGTTTACAAGTCCCCATCTCAAGCAGCTCTCAACACCCAGGCTTGTCATCTACAGAGAAGATCACCACACATCAACCATGTGGTTTTGCTTACAAAGTGGTGGGCCTGACACTAGATCACTCCAAGCCACCAGTCATTTACAGAGGACTAGATGCAGCAGACAAGTTTGTGGACTGTATGATCCAGGAACAAGAGGAAATAGAGCAGAAATTTAAGAATGGAGAACCTCTTCACATGACTGGCAGACATACAAGAATGCCACCCATTGCCACATCTGTCAAAAACCTCTAGGATCTGAAAAGCCTGTACGTGAGCATTGTCACGTGACAGGAGTCTTTCGCGGGGCCGCCCACAACGCCTGCAATATCAACTACAAGTTCACAGGCAGAATACCAGTGGTGTTCCATAATCTCCGGGGATATGACAGCCATATCATCATGCAGGCCATCGGAAAGATTCAAAACAAGGAGATCAACTGCATTCCTAACAACATGGAAAAGTACATTTCCTTCTCTCTAGGCTGTATGGATTTCATAGACTCCTTTCAGTTTATGAACTCATCCTTGGAAAAATTAGTAGAAAATTTAGCTAAAGAAGGGCCTATGAAATTCACACACATGACTCAGGAATTTGGTCATGATAAGCTCCCACTGTTGTTGAGAAAGCAGGTGTATCCCTATGAATATTTTGATTGCGTGGAGAAGTTCACCGAGACATCACTCCCTCCCCAGGAAGCCTTCTACAGTACACTGTCTGGAGACCATATTTCAACTGGAGACTTTCAGCATGCACACCTAGTATGGGACGTCTTCGAAGTTGAGAATCTTGGCCAATACCACAACCTCTACGTCCTCACTGATGTGCTAGCTCTAGCAGACGTCTTTGAAAATTTTAGGAATATCTGCATAGATGCCTATGGATTAGACCCCGCCCATTTCTACACTTCCCCAGGACTCGCTTGGCTGGCAGCTCTGAAAATGACAGGTGTTCAACTTGAGCTGTTGACTGATATTGACCAGCATCTATTTATCGAGCAAGGTTTAAGGGGTGGGATCTCCATAATCACCCACCGTTATGCCAAAGCTAATCATGAAGGTGTTCCCGACTATGATTCAAGCCAGCCTAACAATAACATCATGTACCTAGATGACAACAACTTATATGGCTGGGCCATGAGTCAATCCCTTCCTGTGTCTGGCTTCACATGGGTGGACGAAGTCCCTGACATCACCCAAGTGCCGGATGATGGGTCAAAGGGATTTATTTTTTAAGTGGACCTCCAATATCCGGAAGAGTTACACGATCTTCATAATGAGTACCCGTTGGCACCTGAACCCTTGGAAGTGACAAGTGAAATGCTGTCGCCATATGCTAAAGACTTGAAAAACAAACTGGATGACCATGTTAAGGATGTGAAGGATGGAATCAAAGAGAAGAAGAACAAGAGGAAATCATCTCAAAAGGAACGTGAGATCAAGTCTATACAAAAACTGATTCCTAATTTGCAACATAAGGAGAAATATGTTGTCCACTATAGGAATTTACAATTTTATATTTCCTTGGGGATGAAGCTGACAAAAGTTCACAGAGTTTTAAAATTTAAGCAAGAGCCCTGGCTGAAGACCTATATCGAATTTAACACAGAGAGAAGAAAGCAGGCCAAGAATTACTTTGAGAAAGACTTCTACAAACTAATGAACAACTCTGTGTTTGGTAAGACTATGGAGAACTTAAGAAAGAGAGTGGACGTGAAATTGGTTCAAGGTCCCAAAAGAGCCCAGAAACTGATTGCCAAGCGCAGCTTCAACGCCTTCAGGATCTTCAATGAGGATTTAGTTGCTGTCCATCTAAAAAAGCAGAAGCTCTATCTCAATAGACCCATCTATGTGGGATTCAGCATCTTAGACATCTCCAAGATTCTCATGTTCGACTTCCACTATAATTACATCAAGAAGAAGTATGGACCCAAATCACAACTCTTGTTCACAGATACAGATTCTCTGTGTTACTCTATAACAACACAGGATATCTATGCAGATATGATGGAAGATCAACATCTGTTTGATACCTCTGGCTACGAAAAGGAACACCCTCTTTACAGTTTAGACAACAAGAAGGTCTTAGGCAAGATGAAGGATGAGACTAATGGTCTACCTATCTATGAATTTGTTGGTCTGAAATCTAAAATGTATTCTCTCCTCCATGATCAAAAGGATGAAAAAACAGACAAAATATCCTTGGTGGAGAAGAAGACAGCCAAAGGTGTGAAAAAGTCTGTCATCAAATACCACACAAAGCATACGCACTACAAACAGTGCTTGTTGGAGAAGCAAGTCCACATGTCAACCATGACCACAATCAGGAGCTATGGACATGAACTTTTCAACATCCAGCTCAACAAACGTGGACTAAGCCCCTATGATGACAAGAGGTACCTGCTTGAAGAGGAGGGGATCAGCAGCTATGCATATGGTCACTGGAGAATTGCCACACTATAAAAAGGAGGTAATATTGTCATGGTCATCATTTAAGAGTTAGACATTGGACAGTCAAGATGTACTCTTGTTCTCTCTGCTCTCTGCTCAAAGGCATATACATGGCCTTATGATCTCAACAGACATGTGCGTACAAAACATCTCACGAGTGAAACTAAGCAGCCTCAACCGCAGCCGCAGCCACAGCCGCAGCAAGAGCAGCAATCTTTAAAACCTAAACGTCTGTTCCATCCTTATACCGCCACTATCACAGGACCTACTTCTTCTGGAAGGGTTGGCTTTAAGTTTGGTTATATATTGAAGTGCTAGCTTGATGCGCCGATCTTCAAGAGATGGCTCATCAGCTTCAACGTAAAGGCTTTCAACAGGTGAAGTTCTGAAGGCCCCAAGACAAAGCCTAAGACCCTGGTGATGGATTGTATCTAGCATTTTGATATATGAGGGGCGGGCAGATCCATATATTATGGATCCATAATCAAGTTTGGAGCGGATGAGTGATCGATAGAGATGAAGAAGAGTTTCTTCATCTCCACCCCATTTATTATTTGAGTGAGTGAGGGAGTTATTGTTTAACGCCGCTTCGGCAGTATTGCAGCCATTAGCGGCGAGATATTTAATTTATTTGCCTAATTTAAAAATGAAGATTGCAATTGAAAAACAGAACACGACACGAAGGCCGTAAAAACATCAGCATATTATCACAAGTTGAATAAAAGCTGATAATGAAAAGTTAAAATTTACAATTTGTCAATAAGGTGTATAGCCTTCAAAAAATCTAAAACACGATGCTCACCGAAATGAGTAAAAACTTGATTGATTGAAATAGAAGGATAAAAAGTTTCCCTGATATGTGCAGTGTCCCAACACTCACATAGAATGTGTTTGATTGTGAGAGGACACTGACAGGGTATACATACTGGGGGATCATCCCCCTTTAAGAGATATGAGTGAGTAAGATGAGAGTGTCCAATACGACATCGTCGTAGGACACAAGCTTCCTGCCGGGTAAAAGAGGATAGAGATTTGTAACCTAAATGAGGTTGAATAGTGTGAAGTTTGTTATGATGTTGTTGGTCCCATTTGGGACTTCCAACGTTGTTTAATGTAAGATTTAATAGCAGGTTTGGAATCCGTATATGGAACTTTGGTAGGAGAAATATGTTTGAGGTTTAATGCCGATTTAGCAGCTGAGTCAGCTTTGTTATTACCTCTTATACCCATATGGCTAGGAAGCCAGCAGAAGACGATGTCGCATTGGAGACACGAATTATGAAGTAATAAAATATCCCTGATAATTGGGTGATCACTCTTACAGTTTTTAATTGCTTGTAAGCAAGAAAGTGAATCTGAAAAAATAATGTAATTATTAGGGGTTGAGTTTTTAATGTGATGGACGGCCTTAAGGATGGCCTTAGCTTCTGCAGTAAAGATGCTGCTGCCATCATGCAGCCTTGAAGCATATGTTGTTGAAGGAGTCACAGTTGCTGCTGCAACTGTGGATCCATCCTTAGAGCCGTCAGTGTAAATTGGTTTATAGTCTGCGAAAAAATCACGTAGTTCAAAAAATGCCTGTTGAAATATTAATTGGTCTGTATTAGATTTTTAATGAGTAGATAGAGAGAGGTTTACACGGGGCCTGACAAGCTGCCATGGCGGAGCGGCAAGCAGACCGTGCTCTGCTATTGTTGTTAGGTCGATATCACAATCTGCAACATGTTGTTGAAGTCTGATACCGAGTGGTGGAATTGCTTTAGGTTTTAAGTTATACAACTGCTGGTATTCTGGATTGAATACGCAGTTGTATGCAGGATTACAAGGGTTGGCTTTAAGTTTGGTTATATATTGAAGTGCTAGCTTGATGCGCCGATCTTCAAGAGATGGCTCATCAGCTTCAACGTAAAGGCTTTCAACAGGTGAAGTTCTGAAGGCCCCAAGACAAAGCCTGAGACCCTGGTGATGGATTGTATCTAGCATTTTGATATATGAGGGGCGGGCAGATCCATATATTATGGATCCATAATCAAGTTTGGAGCGGATGAGTGATCGATAGAGATGAAGAAGAGTTTCTTCATCTCCACCCCATTTATTATTTGAAACGACCTTTAAAAGGTCTAATGCCTTTAAGCATTTAGCTTTAAGGCTTTTAATGTGTGGGATAAATGATAATTTACTATCAAATGTGAGACCAAGAAACTTGGCCTCAGGAACGACTTTGGAGTTTTATCAAGGAATAGTTCTGGATCTTTGTGCATTTTGCGCATATTGCAAAAATGCACACAAGATGTTTTAGCTTTGGAAAATTTGAAGCCAACGACCATTGATGGATTTTATTGAGGCAGAGTTGCAATTGGCGCTCGATTGATGGCATATTTTTGCCTCTGCAGGAAACTCCAAAATCGTCCACAAATAGTGAACCATCTGTATGGTCATTTAAGACTTTAGCCAAGCTGTTGATTTTAATGCTAAATAATGTGACAGATAAAATGCTACCTTGTGGGACACCCATTTCTTGATCAAAGAAATCAGAAAGAGTGGAACCCACACGTACTTTAAATTGGCGGTTATGTAAAAAATTAGATATAAAATGAGGCATACGACCTCGCAAGCCAAATTCAAATAAATCTTTAAGGATGCCATGCTTCCATGTAGTGTCGTAAGCTTTTTCTAAATCGAAAAAGATAGACACAGCATGTTGTTTGTTAATAAATGCATCACGAATAAATGATTCTAAACGAACTAGATGATCAGTGGTACTACGTTGTTTGCGGAAACCACATTGAATATCAGTAAGTAATTTATTAGTTTCCAAGTACCAAACTAGACGATCATTGATCATCCGTTCCATAGTTTTACATACACAACTTGTTCAGGCTATAGGACGGTAGTTGGAAGGGTCTGTATGATCCTTCCCAGGTTTTGGGATAGGTACAATAGTAGCATTGTGCCAACAAGATGGAAATTCACCTGATTCCCATATATGAGTGAGTGAGTGAGTGAGTTATTGTTTAACGCCGCTTCGGCAGTATTGCAGCCATTAGCGGCGAGATATTTAATTTATTAGCCTAATTTAAAAAAGAAAATTGCAATTGAAAAACAGAACACGGCACGAAGGCCGTAAAAACATCAGCGTAATATCACAAGTTGAATAAAAGCTGATAGTGAAAAGTTAAAATTTACAATTTGTCAATAAGGTGTATAGCCTTCAAAAAATCTAAAACACGATGCTCACCGAAATGAGTAAAAACTTGATTGATTGAAATAGAAGGATAAAAAGTTTCCCATATATGATTAAATACCTGAAGTAGAACTTCAAGGCAAGGTTCCGGTAAATGTTTTAGAAGTTGATAATGGATTTCATCAGGGCCGGTAGCTGTATCATGAGCTTTAGAAAGTGCAGTTTTGAGCTCCGACAAGGAGAAGTGTTCATTATAATCTTCTCCATTGTCAGATTTGAAATTAAGTGGTCGTTTTTCCTGTACCTTTTGGTACTTTTGGAAAGCAGGGACATAATTTGCTGATGAAGAATTTTTAGAGATTGTTTCAGCCAACTTATTGGCAATGTCAGATTTTGATGTGAGAAGGTCATCATTGACCTTAAGATGTTTTATTGTAGATTTGGAACCTTTGCCTTTAATTCTACTAATCATATACCAGACTTTGCTGATAGGTGTTCTGGAATTGATCTTAGAGACATAGCCTCTCCAAGATTCGCGTTTTTGTTGGTTGACTGTGCGTCGAGCTTTAGCTCGAGCCTTGCGACAGTTATCTAAGTTAATTCTTGTAGGTCGTTTACTGAGCTTGCGTTCAGCTTTTTTACGTTCCTTAATGGCAGTATCACAGCTTTCATTAAACCATGGCTTGTGAATGCGTGGATTTGCCGAGGTTTTAGGGATAGTGTCAGTTGCTATATCAATGAGACCTTTCGAAAAGGCCTCAACAGGATCAGTTGCATTAACTATTTCATCAAATATAATACGATCACGGCATAGAGCAGAAAATGTAACCCAATCCGCCTTGGAAAATTTCCAACGAGGATTGTGTTCCTCGGGAATAGCTGATGAGGGTTCTAATACAATTGGGAAGTGGTCGCTCCCACATGTATCCTCATGGACTGACCATGAAAAGTCATGTAAAAGGGATGCATCAGTTACTGATAAATCTATAGCTGTATATGATCCCGTAGCAGGATGTAGATATGTGTTTTTGCCATCATTAAATAGACATAAGTCATTTTGAGTGAGGAAAATTTCTAGTATTTTACCCCTAGAGTCTAGGGTATTACTACCCCAGAGGGGATTGTGACCATTGAAGTCACCCATGATAATAAAAGGTTTAGGTAATTGGGTAACAAGTTGAGTGAGTGAGTGAGTTATTGTTTAACGCCGCTCCGGCAGTATTGCAGCCATTAGCGGCGAGACATTTAATTCAGTTGCCTAATTTAAAAAAGAAAATTGCAATTGAAAAACAAAACACGACACGAAGGCCGCAAAAACATCGATATTATCACAAGTTGAATAAAAGCTGATAATGAAAAGTTAAAATTTGTCAATGAGGTGTATAGCCTTTAGAAAATCTAAAACACGATGCTCACCGAAATGAGTAAAAACTTGATTGATTGATATAGAAGGGGTAACAAGTTGATCAAGATCTTTTATAGTAAGATCTTGAGATGGTGGAATATATAAAGAACAGAGAGTGAAAGTTTTAAATAATGATAAGCTGACAGCTACAGCTTGTAATTGTGTTTTTAATGGAATTTCTCTGTGGATAATTCCATCACATACTAAAATTGATGCACCCCCTTTTGCCCTGTCAGCAGAAGGGGAGAAAGAATTATAAAAAGTGAATGGTCTCATTGCAGCTTTATCAGAATCTTTAAGATGAGTTTCTTGAAGGCAAATAGCTTGGGGATTGTATTGTTGGGCCAACAAGCCCAATTCATTAAAATTTACCTTAAAGCCTCGACAATTCCACTGCAGAATTGCCATGGATGCTAGGATAAAATAAAATATTAAAAGCCTCATGATGGAGGTTTTACAGGAGAAAGACGACGGTCCTTGGACCGAGCCCTGTGCCCCTTTTTGGGGGAGTTGTTAAGAGATGCTGTGTCTGATGCGTCCATAAGGACGTCATCAGACTCATGGTCAAGAGATCCATATTTGTTGTAGATCTCTACCGCACTCCTCTGGCCTTTGGGAGTGCGGTTTGCTGATTTGGATTTGAATTTGGAATTTTTAGGATTTTGTTTTGAGGATGATGGTTTGGAATTTTTGTTTGCAGTTGGAGGTATTTTAGATCCTGTCGGTTTGACAGGCTCTGTAAGGGACAGAAGAGGGAATGTCATGGTACCTATTGTGGAAGAAGTTGAATCGCGGATTTTGTATTGAGTTGGGGGATCACTCACCCAATGAATGTCTGTCTGAGTTGATACAGAGCGTTTAGTGGCAGTTGCTGATGATACTATGGTTGAGTATGAGGGTTTAGGACCCTCAGTAACAAGGCGTTTTGCTTCAGGGAAAGAGATATTTTGAGTGAATTTTACTTTCAGGATTTTAGACTCCTGTTGCCACCGTGGACACTCCTTGGAGGAGGCCATGTGCTCGCCAGCACAGTTGGCACACTTCGGCAACTCCTTGCACTTCTCTGGATGGCTTTCATCGTCCGGTTTGCCACACTGTGGACAAACACGGCCATCCGCTTTGCAGGAGTTGCTTCCATGGCCAAACTTCTGGCACCGGTAGCAACGGAGGGGGTTAGGGATATACAATTCCGTGGGGAGTTTGTAGTACCCTGCATAGACTGTTTTTGGAGCTTGTGGGGTTGAAAAGGTTAATAGATAGGTTCGCGTCTTGATGATGTTATCCTCCTTCTTGATAGTGAACCGCTTAACAGCAGTCACTCCCTGGCTCTTCAGGTTGTCAAGAAGCTCCTGTTCGGATGAATCATCAAGACAGCGATCCTTATCCCGGATGATGGCTTTGCTGCTGTTTAGCGATGTATGAGGAGTAACCTTAACAGGTTTGTCAATAATGGCCTGCAAGGTTAGTAGAGATGATGCCTGTTGTTTTGATTTTACTTCCACAAGAAGGTACCCATTCCTTATCTTCTTTACTTCCTTTACATCACCGGCCAGACCTTGAATGGTCTTGGTGGTGGCGAAAGGATTGAGACGGAGAGGTTTATCATCAGTGGATGAAATGACCAGAAATCGCGGAAAGGTGCTTGAAATTCGATGAGAAGTAGAAATTGAAGTTGAAGGTTTTGATTTGGATGACTTTGAAATTTTAGATGATTTTGATGTTGCCTCTTCCTCAGAAGAGGGACAATCATCTGTTGACAAATTTTGCTTGTTTTTTGCTGAACGGTTCATGTTTGGTTGGTAAGCATTTCGTCAAACTGGATCCCCACCCACCACGGAGCACCAACAAGGGCAATGCTGTGTCAGCGGGTCTCCTGCTGACAGCACCGGGGATACCAGGATGATATACTCCACTAAAACGTTGCCAATGTTTCACTGGATTGGCCCATGGGCCACCGCTATCTTGGAAGCTGAGTAAAGTTGATGAATGTGTGCAAGATTGCACTAAGAAAGCGTGCAGAGAGTAGGGATAGTACATCAGGAAGGAAAGCATTGTTGAAAGGTGGTGAAGGTATGCAAGTGAGCACTAAGAAAGTAAAGAAACTAATTGTAAAGAGAGGTAGCAGCGTAAGAAGAAGGATAGCAAAGATGTGCGCAACCAAGTGCTTGGCATGACCAGCCGATTGACCAGACCGGACCAATCTGGCCACCTGTCTAGATGAAGTCGGGGCCGAAGCAGTGTATTGGTCAGTGGTAGCATTCTGCTACACACAAGCCTCAGCCACCAGGCATCCTTCCTCCACCCGTACAGGTCGCAGTCCACGGCAAACAGACTGCCCCCTTTTAGTCGCCTCTTACGACAAGCAGGAGGAACTGAGGGCCTAACTAACTGGTCTAGGCCATACTTTTTTTTATTACATTATTACATTTTTGCTGAAGTGAAAAAATGGATTTGCCCTTTTTCTTACCGCCGATCATTTTTATAAGTAAAATACCAATAAACATAATAAATACTCAAACTGTTACAACTTTAAAATGTTCAAATAATTTAACTAATAACATCTTGCAACTGAACCTGAAACATCGATATCTAGACAAAACTCCTTGGTGATATATCCGGCCTTCCCTACGGGCGAATCTATTTTTAGCTGTCTAATATGTCAGCAGTAAACTATTTACAAAGTTTGTTTTCAAGTTTCAAGAAAGTCAATATGGTGAACAACAGTAAGCAACATTATGGAAATAATTTATATTAATTCTGCTTGAAACATTCCTTCATAATCTCTCCATGCTAATAGACGTAAATATATAGGCTTACTGATGGTGACATCTTGAGTAAACCGAACTATTTGCTTGAGGGATGATAGGTGATTGTTGTTCCGATGTTACTTAAAATAATTGTTCCAGTGTTGCTAATGAGCTTACTTCAGTGCAAGATTAGGGGCAATTCGTGTGAAATAATTTTAATTTAGTGATTAGACATAGAATAAATTTAAAAAATAGAGCCATGGGCTGTGTAGCTCATAAGAGTTTAATTTGTTTGATGATGAAGACAGAAATATGTTGTCTCAATATAATGCACAATCCCTAACCCTGACACATCTTAGTCTTGAAATTGAGAGAGAGCACTCAGCAAGGTCAACACACAGGAGGTTATGCAATATTCTGACCCCTTGGCTTTGGTTACAAGCCAGCTGTGTTTTTGTGTTTTACCGCCAAATTATGTAATAGACTCTTGCTTGCACTAAACACTGGCAACACTGATCTAACTGTATAAGGCTTAAAGAGAACAGGCAATGTGATAAATCTCATGTTACATAGTACAATTTAGAATCACCTTGGCTAAATAATCTCTGCACAATTTTATCCGTTCTAAGCCTTGTCATCCAAACATCTAAACATTCTGAACACAATATTTCTTCTAGTTTGTTCTGGATGAAAACAGGATTTTAGGTAATGGCATGTGAGGCCCTTATTTGGGGCCACAGGGTCACCAAATCTACAATTTAGAATCTCCTTTGGCTAAAGACTCTTTACACATCATGACAACCTTCTTGGTCTTTTCGTTCTGGAGAAGAAGATGAAAATAATCTTATCTTATCATTTCATCACCAGTCATATGCAGTTCACATATCTCATGTAAAATAAAAGAATTCTTAACTCCTCTTCAATTTAGTCCTTTATGACTTGTCACAATTTTCAGTTCATAGGCTATTCAATAGTTCTCATTTCACATTGATTACATCAATTTGACAAACATGTCCACAATGTAGATTGTTATCTCAAGTCAACATATATTTCAAATACATAGTGATTGAAGTGACATAAAAAATATCAGTTCAAAATTCTTTTTCAAAGGTTTTTTTGGCTGTGACCCCATATTTGGAGTCACAGGGTCACAAAATTTACAAGTTAGAATCCCCATTGGCTAAAGAGTTTGCATACAATAATACAGCCTTCTAGGTCTTTTTGTTCCGGAGAAAAAGATGAAAACAGGATTTTAGGTAATGGCCTGTGAGGCCCTTATTTGGGGTCACAGGGTCACCAAATCTACAATTTAGAATCTCCATTGGCTAAAAACTCTTTACACAACATGACAACCTTCTAGGTCTTTTCGTTCTGGAGAAGAAGATGAAAATAGGATGTAAGGTCATGACCCCTGTGGCCCTTATTTGGGGTCACAGGGTTACCAAATCTACAATTTAGAATCCCCATTGGCCAAGGAGTCTGAACATATAATTTCAGCTCTCTGGAGTCATTGGTTCTGGAGAAAAAGATGAAAATAGCTTTTTAGGTTATGACCCCTGTGGCCCTTATTTGGGGGTCCCAGGGTCACCAAATCTACAATTTAGAATCCCCATTGGCCAAGGAGTCTGTACATAAAATTTCAGCTCTCTAGAGTCATTGTGAAAAAAAGTCCGGACGGACGGATGGACGGACGCCATCCCATGCCATAGGCCCTTTCAGGCCTGATGAGCTAAAAAAAATTAAGCAAAAAGACATTTACAACAAACAACCTGACAACCCTATTCCAAAATAGGTAAGGCAATTTTGTGGGTGAAGGGCAGAACGCAAGTGAAGTCAAACGTCTGGATGTCGAAATAATTAATTATTTTAGCAACTACATTTGTGACAGAAAGGATGTCATGAATCGTGATTGCATAAGTTAACCTATTGTAACTAGAATTTAGTATTGTTTTCCACGGGATTCTAAGATGTTTCGATATAGGCTATTGAATGTTTATTTTACTATTCAGTTTCATTTTGGCGTGTCTAAATAAATGAGGTGGCTATAAATCGATTGCATTTATACCACAAAATTAAACAACATATAACATATATTCAATGAATTTTCAACTCCCTTTTTTACAGCAAAGAAAAAAATATGAAAAACAATTTTCGAAAGAAATACATTTATTCTGTTTTAGGACCTACACCCTACCTACAGCAACATTCCTATTGAAATCTGTAAACCAAGTCATAAAGTTAATATATTTCTACAAACAGAATATAAAAAAACAAGTGAAAGTTCCATGTGTAGAAAATACCACTTTATAAGAACAATCTAACATTAACATAAAAATGGATGTAGGCTTATTCGAAAATAACTTGAAAAGACGTATTCATCACATCTAGGCCGGAGTCCGTTTTATGTGTGTAGAAAATTGTCTTGAATTTTAATGATTGTAATAAATATTCTGAACATTTCAACTTTAGAATGCATGTACTGTAAAACTACTTTTTAGGAGTTTGAAAAACGTGGTTTTCTTTTGACGAATTTGGAATACCGAAAGCGCGGGAAACGTAGCTGTAAGCTCATGAGTGGACATTTACACATACACTATCTATTTTGAGAACTAAAACATTCCACATGTTCCATTACAGCTGGGTTTTTTTTAATTTGACCTCCACCGTGTGAATTATACTTACCAGGTGAAGTTCTGCAATCCATCTCAAATGCTCAGTGCCATCCAGTTCACTGCTTTTTTTCAAGTGTTGCTTGTGTTTATTTTGTCCGACTGCTAGAGACCATAAACTTTTATGATCTCTGCTGCTAGAGAAACTGTTTCGAATTTTATGTCATTTTATATCGCTTAGATTTTGAACTAATAACGTGACCGTCAGACTGTTGTATTTGCGTAGGTATTATTTGCTTGCTTGTTTCGGTTATCAGTGATATTTTTTTTACAAATACTCATATAAATAAACTACGAAACCTCTTCTAAATTGCGCCACTGCTTCCATATTTGGAAAACGAAGTGTCAAGTTTCAAGCATCATTCCCTATTTGGAACAGACAACAGATAAGCGGCAATTCAAAGCGGGAACCTTCGTGTTGATTCCTCCATATTTGTGTTCTTTGTTTCAACATGTCGGAAAGTTGTATCTACACTTTGTGTATTTGGATCGAAGACGATCCAGTAACTGGAAGTGTTATCAGTATAAAGAACATTCTTCTGCCAAGAAAACCTTACACGAACTACTGTGTCGGAGACGAGGTCAGGGCAAAATGTCCTGGTTATGGCACTTTCGAAGCGAAGATAGGAGCAATAGGAGGTAAGCCAATTTAGCCATTTAATTTATCGAAGCTCCTAAAATTCGATATAAATCAGTTTACTATATGTCGGAATGACAAGTCATGTCATAGTTTGTAAATGCACGTTACTGCTGTTAGAGAAGTTTGGTAGAAAATCTACCTTACGACTTTGTGTAATCAACATTAAAAAATAAAATCGAATTTCTGTTCTAACCAAATATTTAAAACCTTTCATTTAACAAAAACCAAATGTAGAAGTATATTATGAAGTTTAGATTACTCTCCGATTTAGCCTATATAAGTTTAGAATGTTTCTGAATTTAATTCAAAATTCTGTCGTCTGCTTTGCTCTGTTGATCGACAGCCAATTCCAAAATCTTCGGTATCATTCGCCATGATTCGGGTGCGTTCGGAAATCCCGGATATTTGCTTAGTTGCGCGATGAAATGGGTGTTGAAAAATTGTGACCACGAGAAATCGTCAATTGGATTGTTAAAAGATTGTTTGATTTTTTTTTAAAACGATAATTTTCAAACGATGTTTTAATGAGATAATTTTCAATAATTATACCAAAAAAAATAATTTCATATAATTACGTAGGCCACAGTACATGTACATGTGACGTAATTCCATAGACTTACATATTAAATAGCTCTTGCGGGAATAATTTTCATGGAGTTATTGTTTGTCAATAAATTCTGAAATCTGTACCAAAATATAGGAAATCTTCTTAGCTACAGATACATTATTTCCATCTTTTTTCTGATAATTATTTAGAAATCTACCTCTTATCAAACAACACATATACAACACACCGATTGGGTTTAACATGGCCGTCAATGGGACATTAGAATCACAAGTTGAACATACGATGTTTAAACAAGAGTCTTTCGAAAACTAATCAACTGATAGATGACAGGTAATCAACATGTACATATAGCCAAGATGATTGCCAATCTGTCTGCAAAATATGACAGCAAAGAGACTTTTACTTAATTTATGAAAATTATTCTCGCAAGAGCTATTTAACATGTAAGTCTATGGGATTACGTCACATGTGCGTAATAATATGGCCACCCGCTGTATCTACATTCACTTAGTCATTGATTTTTTTTGATACACATGTTTTTAAAACAATAATTTCCGAACAATGTTTTAATGAGTTAATTTATATACAAGCCTAAGAGAAAGAACAATAGATGACATACCTGTATAGGCTAAATTCTACCAACGTGTACAGTATGGCTATTATGTGATGTTTTAGATTATTCTAAAATAAAGACTAAATCTAATACTTGGTGAGCTACAGAGGCAATGGTTCTATTAATTAATTTGATTCCTTTGTCAATTAATAATCCACTTGATCATGTCAGTTTATTTATTAAATGTTATATTTTACTGTTAAGTTACAAAGTTCGCCCTGCATTCAATTATTGAATGTTTTATTAATTTATTTTCCAATTTGGCTTCATTTTGCAGATTCGAAGAAAGAGTTGCAGTCACTTCTGGTAGATGCAGATCGATTTGCCTCATTGTTGAGGACAGTAATGTCACCGAACCAAGAAGTGGTTGGTATATGTTGGGAACATCACTTATTGTTATTGTTTACATTGTAAGATATTTATTTGAATTGACTTTTGAAACTATTTACCATAGATGTTGTATTTATACCCCCTCTACAAATTAAGTCTGGGGTAATCAGCGGTCAGTATGTTTGCGCTCACTTTTTGTTCAACTCATAACACTAATTATCACAAATTCTTTGACCAATTTTGAAAGCGGGGTATATGAGTGAGCTGTGACCTCTACCATTTAAACCCTAGGGTTATATTAACTCTGGCGTTTAGAATAGCATTATAAACCTTATCAACATTATTTTTTATTTCAGACAGAATCACCAGTCACATCACCTCAGAGTCAACATGGCAATAAGACAACAGACTGTGAGTAGCTAAACACCATAGTCTTAAATTGTTTACAATTATTTTACATGTTTCTCTCTAAAAAAAAATGTGGATGAACATGTTAAATTTTGGAACAAAGTACTTTAATCTGTATCTTTATGTGCAAGTTGACAAGATTACTTTGAGCTATATTGGTTTTAATTTTTCAGTGGTTCAGGATCTCCAGACACACCATTCAGAAACTGTAACAGGTTTCATCACATAACATTGTTTTAATTAGTTTTGTTATCAGTCATTCACTGATTAACTGAAATGTTTGTGTTCAAACATATCATATTAACTGAGCTGCATTAAATTGATGTACAGCATGATCTTTTTCTTTTGAATATTATTATCATTGTACATTATATATTTTTGGTCATGATGTCGAAAATCCATGGCAGTGTATAAATGTCATTCTATACTTAACATTTAACTTGTGAGTTTTCTTTTCCAAAACTTGTCTTTGCATTCTTTTTATTTTTCATATACATGTTTTGAAGTCCTCTAATTTTCATTTCAGAACAACATAGGTCAACTAACAGTGGGATTAGGGAGATGGTAGTTGTGGGAAAACCAGCTGTAGTAGAGAAACCAGCTGTAGTTACTACAACTCGTAAGACTTTGTTGGTATAGAATTTCCAAAGAGTATTGAGAAGGAGTTTAATCCTCTCTTGATAATATCTTTCATGTGGTATTATAAATTTTAAATAAAATCCTTCTTCACTGGCAGTTTTAAAAAGAAGAAAACAAATAAAACAAAACAGAAAAACAAAGTAAACTATTATTTGAATTTGTACATTTTAATTAAACAATTTATAGTTATATTTTGATTTTTTGTTTGTCTTGATTCAGCAAAAAGATCCTCAACTATACTTCCAAAGGACTTAGCAGCTCAAGCACTGAAGAAGTACAGATACCACAAGTAAGTAAAACAATGTGATAAATCAACTGTTGTCTAGAAAACAACTCATTCTGAACCTACAAAAGATTACATTCATTTAAACCGTTACTTGAGAGTCCCAGACTATCATGAGTCTCGTGTACCTGTAAATGTTTGTTGTCACTAAAATTCCTGTGCATGTGACTTCAGGATTGTGGGAAGAGATTGACATGTTTCTTATGTTCTCGGATCTCTATATAGCTTCAAAGTAAACTGTCAACTATAAGGGCCTTATCGGTAAAAGCTTTTCACATTTCTTTATTCTTCTCTTGAGTGAGTGAGTTGGTGTTTAACGCCGCTTTCAAGAGTATTTCACTTATATCACGGCTGCTAGTATTATGGCAGGGAGAAAGCCCGCAACACCATGTGGCTATTTATTGCGGTGAAACCTGCGAGCAGCGGCTGGAACTAGCGAACCATGGGTGGTACCACGCTGAAATTCAGTGTAGCATTGCACCCAAACCTTACTGCGTGTAGAACAGTTCTCTACTGCAGACAAAGTTGCCGTGCCCCTGGCGGGATTCGAACCTCGGAACCCTTGATCCGAAGCCGAACGCGCTAACCACTGCGCTATCCTGCCCCCGTTGTTCAATGAACCACTCCTAGTTCAAGTTCAGCAAGTAGACAGCACAACGGAGACTAAACCTGGTACATTTGCGATGGACAAAATTTTGACTCAAAAACAACTTCTCGTCGCGAAGGAGATGAACATGTTGATCTCCATCTATCTTACAACCAATCGGTAATGATGGAGATTGTTATTGTTGACGCTAATTAAATATGTACCGTTTTAGCGTCGTCTGTATATCCTTGTTTCCATTCGATTTCTCAAAATGTTTCTCTTTAAACTGAAGCAAAATTTTCAAACCTTGAACTTTTCATATCTTTTCCTCTTTTATATAGCTTTGAATCAAAAATAACTAATTTAAAACCTGATATTAATTTAAAGAATAAGTAAGTCGTAGGGAAAATAGGCTATCTACCCGCAAGTAAGTCGTAGGGAAAGTAGGCTATCTACCCGCGGCTTATTGCTTATCCACCTGGACAATGAAAATAAGACAAGACAAGACAAGAGATTCAAGATCATGGCTTTCATTTTAGCGTATATAGCGCTAAGTTTCTTGTGTATTTTCTTGGGTGTCGATTCACTTGGGTTTTGTGAGATCGTTGATGAGAAAACACTGCTATGCTACGGGAACAGCCCCAACCAGTACTTTGGCAAGTCTGCGGTTAACTTTCCCGAAATCGAAAGATTTGAAGGACTGAACATCTATGAGCAACTAGAATTCCTAAAGGATATATTTCCTGAACTGAACTTCATCACGATCGAGGAGAGTGGGATTAGTTGTAGAGATATCAATACTGTAAAGGCTTGTGTCTTCGTTGAAGGAGAGGAATGTTCAAAAACGGTAAGTCATTACAATTTTCATAAATGACCTCCTGTGCGCTTATGTTTGTGTGTGTGTGTTTCTAGGTGGATAGGTGTGCGCTATTCGTTAGTTGTAGAAAGAAAGAGGTTAGATGCAGATTTAAGCTGTGGCACGGACAATGAACGTTTCTCAATCTGTCATAAGCAGATTATGGTCCAAATATCGTGATACACGTTCTGTAAACGATGGACCAAGCTCTGGTCGACCAAGGGAGACAACTCATGCCCAGGATAGATTTATCCGTACCATAGCCTTAAGAAATCGTGTCATAACCGAAAATCAGATCAGAGCTCGACTTCAAACATACACTGGTGTGAGAGTGAGTGCCCAGACGATCCGAAATCGTCTGCACAGGGGTCATCTACACCCCCGACGTCCTTGCATGATTCCTTGTTTGAAAGATCATCACATCAGGACAAGACGTCGTTTGTGTAGGGTAAATCACCATTGATAATCGATGTGGAACAATGTGATTTTTTCAGATGAATCAAGGTTCACTGTGGACTTTCTGGACAGGCGTAGGAGGGCGTGACGTCAACAACATGTTTTGTCTTCCATAGGGAATAATGTCAAGATGACCAAAATCTAATCAGCCTGTCGTCTTTCCTTGGAGGAGCTATGTGTTCCAGTGAATGGTTCTTGAGATATCCCACTGACAAGGATAACATGAAAAGCGATTCAATTGCGTATGCTGATAAACTCTCAGAAGGTGTTAAAATTCTGATGCATAACCTTTTTCAAACTAGATTAGCGTTTGCGGGACACTGCAAAAGCAGAGCAGCTCCGAAACTTAGGGTCTCGCCTTTCCCTGTTCCGCCTTCTCGTCAGCATCAGTGAAATGGGAATTCTTTTTAACAAATCTTTTTTCATTATTCGAGTTATTACTAATCATCACTGGGGTCACTTTTCACAAGTTAGTTCTTAAAACCTATTTCTTCTTTCAACATTTTATCAAAGGATTTACGTGGCCTTAACCAATATCTCATGACCTTAACCTTTGACCTTCAAGGTCACACCATCAATGATCACTTTTCATCGTGTATAACAATCATGCAATGACTCAAAGTGTTCATAGTTAAAATACAGCATATTCACAAAAGCATGCTTAAGTTTTGACCTCACTGTGACCTTGACCTTGGACAGATTTTAGTGAAGACATTTTCAAATCTTGGTCTTTCTCCATAGTTCATATAAACCAAATAAGAGCCTAATAGCACAAAAAAAGTTATCATGTTTACAAGGACTGTTGTAGTGATCGATTTCAGAAATCATGACCTTGACCTTTGACCTTGAATGTGAACATGTCAAAATCATTCACCAGGTGTATATGAAAGAAATTAAGCTATTTATGAGGTGTTAATGAAAAAAGTTACTCAGTCAGCATGACCCTATCTCGTGACCTTGACCTTTAAAATTCAAGGTCACACAATCAGTGATCACTTTTCATTGTGTATCACAATCATGTAATGATTCAAAGTGTTAATAGTTGAAATAAGACATTTTCGCAAAAGCATGCTTAAGTTGTAACCTCGCTATGACCTTGACCTTTCACGGATGTTAGCGAAAACCTTTTCAAATCTTGGCCTTTCTCCATAGTTGATATACACCAAACAAGAGCCTGATAGCACAAATAATGTTCAAGTTATCGTGTTTACAAGGAATATTTTAGCGATTTCAGAACTCGTGACCTTGAACTTTGACCTTGAATGTGAACATGTCAAAAAAATTCCCCAGGGGTATAAGTAAGAAGTTATGCATGTCATATATGTTTATTGTCAAACGTCCTGTCTTGGGGACACACAATACACTTAACACGACGTTCAGTCTAGATATTGTCAGCCAATGAACATATCTCTATCAAGTTATCCAATTAAAACTCTGCTTTAAATAACGCACCAATGAAATTATTTTTAGTGTAAAATCATCATAACTATATGGTTTTCTATCTTGCCATTTGCAAAAAGACTTTTGCTGAAAGAGGGTTATTATTTGACCATTTTCTGTTTCCAAGTACGGTCATTGATGGGTTTATAGGTCCATTTGGATATTCATATTGTCCGTTTGGATACGTTTATAAGGCAAGTTTCTTACATTAATTGACACTCTTGATGAAATGTCAATTTAATGAGTGAGTGAGTGAGTTATTGTTTAACGCCGCTTCGGCAGTATTGCAGCCATTAGCGGCGAGTCAATTTAATACGATGTTTATTTGATTAGATTTGATTAACCACACGTTTTATTGAAAACATTTTATTATCTATTAGATTCTGAATGTTTTAATGTGTTAATAAGTGATAACTAAAAATGTAACATTGGGATGCGGTGTTTTCGTAGGTGGATTCGTAGACGTATTATTATCGTTGATAATGAAATTCTGTTGATGTTTTAAAATATGTGGTGAGTTTCTTTGATTGTTGTAATGTACAGTTAGTTAATGACGTTTAAAAACAGGATGGTGTGATGTGCTTTTATTGTCGATGGCTTTTATTGTACAATAGGGCCTACTTCGCCTGAGTCTGCTATTCTCACGATTGCTGTTTAATTTTAAACACCAGCATTCTCCAACAACAAATAACAACACCGACTATCTGATTTCGTTGTCTCAACTATACTTCGTTCATATTATAATATCTTGGTTTCATTTTGTCATCTTATATCTCTTTAGCATTGATTTATCCTATGTCTACGAATGTCTATAAATCCACCGTTTTTCACTATTCATATCAATTATATTTGATATATATAACGATATTTTGGGACATTTGGGAGCGAGTGAGTGAGTTGGGGTTTAAAGCCGCTTTCAAGATTATTTCACTTATATCGCGGCTGCTAGTATTATGGCAGGGAGAAAGTCCACAACGCCATGTGGCTATGCACTGCAGTGAAACCTGCGAGCAGCGGCTGGAACTAGAGGGGTGAGGTGAGGTGAGTTGGGGTTTAACGCCGCTTTCAAGAGTATTTCACTTATATCAAGGCTGCTAGTATTATGGCTGGGAGAAAGCCCGCAACGCCATGTGGCTATGCATTGCGGTGAAACCTGCGAGCATCGACTGGAACTAGCGAACCATGGGTGGTAGTGCACTGAAATTCAGTGTAGCATTGCACCCAAACCTGACTGCTTGTAGAACAGTTCTCTACTGCAGACAAAGTTGCCAGTTGATCAGAAGCCGAACGCGCTAACCACTGCGCTATCCCGCCCCCTGGGACATTTGTAAAGTGAAACTTGATAACTAACATTACTCGAACAGTTTACAGCAGAACAGCAATGTGGCATTATTGCAAAGCGTAAAATATAACAGATTAACTGACCGATTCCCCAATGTTTGCCATTTTAAATAGTAAGCGAATGTTTACAACCCATCACTTCCGGTATCTTCCAACTCTCTAAGCCCCGCCCCATTTTTGGTTTGTTGCTCCCGGCTGAAAAGCAGACGCTGGCTTTCGGTGCTTTTAAGTCGCTCTAGTTTAATATAGGAACAACATATGAATATTGTTTAAGGTCTCGTTTTTCACACAATAATGTTGATGGTTTCAAGTGTAAGTTTGACGGCCTACGGTGTAATAATTATTGCACATACCATCAATCTAATGAGTGAGTGAGTTATTGTTTAATGGCACTAGGGCAATATTGCGGCCAATAACGGTGATCCATCAATCTAAGAGTGCATGATGAAAGAACAACTACAGATACGTATGTAATTCGAATAACCGACACAGGAACATATTTACCGTGAATATAGGCGACGATAACGCTGTGCGGCATGTCGTAAAATGACCGTTAAAAAGGCGTTACGGCAATTTTAAGCACTTCCCGTTACTGTTTGAATAAACGTATGCCCCAAACAACGTAATTAATATATTTTGAGACCGATTCACAACACTAAGTTGTTGCCGCAAAATGTTAACGTTACAAGCGAGTTCGATTTATGGGTCCCATCTCTCCTTGATTAACTGCATACTGTTTTTTTTTTAATGAAAAATCATTGATTTTTTTTAAAAATCAGAGTTTGATGCATAGAATAGAAGCTGCATAGAGACACTCCCGAAGACACAGGGCGCAGGGCAAGGATCGACTGTAAGATCGCCATCTCCAGCAAGACAGCCAATTTAAGTCCAACAACCAGTATCACCTACTGCCTCTTCTGTTACTTTTACTTCCCAAACTTCTGCATTCTCACCTTCTGATTCCCCTGTTGAAGCTAAGTGTTTTGATGTATATTCAATATCAGAGCTTAGGGATTCAATTGCGTATGCTGATAAATTCTCAGAAGGTGTTAAAATTCTGATGCATAACCTTTTTCAAATGGGTTTATTCTATCACATTCCATATCAGACAGGTCAGGGAATTTCAAGAATAGATGCAAAACCTTGTTTTGAGGTGAGGAGAGTTGGGGTTTAATGTCGCCTTCAAGAGTATTTCACTTATATTGCGGCTTCCAGTATTATTGCAGGGAGAAAGCCCGCAACACCATGTGGCTATGTATTGCGGTGAAACCTGCGAGCAACGGCTGGAACTAGCGAACCATGGCTGGTACAGCGCTGAAATTCAGAGAAGAATTGCACCCAAACCATACTGCATGTAGAACAGTTCTTTACTGCAGACAAAGTTGCCATGCCCCTGGCCAGATTCGAACCACGGACCTCTTGATCCAAAGCAGTTGCAGAAAGAGGACTTCATTCCAGTACAGCATTTGTGAAAACTTTACGAATGAGGTCATTGATGAGTTAAGACGTTCTTATCTGATGACTCAGATCAACAGAGCAATGCAGAAACATTCAAACTAGAACTGTACTGATATATTATTTTTGGATACTCATCAAAGACATCTTTAAGTAAGATTACTTGCGTGTTATTATAAAGTATCATTCTAGTGTGATCAACTTACTCTGTGTAACTTTCATAATCAGTTAGATTTAACTCAATTACTTTGCCTTGTCATCTGTTCTTCGACGCAAATCAAGTATCTAAGATACCTAGAGTAGACGTCCGATCAGATACTCATTAAAATTCATAGAGAGTATTTGGATATCAAGTCACTGAAGAGAAGGATTTGTGAGAAGGAGTTTTCTCGATTAACACTCACTCAGGCGAGTGAAAGATGACAGTGACAGATGACTCACCTGTGTTGCGTAAATAATTTACGTCGCGGGTTTGTTTACCTCAGCGATACGGGTAAACGTCGGGCGCGGTGCAATTAGTCTTGAGGTGTAGGGGCGGGAATGGACTCAAATGGAGATGGACAGTTCAAACAGTGTCCATTTCCACTCTTAGAGTGAGTGAGTTATTGTTTAACGCCGCTTCGGCAGTATTGCAGCCATTAGCGGCGAGTCCACTCTTAGACTACTACCGATATATGTATTGGTTACGCATCTATCGGCATAGCCATACAGTGGCCATTGGATTCTCTACAGGCACACTATGAAGAATAACATGCAAATATATCATTTTAAGTTTGCTATAATTGCATATATATATATATATCAACATTTGTACGAACATTCATTACAGGTCATCTCATTTCAATAATACTGGGATAACAAAATGCCGGTTTGCCAATATGGGTATAAAATAATCATAAAACAATCACTAAGTTTTAGAAATCATGAAATAATGCCAGGTTTCTCTCATTACAGACCAACATAGCAGAATTCCGGGGAATGGGACAGAGAGGAGGAGACACTTGTCCAACAAGCCAGGACTGTGCCTCTGCAGAAAGCATTGATCAACCACTGCAGGGGTATGCCACAGATCTATACACCACGGATGTCCACTCATCTAGTATTTCTAGTATTTCACTGCTCAGTCATCGCACGAACAACAGCGGCCATCGGCTGTGCTAGCTGAGCACGAACAACAGCGGCCATCGACTGTGCTAGCTGAGCTAGCGAACCATTGGTGGATTAGTTTAGGTGGAATTAGTGTAGCATTTTACCCAAACTATACGGCGTGTAAAACAAAACCCAACAGAACTAGGGCAATTGTTACAGGAATAGCAACTCGCGAGAATTGGCGAGCGATATCAACTCGTGAGAATTGGCGAACTTAAGAGTGAGTGAGTGAGTTATTGTTTAACGCCGCTTCGGCAGTATTGCAGCCATTAGCGGCGAGAAGAACTTAAGAAAAGCGAGGTGAGGTGGGGTTTAACGCCACTTTCAAGAATATCTCACTTATATCGCGGCTACTAGTATTATTGCAGTGAGGTGAGGTGAGTTGGGGTTTAACGCCGCTTTCAAGAGTATTTCACTTATATCGCGGCTGCTAGTATTATGGCAGGGAGAAAGCCCGCAACGCAATGTGGCACAACTGGAACTAGCGAGTGAGTGAGTTCAGGTTTAACGCCACTTTCAAGAGTATTTCACTTATATCAAGGCTGCTAATATTATTGCAGGGAGAAAGCCCGCAACGCCATGTGAGTGAGTTGGGGTTTAACGCCGCTTTCAAGAGTATTTCACTTATATCACGGCTGCTAGTATTATGGCAGGGAGAAAGCCCGCAACGCCATGTGGCTATGCTTTGCGGTGAAACCTGCGAGCATCGGCTGGAACTATCGAACCAGGGGTGGTACTGCACTGAAATTCAGTGTAGCATTGCACCCAAACCTTACTGCGTGTAGAACAGTTCTCTACTGCATCATTGAAGAACAGAAAGAAAGGACAAATCCATATCCCATTTACTCATTCCGATAACAAATTGCCTTGTAAGGCTGTCCTCAAATTCAATTTTGCTTCTACTGCTTTCCACGCTGTGTAATCGACCTCATCTGTCGACTCAATGTATTCTCTAATGGATGTTAGATGAGACAACGTTTCTGCGGATGTAAAGTACTGTTCTGTGTCCATGTCATCCTGATCTTCAGCGTCTGTATCAACAGTATCGGCATCTAAATCCTCCTCTTTGTTCATAGCAATACTTCTGCAAATTCTTACATCAGATGCCATACGATGACATGCCACACCCCACGACCCAAATCCAATGCCATAAGCAGGTGAATCTGAAAGTAAGTCAACTGTTGACTGCGTTCGCTGAGCTTTGAAACCTGCTTTCCAGAAACAACTCTTGATGTGTTCAGGGTCACATCCCTGCCACGTTTTGCTGAACATGTGTAATGTATCCAGCAAGGTCGGGAGTCGCGTCAGTGTAAGCTTTTGTCGCAAGTTCAAGTTATTTCTGTAGACAGATTTGATTGTGCTAGATATACCATGAGTGAAAGGATTGGATGATTGTTGAACAAAGAATAAAGATATATTGGTCAAATCGTGTTGAACTTCCGCTGGGTGAACGGGAGATTTTTCTAGAATCAAGATGATACGTCTACCTTGAAGTTTCAAACCCTTATCAAAGCTGGTGAGCCAGGAAACAAATAAATCGCTTGTAATCCAAGGCCTGCAACTCAATTCATATTCACAAGGGAGAGTAGCAACTCGAGGTGGCGTCTTGCTTCCAACAACAAGAAGGGGGCGCTTATCTGTACCCCTTTGATTACAGCACATCAATACAGTCAAACAACCACCTTGCGAAACAAATGCATCTGGATAAATGCGAGTTCCAACTTCGGCAAGACTGTACGTATCTTCCGGAGCATAAAGGACGTAGGAAGATTTCTCGTGTTCGTCTGCCAAGCTCTTTAACTCAACTCTGGGGATTACAGAGTTTCTCGTCTTCCATCTCTTTAACCATTTTCTAGTGGGATAGAATTTCTCAAAACCTAAACGTTTTGCAAACTTTCTTGCCTTCCTCATGAAGACTTCTTCGGAAACCGGTATATTGTACTGACTAGCCAACTGAAACCATTCACACATTGCATCGCCAACAGTGGAGAAAGGTTCAACTTCGGCGTTTTGAACGGGCTTAGTCTTCTTCCTGGTGGAGTTGGTTACAGTAGTCAGGTCGAGCACGGATTTTATAAACGAGGCAGGGCTGTTGCCTTGAGATGTGTGTGTTTTTGTTTTATCGCTTCGACCTACTACTCTCCATGCGGATCGATTCGTTGAATTAATACACATCGCAATTTCATTTGGGGTCACACCTAGAGATTGAAGCCTACGGATGGCCGATTCATCCGAAGGATCGAGTACATTACGACGTGAAGGGGCCGTACCGACACGCGGTCTAAGATTGACGTTCACTATTATTTCACTCGGTCTCTTCCGCAGGAGTGTCTTTGAGTTGACACTTGCCTCTGCGTCCGACATTTTATTCTCAAATGGTTGCTCAGTTCTCTCCTGTTTGTAGTAATGACAACTCAGCTTATAAACATACATAGTACAATTCCCCTTACGCATGCATATCGTCCACAATCACTACCACATAGTTCATATTATGGCCGACCACTGTTTTCCGCGAAGCAGGGTGCGTTTCAGAGATTCAAGTCGGGAACACATACTCGCGTTCGTTAGATATACAGATATACAAGATAGTGAGTGAGTGAGTTGGTGTTTAACGCCGCTTTCAAGAGTATTTCACTTATATCGCGGCTGCTAGTATCCCGCTATCCCGCCCCCTTTGATTCCTGCCTAGGCTAGAGCTGAGCATTACTGTAGACTTGCTATAGTTTTCTAGACTGTGCTTGTCGTTGATTAAGTATTTTGCTCTGGGGTCTGAATGTCAGTTGGGGTGCATTTTGTGAAAACTAAATTCGACGAGACATTCATAATTTCATTCCTAATTCCCAATATTAACGATTAGAAGTGAATTTATTTGAGAGGCATTTAGAAGTTCATAAGATGAAGAATTTTATTGATTTACAACTTCTTTATTGCAGCGAGATGCGACGTTGCAATGTAGATACTATAACACCGTTTTAGGTACTGAACATAGTGGCATATAAATCTAAACATACTTGAGCTAGTTATGTTGCTCAGTTGAAAAACAATTAATTTACACAGTTTTTACAATAGATAAGCATTGGAAAAGGTTAGTGGGCGATACATGAATTGATGTGATGTACACAGTGTGGTGGTACGATGATGCAAGGATTTATAAAAAATTATCTATATAAATACTTTGCTGATGGGATGTAATGTCCTTGATCCCTGCACATGAGGGATTCACATTTCAAAATGTACACAGCTTCTAAGAGTTGACCATGATGGGTGATCAGTGAATGTAATATTACTCTGCAGTGTGACTGTGATGGTGAATGAGTGATCGAGGAATGTAATATTACTCTGCAGTGTGACTGTGATGGTCAATGAGTGTTTGATGAATGTAATATTACTCTGCAGTGTGACTGTGATGGGGAATGAGTGATCGAGGAATGTAATATTACTCTGCAGTGTGACTGTGATGGTCAATGAGTTTTTGATGAATGTAATATTACTCTGTAGTGTGACTGTGATGGGGAATGAGTGATTGAGGAATGTAATATTACTCTGCAGTGTGACTGTGATGGTGGATGAGTAATCGATGAATGTAATATTACTCTGCAGTGTGACTGTGATGGTGGATGAGTAATCGATGAATGTAATATTACTTTCCAGTGTGACCGTGATGGTGGATGAGTGATTGATTAATGTAATATTATAAGTCTGCAGTGTGACCGTGATGGTGATCGATTGTTCCATGAATGTAATATTACTATGCAGTGTGACTGTGATGGTGAATGAGTGATCGATGAATGTAATATTACTCTGCAGCGTGACCGTGATGGTGAGTGACTGATCAATGATTGTAATATTACCCTGCAGCGTGACCATGATGCTTGATGAGTGATCGATGAATGTAATATTACTCTGCAGTGTGACTGGGATGGTGAATGAGTGATCGATGAATGTAATATTACTATGCAGTGTGACTGTGATGGTGAATGAGTGATCGATGAATGTAATATTACCCTGCAGCGTGACAATGATGGTGAATGAGTGATCGATGAATGTAATATTAGTCTGCAGTGTGACCATGATGCTTGATGACTGATTGATTAATGAAATATTACTCTGCAGTGTGACCGTAATGGTGGATGAGTTATCGATTAATGAAATATTACTATAAAGTATGACCGTGATGGTGGTTGAGTGATCAATGAATGTAATATTACTTTGCATTTTGACTGTGATGGTGAATGAGCAATTGATGAATGTAATATTAGTCTACAGTGTGGCCATGATGGTGGATGAGTGATTGATTTAATGTAATATTACTCTGCAGTGTGACTGTGATGGTGAATCAGCGATCAATGAATATAGTTTTACTTTAAAGTGTGACCGTGATGGTGTATTAGTGATCAATGAATGTAATATTACTATAAAGTGAAACTGTGATGGTGAATTAGTGTTCAATGAATGTAATATTACTTTGCAATTTGACCGTGATGGTGAGTGACTGATCAATGATTGTAATATTACCCTGCAGCGTGACTGTGATGGTGGATGAGTGATCGATGAATGTAATATAACTGTGCAGTGTGACCGTGATGGTGAATGAGTGATCATTGAATGTAATATTACTCTGCAGTGTGACCGTGATGGTGAATAAGTGATCGATGAATTTAATATTACTCTGCAATGTGACTTTGATGGTGAATGAGTGATCGATGAATGTAATATTACTCTGCAGTGTGACTGTGATGGTGGATGAGTAATCGATGAATGTAATATTACTCTGCAGTGTGACTGTGATGGTGGATGAGTGATCGATGAATGTAATATTACTCTGCAGCGTGACCGTGATGGTGAGTGACTGATCAATGATTGTAATATTACCCTGCAGCGTGACCATGATGGTGGATGAGTGATCGATGAATGTAATATTACTCTGCAGTGTGACTGGCATGGTGAATGAGTGATCGATGAATGTAATATTACTATGCAGTGTGACTTCGATGGTGAATGAGTGATCTATGAATGTAATATTACTCTGCAGCGTGAACATGATGGTGAATGGGTGATTGATGAATGTAATATTACCATGCAGCGTGACAATGATGGTGGATGAGTGATCGATGAATGTAATATTAGTCTGCAGTGTGACCATGATGCTTGATGACTGATTGATTAATGAAATATTACTCTGCAGTGTGACTGTGATGGTGGATGAGTGATCGATGAATGTAATATTACTCTGCAGCGTGACCGTGATGGTGAGTGACTGATCAATGATTGTAATATTACCCTGCAGCGTGACCATGATGGTGGATGAGTGATCGATGAATGTAATATTACTCTGCAGTGTGACTGGCATGGTGAATGAGTGATCGATGAATGTAATATTACTATGCAGTGTGACTTCGATGGTGAATGAGTGATCTATGAATGTAATATTACTCTGCAGCGTGAACATGATGGTGAATGGGTGATTGATGAATGTAATATTACCATGCAGCGTGACAATGATGGTGGATGAGTGATCGATGAATGTAATATTAGTCTGCAGTGTGACCATGATGCTTGATGACTGATTGATTAATGAAATATTACTCTGCAGTGTGACCGTAATGGTGGATGAGTTATCGATTAATGAAATATTACTATAAAGTTTGACCGTGATGGTGGTTGAGTGATCAATGAATGTAATATTACTTTGCATTTTGACTGTGATGGTGAATGAGCAATCGATGAATGTAATATTAGTCTACAGTGTGGCCATGATGGTGGATGAGTGATTGATTTAATGTAATATTACTCTGCAGTGTGACTGTGATGGTGAATCAGCGATCAATGAATATAGTTTTACTTTAAAGTGTGACCGTGATGGTGTATTAGTGATCAATGAATGTAATATTACTATAAAGTGAAACTGTGATGGTGAATTAGTGTTCAATGAATGTAATATTACTTTGCAATTTGACCGTGATGGTGAGTGACTGATCAATGATTGTAATATTACCCTGCAGCGTGACTGTGATGGTGGATGAGTGATCGATGAATGTAATATAACTGTGCAGTGTGACCGTGATGGTGAATGAGTGATCATTGAATGTAATATTACTCTGCAGTGTGACCGTGATGGTGAATAAGTGATCGATGAATTTAATATTACTCTGCAATGTGACTTTGATGGTGAATGAGTGATCGATGAATGTAATATTACTCTGCAGTGTGACTGTGATGGTGGATGAGTAATCGATGAATGTAATATTACTCTGCAGTGTGACTGTGATGGTGGATGAGTGATCGATGAATGTAATATTACTCTGCAGCGTGACCGTGATGGTGGATGAGTGATCGATGAATGTAATATTACTCTGCAGCGTGACCATGATGGTGGATGAGTGATCGATGAATGTAATATTACTCTGCAGTGTGACTGGCATGGTGAATGAGTGATCGATGAATGTAATATTACTCTGCGGTGTGACTGTGATGGTGAATGAGTGATTGATGAATGTAATATTACTATGCAGTGTGACTGTGATGGTGGATGAGTAATCGATGAATGTAATATTACTCTGCAGTGTGACTGTGATGGTGGATGAGTGATCGATGAATGTAATATTACTCTGCAGCGTGACCGTGATGGTGAGTGACTGATCAATGATTGTAATATTACCCTGCAGCGTGACCATGATGGTGGATGAGTGATCGATGAATGTAATATTACTCTGCAGTGTGACTGGCATGGTGAATGAGTGATCGATGAATGTAATATTACTATGCAGTGTGACTTCGATGGTGAATGAGTGATCTATGAATGTAATATTACTCTGCAGCGTGAACATGATGGTGAATGGGTGATTGATGAATGTAATATTACCATGCAGCGTGACAATGATGGTGGATGAGTGATCGATGAATGTAATATTAGTCTGCAGTGTGACCATGATGCTTGATGACTGATTGATTAATGAAATATTACTCTGCAGTGTGACTGTGATGGTGGATGAGTGATCGATGAATGTAATATTACTCTGCAGCGTGACCGTGATGGTGAGTGACTGATCAATGATTGTAATATTACCCTGCAGCGTGACCATGATGGTGGATGAGTGATCGATGAATGTAATATTACTCTGCAGTGTGACTGGCATGGTGAATGAGTGATCGATGAATGTAATATTACTATGCAGTGTGACTTCGATGGTGAATGAGTGATCTATGAATGTAATATTACTCTGCAGCGTGAACATGATGGTGAATGGGTGATTGATGAATGTAATATTACCATGCAGCGTGACAATGATGGTGGATGAGTGATCGATGAATGTAATATTAGTCTGCAGTGTGACCATGATGCTTGATGACTGATTGATTAATGAAATATTACTCTGCAGTGTGACCGTAATGGTGGATGAGTTATCGATTAATGAAATATTACTATAAAGTTTGACCGTGATGGTGGTTGAGTGATCAATGAATGTAATATTACTTTGCATTTTGACTGTGATGGTGAATGAGCAATCGATGAATGTAATATTAGTCTACAGTGTGGCCATGATGGTGGATGAGTGATTGATTTAATGTAATATTACTCTGCAGTGTGACTGTGATGGTGAATCAGCGATCAATGAATATAGTTTTACTTTAAAGTGTGACCGTGATGGTGTATTAGTGATCAATGAATGTAATATTACTATAAAGTGAAACTGTGATGGTGAATTAGTGTTCAATGAATGTAATATTACTTTGCAATTTGACCGTGATGGTGAGTGACTGATCAATGATTGTAATATTACCCTGCAGCGTGACTGTGATGGTGGATGAGTGATCGATGAATGTAATATAACTGTGCAGTGTGACCGTGATGGTGAATGAGTGATCATTGAATGTAATATTACTCTGCAGTGTGACCGTGATGGTGAATAAGTGATCGATGAATTTAATATTACTCTGCAATGTGACTTTGATGGTGAATGAGTGATCGATGAATGTAATATTACTCTGCAGTGTGACTGTGATGGTGGATGAGTAATCGATGAATGTAATATTACTCTGCAGTGTGACTGTGATGGTGGATGAGTGATCGATGAATGTAATATTACTCTGCAGCGTGACCGTGATGGTGGATGAGTGATCGATGAATGTAATATTACTCTGCAGCGTGACCATGATGGTGGATGAGTGATCGATGAATGTAATATTACTCTGCAGTGTGACTGGCATGGTGAATGAGTGATCGATGAATGTAATATTACTCTGCGGTGTGACTGTGATGGTGAATGAGTGATTGATGAATGTAATATTACTATGCAGTGTGACTTCGATGGTGAATGAGTGATCTATGAATGTAATATTACTCTGCAGCGTGAACATGATGGTGAATGGGTGATTGATGAATGTAATATTACCATGCAGCGTGACAATGATGGTGGATGAGTGATCGATGAATGTAATATTAGTCTGCAGTGTGACCATGATGCTTGATGACTGATTGATTAATGAAATATTACTCTGCAGTGTGACCGTAATGGTGGATGAGTTATCCATTAATGAAATATTACTATAAAGTTTGACCGTGATGGTGGTTGAGTGATCAATGAATATAGTATTACTTTGCATTTTGACTGTGATGGTGAATGAGCAATCGATGAATGTAATATTAGTCTACAGTGTGGCCATGATGGTGGATGAGTGATTGATTTAATGTAATATTACTCTGCAGTGTGACTGTGATGGTGAATGAGCGATCAATGAATATAGTTTTACTGTAAAGTGTGACCGTGATGGTGTATTAGTGATCAATGAATGTAATATTACTTTGCAATTTGACCGTGATGGTGAGTGACTGATCAATGATTGTAATATTACCCTACAGCGTGACTGTGATGGTGGATGAGTGATCGATGAATGTAATATTACTGTGCAGTGTGACCGTGATGGTGGATGAGTGATTGATGAATGTAATATTACTCTGCAGTGTCACCGTGATGGTGAATGAGTGATCATTGAATGTAATATTAATCTGCAGTGTGACCCCGTGATGGTGAATAAGTGATCGATGAATTTAATATTACTCTGCAATGTGACTTTGATGGTGAAGAGTGATCGATGAATGTAATATTACTCTGCAGTGTGACTGGGATGGTGAATGAGTGATCGATGAATGTAATATTACTATGCAGTGTGACTGTGATGGTGAATGAGTGATCGATGAATGTAATATTACCCTGCAGCGTGACCATGATGGTGGATGAGTGATCGATGAATGTAATATTACTCTGCAGCGTGACCATGATGGTGAGTGACTGATCAATGATTGTAATATTACTATGCAGTGTGACTGTGATGGTGAATGAGTGATCGATGAATGTAATATTACTCTGCAGTGTGACCGTGATGGTGAGTGACTGATCAATTATTGTAATATTAGTCTGCAGTGTAACCATGATGTTTGATGAGTGATCGATTAATGAAATATTACTATAAAGTGTGACCGTATTGGTGGTTGAGTGATCAATGAATGTAATATTACTCTGCAGTGTGACCATGATGGTGGACGAGTGATTGATTAATGAAATAATACTATAAAGTGTGACCGTATTGGTGGTTGAGTGATCAATGAATGTAATATTACTTTGCAGTGTGAACATGATGGTGAATGAGTGATTGATGAATGTAATATTACCATGCAGTGTGACCGTGATGGTGGATGAGTGATCAGTGATTGTAATATTAGTCTGCAGTGTGACCATGATGCTTGATGACTGATTGATTAATGAAATGTTACTCTGCAGTGTGACCGTAATGGTGGATGAGTTATCGATTAATGAAATATTACTATAAAGTTTGACCGTGATGGTGGTTGAGTGATCACTGAATGTAATATTACTTTGCATTTTGACTGTGATGGTGAATGAGCAATCGATGAATGTAATATTAGTCTACAGTGTGGCCATGATGGTGGATGAGTGATTGATTTAATGTAATATTACTCTGCAGTGTGACTGTGATGGTGAATGAGCGATCAATGAATATAGTTTTACTATAAAGTGTGACCGTGATGGTGTATTAGTGATCAATGAATGTAATATTACTTTGCAATTTGACCTTGATGGTGAGTGACTGATCAATGATTGTAATATTACCCTGCAGCGTGACTGTGATGGTGGATGAGTGATCGATGAATGTAATATTACTCTGCAGTGTGACCGTAATGGTGAATGAGTGATCATTGAATGTAATATTACTCTGCAGTGTGACCGCGATGGTGAATAAGTGATCGATGAATTTAATATTACTCTGCAATGTGACTTTGATGGTGAATGAGTGATCGATGAAAGTAATATTACTCTGCAGTGTGACCGTGATGGTGGATGAGTGATCGATGAATGTAATATTACTCTGCAGTGTGACTAGGATGGTGAATGAGTGATCGATGAATGTAATATTACTATGCAGTGTGACTGTGATGGTGAATGAGTGATCGATGAATGTAATATTACTCTGCAGCGTGACCGTGATGGTGAGTGACTGATCAATGATTGTAATATTACCCTGCAGCGTGACCATGATGGTGGATGAGTGATCGATGAATGTAATATTACTCTGCAGTGTGACTGGGATGGTGAATGAGTGATCGATGAATGTAATATTACTATGCAGTGTGACTGTGATGGTGGATGAGTGATCGATGAATGTAATATTACTCTGCAGCGTGACCGTGATGGTGAGTGACTGATCAATGATTGTAATATTACTATGCAGTGTGACTGTGATGGTGAATGAGTGATCGATGAATGTAATATTACTCTGCAGTGTGACCGTGATGGTGAGTGACTGATCAATTATTGTAATATTAGTCTGCAGTGTGACTGTGATGGTGAATGAGTGATCGATGAATGTAATATTACTCTGCAGTGTGACCGTGATGGTGAGTGACTTATCATATGTTCGGACAAGGTCTCACTTGTTGTAATCCAAACATACAATATTCGTGTTGATGGGCTGTCTAGTTATAACGGGGAATTAACTCTAGGCAGATGAAATCCAAAGTCCTTGAAACAGTTATGCACACATTTATTTACAGGAACATTTATAACAACATAGTAACAAGTACAACTTGTTGATAACAGCTGGTGCTTCCAGGGGCTATTTATCCAAACAGAGTTTCACCCCTGGAGCTGAGATAGTCCTATTGCTGAGTCAAGAACCAACTGATGAACAAAGAATTATCTTGGTGTTATATAGGCAGTTAGGAGGTTAAGCCTGGTGGCTAAATGATTTCATTGGTCGAGGTCAAGTAAAACAGTTCGAACAACATGTAGACAGTTCACTGTTCTAATGGATTGACATGTCTGGATAGCTTGAAGATTAACGAAGTAATATCAATTAATATGCCTGAATGGATTATCTTTATTTAGCCTAAGGGGGTTTCCACAACTAGTGCTGTCAGTGTCAAGGATTGCAAAAGGGATTAACTATTATAGATGATGAACCTGGTAGTCAAGATGTCTGCTCATCAATTGGGGATTAAAGAATTTACTGTTACTGTCACTTGTCAGGAGATTAGCAATCAAAGATTATGCCTTAGGTAGTATGGATGTCTGCTCATGAGTTGGGGATTGCCTTTAGCATATGTTATGTTTTCAGAATGTGTAATTTTCCTAAACTAAATATTGAAGTAATATGTCTTTGGATTAATGTATATGTATTGTGAAATGTATTTTGAGTATCTGATGTGAACTATTTGAATAATGAAGTAATTTATCTAATGAATTAACTTGTATATATGTTCTGAACTGCTAATGTATCTTGGATAATATCTGTGAATGTGTAATATTATCTGTGAATGTGTAATAGAGTTTCCTTATTTCTATGAAGATAGTTTTAGTATAATTTGGGTAATAGCTAGCCCATGATATCTTCCCCTCGCTTGTGAAGTTTGGGCTCCAAACTTTTTGATTGGTAAGAGTTTAAAATATGATATGTATATAATAGTTCACAGTTATGATATATATGATAGTCTATTCTTATGTAGTTGACAATTCACACTGACGATTATAGTGCTTATATTGCTATTCTTCATAATGATATTGATGATGGTCCACTTCTTTCCTGGTATTGATGTTAGTCCATATTACTAATGATTCACACTGATGATAATGTCTATGACTGTTCTCTTCCAAAATGTGAGTTTCATCCATGCTGCACTGAGTCTTTACTGTTGTTTCCTTGATGGCAATGAACATCAGATGTAGATCCTCCTGCTGTAGGGACTTGGTCTGGGGGTTCGATCTGTACATCTTGATGTCATGGCCACTTGAAACCGTCTTTGTTCATGTTGATCCAGGCAGCATAATATGAAATCATAAAGAGAAATTCTGGGCAGCAAATGTTTTATATAATAGAATCTGGTATATGTATATATCTTAATAAGCAGGAATAATCTGTATTTAATACTGTATCTGCAAAGAAGAAATAATTGTTATATTATCATGTATATCATCACAATCTGGAAGTAAAAGGGTTCATTAGTAATGGTGGTTATTGATATTTTTGTGTCTGGAAAAGATAGAAATTTAATTTCTTAATTAGGGAGGGGGGGGGGGGGGGTGGAAAGGATTATTTATTTATTCGCTCAGTTAATACATGTGTATAATACATTGCTATCTATGATAGTATGAGTGCTTGTTTACTACTGGTGCTGTATATTTGAAGTATACTGACATATAAAAACTTTAAATGGTGTGATGAACATATCTATATACAAAACGTATATACTGGTACATAAATAAACATGTGTATATTCGTTCACTATCTTGGATAGTATGAGTGCTAGGAATATGGTTGCTATTGGATAGCTGTAATGTGCTCACATATTTTGTGCAATTCATGACATATGTAGACATTATGTTGATAATATGGAATAGCTGAGATGCACAAACGCACATTATGCGCCATACATAACTAACATATTCATAATGCTGAAATAATAATGATAATAATAAATTGTTTTATGACAATATTGAATAGCTGAAATGTCTGTACGCACATTATGCGCCATTCATAACTAACATATTCATAATGCTGAAATAATAAAATAAAACTGTTGTATGTTAATATTGAATAGCTTAAATGCATGTACGCACATTATGCGTCACACACAACACAACACAACACAGAGGTAAACATAAATGCTAATTGCTAAACTTGGTATGCTTATCTTGAATTAGGGATATGCACAATCACACATTATGCGTTGTACATAACTAATAGTGATTAATAAGAATGAAACTTGGTCATGATAATAGCTGAATGGTCGCACATTATGCGTCATACATAACTAATAGTAAGGTATTCATAATACTAAATGCTAAACTGGGTATGCTGATATTGAATTGCTGAAATGCATAACTGCACATTATGCGTCATACATAACTAACATATTCATAATACTAATATAATCATAGCTCATGCATAATTGAATTATACACACACATTATGTGAATACAAAACATTTGCATTTGTATGATTAGAAGATAATAAGAAAAAAATAAAAATGAAAATATGAATTCTAATCCATCATGTAATGTGGAGAATATTATTGTTAATGTGCATTGTTAATGTGCATCATTCATTCTCACATTCATTCCTGGGTTAGTTTTACCATCTTGATATTGGATGATCAGTTCAATCATCAAGATTTTTGTGTACCAAAAACAATCAGTCGATCAAGCTGAAGTTAGTGTTCACAAATGGTAAAATAAAGTTTTACAAAAAATAACTCAACACAGTAGAAAGCGGTAGCCATTGATCTTTTTCAAGCTGACAGAAAAGCCTGGTGATTGGACCACAATGTATCATACCGTTTATTGAGGAGAACCTGAATTTTCTGCAAAAAAATGTTGATTTGTACATAATCAGTGTAAAAAGTAAGTGCATATTGATAGGGTCTTGTTGCACCTATGAAAATCTCACGGTATTCCATATGCCCTTCCATGTCACTGGTTCTGGAGGCAAATATTGGTAAATTGTCTTTTGTTGGGGTGGGATGATCTCTTTTCATTTCATAGAGGTTGTTCCAGCTCTTGTTTAGGTATTCTTGTATGAGACGTGGGTGGACACTCTCAAAGTACAGAACACATTCGACATCGTCAGGTGCATCCTCGTAGCCAGGTGCATTGAATTTATTTAATAAAACTGTTACATAGCAGTCTCCATCCACAAGTTCAATTCCGACAACTTCTTTGACATTCATTTCAAATTGTCGCAAGTGTTTTGGATAAATCGGCATTGGTGGAACTGCTTGTACAATGCATGGAGTAATAGGCGTCTGGCACAAGTCTGGTGTACCTTCAGATATGATGTTGACATTTTCCTCCTGTTCTGTAGTCTTTTTCTCGAAAAATGTATGTCCTTTGAGAGGTCGTTTCCTACGCCTTCCTGCCATGTTCCTGTTTGAATGAAAGTCTCTTTTTAATACGTCTGGAATAGTGCTCCCGTATTCCCAAGTATTTCCTCTTTCAACATCCTTCCATTTTATCCTATAATATATTTTCTTGTTTGCTCTTTTTGATGAAAGGATTGAGTCAATTTCATTTGCTTGTATGTGTTGAGTAATTTCAGTTTGACTTGATTCTTCATCCTCATCTTGTTTGTTCTGTATTTGCTTGTCCTGGTTTTTCTTCTTGGGTTTAGCTTTATTGTTCTGTTTTCCTGACTTATCTTTCTTGTTTTCTTGCTTCTTGGTGTTACTTGTAGTTGAGTTCTGTTGATTTCCTTCTCTTGATTTCTTTGCTTGAGCTGTTGCTTTCTTTTTCTTGTTTTGCTTGTTAGTTTTTATGTTCGAATTGTCTGGCTTCTGCTTGTTTTTATCTAGGTTTTCCTCTTGGACTTCTGTGTCTTCTTGGTTCGGCACATTGTTGTCAGCTGTCGAGTTGTCGTCTATGACATCTGGATCCATGTTGTCATTGTCGTTGATCAATGGTTCTGGTGGATTTTGTGGACGATCAGCTGGGTCGAAATATGGCTTGAGGCGATTGGCATGGACAAGTGCTTTGTGGATCTTGTCATCAGAACTTCTTCTTAATTTGTAGGTATAATTTGGGCCTAATTGAACAATGTAGTAACTTCCATACCATTTCTTTGTGAGCTTGCTTGACAGTCCTTTTTCTACTTTTTGACAGTAGAGCCATACTCTTTGTCCTGGTATGAATTCTGGTTCCTTGGTTTTCCTGTTGTATTGCTGTGAATAAACTTCTTTGGCTCTGGTATTGTTTTCAGCTGCAACTTTTCTTGTAATTTCTAATTCCTCCAGTAAATTTGAAAGATAGCTCCCGTCATTAGTGCCTAAATTTTCCTTTGGAATGAGGGTGACATCCTGAGGTGCTCTCATTTCACGGCCAAAAAGCGAAATAAATGGTGATCTCTTTGTTGATGAATTTGGAGCCATTCTGTAAGCCATCATAATGCCAGGTAGGAGGCGGTGCCAATCATTCTGTGACTTGTTGCAGTAGGCTCGTAGAGATTGGTTGATGTAGGAATTCATCCTTTCCACGCAGCTGTTTGTTTGAGGGTGATATGGACTGGTATGGGTCATCTTGACATCAAAAAGTTCACAAATTGCTTTTATTAATTTTGACATGAAGTTCTGTCCTCGATCCGATATTAATGTCCTTGGTGCGCCATACCTGCAGAATATTTCTCGTACCATGACATCTGCAACTTCTTTGGCTTCTTGAGTTCGGAGTGGGAATGCTTCACACCATCTGGATGACGCATCTGTGATGACCAGAATATGTTTGTACTTGTCTGGTGTCGTCGGCAGTGGACCAAGAATGTCAATATGCCACCTTGTAAAGATTTCCTCCACAGGCATTGGGCAGAGTGGAGCTTTCTTCCCATGGTAATGCCTCTTGGTTTGTTGACAAACTTCACATGATTGCACATACATAGCAATTTCTTGGTACATTCCTGGCCAGAAGTACTTTGGTCTGATGGTGTTGTGCATTCTTTCCTTTCCGTGATGACAGCCTCCAAGTTGTGAGTCATGGTAAGCTTGTAGCACTTGATTCCTGAGTGTTCTTGGTACTGCTAATTGTTTAATGAATTTGTCTGTCTGTCCTTTTTGTCTTTGGGGTACAAACCGATAGAGTATTCCATTGTCAATTTCATATCTATCAGCCTCTACTAGCACTTTGTGTCGTTCTTTCTCGTCATTTGGAAGGATGTCGTCTTCTTTGTAGTCAAACACTTGCATAAAATCTGGACATATTCTCTGTAAATGGTGTAAATTTGGATGAGATTGGATGGTTACTTCCAAGATTTCATCCTTTGAAATATCAGCATTTACTGAATATATCGAAGCAACAACTTCTTCTGGAATGGCTTGATAGTCCTCTTCATATTCGAAAGTAACCGAAAAAGCCGATGCGTTTTGTACGGTAGTAAACACATTATGTTCAGCAAAATTCTCGAACGGACGTGACGGATTGTTGGAATCAGACGGAAATGACGATGTAGTGGACGTAAAAATGGTCCTTTCTGTGTCTTCTTCAGTCTGGTTGTTGCAGTTGATGTTCTCTTGATATTCTCTTCTTGAAAGGGCATCGGCATTACCATTTGATTTGCCGCTGCGGTGTATGATCTCAAAGTTGTACGTTGATAACTCTAAAGACCAACGTCCTAATCTTCCTGTGGCATCTTTAATTGATTTTAGCCATTTAAGTGCTATATGGTCTGTGTACACTATGAATTTGGAATTTGCTAAATATGGTCTAAAAGATCTAATTGCTTCCACGAGTGCTAGGCCTTCTTTCTCTGTAATGCTCCAGTTCTTCTCACTTCCCTGTAGTGCTCTGCCGCCATAGGCTACTGGATGTTCCTTCTGGTCTTCGTCCTTCTGGCTTAACACAAAGCCAATGCTCATATCACTGGCATCAGTTGAAAGTATGAATTCTTTTTCAAAATTTGGATAGGCCAAAACTGGTGTGGTACACATGGCTTCCTTGAGGGCATTGAAGGCTTTGTCACACTCGAGTGACCACTGGAATTTTGGCTTCTTGTTTGAAACAGGTTCTGATTGTTTCTTTAGTAGAGCATTTAAGGGCAGAGCAATTTTGGCATAGTCTTTCACATATTTCCTGTAGAAATTTGTAAGTCCCAAGAATGATCGGACTTGCTTCTGAGAAGTTGGAACTGGAAAGGATTTGATGGCTTCAATCTTCTTGTCGTCCACTTGCACTCCTCCACAAGATAAAACATGGCCGAGAAATGAAACTTTGTCTGTAGCAAAATTACACTTGGATGGCTTTAATGTCAATTTTGCTTCCTTGAGGTAGTAAAACACTTGTTCCAAATGGTGTAAATGGTCTTCAAATGTTTGGCTGTAGATGATTAAGTCATCTATATAAATCAAAGCAATTTTGAAAAGCAATTTTCTAAGCACTTTTGACATGAGCATCTGAAAGCAAAGTGGTGAATTTGTCAAGCCTTGAGGCAAGCGTTTAAATTGATACAATCCTTTGTGTGTCACAAAAGCTGTCTTGTGCTTCGAATTCTCGTGGAGTGGGACCTGAAAGAAGCCATTGGCTAAGTCTAACGTTGAAAATATCTGAGCATTCTTGCTTGCTATCTGGTCAACAACATCATCAAAAACAGGGAGAGGCCATGACATTGGTAAAATAACAGTATTTAATTTTCTATAGTCACAGACAAACCTGTAAGTACCATCCCGCTTCTTAACTAAAACAATGGGAGCTGCATACATAGAATTTGATTCTTCAATGAGGTCATGCTTCAGAAAGTCATCAATGAGTTCTTCTGTGACCTTCTGTAGATGAGGTGACTGGCGGTAGGGTCTGGATCGAATCGGGGGATGATTTCCTGTCATTATCTCGTGGTAATGCATATCTGTCCTTCCCAGATCAGTCAAACTTGTCGAAAAAATATCCCTATTTTTACCTAGGAAAGCTAACAGTCTGTGTCTTTGATCAGTCGTTAGCTGTGCATTTGTCAGGTCAAATCCAAGGTCTCTAGCAATTTTGATATAGTCATCGTCCTTTGTTTGACTGTCTTGGTCAGTTTGTACTGTGTTGATAGTGGCCTGCTCTCCGTCAATGTCAAAGATACTGTCTGCTTCAACATAGCTGAATTTGCCTACTACTGAAGATTTTTCTATCACTATTTCATCTTGAGATGGATTTAAAAGCCGAAAAGTGCCTATTCCATTGTTTGATTTACAAATTGTATTGCCACCTGCTACCTCAAAATTTGCTGTAAGTGAAGAGATAGGCTCTATGAGAACTGTTGTGCCATCAGCAACGTCTTCTAATCTAACTTTAAAGTGTATCTCACTCTGAGAAGGGATGTAAATCTCGTCAATCGTACTAGCTAAGCCTGACATGTCATGTTCTGAAGCAGTCATAAATCTAACGTAACGTCTGTCTGAAGTCTTATTGTCAATAATCAAAGAATTGCAACTGAAATCTAAGACAACATCATTTTCTTCAAGGAATGGTAACCCCAAGATGACCGCTTTCGGCAATGAAGGGAGAACAAGAAACCTATCAGAAAATTCTTGGCTTTCAATTGAAAAATCCAAGTCAACTGACCCCATTACGTCATATGTAGCTCCTCCAACCCCTTTGATATGTTGATAGCATGATTTACCCATTGATACATTTGGAAATGCTAATTCAAGAAAGTTGGCTGAGATACAATTTACGCTGGCCCCTGTATCTATGAGTGAGGCAGCGAAACAGTCACTAAAGGTTGCCTTGACAACCGATTTAGCGAGAGGCGTGACAAGAGAGACCACAGGAATTTCTCCCTCAAAACTGCCTTCCATGTAAGAACACATGTTTACAATCTTAAAGTAATGATCACTATACCAAGAATGAGACAAAATCAAAAGAAAATGTACTTACACTTTTTATGAATTCTCTTCTTCCTTCTTGGCGACTGAGGCGGCGGTCTTTGGGTCTCTCTTGGTGGTCAGTAAGATGCTGTGTTGTTATATCATCTGGGATACTTTCATATCATCAGATGGTGTCCTCCATAAGTATGTCCAAAAAAATTCCTGGCAGATGGATTTCGGATCTTTTGAAGATTCTCACCAAGTTATCATATGTTCGGACAAGGTCTCACTCGTTGTAATCCAAACATACAATATTCGTGTTGATGGGCTGTCTAGTTATAACGGGGAATTAACTCTAGGCAGATGAAATCCAAAGTCCTTGAAATAGTTATGCACACTTTTATTTACAGGAACAATTATAACAACATAGTAACAAGTACAACTTGTTGATAACAGTTGAATCCTATCCCCTCCAGAGGCATTTGCTACAACATAGGTACAGAGCCTCCGGAGAGATGAGTCCAGTTGGGTATCCTGAGATGAACTGCTGAACCTTCAAATATCTTGGATTTATATAGGCAGTTAGGAGGTTAAGCCTGGTGGCTAAATGATTTCATTGGTCGAGGTCAAGTAAAACAGTTCGAACAACATGTAGACAGTTCACTGTTCTAATGGATTGACATGTCTGGATAGCTTGAAGATTAACGAAGTAATATCAATTAATATGCCTGAATGGATTATCTTTATTTAGCCTAAGGGGGTTTCCACAACTAGTGCTGTCAGTGTCAAGGATTGCAAAAGGGATTAACTATTATAGATGATGAACCTGGTAGTCAAGATGTCTGCTCATCAATTGGGGATTAAAGAATTTACTGTTACTGTCACTTGTCAGGAGATTAGCAATCAAAGATTATGCCTTAGGTAGTATGGATGTCTGCTCATGAGTTGGGGATTGCCTTTAGCATATGTTATGTTTTCAGAATGTGTAATTTTCCTAAACTAAATATTGAAGTAATATGTCTTTGGATTAATGTATATGTATTGTGAAATGTATTTTGAGTATCTGATGTGAACTATTTGAATAATGAAGTAATTTATCTAATGAATTAACTTGTATATATGTTCTGAACTGCTAATGTATCTTGGATAATATCTGTGAATGTGTAATATTATCTGTGAATGTGTAATAGAGTTTCCTTATTTCTATGAAGATAGTTTTAGTATAATTTGGGTAATAGCTAGCCCATGATAGACTGATCAATTATTGTAATATTAGTCTGCAGTGTAACCATGATGGTTGATGAGTGATCGATTAATGAAATATTACTATAAAGTGTGACCGTATTGGTGGTTGAGTGATCAATGAATGTAATATTACTCTGCAGTGTGACCATGATGGTTGATGAGTGATCGATTAATGAAATATTACTATAAAGTTTGACCGTGATGGTGGTTGAGTGATCAATGAATGTAATATTACTTTGCATTTTGACTGTGATGGTGAATGAACAATCGATGAATGTAATATTAATCTACAGTGTGGCCATGATGGTGGATGAGTGATTGATTTAATGTAATATTACTCTGCAGTGTGACTGTGATGGTGAATGAGCGATCAATGAATATAGTTTTACTATAAAGTGTGACCGTGATGGTGTATTAGTGATCAATGAATGTAATATTACTTTGCAATTTGACCTTGATGGTGAGTGACTGATCAATGATTGTAATATTACCCTACACCGTGACTGTGATGGTGAACTAGTGTTCAATAAATGTAATATTACTTTGCAATTTGACCGTGATGGTGAGTGACTGATCAATGATTGTAATATTACCCTACAGCGTGACTGTGATGGTGGATGAGTGATCGATGAATGTAATATTACTCTGCAGTGTGACCGTGATGGTGAATGAGTGATCATTGAATGTAATATTACTCTGCAGTGTGACCGCGATGGTGAATAAGTGATCGATGAATTTAATATTACTCTGCAATGTGACTTTGATGGTGAATGAGTGATCGATGAAAGTAATATTACTCTGCAGTGTGACCGTGATGGTGGATGAGTGATCGATGAATGTAATATTACTCTGCAGTGTGACTAGGATGGTGAATGAGTGATCGATGAATGTAATATTACTATGCAGTGTGACTGTGATGGTGAATGAGTGATCGATGAATGTAATATTACTCTGCAGCGTGACCGTGATGGTGAGTGACTGATCAATGATTGTAATATTACCCTGCAGCGTGACCATGATGGTGGATGAGTGATCGATGAATGTAATATTACTCTGCAGTGTGACTGGGATGGTGAATGAGTGATCGATGAATGTAATATTACTATGCAGTGTGACTGTGATGGTGGATGAGTGATCGATGAATGTAATATTACTCTGCAGCGTGACCGTGATGGTGAGTGACTGATCAATGATTGTAATATTACTATGCAGTGTGACTGTGATGGTGAATGAGTGATCGATGAATGTAATATTACTCTGCAGTGTGACCGTGATGGTGAGTGACTGATCAATTATTGTAATATTAGTCTGCAGTGTGACTGTGATGGTGAATGAGTGATCGATGAATGTAATATTACTCTGCAGTGTGACCGTGATGGTGAGTGACTGATCAATTATTGTAATATTAGTCTGCAGTGTAACCATGATGGTTGATGAGTGATCGATTAATGAAATATTACTATAAAGTGTGACCGTATTGGTGGTTGAGTGATCAATGAATGTAATATTACTCTGCAGTGTGACCATGATGGTGGATGAGTGATTGATTAATGAAATAATACTATAAAGTGTGACCGTATTGGTGGTTGAGTGATCAATGAATGTAATATAACTCTGCAGTCTGACCATGATGGTGGATGAGTGATTGATTAATGAAATAATACTATAAAGTGTGACCGTATTGGTGGTTGAGTGATCAATGAATGTAATATAACTCTGCAGTGTGACCGTGATGGTTGATGAGTGACCGATTAATGAAATATTACCATAAAGTGTGACCGTATTGGTGGTTGAGTGATCAATGAATGTAATATTACTCTACAGTGTGACCGTGATGGTGGATGAGTGATCGATGAATGTAATATTACTCTGCAGTGTGACCGTGATGGTGGATGAGTGATCGATCAATATATTATTACTCTGCGACATGACCATGATGGTGAATGAGTAATTGATGAATATAATATTACTCTGCAGTGTGACCGTGATGGTGTATGAGTGATCGATGAATGTAATATTACTCTGCAGTGTGACCGTGATGGTGAATGAGTGATCATTGAATGTAATATTATTCTGCAGTGTGACCGTGATGGTGAATGAGTGATCAATGAATGTAATATAACTCTGCAATGTGACTTTGATGGTGAATGAGTGATCGACGAATGTAATATTACTCTGCAGTGTGACCGTGATGGTGGATGAGTGATCGATGAATGTAATATAACTCTGCAATGTGACTTTGATGGTGAATGAGTGATCGATGAATGTAATATTACTCTGCAGTGTGACCGTGATGGTGGATGAGTGATCATTGAATGTAATATTATTCTGCAGTGTGACCGGATGGTGAATGAGTGATCGATGAATGTAATATTACTCTGCAGTGACCGTGATGGTGGATGAGTAATCGATTAATGTAATATTACTCTGCAGTGTGACCGTCATGGTGGATGAGTGATTGATGAATGTAATATTACTCTGCAGTGTGACTGTGATTTTGAATGAGTGTTCGATGAATGTAATATTACTCTGCAGTGTGATTGGGATAGTGAATGAGTGATCGATAAATGTAATATTACTCTGCACTATGACTGTGATAGTGAATGAGTGATCGATAAATGTAATATTACTCTGCAGTGTGACTGTGATGGTGAATGAGTGATCGATGAATGTAATATTACTCTGCAGTGTGACCGTGATGGCGGATGTGTGTTTGCTGAATGTAATATTACTCTGCAGTGTGACTGTGATGGTGAATGAGCGATCAATGAATATAGTTTTACTATAAAGTGTGACCGTGATGGTGAATTAGTGATCAATGAATGTAATATTACTATAAAGTGAGACTGTGATGGTGAATTAGTGATCAATGAATGTAATATTACTTTGCAATTTGACCGTGATGGTGAATGAGTGATTGATGAATGTAATATTACTCTGCAGTGTGACCATGATGGTGGATGAGTGATTGATGAATGTAATATTACTCTGCAGTGTGATCGTGATGGTGGATCAGTGATCGATTAATGAAATATTACTATAAAGTGTGACCGTGATGGTGGATGAGTGATCGATGAATGTAATATTACTCTGCAGTGTGACTGGGATGGTGGATGAGTGATCGATGAATGTAATATTACTCTGCAGTGTGACTGGGATGGTGAATGAGTGATCGATGAATTTAATATTACTCTGCGGTGTGACTGTGATGGTGAATGACTGATTGATTAATGAAATATTACTCTGCAGTGTGACCATAATGGTGGATGAGTGATCGATTAATGAGATATTACTATAAAGTGTGAACGTGATGGTGGTTGAGTGATCAATGAATGTAATATTACTCTGCAGTGTGGCCATGATGGTGGATGAGTGATCAATGAATGTAATATTACTCTGCAGTGTGACCGTGATGGTGGTTGAGTGATCGATGAATGTAATATTAGTCTGCAGTGTGGCCATGATGCTGGATGACTGATTGATTAATGAAATATTACTCTGCAGTGTGACCGTAATTGTGGATGAGTGATCGATTAATGAGATATTACTATAAAGTGTGAACGTGATGGTGGTTGAGTGATCGATGAATGTAATATTACTCTGCAGTGTGACTGTGATGGTGAAAGGGCGATCAATGAATATAGTTTTACTATAAAGTATGACCATGATGATGAATTAGTGATCAATGAATGTAATATGACTTTGCAATTTGACCGTGATGGTGAGTGACTGATCAATGATTGTAATATTACCTTGCAGCGTGACCGTGATGGTGGATGAGTGATCGATCAATGTAATATTACTTTGCAGTGTGACTTTGATGGTGGATGAGTGATCGATGAATGTAATATTACCCTGCAGTGTGACCGTGATGGTTGATGAGTGATCGATGAATGTAATGTTACTCTGCAGTGTGACCGTGATGGTGAATGAGTGATCGATGAATATAATATTACTCTGCAGTGTGACTGTGATGGTTAATTAGTGTTCGATGAATGTAATATTACTTTGCAATTTGACCGTGATGGTGAATGAGTGATTGATGAATGTAATATTACTCTGCAGTGTGACCATGATGGTGGATGAGTGATTGATGAATGTAATATTACTCGGCAGTGTGACCGTGATGGTGGATGAGTGATCGATGAATGTAATATTACTCTGCAGTGTGACTGTGATGGTGAATCAGTGATCGATGAATGTAATATTACTCTGCAGTGTGACTCTTATTGTGGATGAGTGATCGATTAATGTAATATTACTTTGCAGTGTGACCGTGATGGTGAATGAGTGATCGATGAATATAATATTACTCTGCAGTGTGACTGTGATGGTTAATTAGTGTTCGATGAATGTAATATTACTTTGCAATTTGACCGTGATGGTGAATGAGTGATTGATGAATGTAATATTACTCTGCAGTGTGACCATGATGGTGGATGAGTGATCGATGAATGTAATATTACTCTGCAGTGTGACTCTTATTGTGGATGAGTGATCGATTAATGTAATATTACTTTGCAGTGTGACCGTGATGGTGGATGAGTGATCGATGAATGTAATATTACTCTGCAGTGTGACTCTTATTGTGGATGAGTGATCGATTAATGTAATATTACTTTGCAGTGTGACCGTGATGGTGGATGAGTGATCGATTAATGTAATATTACTTTGCAGTGTGACCGTGATGGTGGATGAGTGATCGATGAATGTAATATTACTCTGCAGTGTGACTAGGATGGTGAATGAGTGATCGATGAATGTAATATTACTATGCAGTGTGACTGTGATGGTGAATGAGTGATCGATGAATGTAATATTACTCTGCAGCGTGACCGTGATGGTGAGTGACTGATCAATGATTGTAATATTACCCTGCAGCGTGACCATGATGGTGGATGAGTGATCGATGAATGTAATATTACTCTGCAGTGTGACTGGGATGGTGAATCAGTGATCGATGAATGTAATATTACTCTGCAGTGTGACCGCGATTGTGAATAAGTGATCGATGAATTTAATATTACTCTGCAATGTGACTTTGATGGTGAATGAGTGATCGATGAAAGTAATATTACTCTGCAGTGTGACCGTGATGGTGGATGAGTGATCGATGAATGTAATATTACTCTGCAGTGTGACTAGGATGGTGAATGAGTGATCGATGAATGTAATATTACTATGCAGTGTGACTGTGATGGTGAATGAGTGATCGATGAATGTAATATTACTCTGCAGCGTTACCGTGATGGTGAGTGACTGATCAATGATTGTAATATTACCCTGCAGCGTGACCATGATGGTGGATGAGTGATCGATGAATGTAATATTACTCTGCAGTGTGACTGGGATGGTGAATGAGTGATCGATGAATGTAATATTACTATGCAGTGTGACTGTGATGGTGAATGAGTGATCGATCAATATTATATTACCCTGCAGCGTGACCATGATGGTGGATGAGTGATCGATGAATGTAATATTACTCTGCAGCGTGACCATGATGGTGAGTGACTGATCAATGATTGTAATATTACTATGCAGTGTGACTCTGATGGTGAATGAGTGATCGATTATTGTAATATTAGTCTGCAGTGTGACTGTGATGGTGAATGAGTGATCGATGAATGTAATATTACTCTGCAGTGTGACCGTGATGGTGAGTGACTGATCAATTATTGTAATATTAGTCTGCAGTGTAACCATGATGGTTGATGAGTGATCGATTAATGAAATATTACTATAAAGTGTGACCGTATTGGTGGTTGAGTGATCAATGAATGTAATATTACTCTGCAGTGTGACCATGATGGTGGATGAGTGATTGATTAATGAAATAATACTATAAAGTGTGACTGTATTGGTGGTTGAGTGATCAATGAATGAAATATAACTCTGCAGTGTGACCGTGATGGTTGATGAGTGACCGATTAATGAAATATTACCATAAAGTGTGACCGTATTGGTGGATGAGTGATCAATGAATGTAATATTACTCTGCAGTGTGCCCGTGATGGTGGATGAGTGATCGATGAATGTAATATTACTCTGCAGTGTGACTGTGATGGTGGATGAGTGATCGATCAATATATTATTACTCTGCGACGTGACCATGATGGTGAATGAGTAATTGATGAATATAATATTACTCTGCAGTGTGACCGTGATGGTGTATGAGTGATCGATGAATGTAATATTACTCTGCAGTGTGACCGTGATGGTGAATGAGTGATCATTGAATGTAATATTACTTTGCAGTGTGACCGTGATGGTGAATGAGTGATCAATGAATGTAATATAACTCTGCAATGTGACTTTGATGGTGAATGAGTGATCGACGAATGTAATATTACTCTGCAGTGTGACCGTGATGGTGGATGAGTGATCATTGAATGTAATATTACTCTGCAGTGTGACCGTGATGGTGGATGAGTGATCGATGAATGTAATATTACTCTGCAGTGTGACCGTGATGGTGGATGAGTGATCATTGAATGTAATATTATTCTGCAGTGTGACCGTGATGGTGAATGAGTGATCGATGAATGTAATATTACTCTGCAGTGTGACCGTGATGGTGGATGAGTGATCGATGAATGTTATATTACTCTGCAGTGACCGTGATGGTGGATGAGTAATCGATTAATGTAATATTACTCTGCAGTGTGACCGTCATGGTGGATGAGTGATTGATGAATGTAATATTACTCTGCAGTGTGACTGTGATTTTGAATGAGTGTTCGATGAATGTAATATTACTCTGCAGTGTGATTGGGATAGTGAATGAGTGATCGATAAATGTAATATTACTCTGCAGTGTGACTGTGATGGTGAATGAGTGATCGATGAATGTAATATTACTCTGCAGTGTGACCGTGATGGCGGATGTGTGTTTGCTGAATGTAATATTACTCTGCAGTGTGACCGTGATGGCGGATGTGTGTTTGCTGAATGTAATATTACTCTGCAGTGTGACTGTGATGGTGAATGAGCGATCAATGAATATAGTTTTACTATAAAGTGTGACCGTGATGGTGAATTAGTGATCAATGAATGTAATATTACTATAAAGTGAGACTGTGATGGTGAATTAGTGATCAATGAATGTAATATTACTTTGCAATTTGACCGTGATGGTGAATGAGTGATTGATGAATGTAATATTACTCTGCAGTGTGACCATGATGGTGGATGAGTGATTGATGAATGTAATATTACTCTGCAGTGTGATCGTGATGATGGATGAGTGATCGATTAATGAAATATTACCATAAAGTGTGACCGTGATGGTGGATGAGTGATCGATGAAGGTAATATTACTCTGCAGTGTGACTGGGATGGTGGATGAGTGATCGATGAATGTAATATTACTCTGCAGTGTGACCGTGATGGTGGATGAGTGATCGATGAACGTAAAAGTACTCTTCAATGTGACTGTGATTGTGAATGAGTAATCATTGAATGTAATATTACTCTGCAGTGTGAGTCACCTTGATGGTGGATGAGTGATTGATGAATGTAATATTATTCTGCAGTGTGACCATGATGGTGGATGAGTTATCGATGAATGTAATATTATTCTGCAGTGTGACCATGATGGTGGATGAGTAATCGATGAATGTTATATTACTCTGCAGTGTGACCGTCATGGTGGATGAGTGATTAATGAATGTAATATTACTCTGCAGTGTGACTGTGATGGTGAATGAGTGTTCGATGAATGTAATATTACTCTGCAGTGTGATTGGGATAGTGAATGAGTGATCGATAAATGTAATATTACCCGCAGTGTGACTGTGATGGTGAATGAGTGATCGATGAATGTAATATTACTCTGCAGTGTGACCGTGATGGCGGATGTGTGTTTGCTGAATGTAATATTACTCTACAGTGTAACTGTGATGGTGAATGAGTGATCAATGAATATAGTTTTACTATAAAGTGTGACCGTGATGGTGAATTAGTGATCAATGAATGTAATATTACTATAAAGTGAGACTGTGATGGTGAATTAGTGATCAATGAATGTAATATTACTTTGCAATTTGACCGTGATGGTGAATGAGTGATTGATGAATGTAATATTACTCTGCAGTGTGACCATGATGGTGGATGAGTGATTGATGAATGTAATATTACTCTGCAGTGTGAGGTGAGGTGAGGTGAGTTGGGGTTTAACGCCGCTTTCAAGAGTATTTCACTTATATCGCGGCTGCTAGTATTATGGCAGGGAGAAAGCCCGCAACACCATGTGGCTATGCATTGCGGTGAATCTGCAGTGTGACCATGATGGTGGATGAGTGATCGATTAATGAAATATTAGTATAAAGTGTGACCGTGATGGTGGATGAGTGATCGATGAATGTAATATTACTCTGCAGTGTGAGGTGAGGTGAGGTGAGTTGGGGTTTAACGCCGCTTTCAAGAGTATTTCACTTATATCGCGGCTGCTAGTATTATGGCAGGGAGAAAGCCCGCAACACCATGTGGCTATGCATTGCGGTGAATCTGCAGTGTGACCATGATGGTGGATGTGTGATTGATGAATGTAATATTACTCTGCAGTGTGACCGTGATGGTGGATGAGTGATCGATTAATGAAATATTACTATAAAGTGTGACCGTAATGGTGGATGAGTGATCGATGAATGTAATATTACTCTGCAGTGTGACTGGGATGGTGAATGAGTGATCGATGAACGTAATATTACTCTGCGGTGTGACTGTGATGGTGAATGAGTGATTGATGAATGTAATATTACCATGCAGTGTGACCATGATGGTGGATGAGTGCTCAGTGATTGTAATGTTAGTCTGCAGTGTGACCATGATGCTGGATGACTGATTGATTAATGAAATATTACTCTGCAGTGTGACCATAATGGTGGATGAGTGATCGATTAATGAGATATTACTATAAAGTGTGAACGTGATGGTGGTTGAGTGATCAATGAATGTAATATTACTCTGCAGTGTGGCCATGATGGTGGATGAGTGATCAATGAATGTAATATTACTCTGCAGTGTGACCGTGGTGGTGGTTGAGTGATCGATGAATGTAATATTAGTCTGCAGTGTGGCCATGATGCTGGATGACTGATTTGCAATTTGACCGTGAGCGTGAATGAGTGATTGATGAATGTAATATTATTCTTCAGTGTGACTGTGATTGTGAATGATCGATCAATGAATAGCATTTTACTATAAAGTGTGACCGTGATGGTGAATTAGTGATCAATGAATGTAATATTACTATAAAGTTAAAAAATTTTTCCTAAAAAATTCATAATTGGCACTATTTTGTGACCCCACCTTTGAACTGACCTTTACCTTTGCGCACATCCGGGTCACTGCGCGCAGCCTTTCTCACTTGGTAGTTAAACCTCACATGAGGTAGTTGTTTTAACTTTCCCACCCACCCATCCCTTTGCAAATTAATTTCCCATTGTAATATGCCGCCTTCCTATTCGGGTCAGCATTAGGCTTTGCCTGCTGTAGGTATATATATTTTAACCTCATAAATTTAATTTACAAAAACATAAGTTAATATATTGTTGCAATTTGCCTTTCTGAGGCCTTGCTACTTGCTGTATTGTATTGCAATTATTGTCTGTGTTTGTTGCTCGTGTTTTTAACTGGCAAAGTATATATTTCATGTAACTACCAATTTATCAACTTACAATATTCATACATATATACTCATTACAATATCATCGTAGGCACAATGTAACCAGGCCTACGATTTTGCCAATCTTCAATAAACATTTAAACCTTTATTGTGTTGTTCTTGAATAGGAGGCAATTGAGACTGTGTTGGTGAATGAGCGATCATTGAATGTAATATTACTATAAAGTGAGACTGTGATGGTGAATTAGTGATCAATGAATGTAATATTACTTTGCAATTTGACTGTGATGGTGAATGAGTGATCGATGAATGTAATATTACTCTGCAGTGTGACCGTGATGGTGAATCGGTGATCGATGAATGTAATATTACTCTGCAGTGTGACCTTGATGGTGGATGAGTGATCGATGAATGTAATATTACTCTGCAGTGTGACTGTGATGGTGAATGAGTGATCGATGAATGTAAGATTACTCTGCAGTGTGACTGTGATGGTGGATAAAGTGATCGATGAATGTAATGTTACTCTGCAGTGTCACTTTGATGGCCATTGCTAAAGTATCAATTATTGTCATGTATAAATAGCCTATGTTGTACAGTATAGTGAGTGAGTGAGTGAATTATTGCTTTACACCGCTTCGGCAGTATTAGCGGCGAGTGAAGAGTATAGTGAGTTGTAGTAATTTATATAGAATAATTCATCCCTTACTGAGTTATGGTCATAGCTTTCAGTGTGTGAGATATTTACCTATTGCTTGACTTTCAGTTAAGTAAGTAGTTTATATAGCTTTCATGTTATTCGAAACGTAGTATTACCTTAAGTATAAATATTATTTAATTAAGCAAAACGTTAAGTTCACATATCATTATTTCTCAATGCAATAATGCCACCATCTTTTTTGTTATCATTACCATAAGTGAATATGTGTGTGTGAATGCATGACATGTTCTCTATTCGCCTACATCCCCATTCACCTATATGTCATTGACTGTTGATAACTAATTGCGCAATGATAAATTGGCATCACCCCCCATGATTTCAAAACTAATAAACAATATATGCTGTTATGCAGTAGCGAGGTTTTTCCCGCTCGTAGCGCCGATGAATGGCTTCACTTCTCATTTTTTTTTTTTTCAACACACGAGCGCTTGTCTTTATTACATTGTCAAATATAAAGTCATAAAAATGTAATCTTCATTAATGTAGTTTTTTTTTTATTGAAATGTGTTTTAATATGTTTATAGGATATATGTGTAAACCCGAATAAAATACCCGATAGAACCGTCCTATTAAAAGCATATATCAGGCAATTTACTTTGCATGGTTTAAACATATTTTATTCATGTAATGTAATGAATTCGGATTGGTGAACAAGCTGTGTAGCTTATATTAATACCGCTCCCATACAACATATGATACACAAAATATGATAAAAAATATGAAATACAAAGTGACGTCAATGATAAAGATTGTTGTAATTGAGAGAATGTATACATGTTCCAATTAGGTTAACATTAATAATATCTATTTATCAGTCATAACATAAGTGTTTGGAATGATTTATCAACCCATCTGAAGAAATACAAAGATTTAATAATGTAGCAGGGTACACTTTGTCAATGAAGAACAAAGGCTGCTTGGGTTCGGTTGGAGAGTTTATTCAGTGAGTGAGTGAGTGAGTTATTGTTTAACGCCGCTTCGGCAGTATCACAGCCATTAGCGGCGAGAGTTTATTCACATGTCGATAATATATGGTGATACCATCGTACGGTGGTAGGTAACAATAACAGTAATTCACCCTGAAACAATACATAAAATACATTAAGGATATATATATACAAATGAAACACATGGTACATCATCATACATTACATGCATATATGAGATTGGATATTTAGGTAATTGCATATATTTCAGTATCACAGATATACTTACTTCTGTGTCATAATTGATAGCATACCAATACAGTACAATATGTTTATATATATATATATATATATATATATATATATATATATATATATATATATATATATATATATATAATAGAATGAAGATAATACAATACGAGTAGCTGTCACTAAGGTGACATGATCTCCCGCCGCAAATTAACACTTCAAAATTTAAAAATAATGTCAAGGTCACTAAAATCTAATCAGCCCTTTGTCTTCCCTAGGAGGTGCTTTGTGTAAGATATGATTAAATTCCGGGGAATGGTTCTCGAGATATCTCGTTGACAAGCTTTACATGTACATTAACATGTCAAAAAATTAAAAGTTCCACTGTGAGAATAATGTCAAGGTCACCAAAATCGAATCAGTCCGTCATCTTTCCTCGGAGAAGCTATGTGTAAGATATGAAGAGAATCCAGGGATTGTTAATGAGATATCCCGCTGACAAGGATAAAATGACGAAGTCTCGTTGTGACCTTGAAATGAAGGTCAAGGTCACAAATCTCTGTGGGAACATTGCTCTCCCTATGATGAACCCACATGCAAAATATGAAAAGAATCCAGTGAATATTATTTGAGTTATTCCATTGCATTTCGTACGGGCGGACGCAGCCGAAAAATATATCCCCGCGGCGGGGGATAATCATACAACATACCATATATATGGTACTCAGGTGTCCACTACCATAAGTGCATATGACGTCACGTCGTCACATCATGAGTGAGGGGGCGGGATAGCGCAGTGGTTAGCGCGTTCGGCTTCGGATCAAGAAGTCCGGGGTTCCAATATCTCTGCAGTAGATAACTGCTCTACACGCAGTAAGGTTTGGGTGCAACACCCATGGTTCGCTAGTTCCAGCCGCTGCTCGCAGGTTTCACCGCAGTGCATAGCCACATGGCGTTGCGGGCTTTCTCCCTGCCATAATACTAGCAGCCGCGATATAAGTGAAATACTCTTGAAAGCGGCGTTAAACCCCAACTCACTCACTCACTCTGTTGGTCATGATTAAATTAATTTATTTAGTGTATTGCCGCACCCCCAATGTGTTTATACATGTATATCTAAAATGTCTGTGTTTAAAGTCTGGTATAACATTTTTGATTTTGTATCTGTAAATATACATATACAATATACATTTTATGTATTAGAATTATATGCCGTTTAGATAGTGTACAAATTTAACAATGTTGTCTCAACATACAGAACAGTCGGGACAGTGTGTCCTCGATATTGTTGACTGTTAGGTAATGATATTGTGAGTTCAACTCACACACGGGACTGAACCCGATGTTAGTACAATAATCTGTGCTATTGCAGATAATTCTATCTCAAATACAACGTTAATAATAACAACAATATAACCATTTTTAAAAAAAAATAAATGTAAATAACATATCTGCAAACGTCACGTGAATTCAACCTCATTACAAATCACATTATGTTGTTTGATTCAAATGATATGAATCGTGATGTTATCCGTAAGATACTTTGTTAACAAATGTGTAAGAATTCTTTCATACGCTTTAAATACACACAAAAATCCCTCAAACGAATTGAATCAAAATATTATTACAACATAGTGAAAACATTTTCCACTGGGGCAAACATTCCTGTTCCCATTATGAAGTCGGCTCAACCGAACGTAACATGCTTCGCGGAAAAATTTAAACCGCCATTTTGAGTACCGTTGCGCTTGCTTGGTTCGTAGATGTTAAAATTAGAAATACTTGCCTAATTATCCAAACTTTACGGTTTATGTTGACATTGTTTTGAAATAGATTGCAAATACATATTTCTTCTTGAATAACTTATCATCTCTCATTAAACTGAAGAAGATAATAATCTCACGATTAACATTTGCTGTGTTGATTGGAAATCCCGTGTTCATAGACCTAGGAACATATCGCTCGAACGCTCTCTGCTTCGCGGAAACCACAAATACCGCCATTTTGACGCTCTGACTTCACAGTCAGCTCGGCTGAATAGTAGAAATACGTTTAAAGCAAAGTATCATGAGTGATTTAGATGATGATTTACCACTCAAACTTGAGTTAGATGATGAATTGGACGTATGGGCATTGTCTAATACTGTATATAATAAGCGCAGGAAGTTAAGAAATGAGCTATCATTAGCGGAGAAGCTTGATGTCATACGTCAACATGACGAGGGTACCAACACGCTTGACCTGGGGCGAAAATACAGAGTGTCTAGGTCTGTTGTAACTCGCATCATTCAACGCAAACGGGAAGTTATTGCAGGGTCGCTGCGAGATATTGGCCAAATACGACAAAGGTCGGGGAAATATTACGACGTAAAGCGATGTCTGGTCGACTGGTTCTCCATGGCCAGCAGTCACGGGCTGTACATCAGCAATTCTGTGTTGCGGACGAAGGCGAGAGATTTCTCCCTTCTCCTTGGGTATAACACATTTAATGTAAATTGCGAATGGTTTAAGAAGTTTAAGGATAAAAATGTCATCATTAGCGAAAGGTTGCTTGACTTGAGAAAAGTAAGGTTCGGCTACACTGAACCAGCACAACCCTCTGTTGATGACTTCTCTCCTGAAGATATATATGCAGTTGCGGAGGTAGGACTGTTTCCAGAAAATTCATCGACCAGCAAATGCTCAAAATCACAGCTAACTGTTGTATTAGCCTGCAATCAAACGGGGTCTGACAAGCGTCCGTTACTCGTTCTAGGAGAATCTGCATGGTCTAATGACGGTATCTTCCCGTTCAATTACATCCCAAACTGCCACAAGTCGTGGATAACAAGCAATGTGTTTGTTGACTGGCTTGTTACTCTTGATGCGGACATGAAATTAAACAATCGCCATATCTTGCTTGTCCTAGACAAATCTCCTGTGCACCCGAAAGAAGTGCAGTGTGATTTGACGAATATCAAGCTACGCTTCCTGGCCAGGAACTCCAATCAAAACCCTTGCAAAAAAATATCAAGTTATTTCAAGCAGAATTTCTTATCTGAAAACATGTGGGTGTTGAATGTTAAAGAAACCAGCTTGGATCTACATGACCAACTTCACTTGTTGGCAAAATCTTGGTCCAATGTCAACGTTGATATGATAAGGCACTCGTTTTACAAGACTGGCCTGAGAGGTCTTCAAACATCTCTACCAGTTGCATCAAAAAAAGACTTTACTGAAAATGATCGGTTCATTGATCAAAATGAATGCCTGCAATGCTTCGGCATGTTCAGTGACCAGCAGATCTGTAGGTACATCAAACCCACCCAGAGAACAGACACAGACGTTCAAACGGATACGGAGAAGGTCACATGTGACAAAGTCTTAGCAAGTGTTGATGTTCTCCGCAAGTTTCTGCAAACAAATGGAGTTGCAGATTTCAGCAAGTTGATCAATGTGCATTCTACAATACTTGAAAAGGTTCAGGATGTCACCTAAATGCAGTAATATGTCCGTCAAGGATGTTCTGTTCCTATTAGAACATTATGTTCTTGAGAGTCTAAAGGCCGGGATAGTGCATTGGTTGGTGTGTTTGGATCCAAAGGTCTGCAGTTCGAATCTCGCCAACTTCATTGTGGAGAACTGTTAAACCTGCAGTAAGGTTGAGTGCAATGCTACATTCAATTTCAACTTGGTACCACCCATGGTTCTTTACTTCCAAGCCACAAATGGTACTGCCGTTCAACAATAACTCACTCCCTCTTTAGTTCAAGACGATGGTCGCGTGTTTGCATAGCCGCCATGGACTTTCTACCTGCAATAGTACTGGCAGCAGTGATATAATTAAAACACAATTGGAAGTGGTGTTTAACCTCAACTCCCAAATATATGTTACCATGATTTCAAGGTAAAACAAGACTTGATTCTGAAATCCGAATGCTATGAGGGGCGGGTTAACGCGTTGGGCTTCGGTTCAAGAGGTCCGGGGTTGGAGACCCGCCATGGGGACGGCAACTTTCTCTGCAGTAGAGAACATGCAGTCAGGTTTGGGTGCAATGCTACACTGAATCTCAGCGTAGTACCACCCATGGTTCGCTAGTTCCAGCCGTTGCTCGCAGGTTTCACCGCAATGCATAGCCACATGGCGTTGCGGGCTTTCTCCCTGCTGTAATACTAGCAGCCGCGATATAAGTGAAATACTCTTGAAAGCGGCGTAAAACAACTCACTCACTCACTCACTCTGAAATCCGAATGCTATGAGGGGGCGGGATAGCGCAGAGGGGGCGGGATAGCGCAGTGGTTAACGCGTTCGGCTTCGGATCAAGAGGTCCGGGGTTGGAGACCCGCCATGGGGGCGGCAACTTTCTCTGCAGTAGAGAACTGTTCTACATGCAGCAAGGTTTTGGTGCAATGCTACACTGAATTTCAGCGTAGTATCACCCATGGTTCGCTAGTTCCAGCCGCTGCTCACGGGTTTCACCACAATACATAGCCACATGGCGTTGCGGGCTTTCTCCCTGCCTTAATACTAGCAGCCGCGATATAAGTGAAATACTCTTGAAAGCAGCGTTAAACCCTAACTCACCTCACCTCACCTAACCGTGCATATGCCTCCTCTGCTAGGTTCAGGAGCCGTTCAGCAAATATTTGAACGCTTTCACCTGGACGTTGTTTAAGCGTCCCAAGCAGCATGAAAGCATGCTGGGGGTCAGTGATTTCAGCGAAATGCCTTGCCAGTTCATTCTTCAACTCGTCCCAGGTAGCCTGGTTATGGTCGTGCATGTAACGCTGAAAAAAATTTCTGACTGTGCCCGCCGCTAATGGCTGCAATACTGCCGAAGCGGCGTTAAACAATAATTCACTCACTCAGACTGTGCCACTACTACTTTGGTATGCAATTAATTTCTTTTGATTTCCATTAGTATTGTTCAAAATTGAGTATTTCTCGATACTCTTACCCATGTTTTGAAGTTCTTAGGATCCCCCCTCAAAAGTACGGACAATATTTGAAATTCCATACGCGCTTAAAATTTGCAAACTGGTTTGTTATCTGCCCTGCTATACCCTGCAGAAAGTCGCCCAACTCCTGACTTGAGAGTACTAACAAAACACCTTTAGTTACTTACGCATCTTATCTCCAGGCGCTTCTCATCCAAATGTCTGTCTTTGAGGATCCGGGTCACAGCACCATTTGGGGTCACATCCTTAAAAAGCTATTTTCATATTCTTCATCGCCGCTAATGGCTGCAATACTGACGAAGCGGCGTTAAACAATAACTCCCTCACTCACTCTTCTTCTCCAGTTCCAAAAGGTCTAGAGAGCTGAAAAGTTGGCAAGTGACCCATTTTCTACTGTATACCCACATATTTCTTGAAAAACCAGTTTTCAGATTAAGTATAAATAACCTTGAAATTTTGGTATTACTTAAGTCCTTTCTTCATTGCCATTGAAAAAGGTATGATCCAGCAGACAGCTAACCTCAGACCGATTATTGTGAGACATTTCATCTAAGAAAAGTAATCAATTTATTATCATGAAAATACTTAAACATGTTTTAACCAAAGGGACCTTTGTTCTTTTTACTTTTATGATACACTTCACAACATGATGACAGTGAAGTGTTTCAGTCTGGTGATGATAGCTAGGAACTACAAGTAACCATTAAAATTGAGTCGATAAATCAATTGAAAATCGACTTTAAAAATTTGGGCTCCATTCATCAGGCCTAAAAGGCCCGATGGGCTTATGGCATGGGATGTCGTCCGTCCGTAAACTTTTCAGTTTTTCGACTTCTTCTCCAGAACCAATGACTCCAGAGAGCTGAAATTTTATGTACAGACTCCTTGGCCAATGAGGATTCTAAATTGTAGATTTGGTGACCCTGTGACCCCAAATAAGGGCCACAGGGGTCATAACCTAAAAAGCTATTTTCATCTTCTCCAGAACCAATGACTCCAGAGAGCTGAAATTATATGTACAGACTCCTTGGCCAATGGGGATTCTAAATTGTAGATTTGGTGACCCTGTGACCCCAAGTAAGGGCCTCACAGGCCATTACCTAAAATCCTGTTTTCATCTTTTTCTCCGGAACAAAAAGATCTAGAAGGCTGTAATATTGTATGCAAACTCTTTAGCCAATGGGGATTCTAACTTGTAAATTTGGTGAACCTGTGACCCCAAATATGGGCCACAGCCTAAAAAACCTTTGAAAATGAATTTTGAACTGATATTTTATGTGCACTTCATTCACTTTAATTGAAATGTATGTCGACTGAGATAACAATCTACATTGTGGACATGTTTGTCAAATTGATGTAATCAATGTGATATGAGAACTATTGAATAGCCTATGAACTGAAAATTGTGACAAGGCATAAAGGACTAAATTGAAGAGGAGTTAATAATTCTTTTATTTTACATGAAATATGTGAACTGCATATGACTGGTGATGAAATGATAAGATAAGATTATGTTCATCTTCTTCTCCAGAATGAAAAGACCTAGAAGGTTGTCATGTTGTGTAATGAGTCTTTAGCCAATGGAGATTCTAAATGTAGATTTGGTGACCATACGGCCCCAAATAAGGGCCACAGGGATCATAACCTAAAATCCTGTTTCATCTTTTTCTCCGGATGAAAAAGACATAAAAGGCTGTAATATTGTATGCAAAATCTTTAGCTAATGGGGATTCTAACTTGTAAATTTGGTGACCCTGTGACTCCCTATGGGCCACAGCCTTAAAAACCTTTAAAAATGAATTTTGAACTGATATTTTATGGCACTTCCAATCACTATTTATTTGATCCCTAATAAAATCATCATTTAGATATACGAGTCCTAACTTAGGTTTAAGAAATGCAGAATTGTAAACAAAAAGTAACTTTGCAGTTAATCTTAATCAGCAGGAATGTGAAATATATGTCGACTTTAGATAACAATATACATTATGGACATGTTTGTCAAATTGATGTAATCAATGTGAAATGAGAACTATTGAATGGCCTATGAACTGAAAATTGTGACAAGGCATAAAGGACTAAATTGAAGAGGAGTTAAGAATTTCTTTTATTTTACATGAGATATGTGAACTGCATATGACTGGTTATGAAATGATAAGATAAGATTATTTTCATCTTTTCCTCCAGAACGAAAAGACCTAGAAGGTTGTCATGTTGTGTAAAGAGTCTTTAGCCAATGGAGATTCTAAATTGTAGATTTGGTGACCCAGTGGCCCCAAATAAGGGCCTCACAGGCCATTACCTAAAATCATCTTTTCATCCAGAACAAACTAGAAGAAATATTTTGTTCAGAATGTTTAGATGTTTGGATGACAAGGCTTAGAACCGAGATTGTTTAGCCAAGGTGATTCTAATTTGTACTATTACCATGAGATTCATCACATTGCCTGTTCTATTTAAGCCTTATACAGTTAGATCAGTGCTGCCAGTGTTTAGTGCAAGCAAGAGTCTATTACATAATTTGGCGGAAAAACACAACTGGCTTGTAACCAGAGCCAAGGGGTCAGAACTGTTTAAGCAACTGTTTAAGCTCTCATGCTTTGTCACAATGCTGTCACAATAAATGTCAGTCACAATTTTGTGGTAATATTCTTTTCCTTAAGGGTTTTAAACATTAAAATCCTCTCATACTTTGCCGAAATCGTAGTTTAACAGAAGGACCAATAGGTCTACCGGTATTGTATTCTTTAAAAAAGTCATGACACTTCCTACTACACTCATAGTCTCTGCTATTCTTAGGTTAATTTGTCTGAAACCACTAGGAGTAAACATTCTCTTATCAAAGGTGGTATCTTGAGCTACATTTGTTACCACTGTAAGTTGTCTAAAGTTTGATGGCTGATTTATACCATTAGTCTTTCATTTATATTAAATGCTAGTTATGTCGTCGGCGTTCCCATGTCGTTTCCGGAGCAGATCTCTAAAACTATGTGACCAATCATCACCAAACTTGGTATTCTGTCTCTCCACATCATGTAGATGTGCCTTTTGGGGGTAAGAGATTTTTTAAAATTTTATTTTTTTTATTTATTTCCACTTCATCGATTTGGACTTAGTCTTTTTCAAGGGTGTATTCGTTTCCGGAGCAGATCTCTAAAACTATGCGACCAATCATCACCAAACTTGGCATGCTGCCTCTCCATACCATGCAGATGTGCCTTTTGGGGGTTAGAGATAATTTTTAAAAAATTTTTTTTTTATTTCAATGCAACAATTTGAATTATACAGAGAACATTAATGGTGCTTTATGATAGTATTGTTTAGAGGTTTGGAGCATTTGAGGAAGGGGGAGACATCTGTTTTTATGGGTAAAAACACTTTCTAGTTTTCTGTTAGAATGATCTCTCTTTACAATTCTTTGTCTTTTCAAATACATCTCTTTAATTATTTTATAATGGTTGAACACAAATAATGTATAATAATTGTATATTTGCAAGTAAATAATTAAAAAAATTAATGAATGAGACACTGGCTTTGTCTTTAATCTTCAAACAGGAAAAAAAAGGGATCAGTGATTAGTTATGAAAACAACCAACCCAGTCAATTAACCCTATTATGAACATATTTAGGTCAACTGGCCTATTTTCATTTCCCACATGTGCTAAAAATGATGTCATGATCTATTTTTAGGTAACATCAAAGCTGTTGCTAAGGAATGAACATAATTAGGGTGACCCATTTTCTATTGTATACCTCCTATTTCTTGAAACAAACCAGTTTAAACCAGTTTTCAGATTTAGTATAAATAATCTTGAAATTATAATGTTACTTAAATCCTTTCTTCATTACCATTGGAAAAGGTATGATCCAACAGACAGCTAATCTCAGGCCGATTATTGTGAGACATCTTATCTAAGAAAAAATTAGTAATTATTTTATCATTGTGAAAATGTTTTAACTTTTAACCCTAAGTTCTTCAGATTTGTTAATACTTTTTTTTATTATTCACAATATGATGACAGTGAAGTGTTTCAGTCTGGCAAGGAACTACAAGTAACCATTAAAATTGAGTCGATAAATCATTTGAAAACCGACTTAAAAAATAATAGTCATTTGGGCTCCAATTTCATTTGTTCATGGCCCCATTTTTTTTGCGTGATTAATTTGGATTTAATTGATCCAGGTTAAATGCCGGGATCAGGAACAGGTACTCAATTCTGAAATGAACATAACGCAAACATAAGCTTTAGTATAGGACATTATGTGTAATAAACTATTAAAAACAACTATTCTGATAATTTTCATATTGAGATGAGATGCAGCTAAGCAAAATTAAATAAATTTATATGTGACAACATAATAATAATGAATTATATATATACATGTAAGCAAGTTGTTCCTTCAGGTAGGCCACCTCCGCTTTTAGGCAGTTAAGCTCCTCCTGTAGGGGTCTGACTAGTGGGGCTGGTTTGGACATTAGTAATAATAATAATAATAATAATAATAATGGGCATTTATAAAGCGCTATATCCATACACAAGGTTCTATTACCAAAAGTTGTGACATAGGTAAAATACTCTGTATTTCCACATCTAAAACATCAAATACATTATAGTCAGTTAAGAGAAAACATCAACTTACAAGGGTGAGGCAGGTCTATAAGGTGCAGGTGGGGCAGAGGGTTGTTGCTGCATCTGCTGTTGCTGTTATAAAACATGAAAACAATTTAGTAGTTCATTAACCTTCCGTTTTTTATGTGTCTTCCTTTTGTTTCTTAATCAGTGCAGCAGGGAAAATAAACCCTAGTTGTTTCACTGTTAACACAATAAAAAAAGAAAATCAAAAATAGGAATACTTACAGCATCCAATTCCTCCAAGAAGTGGATGATTTCTTGATCATCCCTGTAACCAATAGATTCCTATGTTTTACAGTACAAGTTAACTCATTATCAAGGGTCTTTTAATAAATCTATCTAATTTTATAGTCATACATATAATACAACTTTATAAAAAAAACGCATCCATTTCTTAAAACTGAAGAAGTTTAACAAATGGAGATTAACAAAATCTTATAAATCTTAGGGGATACACTTTAGCAGTACTGAACAAAAATAAATAGCAGAAAATAACTTACATAGTAGAGATGGTTTGGTTGAACCAATCTTGTGCATTTTCATCACTGAAAAAAATAACCAAAAAAGTTATAGTAAGGAATAGTAACATGTATGTATGATAAATACTAGAAATGTAAATTCATATTAAAAACAAATATTGGAAATAACTCACAAGTTTTCCATACTGCTGTACAGATCTCAGGATGTATGGTAGAAAATGGAATGTACATAGACCTATATACTGGGGATGGGAAGCAATAATCATTTATCCTCAGGATGCTATGCATACATTCATGGCTAATAAATGAACATAGAGCCCTTGATAAGTATATATAATGAATGTTTGAATGGTCAATCATGCCAAATTTGTCACACTGAGATGCAAATGACCGCTACAAACATGCTCACTGACATGCAGTGTAAGTAACAACTATTTTAGGACAATAACATGTCAGATGTGTATAGAGTAAATGAGATATGGGTATATACGCATTACGTGTTCGTGGAATCGACTACTACTATTTTAGTGCAAAGTGTTACATACGCATTGGGTACTACGCATTACGCAGTACGCACCCCATACACATGGAATCCCGGCCTTATTGAGAAATTATGGAAATGCTAACGTTGACAAATTGGACGGTTAGGTTCCTGAAAAAGCTGACACTTTTTTTTTCATTGAATGATTGAAAATATTTAACAATGATAAATTTAGAAATATAATAGTCAGGGACTAGCTACCAGAGTCCCAGCAGATGTAAGTGAGTGATGTAAGTGTATGTGAATCGCAGTGGTTAGCGCGTTCGGCTTCGGATCAAGAGGTTTGGAGTTCGAATCCCGCCAGGGGCACGTCAACTTTGTCTGCAGAGGTTTGGGTGCAATGCTACACTGAATTTCAGCGTAGTACCACCCATGGTTTGCTAGGTCCAGCCGATGCTCGCAGGTTTCACCACAATGCATAGCCACATGGCATTGCGGGCTTTCTCCCTGCCATAATACTAACAGCTGCGATATAAGTGAAATACTCTTGAAAGCGGCGTTAAACCCCAACTCACTCACTCACTACTCACTCACTCAAAACTTCATGCTTGAGTGAACGCATGGTTTTACAAGGTGTATATCCTTAGGGCAGAAGCAATTTCAAGGTCAACTGAACAAAGTAGCCACAAGGCCTTCTTCTGAAACTGTTCATGCTTGAGTGAACTTTAGACAACCAGAAGCCTGGAGGTCAAGTTAAGAGATAATAAGCTGGTGTACTGGGCTAGTCAGACTGGCCACTTGTTTGGTTTTCACGGTCAACTAGTTTTCTAAAACACATGCGAAAATGATCTTATAATATTGACATTATTTTCTCCCTGAATTTTTTTTTTTCAAGAAAACAAGGTTTTGGAAGACAAATATTTTTTTCTTATTCCATACATCTCTCATTCATCATACAGTTAATTTGTTCAGTTATTTTAATGTTGTAAAATAAAATAAAAAATAATTACTAACGTAAAGCTTCACTGGAATGTCGACACTTAGAATAAACTTAACTGTATATATGAGACGCTGACTTCTCTTATGTCTTAAACAGGTGTAGTAAACCTATACTATCGTGATCACTTTACCATTAATATAAACTAACGGGCAAAAGAAACGATACCACGTATAATTGACCAATAAATGACAAATACAAAATGATACAAATTTTATTTCATTTCTCATCTGTAAACAACTGAATAGTTTATCAAACAATCAAATATTGATGTCTTTCCGATCAATGTGTTAACAAGTACAGCTTGTTAAAGTACAGACATGAAATTGTCCTGAATTCGATCAGCACCTTCGAAAACAGAATCCACACCAACACGTCCTCAGTATCTTGCATGGCCACAACGGGCCTCGGTGCATGCCCCAACAAGTTCTCAGTATCGCGTATGGCCACCACGGGCCTCGATGCATGCATGAACTCGACGTCGTGCTGAGAATATGAGACGGATGATAACACGGTCTGGTATTCTCTGCCATTCCTCTCTCAGGGCTCGAGCGAGCTCTTGTCGGTTTCCTGGAACCACAGCTCTTTGGCGGATTTGACGTCCCAAATGGTCCCATAAATGTTCAATAGGTGAAAGGTCAGGTGATCTGGCAGGCCATGGCAACACATTGACGTTGTTTCTTTGGAGAAACTCCCTGGTTATACGGGCTGTATGGGGACGGGCGTTATCCTGCTGGAAGAGCGTTCTGTTGTTGTGCTGCTGCAGGAATGGTAGGAGAACTGGGCGGAGAATCTGATCAATGTACCTCTGTGCGTTGAGATTCCCATCCACGACAACAAGATCAGTCTTCCCTTGTCCGCTAATTCCTCCCCACACCATGACGCTGCCACCGCCAAATGGTACAACAGTCTGAATACAACAACGTCGAAAACGTTCACCCCGACGTCGATACACCCGCGTTCTTCCATCATTCTTGTACAGTTGGAACCGACTCTCATCCGAAAAGATTACCCTTCGCCAGTTCCGAGCCTGCCATTGCCGAACGTTACGTGCCCATTGGAGACGTTGACGTCGATGTTGACGCGTCAGGTGCACGCCCCGGTTGGGTCTGTAGGCGCGGATACCATGCTGTCTGAGACGTCTGGCCGCTGTTCTTCGACTGATAGCGTGTCCAAGCCCAGTCGTCGCTGATTCCGTCACTGTCAGGAACCGGTTCCTCAAATGCAGAATTCTTAAATGGCGGTCCTCGTTGGCGGTCGTTACACGGGGTCTTCCACTCCTTGGCATGTCCACTGTTCTCCCCGTCTGCCTGTAGCGTCTCATCAGTCTGGTGATGGTAATGCGTGCACAGCCCAGCGTCGTAGCCACGTGTGCATGCGTTGCACCCATCTGGACATAGCCCACAATTCCATGCGCTAACTTTTACCTCAACCCGGAAACAATTCAGAGCCAATGTAGTCCCTAGTGTAGGGGCTGTTTCTCGTACTTGTAAAGATTATTTTGTGACATGTGATGGTTCAAATGAAAGGTCTGATACTGTAGTATGTGTGTGATTTTTTCTGGGTCTTAGATTTACTGCTATAGTGTTGGTGTGAGCAGGCAAAGTGACCCCAAATTGAAGGTCGAGGGTCACGGACCAACCTTGAAGGCAAGGTCACATTTGTTTACCCTGGCTACCGGCCAAAAATGCCACGAAACCTATGCTCAATTTTTGACTGAAAAGTGGTCTATGGCAGGTAAGTCAGTATGCAAAAGCTGAATGCCCAACGAGATATAGGGAATTGGCTGTATTAGAAAGACAATGATGATAGAACTACTTGAAATTAATTGTGGGCTGTGGCCTGATATGGACAGCACTGAGAATGTTGGGTTGTTGTGTTTGATGTGCAATAACTTTGTCAGTTTGCTATCTTTTTGCTTGAAATTTGGTACACTAATACATTACACTTATAGAAATCAGGGAATTTATGCAGTTTCATTGGATATTATTTTTTTGATTTTTTAAAAATTTTACTGTAGAAATATTTATATTTTCTATAGTTATATTGTAATATGATTTTCCTAGCATGTCAAATAAGTCATGTAAAATCTAAATATTGAATATTTGTGTATTACTACACTCAATAGAGCAGAGTAAGCACATGTCAGCAAGATGGAAGCTTTTTTCAAGAAATACCAGGCTAAAATTCAGGAACACAGCCTGAAAGAAGATAGGTGTATGATATGGCAAAGAGCTCTGAAGCCAGCTGGCTATGGTGTCATTAGATATTCATCTCCTGTCACAAATAAATGGCATACAATAAATGCTCACAGACTGAGCTACATTGTTTTCAATGAAAAGTTCATTGATGATGACCTTCATGTCAGCCATTTATGTCATAATAAGAGATGTGTTTTGGTTGCGCATCTATCCGCAGAACCAGCCAGTGTCAATGCCGATAGGTGCAAATGTTTAAACCGACAGACTTGCAGTGGCCATAATCCATATCAGGATTGTCTACTTGCATACTATGAAGAATAACAGACACATAATATCATGTTAGGTTTGTTTTAATTGCATATATATTATTATCTGTAAGAACATTCATCACATGTGATCTCATTTCAATAATATTGGGATAACACAATGACAATTTGCCAATATGGATATGAAATAATCATAAATCAATCAGTATATTGTACAAATCATGAAATAAAATCAATTTTCTGTCATGCTAAGACAGTACAGTTGCATTCAAATCCTAAATTCACAATATAACATTGCTCCGCAGAATTGTCACTTTGAATAGGAATGATCCCAGTCAGTACTGGTGGATGGTTTAGGATCCAGCTGACCCTTTCTGTAATCACACTTGTCCTTCATGGATGTTTTGGCCTCAATGAAGTCAGAAATCTGCTGTCCTTGCTGTAATAACCTTCTCTTAACAACACCACTGTTCTTATTGTACATCTTTTGATAGTCTGCATCCTCATCCATTCTGCGCAAAGATCGAACTGATCCCGCAGATAGATGTACACCTAGGCACTGTGTTTTCGCAATGGCTGAAGTCCCAGGTCCATTATTCAGCCTGTGGATTGTTGACGATGCCCGGCCGATGTAATTTCTTGAGAAGTTGACATTTTTGGGTAGAGATACACTCAGAGATCTGTTTGCTGCTTCACATTTTTGAGTGTCAGTATAAAATTTCATGTGTTCCACCACTTCAACACTTAGTTTCATCTTCAAGATTTCATGTAGGAGATGTTTGTCACTGTCATTCATATTGAAACTTGATATCTTGTTCTTGCAGAGATGCATCGACCGAGTCCACCAGCTACGGGAAACTCCACCACTGCAGACCACAGAGTGTCGGGCACATCGCGAACAGTCTCCAGTATAACACAGAAGCGTCGCCTCGAGGACTCTAGGTAAGATACTCCACAGTGTCTTCATGTCGCCAGCATGAGTTTTCATCAGTTCCTTAAGAATAAGACTGCAGCGTGCCTTTACATCTTGACTAAGCACTCTCTGTTGCTGCTTCCTCCGCTCACGGGTGGTGCCCGCAAACATCTCAGCACTGAAGTTAGCCTTGTAGCATTTACGGAATTGTCCTTGAGCTAGATGAGTAGGGTCAGCAAGTCGTTCGACCTTCCACATGGGATCAATGATCTTCATAGCTCTGTCTACACCCCGCTGACCTTGAGTCACCATCCGTTGTGACATACTTGATCAGCATTCCCTGTAAGGCCAGTTGATCACCAATGTCCTTCCCCATACCCATTTCTGAAAATGGAGCAAATGTTGACATATTTGCTGTGCAATCGGCATGTCCTCCTGGACAGGTCACTTCCAGCCCCTTCCCTCTCAGCCAGGCTCCAGTCCAGCATAGCTTGTTTTGAAAGGATGCACCAATGATATATTTCTTATCAGTCACAGTTTCACAAGCGAGGCCGATGGCTAGAGAGGCATTTTGACCTGGCTTCTTCCTACTAGCTATAGTCGTGGAATTGTAGCGGCCGTCCATGGCGATGTTCACTTCATTCAACTCCACACCTCTCTCGCTGTTGACTTGCTTTATGAGTTGAACCTTGTCGCCCATATCTTTAGTGTTCAGTTCAGTCACAGCACTTCCAACTCGATTAGCTGTTCTTTGCATGCTGCTTCTAGCCGGGGGAACCATGTCCATTGTAGCCATGAGAAGCCTTGCTCTGGTGGTGCTGATCGGTGTGTCTTGTAGTCCAACAGCCAGGGATAAGTTTGCTGCTGCTGGGTTTGGTCCTGGCTTATCTTGTTTCACCTCCTTGTACAGCTTCATCTCAGGTGTTTCAAAGTCACATGTCACACATTTTAGCACTATCCTCCAGCAGACACCCCATTTTCTCTCCCGATGTATCACAAGGTGGGTGTCAGTGCAGTCGGGAGACGTCAAACGGTGAAGGCGGTTACCCTCATTCCAGCAATTGGCCATTTCGGCACTGTCAACCAGTCGCATTCCTTCACCGTCAGGAGAACTGCGTTCGTCTTGCGACTTGGGCTTGTCAGCTGGCAACGGACGAAGGAGACGGACTGAGCTGGAGATACCCTCACAGTCTGGTGTAGAAAGAACAGATCCATCAGACCTTGACTTTGCAACCAGTTTGAACTGCTCAGCACTCATCCTGGTGACAGACTTCTGTTGTGTTTGATGTGAGAGGTCTAGTCCATCTTCAGCATCAAAAGTCAGACCTTGATTCCATGGAATATTGCCCTTCTGAAAGCCTTGAGTGCGCCGCTGTCTGTCTCCTTTCATGTTCGAACGTAAAGTTGAAATGATACAGCACAGGTAGAGGCTGCACATTTTATACACCATACCTGTGATTTGTCAATGCGCTGACAACTTATTGTATAGACGGTCACTAAGAATTGACCAATCACACCATGCATATGTTTATTGGCTGGCAAGACAGTTTACCTACTTGACACCGTTATGCGTATTGATCAGCTGTCAGGTGTGAGGTGTGCCACTTAACTGCATGTAGCAATCAGCAGCCAATTAGCATTCAATAAAAAGTGGACTCATTGTGGCCAGTAATAAAATGTCTTTCTAGCACTATCAAATTTAGCAGTTTCAATTTTTAATTTCATACTGAAATTTGATGAAAATTAAAAAAAATAGTGGCTAAAATTGATAAAAATTTTAAAAAATTATAAAAAAAAAAAAATCAGCTTTAATTTTATCAAATATTGTTTATTTGAAGGTATTTGATTAACATTTGCAGGTAAAGGTCACTTTTTGATGATACCCTGTCTCATTTCAGAGTTTGAAGACTTGCGCTACCCTGCAGATGAAAAATCCACCAGATGAACTGGCCTTGGAGAGCAGATGACAGAGCCTGATGCAAGTCCCCTGTAGATTTGCTTGTGTCTGCACCAGAGACTTCAACTTTTGTGATCTAATTGGTAATTGAATGTACTTACTACCTGTGAAGTTTTATTAAATTTAGACAAAAAAAGGTGGTCTGATAGGACATAGCCCACAATTCCATGCGCTAACTTTTACCTCAACCCGGAAACAATTCAGAGCCAATGTAGTCCCTAGTGTAGGGGCTGTTTCTCGTACTTGTAAAGATTATTTTGTGACATGTGATGGTTCAAATGAAAGGTCTGATACTGTAGTATGTGTGTGATTTTTTCTGGGTCTTAGATTTACTGCTATAGTGTTGGTGTGAGCAGGCAAAGTGACCCCAAATTGAAGGTCGAGGGTCACGGACCAACCTTGAAGGCAAGGTCACATTTGTTTACCCTGGCTACCGGCCAAAAATGCCACGAAACCTATGCTCAATTTTTGACTGAAAAGTGGTCTATGGCAGGTAAGTCAGTATGCAAAAGCTGAATGCCAAACGAGATATAGGGAATTGGCTGTATTAGAAAGACAATGATGATAGAACTACTTGAAATTAATTGTGGGCTGTGGCCATCTGCACCATTCCGACGGCTCTCCATCTTTCTTCAGGTGATAATCTTGCCATGTTTCTCGATGCAGTTGAAGTAGTGGTATGTCGTTGAGTGATTCGACACATCTTTTATACGCAAATAATGCACGTGCAGCACGTGCTTTTGATGCAAAAAAATCACACTTTAATACAATTTGCCGGAAACGGATCGCCAAAACACAACAATTTTCGTGACACATATGACTACTGAAATAGGGAAATCATTTCAATGTCGTGCATTTAAAATTTTAACATTCTGCTAACAAAATATTAAATTTCAAAGTTTGGTATCGTTTCTTTTGCCCGTTAGTTTATATAACCAATAAGCGCTTATTAGCTGCGATAAGCGCCACAGAACAAGTAGGAGACGAAGGCTCAACTTACAAGCTCAATGGCGGATCAACAACTGTCGGTGAACCTCGGCTGATTCCGGCAGCTTCCGGTGGGTCGTGCCCCGGCCTTGACCTTGGTTCAGCCTCGGTTCACCACATCCTTCCCTGTTTTCTGGATCCCCCTCCGCTCTGCCGTCTTGATCGGTCGTTGAGGGTCGGGCTTCCGGGGGTGGGGACTCCCTCTCTGGCGTGTTGCTGTTGGGCCGTGGCCCCTTCTTCCGGCGTGGCGTGGCACCCTTTGGCAGGTGTCCTTCCCGTACCTGGCAGGGTCCTGTCTCGTCTGCCAGGTCTTCAGGGCCCGCGTGAACCCACGCGCGCCCCTCCAGTCAACGCACCCATTCAGGTGCGCTTGCGCTACCGGGCGCTTACCCGGAGTACATGGCCCACGCGTTGTCCAGCGTGTAGGCCGCCACTTCATCGGCTCCCTCTCTTCGGGACCTGGCCACTTCCTCAATGACGTAGCCCAGGAGAGTTGGTGTGAAAACCAGGCGGTGGGAAGTAAGGTGAGTCTGTATCCACCAGGATTTGGGTCTGGTCCAGATTTTGGAGGGCCTGGTGCTGGCGGGCGTCAAAGCCCCTGACTTTCCCGGTAAATCCAAACATCACGTTGGGGAAGCTTCGGGTCCAACTGTCCGCGGCCTTGGTCGTTCCCCTGAAGCAGTGCACGTGCACGCGGGTTGTCCTCGCTAGGACTGGACGGAGGAGCTCTACGCACTTCGCGTGCACGTCAGACGCGTAGGGGTCATTTGGATAGCCCCGGACATGTACCACGACGGCCTTCCCCTGGGGCACTGCCCGAGCCTGTTGGATCAACACTTCCTCCTGCCTGTCCCACTGGTCGGAAGGGGCGGTCCGGTCCAGGCCCATCTCCCCGTCAACTATTAGGGGCTGGTGCCACAGGTTGACCATGCGGCCCAGGATCCGGTCGGTCATCTGGCTGGCCTTTTTTGGGTGGACCCCGACAGCTCTTATCACTCCCTCCTCCTGGGACGGTCCTGTTGGATGGGATTCCGGGACGCAATATACTTCTACCTCCCTTGGCGCGGTTGCGGGCCCCTCTCCATCAGTTCTTCCAGGGACCCCCTCTGCCGGTGGGCCCCGAAATGGTCCGCTCGGGTCCTGTCCAGGTGGGCGTGGGAGTCGATGGCCTTTATCTTCCTGGGCCATTGGGCGGGCCGTTCCCTGGAAGGCGTAGGTCTGGCCTCCGCTCCTGCCGTCGATTTGTAGGTTTGTAGGCGTCACTCTCCCAGTGGACGTGGTTCCCTCCTGGCGCTCCTTCCCTCTGTTGGGAACTGGGTATGGGCCGAGGCCCTTCGGCTTTCCCCTGCATCTTGTCCAGGGCACATTTGCTCTCTCCCGTGTGGGGGTCTGGTCCTGCATCCTTCGGAATTCGGTCCGTTCTTCGGGCCGGAGCCTTCCCAGAAGGTAGAGGATTGCCCTCCAATGACAGAGGGCTGCTGGGGAGTTGATGGGGTAGAGCTCAAACTGCCGGGGCTGCTCCCACCCTTCCAGGTAGCAGAGTCTCTGCAGCTTGGGGACGGAGAACTGCTGGACGCAGCTCTGGTCTGGGATGTCATGCCCCGACCTGACTCTTCTCCATAAGTCCTCGATGGAAGCTTCAGGCCCCACGATCCATCTAGCCAGCGGACGCAAGGCTTGCCATATCCGATTCGTATTATCGTGCCTTTCCTCCGGCGTGGCGCTGGTTCTGTCGCCGAAGAATGCTGGGATGTGCTGCTCCATGGCATGATCCTTCAGCTTCCTGGTCACGGCGGTGCATCCTGGCACGGGGCATCGGGAGATCCCTCTCCCCTGGGGTGTTTTCAGTCCTCTTGGCGGCAGTGGTGGACTGGCCCTTCTGTTCTCCCTGGGCTCCTCTCCCTTGATGACGACCAACCGCAACTCTCCGTGACCCTCCTTCTGCACTAATTGCAGTGGCTGCTCCCTGCGTCGCTCTAGTTGGGCTCCTGCCCCTTCCCCCTCATTCCGAGGTCGCTTCGCGATAGCTCCTTGGCGCATAGCCCCTGTAGGCCAGCCTCGGTTCACCACACAGGAAAAAAGGGGTCAGTGATTAGTTATGAAAACAACCAACCCAGTCAATTAACCCCATTATGAACATTATTAGGTCAACTGACCTATTTCATTTCCCACAGGTGATGAAAATGATGTCATGATCTATTTTTAGGTGACCTCATATCTGTTGCTGATGTTGTTACAAGTCATTATGAACATAATTAGGGCAATGACCCATTTTCTACTGTATACCCACATATTTCTTGAAAAACCAGTTTAAACCAGTTTTCAGATTTAGTGTGAATAACCTTGAAATTTTGATATACAAAAATAAGAAATTTAATCAAACAAAATATGATTTCATTTGAATAAAGGTAAATAAAAACGAAAACGAATACTTTTCCGTTTTTAAAGTTCTCTCACATATCATAAATGATAATGATAAATTAATCTACAATTTTTTCCTAAAAGAACATAACATATTTTTGGAAAATATTCTTTTTCCGTATTTAATTCAAATCCAAGTTTTTAAATTAACCATATAGTAAATGTTTTCAGTTCTGTGAGCAATGGACATATTTTGAGAGTTTCAATCGCTCTTTTAAAGGTCTTATTGTGAAATTATGGAATACTAACGTTGACAAATAGCACAGGTAGGTTCCCTGAAAAAGATAACAGACATATGTTTTCTTTGAATGATTGGAAATGTTTACTATAATATTTTTCCAGGATGCGAAGTTTTGATGAATCTACTGCAGAACTTCAAGACATTGTAACTTTTAATGTTTCTTCTAGGAACTCCAATTTTTCTCTGGTCAAATAATTGTTTTCCAACCATTCAATGGACTTGTAGCGATCAAAATTTCCATCATCGAGGTCAAAGGGATTGAAGTCTTTAAAGTACTGAAGACATGTTTCTATGATGTCTTCGTGCTTCAGCGATTGTATCACATCGCTAAAGAACCACCTCACTCGCTCGATTGCCCCAAAAGTTAAACAGGGGTGTTGATGTTGTGAGAGATGGTTAATTTTACACCCCTCACATTCCCTTGTTTTCTGCTCCTCTTTTATTAACTGTTTTAAACTTTTCAAGTAGAATCCATCCAGTACTATTTCAAAGTTCCGGTTTCTTTTTTCTTCCCTAACCTCTTTGGGGAGAGGTAGTCTGTAGTGATGCTGGTTTACTTAAGAGAAGACATCTTCACAGTACATGCAGCGAAAAGAGCCTTTTGCTCTGTGGGATAAAGCCCTGTTGATTAGTACAGGACTTTCTTTCCTCTCCCCTTGAGAATGAAGTGGAAGGCGGCGATTCCGGTCCCGTTTTTACGAAATATACCGCATCTACATGGCGAATAAGGACTATATACGTGTGTTCAATACAAATTCAAGTAGCGACACCCGTACACAAATGGCTAATTCACACCCGAAACTTTGAATGAATTTTCTATGTTTTTTCGTTTTGATTCTATTACTTTCGAAAGATTGTCTTTAATTCGGGCCTCGTAACATCATAAATACGAAACGAAAAAAATGTATATACGGAATTGAAGACAAGATGTCTAGCTTCACAATGATATAAAAATTATTAGAATGCGACCTTTGGTTTCTATAGCTATGTAAAGTTTGTCTTTATTTCCACCTATAAAATCGTAAATACTTACAACATGTATGCGGCATTGCGAACGGTCGTTCATCGCACTTTTCCAAGAAATCATAATCTCGAACCAGTTGACAAATAAGCACATGTCAACCCTAATATGCTCATGTTGTTTGACCTTTCAAATTAAAAGCTAACCTCGAACCATAACTGATGAAAATATGTTGATTAGTTTGTGTGCCGTTTGGTTTCACATGTCTCTCAGAAAGGTAAAATTGTATCTTTATTTCTGTGAATAAATATGCGCATTTTTATATAGAATAAAAGATTATTCTTTTCGGTTTATTGTGATATAAAAATCTTGAAAATGCATTCAGTAGTTACTTCATCTTGACTGCATTTAAAGTCAAACATGATGAATTTTTTATCTTATGTTTGTTATCTATTTGAAGGGGAATGTGATAACAGAGATGATCGAAATCAACCATCTTTTGACAAGGTTGACACTTGTATTGATTGCAGTCATGCTCTGCTTTTGTCCCTCGAGTTTGGACACTGCACATATCAGGGAAACTTTTTATCCTTCTATTTCAATCAATCAAGTTTTTACTCATTTCGGTGAGCATCGTGTTTTAGATTTTTTGAAGGCTATACACCTTATTGACAAATTGTAAATTTTAACTTTTCATTATCAGCTTTTATTCAACTTGTGATAATACGCTGATGTTTTTACGACCTTCGTGCCGTGTTCTGTTTTTCAATAGCAATTTTCTTTTTTAAATTAGGCTAATAAATTAAATATCTCGCCGCTAATGGCTGCAATACTGCCGAAGCTGCGTTAAACAATAACTCACTCACTCAGATTTGTCCCTCGATTCAAAACTTTGAAACATTGTGGACATCGCCAATAGGTCTGACATTCTGAAGGAAGATTATCTTTTTAGCTCATCAGGCCTGAAAGGCCCGATGGGATGGCGTCCGTCCATCCGTCCGTCCGTCCGTAAACATCCACTTTTTCGACTTCTTCTCCAGAACCAATAACTCTAGAGAGCTGAAATTTTATGTACAGACTCCTTGGCCAATGGGGATTCTAAATTGTAGATTTGGTGACGCTGTGACCCCAAATAAGGGCCCCAGGGGTCATAACCTTAAAAGCTATTTTCACCTTTTTCTCAAGAACCAATGACTCCAGAGAGCTGAAATTTTATGTACAGACTCCTTGGCCAATGGGGATTCTAAATTGTAGATTTGGTGACCCTATGACCCCAAATAAGGGCCTCACAGGCCATTACCTAAAATCCTGTTTTCATCTTTTTCTCCGGAACAAAAACATCTAGAAGGCTGTGATATTGTATGCAAACTCTTTAGCCAATGGGGATTCTAACTTGTAAATTTGGTGACCCTGTGATCCCAAATATGAGCCACAGCCTAAAAAACCTTTGAAAATGAATTTTGAACTGATATTTTATGTGCACTTCATTCACTTTAATTGAAATGTATGTCGACTGAGATAACAATCTACATTGTGGACATGTTTGTCAAATTGATGTAATCAATGTGAAATGAGAACTATTGAATAGCCTATGAACTGAAAATTTTGACAAGTCATAAAGGACTAAATTGAAGAGGAGTTAAGAATTCTTTTATTTTACATGAGATATGTGAACTGCATATGACTGGTGATGAAATGATAAGATAAGATTATTTTCATCTTCTTCTCCAGAACGAAAAGACCTAGAAGGTTGTCATGTTGTGTAATGAGTCTTTAGCCAATGGAGATTCTAAATTGTAGATTTGGTGAAGCTGTGGCCCCAAATAAGGGCCTCACAGGCCATTACCTAAAATCCTGTTTTCATCTTTTTCTCCGGAACAAAAATATCTAGAAGGCTGTAATATTGTATGCAAACTCTTTAGCCAATGGGGATTCAAACTTGTAAATTTGGTGACCCTGTGACCCCAAATATGGGCCACAGCTTAAAAAAAACCTTTGAAAATGAATTTTGAACTGATATTTTATGACACTTCAATCACAATGATTTGAAATATATGTCGACTTTAGATAACAATCTACATTGTGGACATGTTTGTCAAATTGATGTAATCAATGTGAAATGAGAACTATGAACTGAAAATTGTGACAGGGCATAAAGGACTAAATTGAAGAGGAGTTAAGAATTCTTTTATTTTACATGAGATATGTGAACTGCATATGACTGGTGATGAAATGATAAGATTATTTTCATCTTCTTTTTCAGAACGAAAAGACCTAGAAGGTTGTCATGTTGGGTAAAGAGTCTTTAGCCAATGGAGATTCTAAATTATAGATTTGGTGACCCAGTGGCCCCAAATAAGGGCCTCACAGGCCATTACCTAAAATCATCTTTTCATCCAGAACAAACTAGAAGAAATATTTTGTTCAGAATGTTTAGATGTTTGGATGACAAGGCTTAGAACCGAGATTGTTTAGCCAAGGTGATTCTAAATTGTACTATGTACCATGAGATTCATCACATTGCCTGTTCTATTTAAGCCTTATACAGTTAGATCAGTGCTGCCAGTGTTTAGTGCAAGCAAGAGTCTATTACATAATTTGGCGGTAAAATACAAAAAACACAACTGGCTTATAACCAGAGCCAAGGGGTCAGAATATTGCATAATCTCCTGTGTGTTGACCTTGCTGAGTGCTCTCTCTCAATTTCAAGAATAAGATTTGTCAGGGTTAGGGATCGTACATTATATTGAGACAACATATTTCTGTCTTTATCATCAAACAAAATAAACTCTGATGAGCTACAGAGCCCAAGGCTCTATTTTTCTTTTCTTATGGGCCTTAAAACATGCTTCTGACCGGCACTGTATGTGACAGTCTGGACAGTTGACTGGATTATCCAATTTTTTACAAGATGGTCTTTTACAAACCCTGCAATAATTTTCACAAGAATGTTTCTCTTTACTTTGGGATGGAGTGAGACAGTGTTTGCAGAAATAGCTTTGCGAGAAAAAGCCTGAAATGTTTGGAATGGCATTAAAATGCTCATCTACCAAGTACACAAACAACTGCTTTCTGCCATCATTGTAACCTTTTGTCATAAGCTTATTGCCCAATTCTGCACTGACCACTAGAATTTGACATCCTAACACTTTTTCAAATTTAGGTATATCAGATAAACTAGCAGCCCTGTCTTTTGAAAAACCTGCTTTGTCAGAAAGAATGGTAGCAAAGATGGTTTGTTGCTTTGCACACTTACGTAAATTGGTATACAGATTTCTTGAGCCATATGGGATACTTTCTGATCAGGTAAAAGTGTGCATGTGAACACTGACATTTGTCTAAAGGATGTGACTTGAGAAGATCCTCCCAATCAGATTTTGAGGTCATGTGACTTTTTGCAAAACAAACAGCTAAAGATCGTGCCGAACACAAACTGTCTGTATTTTTGATTTCCACAATAGAGCATTTTTCTTTTACACTTTCTTTCAAATTACTGATTTTATGATGGCTTCCGTGACCCTTAGGAATATTAATCATGCCAATGTCTACATTAAAACTGTCATTTAACAGTAGGGTTTGATGACTTTTCATGACATTTTCTATGTGTGTCAACACTAAATCGGAATTCATTTCTTTCAGAGGTCGGATGGGAATGATTATGGGTGTTTCCAAATTCTCGTGTCTAAGGACCATCCTTGCTAAATCATTATCTTGTAAATCCCCTCTAGCTTCCTGGATTACATCATCAAACATGTCATGAAGACTATATGTAAGGTGCTTAAGTTTTTTCCCTTTCATTGATCATTAAATCTGACATTATAGATCTTTTCTACAGCAGCATGTTTGGCAAATCGTCTTTCCCTTCTCAGTTTAAACTCATAAGGTTGTTTATCATTATCTCCCTCTTTGTCAGTAACTTTATCTGTATTATGATTTTTCTCTGCCTGGTTTGATTCCCCACCATTTCCTCCCCCTTCTTGATTGTCATCCAACAAATCAAAATCCCTTACAACTTCTTCCCAATGCTCAGGAAGACTGCCCCCAGGTTGGAAAAACTCATTAATTACCTCATCTATCTCAACATCTGAGAGTCGTTTGGAAGAAGATGACATTTCTGGTGGTGAATTGAACCGTCTCTTCTTTGAAGGTTCTTTGATAGGTGATCGAAAAAGATCATCCAATCTTGCCATTTTACTCCTCAGAGGACCTGGTAAAGCCTGAGACTCTGGCTCCTTTGATGTTGATTGTTGGATAACAGGTGGTGGACGTTTGAGACACTGCTGACGATGTCTAGCCAGTTGAGGGACGCGACGAAATGTTTCTCCACAAAATTGACATTGCAACCCTTTACCCTTGTCTGACCATTCTCCATCAGAGACACAGATCATAGTAAGATCATTAATTTCTTCTTGGCATATGTCCATATCTATTGGTAAGGTGTCTATGGGTGAATTGTCATTTTCCGTTCCTTCCTTCTTAGACCGAAACTCTCCATCCTCACACAGGGTGCGTTCTGTTTCCATGTCTTCATTGGCTGTTTGTTCATTTTCAGGTAAACCCTCTTGACACAACAGCTCAATCAGTTTTAAATTCACTGCTTCATATTTTACCAGGCCTAAGTACTGTACCCAGAACATTAACTCATTACTGGTGGTGAATGAATCCAGTTTGGCCAAAACAGCTTCTCTAAAAATATGGTCCATCTGAAATGGAAAATAAATAAATAAGTAAATAAATAAATAAATAAATACATTCACTTAAGAGACAAATCTGATCATTTTCAACATAACACAAAATTAAATTATAAATAAAGGGAGACAACTCTTGCAGCCTTAGTGACATCTAATTCCACTTTTATCCATCAAATGACAATATTGTTGAAGGGAGACAACTCTTGCAGCCTTGTGTGTACAACACTTCACTTAATTGTCATATGTGTTTTCTATTGTTCAAAATTTAAGAATGATCTGATCAAAGAAGCTTACTCATGTGTTTATAAAAAACAGTACATATGTTCATTAGTAAGATTTAGATATTGATCTTATGATTTTATTTATTGCAAATGTCAGGTAATGAAAATGTTTTTTTTGTTTTTGTTTTTAAAAGAGAAGGTTTAGATTATGTACATGTAAGAATGAAGTTAATGATGAATACAATTTTATGGTGCAAGTAAATTAAAACAATACTACAATGTCTGTCAGAGTATGATTGATTTCATAATCTAATGAACGGTACAAATTATTTACACATTTACAAAACCTTACTATTTATGTTCATGAAGCTATGATTATTAGAAAACATACTTGTTGCACTACTTAACATAATGACAAATACAAATATTTTCTATACTTCCTGTCAAAAGTTTAGACATACTAGTGTTAATTTGGTCATTCACTTTACCCAACTATTCTGAACTACATAATGTTCAGTTTCCTATATATATGTTTTGATCACATAATGTCAAACATGACCTGATGTACCCTATCAACATGAGACACTGAAAATGTTAGATTTTGTTTTGACTGGTTGATTCAAAATTAGTGTAATTGTGTGAATTTGGAAGAAAAACCTCCCAGCATACGCTGCTTTTCACATGTATGATAACACACAAACTTTTGCAGCAATTTGACAAGTGAATCTGAACTTTTGACACTGAGCATACAACAAGTCCTTAGGATGTTTATTTGATATGCCTAAAACAAATCCATAAAGAGGGGGGGGGGGGGGCATATCCTGTGTATAAATAACCCTCGATACTTGAAAAACATGCCAATCTTCTTTTTTGAGTGACACCAAGACCATAACTTAATAACATGAACAACTTGTGAGTATATTATTTCCTCTTCTATAATTGCCAAAATTTCTCGCATTATCCTACACATATATGTTTATTCATTACCATCACTTTATTTGTTATTTTCAGCAATGAAAATGCCATGGACAGTTTTATTGAGGATGTGTAAGTTATATTCTAATGTTTTTATTATCAGTACTTAAAGTGTTATAGTGTTATCATAATATTTCATGAGGAATGTAAAGGAATGTAGTACGGCCTTCGTGCCGTGTTCTGTTTTTCAATTGCAATTTTCTTTTTTAAATTAGGCAAATAAATTAAATATCTCGCTGCAAATGGCTGCAATACTGCCGAAGCGGCGTTAAACAATAACTCACTCACTCACTCACTCACTTTATTACAATAAGAATAGTCAGATTTTTAGCTCATCAGGCCTGAAAGGCCCTATGGGCTTATGGCATGGGATGTCGTCCGTCCATCCATCCGTCCGTCAGTAAACTTTTCACTTTTTCGACTTCTTCTCCAGAATCAATGACTCTAGAGAGCTGAAATTTTATGTACAAACTCCTTGACTGATGGGAATTCTAAATTGTAGATTAAGTAACCCTGTGATCCCAAATAAGGTCCACAGGGGTCACAATCTAAAAATCATTTTCATCTTTTTCTCCAGTCCCAAAAGCTCTAGAAAGCTGAAATGTTATGTACAGACTATTTGGTCAATGGGGATTCTAAATTGTAGATTTAGTAACCCTGTGATCCCAAATAAGGTCCACAGGGGTCACAATCAAAAAATCATTTTCATCTTTTTCTCCAGTCCCAAAAGCTCTAGAAAGCTAACCCGTGGGGTGCCCGGGTTAGAATAGGCCCTCAGTTCCTCCTGCTTGTCGTAAGAGGCGACTAAAAGGGGGCAGTCAGTTTGCCGTGGACTGCGACCTGTACGGGTGGAGGAAGGATGCCTGGTGGTTGAGGGATGTGTTTAGCTTAAAGCTAACACTGAACAATACACTGCTTCGGCCCTGACTTCATCTAGACAGGTGGCCAGATGGGCCCGGTCTGGTCAATCGGCTGGTCATGCCAAGCACTTGGTTGCGCACATCTTTGCTATCCTTCTTCTTACTCTGCTACCTCTCTTTACAATTATTTTCTTTCCTTTCTTGGTGCTCACTTGCATACCTTCACCACCATTCCACAATGCTGTCCTTCCTGATGTACTATCCCTATTCCCTGCAATCTTTCTTAGTGCTCTCTTGCACACATTCATCCACTTTACTCGGCTTCCAAGATAGCGGTGGCCAATGGGTCAATCCAGTGAAGAATTGGCAACTCTTTAATGGAGTATGTCATCCTGGTATCCCCGGTGCTGTCGGCAGGAGACCCGCTGACATACAGCATTGCCCTTGTTGGTGCTCCGTGGTGGGTGGGGATCCAGGTTGATGAACCTTTTTCTACCGAACATGGGTCGTACAGGCAAAAAAAAAAGAACTTCATCTATGGATGATAGTCTCTCTTCCGAGGAAGAGATAACTCCATTAAAAAAAACAATTTCAAAATCCAAATCAACTTCAATTTCAATAACCTCAAACAACTGGCCGCGTTTTTTGGTTATATCATCGACTGATGATAAACCTTTACGTTTAAATCCCTTTGCCACCGCCAAGACCATCCAAGGGTTGGCCGGTGATGTGAAGGATGTGAAGAAGATCAGGAATGGGTACCTTCTTGTGGAAGTTAAAACACAACAACAAGCCAAATCTCTTTTAACCTTAAAAACCATTGTTGATAAACCTGTTCAGGTTTCCCCTCATACAACTCTAAACAGCAGCAAAGCCATCATCCGGGACAAGGATCGCTGTCTCGATGATTCATCAGAACAGGAGCTCCTTGACAACCTCAAGAGCCAGGCAGTGACTGCTGTGAAGCGGTTCACTATAAAAAAAGAAGGCAATATCATCAAGACGCACACGTACCTTTTAACGTTCTCAACTCCACAAGCTCCAAAAACAGTTTATGCAGGGTATTACAAGCTCCCTACAGAACTCTACATTCCCAAACCCCTCCGTTGCTACCGGTGCCAGAAGTTTGGCCATGGAAGCAACTCTTGCAAAGCGGATGAGCGTGTTTGTCCTCAGTGTGGCAAACTCGAGGATGACAGCCATCCAGAGAAATGCAAAGAGTTGCCGAAATGCGCCAACTGTGCTGGCGAACACATGGCTTCCTCCAAGGAGTGCCCTCGGTGGCAACAGGAATCTAAAATCCTTAAACTTAAATTTACGCAAAATATCTCTTTTCCCGAAGCCAAACGCCTGGTTCTTGAGGGTCCTAAACCCTCATACTCCACCATTGTATCTTCAGCGAGTGTCACTAAACGCTCCGTCTCCACTCAGACAGACATTGAGTGGGTCAGTGACCCACCAACTCAGCACAAACTGCGCAATGCTACATCTTCCACAATAGGTACCATGACATTCCCTCTTCTATCCGTCAAAGAGCCTGTCAAACCGACAGGTTCCCAAAAAAATCCAAAAGAAAATCAAAAACCAAAGGCAAATCAAAACTCCAAAACTGCAAGCAAATCAAAAAACAACTCATCAAACCGCACTCCCAAAGGCCAAAGGAATGCGGTCGAGATCCACAACAAGTATGGATCTCTCGACCTTGAGTCTGATGACGTCCTTATGGACGCATCAGACACAGCGTCCCTTAACAACTCGCCCAAAAAGGGGCACAGGGCTCGGTCCAAGGACCGTCGGCTTTCTCCAGTAAAACCTCCACCATGAGGCTTTTAATATTGTATTTTATCCTAGCATCCATGGCGATTCTGCAGTGGAATTGTCGAGGCTTTAAGGTAAATTTAAATGAATTGGGATTGTTGGCCCAACAATACAATCCCCAAGCTATTTGTCTTCAAGAAACTCATCTTAAAGAATCTGATAAAGTTGCAATGAGACCATTCACTTTTTATAATTCTTTCTCCCCTTCTGCTGACAGGGCAAAAGGGGGTGCATCAATTTTAGTACGTGATGGAATTATCCACAGAGAAATTCCATTAAAAACACAATTGCAAGCTGTAGCTGTCAGCTTATCATTATTTAAAACTTTAACTCTTTGTTCTTTATATATTCCACCATCTCAAGATCTTACTATAAAAGATCTTGATCATCTTGTTACCCAATTACCTAAACCTTTTATTATCATGGGTGACTTCAACGGTCACAATCCCCTCTGGGGTAGTAATACCCTAGACTCTAGGGGTAAAATACTTGAAAATTTCCTCACTCATAATGATTTATGTCTATTTAACGATGGTTCAAACACATATCTACATCCTGCTACAGGATCTTATACAGCTATAGATTTATCAGTAACTGATGCATCCCTATTACATGACTTTTCATGGTCAGTCCATGAGGATACATGTGGAAGTGACCACTTCCCCATTGTATTAGAACCCTCATCACCTATTCCCGAGGAGCACAATCCTCGATGGAAATTTTCCAAGGCTGATTGGGGTACATTTTCTACCCTCTGCCGTGAACATATTATATATGATGAAATAATCAATGCAACTGATCCTGTTGAGGCCTTTTCTAAAGGTCTCATTGATATAGCAACTGAAACTATCCCTAAAACCTCGGCAAATCCACGCATTCACAAGCCATGGTTTAATGAAACCTGCGATACTGCCATTAAGGCACGTAAAAAAGCTGAACGCAAGCTCAGTAAACGACCTACAAGAATTAATTTAGATAACTGTCGCAAAGCACGAGCTAAAGCTCGACGCACAGTCAACCAACAAAAACGCGAATCTTGGAGAGGCTATGTCTCTAAGATCAATTCCAGAACACCTATCAGCAAGGTCTGGAATATGATTAGTAGAATTAAAGGCAAAGGTTCTAAATCTACAATAAAACATCTTAAGGTCAATGATGACCTTCTCACATCAAAATCTGATATTGCCAATAAGTTGGCTGAAACAATCTCTAAAAATTCTTCATCTGCAAATTATGTCCCTGCTTTCCAAAAGTACCAAAAGGTACAGGAAAAACGACCACTTAATTTCAAATCGGACAATGGAGAAGATTATAATGAACACTTCTCCTTGTCGGAGCTCAAAACTGCACTTTCTAAAGCTCATGATACAGCTACCGGCCCTGATGAAATCCATTATCAACTTCTAAAACATTTACCGGAACCTTGCCTTGAAGTTCTACTTCAGGTATTTAATCATATATGGGAATCAGGTGAATTTCCATCTTGTTGGCACACTGCTACTATTGTGCCTATCCCAAAACCTGGGAAGGATCACACAGACCCTTCCAACTACCGTCCTATAGCCTTAACAAGTTGTGTATGTAAAACTATGGAACGGATGATCAATGATCGTCTAGTTTGGTACTTGGAAACTAATAAATTACTAACTGATATTCAATGTGGTTTCCGCAAACAACGCAGTACCACTGATCATCTTGTTCGTTTAGAATCATTTATTCGTGATGCATTTATTAACAAACAACATGCTGTGTCTATCTTTTTCGATTTAGAAAAAGCTTACGACACTACATGGAAGCATGGCATCCTAAAAGATTTATTTGAATTTGGCTTGCGAGGTCGTATGCCTCATTTTATATCCAATTTTTTACATGATCGCCAATTTAAAGTGCGCGTGGGTTCCACCCTTTCTGATTTCTTTGATCAAGAAATGGGTGTCCCACAAGGTAGCATTTTATCTGTCACATTATTTAGCATTAAAATCAACAGCTTGGCTAAAGTCTTAAATGATCATACAGATGGTTCACTTTTTGTGGACGATTTTGGAGTTTCCTGCAGAGGCAAAAATATGCCATCAATCGAGCGCCAATTGCAACTCTGCCTCAATAAAATCCATCAATGGTCGTTGGAAAACGGCTTCAAATTTTCCAAAGCTAAAACATCTTGTGTGCATTTTTGCAATATGCGCAAAATGCACAAAGATCCAGAATTATTCCTTGATAAAACTCCAATTAAAGTCGTTCCTGAGGCCAAGTTTCTTGGTCTCACTTTTGATAGTAAACTTTCTTTTATTCCTCATCTTAAAAATCTAAAAGCTAAATGCTTAAAGGCATTAGACCTTTTAAAGGTCGTTTCAAACAATAAATGGGGTGGAGATGAAGAAACTCTTCTTCATCTCTATCGATCACTCATCCGCTCCAAACTGGATTATGGATCCATAATATATGGATCTGCCCGCCCCTCATATATCAAAATGCTAGATACAATCCACCATCAGGGTCTCAGGCTTTGTCTTGGGGCCTTCAGAACTTCACCAGTTGAAAGCCTTTACGTTGAAGCTGATGAGCCATCTCTTGAAGATCGGCGCATCAAGCTAGCACTTCAATATATAACCAAATTAAAATCAAACCCTTCAAATCCTGCATACAACTGCGTATTCAATCCTGAATACCAGCAGTTGTATAACTCAAAACCTAAAGCAATTCCACCACTCGGTATCAGACTTCAACAACATGTTGAAGATTGTGATATCGACCTAACAACAATAGCAGAGCACGGTCTGCTTGCCACTCCGCCATGGCAGCTGGTGAGGCCCCGTGTCAACCTCTCTTTATCTACTCATAAAAAATCAAATACAGACCAATTAATATTTCGACAGTCATTTTTTGAACTTCGTAATTTTTTCGCAGATTATAAACCAATTTACACTGACGGTTCTAAAGATGGACCCACAGTTGCAGCAGCAACTGTGACTCCTTCAACAACATATGCTACAAGGCTGCATGATGGCAGCAGCATCTTTACTGCAGAAGCTAAGGCCATCCTTAAGGCCGTCCATCACATTAAAAACTCAACCCCTAATAATTACATTATTTTTTCTGATTCACTTTCTTGCCTACAAGCAATTAAAAACTGTAAGAGTGATCATCCAATTATCAGGGATATTTTATTACTTCATAATTCGTGTCTCCAATGCGACATCGTCTTCTGCTGGCTTCCTAGCCATATGGGTATAAGAGGTAATAGCAAAGCTGACTCAGCAGCTAAATCAGCATTAAACCTCAAACATATTTCTCCCACTAAAGTTCCATATACGGATTCTAAACCTGCTATTAAATCTTACATTAAAGAACGTTGGAAGTCCCAATGGGACCAACAACATCATAACAAACTTCACACTATTCAACCTCATTTAGGATACAAATCTCTATCATCTTTTACCCGGCAGGAAGCTTGTGTCCTACGACGATGTCGTATTGGACACTCTCATCTTACACACTCATATCTTTTAAAGGGGGAAGATCCCCCAGTATGTATACCCTGTCAGTGTCCTCTCACAATCAAACACATTCTATGTGAGTGTTGGGACACTGCACATATCAGGGAAACTTTTTATCCTTCTATTTCAATCAATCAAGTTTTTACTCATTTCGGTGAGCATCGTGTTTTAGATTTTTTAAAGGCTGTACACCTTATTGACAAATTGTGAATTTTAACTTTTCATTATCAGCTTTTATTCAACTTGTGATAATATGCTGATGTTTTTGCGGCCTTCGTGCCGTGTTCTGTTTTTCAATTGCAATTTTCTTTTATAAATTAGGCTAATAAATTAAATATCTCGCCGCTAATGGCTGCAATACTGCCGAAGCGGCGTTAAACAATAACTCACTCACTCCCCACTCACTCTAGAAAGCTGAAATGTTATGTACAGACTCTTTGGTCAATGGGAATTCTAAATTGTAGATTTAGTAACCCTGTGATCCCAAATAAGGTCCACAGGGGTCACAATCTAAAAATCATTTTCATCTTTTTCTCCAGTCCCAAAAGCTCTAGAAAGCTGAAATGTTATGTTCAGACTCTTTGGTCAATGGTGATTCTAAATTGTAGATTTGGTGATATTGTGACCCCAAATATGGATCACAGGGGTAATCACTTAAAACAGCTGTTTTACTGAACTGTGAAGATAATGAGATTTTATGTGCACTTCATATGTCAGCTTAAGAGTAATACTACATTATGGACATGTTTGATGTAATCAATGTGAAATTAGAACTATTGAATAGCCTGTGAACTGAATATTGTGACAGAATGCATAGGAAAACATTTAAAAAGGGTTAACAAATGTTTTATTTTACATTAGATATGTGAACTAAATGTGACTGGTGATGAAGTAAGATAAGACTATTAAAACTAGCTACATGAGTTTGTGATACCACATCTTCTTTTCCAATAAAGAAAAATAAATAAAGATGGGGAAAACAAAATTTAAAATATATAATTTACTGGCTGTGAGTCCAGGGTCTGCATGTTGCATAATTGCAGGTGTTGACCTGGGGAGTGACCACTCCCTGGCAGAGATGCAAACAGCAGCTTGCTAATACACGGAGGTTTCAGGTTACTTCTCTGCTGTGTTACTGTTTATGTCTTACACTCAGATGCACAATAGAATTTATTAATTAAATATTGAAAAGGACCCTATGAAACTATGAGCCTTTGAGAAACAGGATTTTTAGAAACAAATAGGGGCTCTTTTTCATTATGTAATAAATGTTGATAATTCCAGGATAAAAATAGGAAGTAAACCATAATAAACTGCAAAGGTCTACATTATTTATAATGAATATCGATTAATGTGTGACCAATTTTGATAATAAATTTGATGACTGAGCAATGACTTATTATGTGATATCTTAAAGGAGAATATTTGTAAAGATTTATATTCTGTTATAGTAAAATATACTTTAAAAAACATATTCCCCCGAAAATAATATGGAAAGCCGTGTTTAATTACTAATTGCGCGATATAACAACCGCGCCTACTGTTGCCTGTGCGCGTATGCATATTTGCCGGTAGCCTTCGGCAGGTTTAGGCTGTGACGTCAGAGTTGCTCTACGGCCAGCCTTGGTCCTAAGCGCAGTGAAACTTAAAGCATATGTAGTGATGAAGAATCGGTTGAATACGTAGAATTCGGGTAGTTTCGGACTTGATATGGTATATTGTGCAGCGTTGGTGTGCAGTAATTCATCAAAGTCTGGACAGAAGTTTACATATTTTTAATTTTCAAGTGAAAAGACGGATGCAGCGCGGCGAAAGGTTTGGATAGTGTCAAAGAGGAAAGAAGGACAGAAAACCGTCGGAATCTGTCTCACTATGCATTTTGATCCTTTACATTATAACAGTTTTATAAATAAGTGATAGTTAGTCTTAGAGTACTCGTAATTAACAGTCCTTTATAAGGATATAACTTATAATGCCTCTTTATGGGATGTGTCATCCTCGGTTACCCAGAGTTTTATATATGCTCCAGCGGAGAGTAACGGAGCATATATAAAACCTTGGGTACCACCGAGGATGGGGATGTGTAGGCCGTGCTCTGACTGTGAAACTTGGTACACAGTTGTATAATTATTTGTCATTGACTAATAACTGTATTAGATTAATTTCAATTTTAATATGGTCAACGTGGCAGCTCAAATGGCATTGTCAGACGCACAAAAAATATGTCCTGGTTATAGATCATTTGAAAACTATAGTGATGTTCAACGCTAAAATGATATATGTCGCTTATATTACACCCAACCACCCCCACTTACTAAATTCTAAATCTTGTCCCAACTTTTGGACCCTTCCTACGTCTATGTTGGATCCCGTTTTTTTAATATATTTACTAAAAATGCATTTCCACTGATTGTATATGTTCACAATATCACAACAAATGATTAATGCAAAAAAAAATAAGTTTCAGTGTTCAATCCTCGTGGGTGCTTGGTTTGTGTACTTGTGATAGAACACGTAACTGTCTAGCAACACAAGTTCAAATAATTACCCCCCCCCCCCCCCCCCCCCCCCCCCCCCCCCCCCCCCTCCAACTCTGTTAATAGTAAGCCCTGTTTATACGGCAAGCGTTTGCATTTGACTAAATCATTACACATTTGAACATTTGCTCACATAAGCAAAATTCGCCGTATGGACGCATTTGCAAAAATGTATATTTTACTACCGTAAACAAATTTTCACCTAGGCAGCGACGATTGCAATTGTTTACTACCGTAAGTGAATATGGTATTTTAACTATTCTAGTAACAGTTCATCGTTTACAGACATAGTGACTTCACATCGGTTGAGAAAATATATTAGAGACCTTAAGAAATTCTTAATATTGTTTTTCAAATTCTCTCCTCCTTGCACGCGATGAACTTCTATCTGACTTTTTGATGTTCATTATAATTAGGTCGACAAAGTCAAACCAATGTTGACAGATTTAAATTAATGTCATTTATTTAGTTTACATCTAATACATATCAATTGACATATTTTAGAAATTCTCTATTCATATATTAAAAGAGTTGGAATCCAATTTTCTTAGGCAGAAATTTAACACGCATGAACGCATAGTAATTTACCTTTACTAACATGCGTATATACTATCATAAGCAATACTGCATATGTGCAAAATTCGCCGTATAAACAGGGTTTTACACTATGTTATTAGGCTTCTAATATCGCGAGTTCCTTATTATCGTGTTAGTCCGGTTTTCGTGACTACAAAATCTCTCACATAGCTATGTGTAGATCTTACTATCTTACTTGATTAGGATTGAACAGTGGTTTGTACTGTACGTTAGATTTAAATAATAATAATATTTAATATCAATACCTTTTTAAAGCAAACATGATTTGAATAATCGAGAATCAAGATGGTTCATTTTGTCCTGTGCAACTGGTTACTTCAGCGGAACAGTATATATACGAATACGGCAGTATAATTTGTAGTAACATATTTTAATTAACTACATATAAGTTGTTGACACCCATGTTATCTACATGTAGACAATAATTATTTAATGAACGGCACTACTTATTGTGAAATTGTAACGTTAGAGTTTGACAGTCCCTACGTACGAATCTGTATTTCCAACTCTCTTACTGTTTACTTCTGAAAGCTCATCCTCACTTGATTCCTGGTATTCAACTCAATGTTGATTCACAATAGGTTCATACTGATAAGGACGGATGTTATTTATGTCAGATGGTTGAAATTCAACGCTGCAATCGCTATCCGAGAAAGCAAAAACAACAATACGAACGTAGAAAATACACTGCCTCAGCGCGCGGGAGAGCATCTTTGACATCATATCACGTGACTGCTGTCAGCCTGATTAACTCTCGGGGATTTCCGGAAAACGACTCGCACCGAAAACGTTTTTTCAACGTTTCTACATAAAATGTCGCATTTTAATAATTTTGTTGACACACTTTGTCTAAAACAATACTGTTGAACATGTTAAAACAAAGTTTTTCTCTAATATTCTCCTTTAACCTTTTCCTTATGGATAATTAATAACATGATTCCTGATTAGCTTCAGAGCCAGTGGCTCTATTTTTTTACAAAGTAATTGTTTTCATATTGTGTTAACTGTTACTGTAAAATATACCCCATGTATTTGTTACAGAAATGATCAAGAATTAATCTAATGGATGGATGTTATGGAAGGGGTAAGTATGAATACATGTATATTTTTTTCTTTTTTTTATACATTTTTTTGAATTGAATAGGTGTTTTCATTTTATTACCTAACTAATTAAAAATTTTAAAACGGACTGAAATTTTATGAAATATGTAATTGTTTGTTTGTTTGTTTGTTTTTTAACAGCAGCAACAACTAATGACAGGATCAGCTGCAGCAGCATCTGGAACAGTACCCGCCCAAATGACTATTATTTTTTAAACCCGCACTTCTTCATCCAGGATGATAATTTTCTATAGCCCTTGTGAGAAGGCACAGACCTTATTTAGTTGACACATTGATGACAGACCAGAGATAAGGAGATATGCTATTTATTAGGCCGGGTCTGTATGTTGACATTCACTATAAACATATCTTGTCATGTATAGGCACACAATATTGTGCCAGCATAGGTGTGACAGTACATGAACAACGGTTTTGAAACATTCTCGCAAAATAAAATAGTTTATTAATATATTAAAACTAATGTCCGATTGCGATTTTGTGTTTTTTGGTACTTTTTTTACCACATAGCTGTTTCCATGGTGTGTTGATTCAATGTCGTTACTGGTTGACAGACCCTGTGTGCTGCTGACCCAATGCTCTCAGTGGTCTCAGCTAATAGCCATGCGGAGAGTGATACACTAAATATATGCGACAGTTCAAGACGCCTTATCAGGAACTACAGGAGATACAAAAGTTTTAGCCAAATATGTTTATTGTACTGTTTCATGCAAAACAGCTACATATTGGCTTTATTATTGAATTTTTTATGGCTGCATTCTAGGATCATGGTATGGGTTATCTCCCTTTGACTTCCAGGGCATTCTGTTTTCGGTTTCGGGTTCTTGGTTTTCAGTTCAACATGGCGTCTATGCACGTTTTCGGCATTGCAGATCATGCACCATTTAGGAAATTCATAGGTACCAAAGTGTATGTATTCCTTTATTCATCGACAAAATATGTTTACAACACTTCTATCATGTAATGATTACACAAACTCGTGTAAATTTTGGTAAATCTTTGTTTTTATAAATTTGGCATAGTACCACGTGGTTTCGCGCTCATGGCGCCCAGTGATGGGTATATTTCCTTTTTTTTATAATTTTAACCATCCTTGTACACTATCTTTATGATATCTAATTTTGGATTAACAAATGTGAAGCGGCAGTAAAATATTAATCTGCATTGTCCATACAGCTTTCTTTGAAAATTGATATGTAAGCAAACGTGTTTTTGAATTGACATTGTGCTCTAAAAACATACTGAATTTACCTTCTTTGTATTTTTATAAATAGAAAATAAAAGAATGAAGTGGAACATGACTTATTTCTCGTGTTACCCAGGGAGGCCGGGGTTATCTGCATATAAAACAGAACAGTAAAAGAACTTTGAGCATCAAAGATGGCAGGCGAGGATTCACAGGAGGAGGCATTTCATCTAGATTCAGATAATATAGAGGAAGTTGTGTTGTCAGGACAACGTGTTAGAAAATTAACTTTAAAGGGTCAGGCACTCTTTGATGAAAATAATGCTAAGTACATTAACAAACTTACAAAACAGACTGAGTATATTGCACAGACATTTAGTCTGACAAACATTCGTTCATGTGACAAAAAGGAACAGTTAGAGTGCTATATGAGTGATCTTCAAAGGTGTCGTAGTGCTTTTTGTGACATAGCCTCTAATTATGTTGTCTACTTACAACGTGTGAACACGGTAGAAAGCCTCCAGGCAGAACAACAACATAACTTGGCCAGAAGTAAAACCTTAACAATTGTTAATGAAACTGATGAACTATTAAAGAATATGATTTCTAATGTAGATGAAACACACTCCAGAAAATCTTGAAAGTCTGGAAAATCTACGAAGTCAGGGTCTGAACGATCCCAAAGTAGCAGGCACAGTAGTTTCGCAACAATACTTGCAAAGAAGAGGGCAGAAGCAGAGTCTGCTAAAGTCGGCCTAGCGTATGCACAGAAAGAGGCGGACATCTTGAAGGAAGAAGCCTCGTTGAATGAACGAATGAAGACTCAACAAGCCGTGGTTGATAGGAAAAAGACAGAGATGGAGGCCAAGTTACACATCCTGAAGCAAGAAAAAGAAGTTGCTATGACCGAGGCAGAAATTAAGGTGTTAGAAGAGGCGTGTTCGGAAGAGTCGTGCAGTGACTTTCATTCACTTGATAAATCACTTCCACAAGAATCGGCGAGAGACAGGACAGAGAGATACATTTCTGACCATCTTGCTCATGTGACAATTTCAAATGATCATGGTGACACACATGTTAAACATGAACACTTAGAATTAGGTCATTCAGGCAATATTAATTCAGGTCACACGACCACAGGTCGGGTGATCACAGATCAGGTTGTTACTAATCATACAAATGATCATGGTGACACACATGTTGACAATAATGTGAAGTTTTCACATGTTGAGCAGGAACATTCAGAACTAGGTCATTCGGGAATTATTAATTCAGGTCACATGACCACAGGTCGGGTGATCACAGATCAGGTTGTTACTAATCATGCATATGATCAGGCTTCAGAACCCTCAAAGTTCTTGTTGAAGAAAGATTTGTTGTTAACCAGGTTCAGCAATTTTAACGATAGACCAGAATCATATGCCATGTGGAAATCTAGTTTCTTTAGTGTGATTAGTGAGTTGAATGTGTCTGCTATTGAGGAGCTTGATTTTCTGCTCAAGTGGCTCGGCCCCGAGTCTAGGAAATCTGCGCAGAGTCTACGCTCAGCAAATTTTCATGACCCAGTAAAAGGTTTGATTCAGGTGTGGAATAGAATTGAGTAACGATATGGTGTCCCTGTCATGGTGGAGGCCTCATTGAATAGGAGAATTGCTAATTTTCCAAAAATTGGCTACAAAGATCACACGAGGCTGTATGAACTGTCTGATCTATTATCAGAGATTGAGTGCACAAAAAGTGATCCCAATTACCAAGCTGTTTTGGCATATTTCGACTCTTCCTCAGGTGTTAACCCGATTGTTAACAAATTGCCAAACAACATTATTGACAGGTGGACAAATCATGCATTCAGATATAAGGAGAAATGGTCTGTTCCATTTCCTCCCTTTTCAGAATGTGTGCAGTTTGTACGTGACATCAGTAGGCTACGAAACGATCCATGTTTCATGTATGAATCTCACCAACAGCAACTGGGCCCTCAAAGGAACCACAAACCCGCATCAGTGAACACCCGGAAAACTGACGTCTCAACTTCTTCGAAAAAACCACAGTGGAACTCTAGGAATGATGGAGAGTTTTGCCCTCTGCATCTAAACTTGCGTCACACACTGAATGACTGTAGAACTTTCACATCTATGCCTTTTCAGGAAAGAAAAGATTTTCTCATGAGACGGGGAATGTGTTTTAGGTGCTGTTTATCCAGACATCTTGCCAGTGAATGCACTGAAAATTGTCAGTGCCAAGAGTGTGGAAGTAGGAGACATGCAACAGCTTTGCATATTGAACAAGGTAATGAACCCTCAAGAAATATCGGAACTTCGTCAGGTCCAAATACCAACCCCAAACCACAGACAGACAAGAAGGTTGAGAACTCTAACAAGAATTCAGTAGCATCTTTGTCAACTAAGTGCACTCAGGTGTGTAACGGTTCATTTCAAGGGAGGTCATGTGCGAAACATATCCTCGTACGGGTGTATCCTAAGGGTCAATCTGAAAGGGCAGTGCTCATGTATGCTTCCATTGATGATCAAAGCAATGCATCTTTGTGTAAGACAACATTCTTTGAAACATTTGACATTGAGGGAAATACAGTACCGTATACATTGTCTTCATGTGGCGGTCGTGTGGAGACTTTAGGTCGACGTGCATACGGATTCACCATTGAATCTATGGATGGAAATCAGGCGTTTGAACTCCCAACACTGATTGAGTGTAACGATATCCCAGATCACAATGATGAGATTCCAACCCCAGAGGTGGCACTCAATCACTCTCACCTACAACCCATAGCTAGATGTATAGCGCCATTGGACACAACTGCTACTATCCAGATTCTGATCGGACGTGACCTTCCAGAGGTACATCACGTGTTGGATCAGATCACAGGACCTTCCTAATCCCCTTACGCACAGAGACTCCCGTTAGGCTGGGTGATAGTGGGTGAAGTATGTCTTGGCAGGATCCATCCCCCCTCATCAGTGTATGTGAGCAAGACTCATGTTCTGGACAATGGACGGACATCAATTTGTGAGCCATGCCCTAACCGTTTACAACTGAAGGACAGTTAAAACTCTACATGGCTACCCGACATTCATGATAGAATCTTCACAGTCACCCGTGAAGATGATATGCCTGGCCTTGATCAAATAATCCAACGGAGGTACTGCACCTTGATAATGCGAACAAAACTATTACCTGTAACTCACTCGACTGATGTACGATACCTCAATTATCTTTGTATTTAATCATTATTCTTCGTAATGAAAAGTAAGAGGGGATTTTCTGAAGTGTGAATACAAAAATGTAAAAAACGTAACTCTGTAGCCCTGAATATGAAATTCATTCAAATGACGTCACCAAAGTCGACTTATATCATTTGGAGAAGTATCGCAAGCGTTGTTCTCGAAATTGGGTTCAGGATTTCCCTGTTTTGCAGTTTCTTGGTTATTGGTGACACTAGCTACTCACTATACTATTCTTCAATATCATAGTGAAAAGTAATAGAGATAATTAATTCCGATGAATAAATTAGAAAAACGGTTCTTACGTACGGAAAGTTCCGAGAATTGACGAAGCTTGAAAACAGTAGCAATGGCAGTCGTACAATACTGAACAGGCCGCGCAATATGGAATTTGTAGAAATTGTTTTACAATCCTAAATTTACAAGCGTATATATATGATAACTATACAACTAGGAGAACGGCAGGTGTCTGGTCGCCATCAAGAGCATTTCTATTGTATTGCAGTAGTGAACAAAGTCATTTCAATTCTAATAGACATATTTGCTTTAAGTAACCTTAATCTAACGGTAACCTCTAAAGACATTCGGTGTTAAAGGAGGCAGTAGTATGTTTTATTTAATATACATATTATTACAAAACCATAATTAATTGAAACCGTTCGAAAAATAATGCTATTTTGCCCAAATACTTACCACATATTGCCCCGTTAACTTCAATACTCCGGTTTCCAGTATCATGTATAGAGGTGCATTCTGCATTTCCGCCTAGAATCAGCTTTAGTTCTGGGAAATCATTGGCAGAAATACGGAGATTGTCTCTTTTCCCGTCGAGCAGGATAACGTTCACAGATGGGTAAAATTTTCTGTAGTTCTCCCATTTCGTACAAACTTTTACGATTTTTCTACATAAAATTTTAGTAACTGGATAGCTCCAGCGTGGATAGGGCTTACACCCGTAGGAAAATACAAGTGTAACGCGTTTGCAGCTTTCGGAGAGTACACAGTGGATACATCCCAAAATTAACATGTAATGATGATATCTCATTGTTCTGTGCCTAAACGTAGTTGTGCGAATAAAATTCTCAATGAGCCCTCATTTAAATACTATTTCAGTCAATAAAGGCGAAGACGAAAATAATTTCGTTTCCCGTTACATCACAACGCAGTTTGAACATAGTTAGAGATGTCATTCCAGCACTCGTTTGGCTTATGCAACATGAAATAACCTAAACTTAGCCTTATTAACAAGTGCGATGATGATAAAACTTGAATAATGACCGATGACAGCTCAACATCCTGTTGTGACAGTTCAACTTTATTAATTGCTTCTGACCATGCAGATTTGATGTACATAGGGCCTATGCACAATTCGCATAACTAATAGTTTAATTACTTTAAAATATCTTAATATTAGAAATATAACATTTTGTATGTTTGTGTTTATGATAATAATAAGCAACTTAAGTAACGAGATCACACATGTTGATGATCTAAATGGCAAGTTAGATTATACTTGTATGATAATTAAATAAACCTTTTAAACAATATTACGTCAAGAAAGATCTTTTTATTTGGTGTTTTAATGTCCAAAACTGCTTTTGCGTATAAGGCGGGCACTGATGTCCGTTAATCGTTGCTTTCTAGCAAATAGCGTTGCGCAGTTTTTATTCGTTTTTGCATTTATGAATTAGTCAATAACTCATGGACACATTAACAGCATTTTTAACAATATATGTTACAACTCCGACAATGTATCGTTAAAACAACAATTCTACCACAGACAATGGCTTTTCTAATATGAGTTTTGTTTATCTTTAAAGTTACATAATAGTTATCAAATTGTAGATTACTTGCTTTTCGCGGCATGTCTTGATATTCTACATAAACGTTTCAAGGCAACACCTAACTAAAGAAAATTTACTCATCCACCTTTGTTGTTCAGGTAATTGAAGATGAATTCAAAGAAATGCCATATTCTTATCAGCATATATTTGCTTGTAAATTAATAATAATGAAACTTTCGATATTTTGTTTAGAAATATTTATATTTTTTTGCATAATTTCATCTCATATGTCAACAGGGGACACTTGGTGAGACAAAGAACACACTCCTACAAACTGGAGTTGTTTCTTTAGATGAAACGCACATAGTGTGCATTGTTCAAATATGCATGGTTTATACATTTAGTCTAAACATGTGTTAGTGGGTTAATGGTAGTAACGATTGTATCTTATTTCCTGCGTGTGTTTAAGTGGCTACCGGGAACATTCATATGTATACACACCCATCAACCGGGAACATTCATATGTATACACACTTATCAACCGGGGACATTCATATATACACACACACCTATCAACCGGGGACATGTGGTAAATAAGAACCCGGTACGTACGGGTTATGGAAAATAATGACGCGAAGGCGTAGCCCGAGCAGAGGTATTTTTTTAAAAAGACAAGCAATCGGGTTATTATTTGGGTTACACTCCCGCGAAACACTCCTGCAATTGTTTCAACTTAATTTGTTTATAAATAATTAAGTTATAAACGTTTTAGTGATTTATTCTGCGATTTTCATATTTTTTATAAGAGTAAACATTCAGACGATTTCCAATAAAATCCTGCTTCGAGGCAATCGTTTTATCATTTTGCTTTCACTCCCGTGAAACACTCCTGCGGTGATTTAAACTAAAACATTATGTATAGATTTATCTATAAACGTTTCATATTTTGCGGATTTATTATGTCTGAATAATAACAAGTATTTAGACTGCTTACAATACCCAAATGATTAGGGTTTTTAGATCAAATGACTTGAAACCTTACATTAAGAACTAGTTTAAAACAATATGGATATAAATTCATAGGTAAAATACAAACAAGACACAACAAAATTTTCATCAATTGGCATGGATGCTCGGTAGCGCAACGGGTAATGCGCTGCTTGTCATCATCGGGTTCGATTCCCACTTACGGTGCTCATCACTTTCAACTTTCTTGTTTGATTTCATTTCCAAATTTTACAAGTCCAATTGTTTGCCTTTGTTTACAATGTCATAACCAACATGAGTTATGAGATAACCAACCTACGCAGTTCGAGCTCAGGGCTTATAACATACAACTTAAATGAAGAAGTGAATAGGGTAAACACCTGAAGCAAGGTAGTTAGCGCGAGTTAAAACCAATTAAAAAGAAGGCATATAACCGCCCAAGGGGTTTAATCATATGAATACACACCTATCAACCGGGGACGTTCACATGTATACACACTTATCAACCGGGGACATTCATATATACACACACACCTATCAACCGGGGACATGTAGTAAATAATAACCCGGTACGTACGGGTTATGGAAAATAACGACGCGAGGGCGTAGCCCGACCAGAGGTTATTTAAAAACAACGAGGCAATCGGGTTATCATTTGGCTTACACTCCCGCGAAACACTCCTGCAGTGTTTTTTGTAGTTTGGCATTGTAAAGGTTTGGTAGAGTGCTCAACATTTGAGGATGGAGCGGGATAGATAGAAATCTGAAAGTCTATTTTATCCTTTAAAATGCACCAGCATGAAACAGAGCTGTAGTGATAGAGAAATATGATTATGTAGATAAAATAGACTTTCAGACTTCAGAAATAAAATACTTCAGATGACACTCGTTGTAGATATCATTTTAATGAAGAAGAAAAGAAGAAGAAATGTTTATTAAAATAATTTTTAGTTACAATTTATGTACATTATGTGACACTTTAATCAACATTTTAATGATGACTGGAGGAATGGTTCATTGTGAGCTAATCAACTTGACCACTTGTCACATGTCAATTCATCAACGTCTATTATGCATTGTTACATTGTTAAACATGTACCTATATATTATATATATTATTATATATTATATATATATATATATATATACCTATCAACCGGTGACATTCATATGATGAATAACAGAAGAGGAAAATTATTTTATTTAAGTGTCACATGTTACAATACCAAATAAATACAGATATAAGCATTGTTTATAAGTAATATCCGGCCAATAGGCCTACGAGACACTACATTTTCATTTAAAACGATATATGATAAAATATATTATATAAATATTAAAATACATTGTATAATCATATGTGTACAAAAAATCCACTCATTTTAGAACATTCGTATATTTGTATATTCGTATATTCGTATTCGAACATATGTTTACACACCTAGCAACCGGGGACATTCATATATATGTAAACACACCTAGCAACCGGGGACATTCATATGTATACACACCTAGCAACCGGGGACATTCATATGCATATACACCTAGCAACCGGGGACATTCATATGTATATACACACCTATCAACCGGGGAGTAAACGACCTACAAGAATTAACTTAGATAACTGTCGCAAGGCACGAGCTAAAGCTCGACGCACAGTCAACCAACAAAAACGCGAATCTTGGAGAGGCTATGTCTCTAAGATCAATTCCAGAACACCTATCAGCAAAGTCTGGAATATGATTAGTAGAATTAAAGGTAAAGGTTCCAAATCTACAATAAAACATCTTAAGGTCAATGAGGACCTTCTTACATCAAAATCTGACATTGCCAATAAGTTGGCTGAAACAATCTCTAAAAATTCTTCATCTGCAAATTATGTCCCTGCTTTCCAAAAGTACCAAAAGGTACAGGAAAAACGACCACTTAATTTCAAATCTGACAATGGAGAAGATTATAATGAACACTTCTCCTTGTCAGAGCTGAAAACTGCACTTTCTAAAGCTCATGATACAGCAACTGGCCCTGATGAAATCCATTATCAGCTTTTAAAACATTTACCGGAACCTTGCCTTGAGGTTCTACTTCAGGTATTTAATCATATATGGGAAACAGGTGAATTTCCATCTTGTTGGCACAATGCTACTATTGTGCCAATCCCAAAACCTGGGAAGGATCATACAGACCCTTCCAACTACCGTCCTATAGCCTTAACAAGTTGCGTATGTAAAACTATGGAACGGATGATCAATGATCGTCTAGTTTGGTACTTGGAAACTAATAAATTACTAACTGATATTCAATGTGGTTTCCGCAAACAACGTAGTACCACTGATCATCTTGTTCGTTTAGAATCATTTATTCGTGATGCATTTATTAACAAACAACATGCTGTGTCTATCTTTTTCGACTTAGAAAAAGCTTATGACACTACATGGAAGCATGGCATCCTAAAAGATTTATTTGAATTTGGCTTGCGAGGTCGTATGCCTCATTTTATTTCCAATTTTTTACATGATCGCCAATTTAAAGTGCGCGTGGGCTCCACTCTTTCTGATTTCTTTGATCAAGAAATGGGTGTCCCACAAGGTAGCATTTTATCTGTCACATTATTTAGCATTAAAATCAACAGCTTGGCTAAAGTCTTAAATGATCATACAGATGGTTCACTTTTTGTGGACGATTTTGGAGTTTCCTGCAGAGGCAAAAATATGCCATCAATCGAGCGCCAATTGCAACTCTGCCTCAATAAAATCCATCAATGGTCGTTAGAAAACGGCTTCAAATTTTCCAAAGCTAAAACATCTTGCGTGCATTTTTGCAATATGCGCAAAATGCACCAAGATCCAGAACTATTTCTGGATAAAACTCCAATCAAAGTCGTTCCTGAGGCCAAGTTTCTTGGTCTTACTTTTGACAGTAAATTATCATTTATCCCTCATATCAAAAACCTCAAAGCTAAATGCTTAAAGGCATTAGACCTTTTAAAGGTCGTTTCAAATAATAAATGGGGTGGAGATGAAGAAACTCTTCTTCATCTCTATCGATCACTCATCCGCTCCAAACTTGATTATGGATCCATAATATATGGATCTGCCCGCCCCTCATATATCAAAATGCTAGATACAATCCACCATCAAGGTCTCAGGCTTTGTCTTGGGGCCTTCAGGACTTCACCTGTTGAAAGCCTATACGTTGAAGCTGATGAGCCATCTCTTGAAGATCGGCGCATCAAGCTAGCACTTCAATATATAACTAAACTTAAAGCCAACCCTTGTAATCCTGCATACAACTGCGTATTCAACCCTGAATACCAGCAGTTGTATAACTCAAAACCTAAAGCAATTCCACCACTCGGTATCAGACTTCAACAAAATGTTGAAGATTGTGATATCGACCTAACAACAATAGCAGAGCACGGTCTGCTTGCCACTCCGCCATGGCAGCTGGTGAGGCCCCGTGTCAACCTCTCTCTATCTACTCATAAAAAATCAAATACAGACCAATTAATATTTCGACAGGCATTTTTTGAACTTCGTAATTTTTTCGCAGATTATAAACCAATTTACACTGACGGTTCTAAAGATGGACCCACAGTTGCAGCAGCAACTGTGACTCCTTCAACAACATATGCTTCAAGGCTGCATGATGGCAGCAGCATCTTTACTGCAGAAGCTAAGGCCATCCTTAAGGCCGTCCATCACATTAAAAACTCAACCCCTAATAATTACATTATTTTTTCCGATTCCCTTTCTTGCCTACAAGCAATTAAAAACTGTAAGAGTGATCACCCAATTATCAGGGATATTTTATTACTTCATAATTCTTGTCTCCAATGCGACATCGTCTTCTGCTGGCTTCCTAGCCATATGGGTATAAGAGGTAATAACAAAGCTGACTCGGCAGCTAAATCAGCATTAAACCTCAAACATATTTCTCCCACTAAAGTTCCATATACGGATTCTAAACCTGCTATTAAATCTTACATTAAAGAACGTTGGAAGTCCCAATGGGACCAACAACATAATAACAAACTTCACACTATTCAACCTCATTTAGGATACAAATCTCTATCATCTTTCACCCGGCAGGAAGCTTGTGTCCTACGACGATGTCGTATTGGACACTCTCATCTTACACACTCATATCAGTAGTTAGGGCAAATTGCTCGATGAGCGCACACCGAAAAAAAAATTTCCCCAGGGTGGGGGTAGTAGGGGGGTATGGGGAAAAGGGTAAAATAAAAAAATTATAGGATCTGTAATCGAGATGTTTCTAGGATTTGGGGTGAGAGAAAAAAAAGTTAAATTTTGAGGGTGTATTTTACAAGGTTAAGAGTGAAATTTACAAGGTTAAAAAGTAAAAAATAAAAACAGAAGAAATCGGGAATCGAGATAATTAAGGATTTAGAATTAGAAATAAGAACACTTTATAACGTACGGGCGATATGCATAGAAACCTGTTAGACTAGCGAGTATAATGCTAAAACCATTGATTTTCTATAGCCATTGTGCTGTGTACTTGAATGACTCAATGTACTGTGTTGTCACCCAGACTTGTTTACTGGTTACTAGGCATGTTGTTGATCGTTTCCAATGGTGAATGTCATGTGATATCCCTATGTTACAGTAAACACACGGCCATTTCTATTCAGACTGTCAAGGATAGCAGACGTATATTTCACTTATGTCACAGGATAGTGTTGATACCGTGGACTTTTCCAGTCTAGAAAGAGAAACTGAGGAAGAAGCTGCCTGGGCAGATGATCAGAACACTCAGGAGTGCATAGACGATATTGATAGCTGTCTTGAAGAGAAAAGAGCTAGTGACGGAAAATCACAAATGGATCCTACTTTAAGAGAAGCTGCGGTCACCCCATTTACCAGTGAGCAGTTAGAAACAATAATGACTCATAAACAATACCATACGAACATGTTGATGGTTCTGGATTCCATAGAAAAGACAGGGAAAAGTTTAGATAGTCTACCAAGAATGCCTAAAAAGCCGAGAGTGCACCTGGAATCATTATTGAAGTGTAAAAAACAAAAGGTGGGACTTACGTCAAAGGAGCTACATGACTATCTTGTGTCCCAGGTTGCAAAAGTAGCAACAAAAATCGCTATTGAAGCCTTTACTGATGCAGAGCTTCTAGGCGAAATTATCTCAGAGCAGGACGCTATTACCAAACTTAATAGGGGTTTTAGTAATCTGAAAAAGTGTTCTGCTCAAAATTTGGTGTTGAGCTTACAGTTTGGAAAATATTTGATCAAGGCTAAGTTATGGCATAAAGAGCAATACAAAAAGGGAACTATCCAAGAAAACTGGGCAACCTGGTTGAAAAGAACAACCGGTTACTCAGACCAACACTGCCGGAAACTAAGGGAGATGGCCAGTATAATGGGAGGATTTCCACATTTCTTCTATATCGGCGTTAGTTTCAATTATATCTACAGCAAGAAACATGACATAAAACTAATGCTGCAGATCCCGGAATTCCGCGACTTTTGGAATAAGGATTATACCGGACCTACAACAAATGTCAATTTACCTCAATCACAGTGAAGTGTGTGGGCGTGGCATAGCCATATAAGGAGCGCTCATGCCATGAGCGGTAGGACTGGGTCGATAAACTGGTGCAATAAATTCTGGGTCAACACTAAATGACATGTTTGTTTAGAACTTTAAAAAAAAACATGTCCACAGTTTTCCAATTAATATTGGAAACCAAGCTGTGCTGATGAGCTGTGAGACAGCGAAACATGTTATCCCCTAAATTACATAACACGGCCTCCCCTTAACACAACACAAAACAAATTTATTCTATAAAAAATGGAAAACAATTTAGATTGGGAATGCGCATCAAACAGAAACAATTCACTAATTTTACCTAGATCAATCAGAGGATTAATTGTAGGTAAGTCGGGTTGTGGTAAAACAAACTTATTATTAAATTTATTATTAGAAAAAGATTTATTAGATTATAATAATTTAATTGTCTATGGAAAATCTTTATTTCAACCAAAATATAAAATAATGAAATTTGGCTTCGATAATAATTTAGACAAAGAAACAATTTGTAACCTATTTAAAAATAGAGAGAATCTAATAAAACAAGATATTTCACCATATGAAGTAATAAAAGAAATTGGTGGTTCGATTACAAACAATAGTCCAATTAAATGTGAATTCTATGAAAAGGGTAATGACATTATTGATCCAAAAGAGTTAAATTCAACTGATAAAAACTTAATGATCTTTGATGATGTCCTTTTAGAAAAACAAAACAAATGCAATGATTATTACACAAGGGGACGACATTCAAATGTTGATTGTTTCTATTTATCTCAAAATTACTTCCGTTTACCAAGACAGACAATTCGGGAAAACAGTAATTTCATTTGCTTATTTAAACAAGATAACAAAAACATCCATCATATTTTCCAAGACCATGTGAGTCATGATATGGACTATGATGAATTCAAATCTTTATGTAACATCTGTTGGAGTAAACCATATAATTTTTTAGTTATAGATAATTCTTCACCTATTGAAAATGGGAAATATAGAAATAATTTAGATGACTTTTATTTTCCTAAAAAGTTAAATAATTAAATGGACAATGAATTTTCCAAAAAGATGTTAGAAACACTTCAGGAGATAGCAAGAAATACATATCCAAAAGAGAGTAAACAATTTATCGTTAGTGAAAATAAATCCGATTTCAATACAACATTTAATCCACCAATAACTTTAGATACAAATAAAAAATATGAGATTGCATTAGTTGATTTAGAAACGTATTACTCCATTCCTAATATTACAAGCGAAAATAATATCATTAGATATTATAAAAGAGAATTACATAATGATTCAATAAAAACGATTGAAATACCAGTTGGATCTTATGAAATTAATGGTTTAAATAAAGAGATACAAAGACAATTAAGAAAGAATGGAGATAAAAATGCATTTAAAATAATTCCCAATTTAAATACTTTTAAAACAATATTAGAAATAAAATCTCCATATAATGTTTTATTTAACTATGATAACAGTATAAGACATATTTTAGGTTTTACTGAACTTTCCTATGGGCCAGGAGGATCACACATTTCAGAAAATATTGTGTCAATATTAGCAGTTAATTCGATTTTTATCCATATTAATATTATAAATGGTTCTATAGTAAATGGTGTACAAGAACCAGTTATATATTCATTTTTCCCAAAGGTAAGTCCAGGTTATAAAATTGTTGAAAAACCAATTAATCCAATTTATTTACCAATAACATTAAATAATATACGAAATCTTCATATCAAAGTAACAGATCAAAATGGTATTCCCTTAGATTTTAGAGGAGAGGAAATCACGATCAGGTTTCATATAAGGCAAATTTAATACTTAAAAATGAAGACAAATTATATTGAACAAAGATTGGACATTTCAGAAAATCAAAAGGAGAAGGTAAAGCGTGCTATGCAAAACAATGAGGCAGTTACTATTAGAGTAGAAAATATTGGTAATGACATAATAGCTCTTACTGAAACACAAATTAACAAGATAAATAAGGCTTTTGAACAAAATAAGGGAGTTAACATTAAATTAAGTAAGCAACAATTAAAATATAATAAAGAACATGTAACTGGTGGTTTTATTGGAGCACTACTAGCTGGTTTATCTCAATTTGCTCTACCATTACTTTCAAAAGCACTACCAGCTCTCGGAGTAGGTGCACTTTCTGGAGTAGCAAGTAATTTAGTAAATAAGGTTATGGGAAATGGATTGTACATGAAGCGAGGGGATCACATTGTTAAAGTAAAGGAATTTGGAAATGGAATCTATCTTAAACCACAACAAACAAACGAATTACAAACATATGGCAATGGGGTTTACTTAAAAAGAGATGGGGAATTATTTGAGGGTTCTGGTGTCATTCATGAATTGGCTAAAAATATCCCCATATTAAATTTATTATTTTAATTTTTTTTCTATAAAAATGGACATGGACAATTATAAAGAGAAAATATATCCTAGATTAGATATTTTAAACCCGAGTGCACCACCTCACGCTGAAATTCCACTACCACCGTATGGTAGTAATTATCGCTTGCAATATATACAAGATATTAAAAAATACTTAGAGAAAAATAGTGAACAAAGACGTCAATTAAGTAAAAAATATAGTAAAGTATATAATTCATTACATTATACAAATTATTTATTAAACTTAGTTTCCACAGGAGCTGCAATTGGCAGTGTTTCAACTTTATCAACAGTTGTCTTAATTCCAGTTTCAGTTATATTAGGTAGCGTTTCTATTGGCTGTGGTGCATTTAGTATTGTAATAAATAAACTTAGCAAAAAGATAAAACATAAACAAGATAAACATAGAGATATTTATAATTTAGCTGAAACCAAAATTAATTCAATTGAATCACTGATATCAAGAAGTTTACAAAATAATGATATTTCACACGATGAGTTCAATCTAATTTTAGAAGAGGAAAAGAAGTTCAATCAGTTAAAGGAAAATATTAGGTCAGCTAAAAATAAAAAGTTTTTCAAAGAAGATGAAATGAAACAAAAGGGAAGGAATGAAATTAAGGAGTCAATAAAAAAACTTATTGAAGTAAATAATTGATTATCTTTAGTTAAAATAAGTCTGATAAAATGCCTTTTGAAAAAATAAAAGATTTTAATAGACGCAATGAACTAGTAAAAGAATATTTAAGTTTAAGAAATCAATTAAAAGATAGATTTATATCAGAACGTATTGATACTGTTTATAGAAAAGAACAAATAAAAGAACAAAGTAAACCCGTAATTGATATGATAGGGAAACAATCTGAACAAAATAGATTATTAGCTATAAAACAAGATGAACAAAATAAGGCATTAAATAATACGTTATTGATGTTAAAAGGAAATCTGCCAGCATATGAGGTCCCAACCCCACAAATAGAACATAAAGAGAGTATTTTAGATTTAAAAACTAGTCCATTAGCAGGAGAATATTTACAGAGTGGAATAAACAAAGCTGGTTATGATTCAACTTATGGAATTAAAGTAGGTCAGAATGGATTTGTTTTAGGTGATAAAAATATAAATATCGAAGATGACTATATTAAAATTGGTAATGAGAGTTTTCGTGGTACAAGAGGTTTATACGAATTAATTACAAAAACTAATCCTAACAAAAATATTTTTGATGATGATGATATTTCTAATTATATGGAGATAATGATGTTAACGAATAATATTTTAGATGAAAGGGGGCATCTAAAAAAGTCAACAAGTAAAAAATATAAGGAAATTTTAAGACCTTTAATTGATCATATGTATTTTGATAAAACAAGAAAGAAGAAAACTTCTGTTTCAGGAGAAGGCTTAAGAACAATAACTCTTTCTGATGATCCAAATGCATTATTGGAGAGAATGGATTTATTATTTGCAAGTAAGGGAGCAGGTAATACTGGAGTGAATGATGAATTGAAAGCAATTATTAAAAGTTTATACAAGAAAAAAGTTATTGATAAAAATATTTTGAAAAATCTTATTTCTTCTTTATAAAAATGTATTATTATAATAAGAAAAAGAAAAGTCTGCTGCCTAAAAGAAGTGGAGGTGGGTTAATTGATTCAATAATTGGAGCTGTGACCAGCCAAGTAGCGAAAGATGCAGCAAAAGAAGTAACTAAAAAAGCAATTACAGAAATAGGAAATAGAGGTGCACAAAAAATAGTTGACAGAATTATTCCACCACCCTTACGTGAAGCAACAAGATAACAAGGATCTATTTCATGATGTTCTAAAAATACATTTCTGAATTTTTCAAATGAATCAGCTAAGATAAGGACATCAGTTTTTAGATAAAGGTTATGATAATCTTTTATTGTTTTACATTTGAATTTTTTCCATATATCTAAAGCGTGTTCTTTTTCCCTTTCGGTTATATCTTTATCAGCTAAGGTTGAATACCAATTGGAAACTTTTATACTAGTATTTTCAAACCATTTAATTAAATATTTAGCTTGTAATTGTGTTTCTTTGTTAGGTAAGTATTTGTTAATGTTTTGTTTAAAATTTTGAATATCTTTCTGACTTCGATCTTTTTTTATTGTCTTATCAAATGAAGGTAATTTTGTTTCTTTTAATCTATTAAGATGATCAATGTATTCATAAGGAAAAATTCCTTTAAAACTTCTATTTGTCATATCAGAACCTTCAATAAATTTTAAGTTTTCAAATTGTTCATTCGTAAAATTTTCCTTCATTATGTTGAAATCAGAATCTTTAATTCCTTTTGAAATATTACCTAAAGAACCTTGGAGAAATCTATAACTATCGAGAAATCTTAATTTATAACTTCTGTTCCCATAATCTATTGAGATATAATCTTCTGAATTTTTAGCTAAAACTGAAACTTTATTAAATTGATCTTCGTGTTTCATTAATTCTTCAATTATGAAATGAAAATCATATCCAGAACCATTATGAAATAATACTGGAATGATTTTTGTTGCCTTTCCTTCTTTAGTATTACAAGATTGACAAGCAGCACCTCTGTATTTTCCATTAAAATGATTGTGTTCAATTATCTTTTTTGATTTATCATTTTTTGAGTAATCATCAAATTCTTTATTACATATATAACAATTAGTAGCTTCATCAAAATCAAATTGTTCTCTTTTATTAAGGTTACTCTTATTTTTTTTGTATTTATGTGTTCTCTTACTTATAGCAATAAAATAGTCTACAATTGTTTCTATAAACTTTTCATTTGCATCTTCTCCAATATAAGAAGTATATTCACTTTCAACTATGTTATTATACATTGATTTTAAATAAATACCATAACTTATTACTTCTTGTTTAAAAATAGGTTGTGTATAAGAGGTTTTTGGATTTAGAGTAGTTGTATGTATTTTCTTATTTGCTGCTTCAAAGTCACAGTATAAAACGAAAGGAAGTTTCGATTTATAATGAGGATTTTTAAATTCTAAATAAGTATTTGGTTTTGGCATAATAGGTTTTGATAAAGATATTTTACAACAATCTTCTAAATGATTATCTAAAGCTTGTTGTGATGAATATAATTAAAAACATCTCCTACATAAATATTTTTTATGATTACTTTTGTTATCATACATAATTGATTCAAGATTTTTTATCAAACAATAATGAGTAGTTCCATCTTGTTCTACATATAGTAAATCTATAGTATGTTGTCTTTGTTCCAATGAAATTCTTAATGGATAAATAGTTTTTAAATCATTGTTGTTTGATAAACCAAAAACATTTATACTAATTTCTTCATAATTATTTTCAAAAATATCTATATCTTTTATTTTAACTGGATATTGTATTTCATATCTATCAAACTCATGTTCATATGGTTTGTATTTACCTACTCTTTGTGGATCTTTTCGGGGTTTAGTAAAATAAGATATAATACACCAAAGAAAACATTTATTATCATCGTTTTGTATATTAACTATACTATTAGATCTAAAAGTAAATTTAAAATAAGAACTACCTTTCAATGATCTTGTTTTTACAATGTTTAACTTAGTTTGATTTATTTCATCAAATACAAAACCACTTCCTCTTTCTTGATACCTGTCTAACCATGCGATAAAATCATGTTTAGTTTGATTTAAAAAAGAGGATAAGTGATTTTTAGAATTTAGTTGTTTATATATAGACCTATAATAAGTTGTTATATTATATCTAGAATCAAAACTCATGGGAATATACATATTAACATGAAGTACTAATTGAATTTTATGAGTTCCTTCTGGTATTTCATGTGTAATTAATGGTTCTAACTCATTGAAATATTCATCAATATTTTCTCCACTTATTTCAAATGTATGACTTATAGTACCAACACTTTTTGTGGAATAGTAATCTTTATTACTTGTTTTTTTCTTTGTCATTTTTTAAGGGATAGATTTAATAACCTTTTTTTGTTATATATTATTTTTCTACTTTTCTCTCACTTTTTACATTTTTCCAGTATCTCGGACACCTAGGACAACTTTTTTACTTTCGCCCCCAAACCCAGAAACCTTTACAATTCCCCATAATAAATTTTTTTTCCATTTTTAACCTTGTAAAATACAACCTTAACCTTGTAAAATACAAGGATAAAATTTAACTTTTTTTTCTCTCACCCCAAATCCTAGAAACATCTCGATTCCCCATCCTATAATTTTTTTATTTTACCCTTTTCCCCATACCCCCCTACTACCCCCACCCTGGGGAAATTTTTTTTTCGGTGTGCGCTCATCGAGCAATTTGCCCTAACTACTCATATCTTTTAAAGGGGGAAGATCCCCCAGTATGTATACCCTGTCAGTGTCCTCTCACAATCAAACACATTATATGTGAGTGTTGGGACACTGCACATATCAGGGAAACTTTTTATCCTTCTATTTCAATCAATCAAGTTTTTACTCATTTCGGTGAGCATCGTGTTTTAGATTTTTTGAAGGCTATACACCTTATCGACAAATTGTAAATTTTAACTTTTCATTATCAGCTTTTATTCAACTTGTGATAATACGCTGATGTTTTTGCGGCCTTCGTGTCGTGTTCTGTTTTTCAATTGCAATTTTCATTTTTAAATTAGGCAAATAAATTAAATATCTCGCCGCTAATGGCTGCAATACTGCCGAAGCGGCGTTAAACAATAACTCACTCACTCACTCACTCATTCATATGTATATACACACCTATCAACCGGGGAGTAAACGACCTACAAGAATTAACTTAGATAACTGTCGCAAGGCACGAGCTAAAGCTCGACGCACAGTCAACCAACAAAAACGCGAATCTTGGAGAGGCTATGTCTCTAAGATCAATTCCAGAACACCTATCAGCAAAGTCTGGAATATGATTAGTAGAATTAAAGGTAAAGGTTCCAAATCTACAATAAAACATCTTAAGGTCAATGAGGACCTTCTTACATCAAAATCTGACATTGCCAATAAGTTGGCTGAAACAATCTCTAAAAATTCTTCATCTGCAAATTATGTCCCTGCTTTCCAAAAGTACCAAAAGGTACAGGAAAAACGACCACTTAATTTCAAATCTGACAATGGAGAAGATTATAATGAACACTTCTCCTTGTCAGAGCTGAAAACTGCACTTTCTAAAGCTCATGATACAGCAACTGGCCCTGATGAAATCCATTATCAGCTTTTAAAACATTTACCGGAACCTTGCCTTGAGGTTCTACTTCAGGTATTTAATCATATATGGGAAACAGGTGAATTTCCATCTTGTTGGCACAATGCTACTATTGTGCCAATCCCAAAACCTGGGAAGGATCATACAGACCCTTCCAACTACCGTCCTATAGCCTTAACAAGTTGCGTATGTAAAACTATGGAACGGATGATCAATGATCGTCTAGTTTGGTACTTGGAAACTAATAAATTACTAACTGATATTCAATGTGGTTTCCGCAAACAACGCAGTACCACTGATCATCTTGTTCGTTTAGAATCATTTATTCGTGATGCATTTATTAACAAACAACATGCTGTGTCTATCTTTTTCGACTTAGAAAAAGCTTACGACACTACATGGAAGCATGGCATCCTAAAAGATTTATTTGAATTTGGCTTGCGAGGTCGTATGCCTCATTTTATTTCCAATTTTTTACATGATCGCCAATTTAAAGTGCGCGTGGGCTCCACCCTTTCTGATTTCTTTGATCAAGAAATGGGTGTCCCACAAGGTAGCATTTTATCTGTCACATTATTTAGCATTAAAATCAACAGCTTGGCTAAAGTCTTAAATGACCATACAGATGGTTCACTTTTTGTTGACGATTTTGGAGTTTCCTGCAGAGGCAAAAATATGCCATCAATCGAGCGCCAATTGCAACTCTGCCTCAATAAAATCCATCAATGGTCGTTGGAAAACGGCTTCAAATTTTCCAAAGCTAAAACATCTTGTGTGCATTTTTGCAATATGCGCAAAATGCACCAAGATCCAGAACTTTTTCTGGATAAAACTCCAATCAAAGTCGTTCCTGAGGCCAAGTTTCTTGGTCTCACATTTGATAGTAAATTATCATTTATCCCACATATTAAAAACCTTAAAGCTAAATGCTTAAAGGCATTAGACCTTTTAAAGGTCGTTTCAAATAATAAATGGGGTGGAGATGAAGAAACTCTTCTTCATCTCTATCGATCACTCATCCGTTCCAAATTGGATTATGGATCCATAATTTATGGTTCCGCCCGCCCCTCTTACATCAAAATGTTAGATACTATCCACCATCAGGGTCTCAGGCTTTGTCTTGGGGCCTTCAGAACTTCACCTGTTGAAAGCCTTTACGTTGAAGCTGATGAGCCATCTCTTGAAGATCGGCGCATCAAGCTAGCACTACAATATATCACCAAACTTAAAGCCAACCCTTGTAATCCTGCATACAACTGCGTATTCAATCCTGAATACCAGCAGTTGTATAACTTAAAACCTAAAGCAATTCCACCACTCGGTATCAGACTTCAACAACATGTTGAAGATTCTGATATCGACCTATCAACAATAGCAGAGCACGGTCTGCTTGCTGCTCCGCCATGGCAGCTGGTCAGGCCCCGTGTAAACCTCTCTTTATCTACTCATAAACAATCTAATACAGACCAATTAATATTTCAACAGGCATTTTTTGAACTACGTGATTTTTTCGCAGACTATAAACCAATTTACACTGATGGTTCTAAGGATGGATCCACAGTTGAAGCAGCAACTGTGACTCCTTCAACAACATATGCTTCATGGCTGCATGATGGCAGCAGCATCTTTACTGCAGAAGCTAAGGCCATTCTCAAGGCTGTCCATCACATTAAAAACTCAACCCCTAATAACTACATTATTTTTTCCGATTCACTTTCTTGCCTACAAGCAATTAAAAACTGTAAGAGTGATCACCCAATTATCAGGGATATTTTATTACTTCATAATTCTTGTCTCCAATGCGACATCGTCTTCTGCTGGCTTCCTAGCCATATGGGTATAAGAGGTAATAACAAAGCTGACTCAGCTGCCAAATCAGCATTAAACCTCAAACATATTTCTCCTACCAAAGTTCCATATACGGATTCCAAACCTGCTATTAAATCTTACATTAAACAACGTTGGAAGTCCCAATGGGACCAACAACATCATAACAAACTTCACACTATTCAACCTCATTTAGGTTACAAATCTCTATCCTCTTTTACCCGGCAGGAAGCTTGTGTCCTACGACGATGTCGTATTGGACACTCTCATCTTACTCACTCATATCTTTTAAAGGGGGAAGATCCCCCAGTATGTATACCCTGTCAGTGTCCTCTCACAATCAAACACATTCTATGTGAGTGTTGGGACACTGCACATATCAGGGAAACTTTTTATCCTTCTATTTCAATCAATCAAGTTTTTACTCATTTCGGTGAGCATCGTGTTTTAGATTTTCTAAAGGCTATACACCTTATTGACAAATTGTAAATTTTAACTTTTCATTATCAGCTTTTATTCAACTTGTGATAATTTGCTGATGTTTTTGCGGCCTTCGTGCCGTGTTCCGTTTTTCAATTGCAATTTTCTTTTTTAAATTAGGCAAATAAATTAAATATCTCGCCGCTAATGGCTGCAATACTGCCGGAAGCGGCGTTAAACAATAACTCACTCACTCACTCACTCACTCACTCAACCGGGGACAATCATATGTATACACACTTATCAACCGGGGACATTCATATACACAAAGAACTTAATTAAGCACCCCCTTTTTTCGAAAATGACCTTGGCTGCTCTGGAAATATTTTTGTTCATTTGACGCAATAAACACTCCAGATATAAGAATCCCCAACATGCAAAAATAATTATGTTATGAGAAAAAATGTAATTTTGCCAAATATAACTATGGTCACAGGTGAGAAACTACACACTAAAATTAAGATTTTTCAAACGAGATTTCTGATCCCTATTTGACATTTATACACTAAAACCTGTTTTATCATGCATTATAAGAGAGTAGCTAGACATTGAATTTAAGGAGTTTTTTAATCAAAAAATGATAAAATGCCTTTAATCTTAACATCTGTGAGTCAATTTAAGATTGTCTTAGTTGAACTTGTTGATCAAAGACTTTCTCTTCCTCTAGATAAGCCATTTTCTTCAGCAGTGCTCAGTTTTTCCTTTATGCAGATTTAAAAAAGATTGATATTGGAAACTTTTGTGATTTTGATGGTTTTTATTGCTAAAACGACTGTATTTTGCTATGGGGTCATTTACTAAAAAGTCATCATTGCAGTCAAGAGAATATTAATTATCACATTGCAGCAAAAAATATTGACTTTCATTTTGAGTTTTAAGGTAACTTGGATTTTGACTAGAAAATACCAAACCCTTTAAAAAACACTTATGAAAAGACAGTGAATTGTAAATCGAGTAAAGTTTTAATTTTTACTCTGCTTAATGATTATTCTATCAATATTCACTAACTGTTTGCCTGGAAATTTGTAACGTTTATTATTAACAATTTTTTTCTGCTTGAAACAAAGGGGGTGCTTTACTAAGTTCTTTGTGTATATGTATACACCTATAAACCGGGGACACACTGCCAACCGGGGACGTCCTGCCTATATATCATTTACATTTGTCCATATGAAACATTTCAACTATGGACTCGTGGGGATACGTATACAACTCGCCTTTCAGTAGATCATCAATCCTAATGATCTTTGAACTTGTTTTGGATTTGAAATAACCTTCACCTTACTGAAATTAATTGTTAATGCAAAATTACACATGCAATATCCCGTGGTTGTGTGTGGTTTTAGTCATTATACCAATCACTTAACGCCTTTTTGTGTTCATTACGTTTTTTAGATAAAGGAATATAAATTAGTATTTTATGTAGCCTTTACTGATTCTAATCATTTTCAATAATTCATGTTACAGTTGTGCAAATTGAAGATAGAATAAGACGAATAGAGGTCGGTATTCGCTCATCATTGACAACAGATGAACCTGCGAGCTTTCATTGATTAGTTTCTTATTTTTCCCTAGGTTATCTTTAGTATTTTATTAAAAGGAATGAAATCTTAAGCTTTGTTAACATTTGAATGTTTGTTTGGATAGTTATGACCAATATATAATCCATTACATTTTACATTTCAGAATGTGAGAGGGTGCATAGGTTACTTGAAGGAATTAGAAAACATACCTTTGTGTATTCTAATCTTGAAGAAAAATCCAAAGATTATAAATACTATTAAAAAGGTAATTCACAACATAGTTTAACATGTTAGTACTCAGTTAACATTTACAAAATTAATTAAAGAAGTATTTGTCTTTATAACATAAACTTTTTAATGAGAAATACATTATGTATAGAATGTCACGTCCAAAACGGACCATAATTCAACATTTTGTTTTTTCCTCTCTAGTGCAGACGATACAAGAAATTTGACCTTATACGAAGGATAGCAGATAGACTGTACAGTCACATTCGGGCCATATATTTGGTAAGAGCTTCACTACAGACCATCGAGTTTCGTTTTCTTCGCAGTGATTATGCCTACAATGGGTTTCCTTCTACTTGTTAAATGGCTATTTGATAAGTACAATCATTCTAGATAATAGATCAATTTGTTTGCGTAGAAGTTATGATAAATTGTCATGATGTTCTGATTGCAGAATATGCAGAAGGACACGAGGAATCTTCCACAAGGTAAACTTTAGTTATATGACTCTTCTCTCAAACATACATATAATCGATAGATAGTTCAATCAAGTACACTTTTAAGTATTTCATCTTTGAATTCTGTTGAGACGTCCACAACTACCATTTTAGAACAAAATATCTAACCATTTCGATAATTGATTGCTTGTTTCTTTTAGCTCCTGCAACAAGAAAATCCTCAAGAAAAACAAAGCAAATTGAAGCACTATCATGGAGTAGACATCACTTTGACGTGAAATGTGTCAGTAAAGAAATTGGTGAGATGTTACTATTCAAATGACTACACATACATGATAAAAATCAAAAAACAATTCTAACAATTCATTGACTGTGGTACATATATATGCATTACTATTTCATCATCTCAATCATGTATAAACTTTAGCAATGTAAAACCTTTTAAGATGATCATGACAAAAACGCAATAAAAGATGTTGATACTTTCATACTTCAAGTTTTAAAAGGACCAGGTACAAAAATAATTCGACGGATAATGACACGAATATACAGCATTTGTTATCAGTACTTGTTTTCATTCTAATTATAGGTAAAGGTGTGTTCTCCAACCGGCAGTTTCAGAAAGGAGATTTTCTTCTCCCTTACGAAGGAAAGCTTTTGGATGAACACCCAGAGCTTGATGACGAAACATATGTATTCGAATTCAAGAGCAAGGGCAAAACTTTATGGTATGTATGTGACAACAGTTGCATCATCATCTTCATTTATTATTGTTGCTGTTGTTGTTGTTGTCGTTGTCGTCGCCATCGTCGTCATCATAATCATCAGCATTATTATGATTATTATTATTTTTAGGATTGACGCCACTTGTGAAGAGGTCATCGGGCGTTATATAAATGACAGCAAAAAGAGTCCTAACTGCTGTGCAAAGTTGACACAAAAAGATGGAAAACCAGGAGTTGGATTTTATGCCCTTCGATCAATAGAAATGGGGGAAGAACTCCGATATTCATATGGGACGTCATCATCTCATTATCCTTGGCGGTCAAAAGTAAGTTTGTTTTTTATTCTTCTATCTTATTATTTTCAAAAAAAACATAGTTTTTAGTTTTATATGTTTAAATTGCTATTGAATATATTTTCAGTGTCAGGAGTTGAAGACAGAAGGTAGATTTATCATCTTATGCACGCTTGTAATGTTAAAGCTTGGAAAGAAACCAGTGTAGTTTGAAATAACTCCGTTAATAATAATCCGTTAATAAAATTAAGGAATGTCTTGTACCTTTCCAATTACACGATTTTAAATACTAACCGAATTTGTAGATTAGAATATTATATGCATTAAATTGTTTAGACAAAATTAATGATGATACTTTTACTGCGGTGAACTCTATACAACTATATATTGCATGCTAAAAGTAGACATGGAATTTCTAATGTACATATTTGAGGAACATTTTAATCACTTTATGTTTATCCAAAAATGTAAAAGTTGTTAGCTATTATGATGAATTTATCAAATAATTCGTATCAATTAAATATGCACACTACTACTCTAGTCAAATAGTAACTATTGATTTCCTGATTTACTTTAGCTCACTTGTTACAAAAACAAATACTTTTAACTTGAATTTTGTTCTTTGATGTTACGGTCCACCAAAATATTTGTAATGAAAATCAAAATGCTGATTTCTTTCTCAACAGTTCGACAAACATCTGTTCTCAAAGGGACAAGGTGTCGTCCAAACAACACTGTTCCTGAAACTGCCCACAAAACGTCTCATGAGGCTAATGAAACCAGTAATGGACCAAACAACATTGCTGATGAAACTGCTTCTACTGCCTACAAAACGTCTCATGAGGTTGATGAAACCAGTAATCGACCAAACAACATTGCCGATGAAACTGCTTCTACTGCCTATAAAACTTCTCATGAGGCTCAAGAAACCAGTAATGGACCAAACAACATTGCCGATGAAACTGCTTCTACTGCCTACAAAACGTCTCATGAGGCTGATGAAACCAGCAATCGACCAAACAACATTGCCGATGAAACTGCTTCTACTGCCTACAAAACGTCTCATGAGGCTCAAGAAACCAGTAATCGACCAAACAACATTGCCGATGAAACTGCTTCTACTGCCTACAAAACTTCTCATGAGGCTCAAGAAACCAGTAATCGACCAAACAACATTGCCGATGAAACTGCTTCTACTGCCTACAAAACGTCTCATGAGGCTCAAGAAACCAGTAATCGACCAAACAACATTGCCGATGAAACTGCTTCTACTGCCTATAAAACTTCTCATGAGGCTCAAGAAACCAGTAATGGACCAAACAACATTGCCGATGAAACTGCTTCTACTGCCTACAAAACTTCTCATGAGGCTCAAGAAACCAGTAATGGACCAAACAACATTGCCGATGAAACTGCTTCTACTGCCTACAAAACTTCTCATGGGGCTCAAGAAACCAGTAATCGACCAAACAAGATTGCCGATGAAACTGCTTCTACTGCCTACAAAACGTCTCATGAGGCTCAAGAAACCAGTAATCGACCAAACAACATTGCCGATGAAACTGCTTCTACTGCCTACAAAACTTCTCATGAGGCTCAAGAAACCAGTAATCGACCAAACAACATTGCCGATGAAACTGCTTCTACTGCCTACAAAACTTCTCATGAGGCTCAAGAAACCAGTAATGGACCAAACAACATTGCCGATGAAACTGCTTCTACTGCCTACAAAACTTCTCATGAGGCTCAAGAAACCAGTAATGGACCAAACAACATTGCCGATGAAACTGCTTCTACTGCCTACAAAACTTCTCATGAGGCTCAAGAAACCAGTAATGGACCAAACAACATTGCCGATGAAACTGCTTCTACTGCCTACAAAACTTCTCATGAGGCTCAAGAAACCAGTAATCGCCCAAACAACATTGCCTATGAAACTGCTTCTACTGCCTACAAAACGTCTCATGAGGCTGATGAAACCAGAAATCCGCCAAACGACTGTGGACCAAAAAGGTTCTTGAAGTCGAATGCAAAGCGAAAACATGAAGCTAGTGAAAGTGACAGCAATATATATTCAGGTGCCGATTCTGGCAGTGAATATATTCCTGGCAGTTCAGAGTCTGATCCTGAATCTGATTCAGCTTCCAAGGTCTATCCATGTATAAAGCCAATAGCAAAGAAGATCAGATCTGAAGATACTGACACATATTCCATTGAAGTCATTACAACAAACAACAAAGACGGCAGGGTGTATGACAAAAAACACTACTGTCTCTTTTGTGAAAAACCTCAATCAAAATTGCCTCGACATTTGGAAACTGCGCATGGAGAGGAGGTAGAGGTGGCACAATTTCTCATCGAAAAAGATCCAACGCAAAGGAAACAGAGAATTAAAAAACTGAGAAATATGGGTAATCATCTACATAACACCAAAGTTATGGTTGAGGGCTCTGGGAACTTGATCGTCTCTTATAGACCCGAGTTTGGAACTTCTTGGAAGGATTACGTTCCTTGTGAGTACTGTTTGGGCTATTACGTCGGCAGAGATCTTTGGAAACACACAAGAAGATGCGAGTTGGCTCCAGTGCAGGGAAAACACAGAAGGGTCCTCCAAAATGCTCGGTTGCTGCTGCCGACGCCTGAATCGACAAGCGGATTCAATGAAATTATTTCGTCGTTGAGAAATGACACTATTGGTATGGCTTGTAAAGGCGATTCCCTGATTAAGAAACTGGGAGAGAAGCTGTATCTGAAACAAGGCCATGACAAGGAACAACTGGTCTACATCAGAAATTCAATGAGAGAACTTGGAAGATTACTCCCCCAGATGAGAAAAACAATCGGACCAGCAGATGCTAATCTTGAATGTTTCATTGATCCTAAACATTTCAGAAAGGTGCTCACCTGTGCTAAAGAAGTCTCCGGGTTTGATCCTGAAACACATCTTTTTGAGACACCGTCATTGGCACTCAAACTTGGTGGTACACTGAAAAAATGCGCTAAAATCCTGAAGCGTGACAGCATTATAACAAGCGACACAGACGCCAAACAGCAAGCAAATGATTTTGCCGAATTGTGTCAGATGGAATGGACTGACGAAATGGCAACACATGCGCTTCGGACTCTCTCTGAAAATCAGAGAAATAAAGTCAAGCTTTTACCACTTACAAAAGATGTGATGATTCTATCACAATACATTCGCAAAGTTGGTGGGGAAGCTTGCACAAATCTAAGCCATACATTTTCTCCAGAAGCATGGGATATGCTTAATGAAGTAGTTGAAATAATTGGGAAACGTGGGAGAATTGTTCCCATTATCATAACTTCCGAGATGAGCAAATGGATAGACATTCTTGTCGAAAAGAGGATAGACGCAGGGGTCCATGAAGGCAACAAGTTTCTTTTTGCAAGACGAAATTATGGATCCTTAGGTCACATCAGAGGATGTGACGTTTTGAGATCGTTCAGTGAACGATGCGGAGCCAAACGCCCACTATGTCTCCGATCAACAAAGCTTCGAAAACAGATCGGGACTCTGTCACAAATCTTGAATTTAAAAGAGAATGAACTTGACATCCTGGCCAATTTTCTTGGCCATGACATAAGAGTCCATAGACAATTTTATAGGTTACCGGAAGAAACTATACAGGTGGCAAAAGTGTCAAAGATTTTGCTTTCTCTTGAGAAGGGACAGTTAAGCAAGCAGAAAGAAAAGAGTTTGGACGAGATTGAGGTTGACGTAGATGAAGGTATGATTTTTGTCACTCTCTATTACGTAATATTCATAATTTTACAATGTTGTGATACAACCATCATCTATATGACAACTAAGTTGATTTATATGAAAGACATATCTTCGTATACTGGTCATGTACATATAAAGCATGTTGATTCATTTCAACCATACATGTAATTCGGAATGATAAAATATATATTATTATGAAATGTTCCAATAAATAAGTAACATGGAATGATTTTTTATGTTACAGAAATAGACCTGGGTCCTGAACAATGTGATCCAGATGAAGACGATGACGATGATGCAAGCGATGGTGATCTTGACACTGACGAGGATGCTGCAGTTCGAGGTAGTTCGATGTTTTGTTGTATTGCTATACTGATAACTTTTACTGTATCAAAGTGTCAAACAGACAAATGTCACATTCCTTCATGATGCAAGAATAACTGTGACTTACTCTTTAAATTCTTTCATGTCTTTTGAATTTAAGAAATACTGCCAAAATAGAAAGTCAGTTACAGAAAAGGATCAATTTTCAGATTTGATTGAGACAAAAAACAGCTTGAGCGTTCCGAAGAGAAAATGTGAGTAACTATTATCTTTATAGAATCGTTTCTGAAAAACGCAAAGGTGTCATTTTTCTGAGAAAAAAAAGGAATTTAAAAGACGCTTAAAATTTAGACAAAGATTTTACTCTTATTCTTTTCCCATTGTTGTAATTTCCTGTTTATACATGTGTTTTAATGACTCATGGAAATTTTGATCTCTACGAAAACCATGCTAGATTTGTTGAATTAAATATTTACATTGTATAAAGGGACACAGGGCATCATAGCCATATATATTATATTCATGTAGTGTTCATATAGCGACTTTTCACCCTAAAGAGCATGCTAAACGCGCAATGTACTTTTAAGTGACGGAGGAAAACTTTGATTTATTGATGGTGTGTAAATGATTTGTATATTATTGAAATACCACTCCGACCAAAAGTAACTATATAGATTCCCAGCTGGTGGACAGGTCGTAATGCGTACACTGCCTGATTCTACATGTCATATATTTCCCTGACAAAGCAAAAACGCTTTCACATGTATAAATATGCTTATATAACGTATGATCCTACCTGGCACTTACACTAAAACTGAATTGTTGCAATTTCAGGCACAAAGAGGCCATGGACTGAGATAGAAAAAGAGGCAGTTAAGAAGTATTTCCACAGCAACATTTTAATGCAAAAGCTACCAGGAAAAAGGGAGATAGACCAGTGCTTATCTAAAGAAAAATCCCTGAAACACAGGTCTTGTAAAAATATTAAAGACTACATCAGAAATAATATGACTAAGACTAAAAGATGAGTTATTGTAAAAAGAACACTTCGAAATGTGTTAGTTCATTCAGAATTTCGATTTAAGTTCAGTATCACAAAACGTCAGATATTACTTGCTTATCCTGCATGAAGTTTCTGCCTCTCGGAAATGCGTACTTTACCATGTGTCATGTACTGACACCATAAATGTGTTTTTATTATATATTTTTGTTCGTGGATGATTCCAAAAACATTTGACATTGTATTCACTCGAAATGGTGACAAATGTTGTGACAAAGACTAACTAAAAGTCTAATACCCTTTTAAGAATATATATTAGAATAGAGAAATTTAGTATTGTATATGCAGATAAATTCTAACGATTGAATTGACAGTCCTATCGGTGTGTTTTTTTTTATCACAATTCAAGAGTACTTTATATGTATATCACATGATTGTTTCGGACTTATTTTCCTAAATATCATTGAGGGTATGATTTTAGTCAAATACATGTAGATATGGATTTTTTTAAATGGAACAAACGCATCACTGCATTCTTTTGAATTTCGTATAATATTCCGATAGGACTGTCCCTTTAAGGGGGCAGTAAAACGTGTTTTGAAAATATATTTCCATCTTACCATGTTAGGTAAATGCTAAGACAAAACAAATGTATTGTCGCAATCCTTATTCCTATCATCCGCAGTAAGAGAGTGAGTGAGTGAGTTATTGTTTAACGCCGCTTCGGCAGTATTGCAGCCATTAGCGGCGAGATATTTAATTTATTTGCCTAATTTAAAAAAGAAAATTGCAATTGAAAAACAGAACACGACACGAAGGCCGCAAAAAACATCAGCATAGTATATCACAAGTTGAATAAAAGCTGATAATGAAAAGTCAATATTCACAATTTGTCAATAAGGTGTACAGCCTTTAAAAAATCTAAAACACGATGCTCACCGAAATGAGTGAAAACTTGATTGATTGAAATAGAAGGATAAAAAGTTTCCCTGATATGTGCAGTGTCCCGCAGTAAGAGAAGAAACAATATCATACAAATATCCTTGGCGACCATTTGATTATATCATTTTAATCATAAGGTAGATAAATTGCTTTTATGCATCTTTCTGCGTTTTTCATTTTTCTAAGATTACCTAATTTTCTTAAAACAATGTGTTTCTACCCCTTTTAAACATACATGTATACATTTGATTAACTTGCCTATGTAAAACTTTGTTTGATTCTGCATGAGATTCATTTCTGTTATTTTGATGATAATGCTCATATATGTCATCTTTGTGGAGAGGGGAGCATGTTGATACTTCTCCCATTTTATGAATTTTATGGATTTTATCTCCCATTATTCATACGCTTGTTAAATTTCCAAAGCCTTGTGCCAAGTCCTCAATGCTGGGCAAAAAGACAACAGTGTTTTTGTACGCCAGAAACTGTATATACTTTCATTTACTAAAAGTCTACAATGTGAATAAAGGTTTTGATCATAAAGCAAATTGTTTTTTTTATATTATACGTATTGCAGTCTGCTAAGTAACATGTTATTTGACAGCCATCGAACAATGTGGACATCACCTTTTGTTGATTCATCACAAGAAGTCATATATTAGTTACAGTCACAAGATAGTGAGCATGTGTTTTGTGTATGTCAGACATTGTTCTTTGCTTATAAAACAGATTAATGATATGGGTTACAGTAACTGAGTAACAACTGTTCGAATACTTATCCCCCTTTAGCTTTGGCTTAGTCTTGATATATCCAGAAGTTTCAAGAGCAAATCAGCAAATAATTTATGTTAGAATTAAACAACCTATTAGGCATTCCACAGATTCTTCAGTACAATACTTCATATTATGTGAAATATCTGCAGTCTTATTGATAAGATTATAACATGAACACTCTGCAACCCTGCTGGTAGATTGTTATTGTGGATTAGGTGAACAAGAAAAAATGGTTTCTGTGTATGTCCTAATCATGTTTATATGACTTATTCCTCTACTCGGCATTTCATCTGCTTAAAGTTGTTACAAACAACTAATAGTATTAACCGCTTATCTTAACAATGATTTTAGGTCAAGATAAAGCCAAATGATGTTATTGTTCCATCAATCATGTATATGAAATCGTAAATCAAAATTCCCTTGGTCCCAAAATGCAATAAAAATGGTCAGTTATGTTCAGTCTTTTTTTATATAAGAAATAATTTTCCATCGTAAACTGTAAAGGAGTTTGATAGTAACTGAGACAAATGATGTTGGTCCAAATTGACTTTTAGTGAACACAAGTTGATATTGTACTCTGCCGATTACGTGATTACATTTCAAAAATGAAATTCCAGATCAAATATATATATGTCCGCGGTTTGATACTGAAATCTACAGTGTGTGTCCCCGTTTTGAACACAAATTGTGAAATATGTGTGTGTCCCCGGTTTGATAGAGCCGCATAACACACAACTGTCCCCAGTTAGGTGTCATGGTTACATACAGTGTGTATGCAGTGTGTGTCCTCGGTTTGATTGTATAAATAATGTTTGACAAAAGTCAGCTGACGAAAAAATCCATTTGCCAGGCTACTAACGTAATTATTATCAATTGAAAAGTACCTTTTTTGTCCAAAAATCTCCACAAATAAAGAAGTCCCCGTTTGGATAGGATACAACATGTGTCCCCGGTTGGCACCCTTTACATGAATAAGTGTGTGTGTGTATGTATGTCTGTATGTATGTCTGTATTTATATACCAAGTCTGAACTCAAGGAGGATATAAGGTTTCACCACAATGTATACCTATAAGGGTATAAGAGTTTTAGTCTTGTTGTAGCACAAGCAAATCCAACAGCATTCAACTACACATCACCTAATCTCGAGTGAGTGAGTGAGTGAGTTATTGTTTAACGCCGCTTCGGCAGTATTGCAGCCATTAGCGGCGAGAGTGAGTGAGTGAGTGAGTTATTGTTTAACGCCGCTTCGGCAGTATTGCAGCCATTAGCGGCGAGATATTTAATTTATATGCCTAATTTAAAAAAAGAAAATTTCAAAAGAAAAACAGAACACGGCACGAAGGCCGCAAAAACATCAGCATATTATCACATGTTGAATAAAAGCTGATAATGAAAAGTTGAAATTTACAATTTGTCAATAAGGTGTATGGCCTTTAGAAAATCTAAAACACGATGCTCACCGAAATGAGTAAAAACTTGATTGATTGAAATAGAAGGAAATAAAGTTTCTCTGATATGTGCAGTGTCCCAACACTCACATAAAAAGATATGAGTGAGTAAGATGAGAGTGTCAAATACGACATCGTCGTAGGACACAAGCTTCCTGTCGGGTAAAAGAGGATAGAGATTTGTAACCTAAATGAGGTTGAGTGAGTGATTGAGTGAGTTATTGAAAATATATGAGTGTGTTAGATGAGAGTGTCCAATACGACATCGTCGTAGGACACACGCTTCTTGCCGGGTAAAAGAGGATAGAGATTTGTAACCTAAATGAGGTTGAATAGTGTGAAGTTTGATATGATGTTGTTGATCCCATTGGGACTTCCAACGCTGTTTAATGTAAGATTTAATAGCAGGTTTAGAGTCCGTATATGGAGTGAGTGAGTGAGTTATTGTTTAACGCCGCTTCGGCAGTATTGCAGCCATTAGCGGCGAGATATTTAATTTATTTGCCTAGTTTAAAAAAGAAAATTGCAATTGAAAAACAAAACACAGCACAAAGGCCGCAAAAACATCAGCATATTATCACAAGTTGAATAAAAGCTGATAATGAAAAGTTAAAATTTACAATTTGTCAATAAGGTGTATAGCCTTTAAAAAATCTAAAACACGATGCTCACCGAAATGAGTAAAAACTTGATTGATTGAAATAAAAGGATTAAAAAGTTTCCCTGATATGTGCAGAGTCCCAGCACTCACATAGAATGTGTTTGATTGTGAGAGGACACTGACAGGGTATACATACTGGGGGATCTTCCCCCTTTAAAAGATATGAGTGAGTAAGATGAGAGTGTCCAATACGACATCGTAAAGTGCGCGTGTGCTCCACTCTTTCTGATTTCTTTGATCAAGAAATGGGTGTCCCACAAGGTAGCATTTTATCTGTCACATTATTTAGCATTAAAATCAACAGCTTGGCTAAAGTCTTAAATGATCATACAGATGGTTCACTTTTTGTGGACGATTTTGGAGTTTCCTGCAGAGGCAAAAATATGCCATCAATCGAGCGCCAATTGCAACTCTGCCTCAATAAAATCCATCAATGGTCGTTAGAAAACGGCTTCAAATTTTCCAAAGCTAAAACATCTTGCGTGCATTTTTGCAATATGCGCAAAATGCACCAAGATCCAGAACTATTTCTGGATAAAACTCCAATCAAAGTCGTTCCTGAGGCCAAGTTTCTTGGTCTTACTTTTGACAGTAAATTATCATTTATCCCTCATATCAAAAACCTCAAAGCTAAATGCTTAAAGGCATTAGACCTTTTAAAGGTCGTTTCAAATAATAAATGGGGTGGAGATGAAGAAACTCTTCTTCATCTCTATCGATCACTCATCCGCTCCAAACTTGATTATGGATCCATAATATATGGATCTGCCCGCCCCTCATACATCAAAATGCTAGATACAATCCACCATCAAGGTCTCAGGCTTTGTCTTGGGGCCTTCAGGACTTCACCTGTTGAAAGCCTATACGTTGAAGCTGATGAGCCATCTCTTGAAGATCGGCGCATCTAGCTAGCAATTCAATATATAACTAAACTTAAAGCCAACCCACCGAAATGAGTAAAAACTTGATTGATTGAAATAGAAGGATAAAAAGTTTCCCTGATATGTGCAGTGTCCCAACACTCACATAGAATGTGTTTGATTTTGAGAGGACCCTGACAGGGTATACATACTGGGGGATCTTCCCCCTTTAAAAGATATGAGTGAGTAAGATGAGAGTGTCCAATACGACATCGTCGTAAGACACAAGCTTCCTGTCGGGTAAAAGATGATAGAGATTTGTAACCTAAATGAGGTTGAATAGTGTGAAGTTTGTTATGATGTTGTTGGTCCCATTGGCACTTCCAACGTTGTTTAATGTAAGATTTAATAGCAGGTTTGGAATCCGTATATGGAACTTTGGTAGGAGAAATATGTTTGAGGTTTAATGCTGATTTAGCAGCTGAGTCAGCTTTGTTATTACCTCTTATACCCATATGGCTTGGAAGCCAGCAGAAGACGATGTCGCATTGGAGACAAGAATTATAAAGTAATAAAATATCCCTGATAATTGGGTGATCACTCTTACAGTTTTTAATTGCTTGTAGGCAAGAAAGTGAATCAGAAAAGATGATGTAATTATTTGGAGTTGAATTTTTAATGTGATGGACGGCCCTAAGGATGGCCTTAGCTTCGGCAGTAAAGATGCTGCTGCCATCATGCAGCCTTGAAGCATATGTTGTTGAAGGTGTCACAGTTGCCGCTGCAACTGTGAGTCCATCCTTAGAACCGTCAGTGTAAATTGGTTTATAATCTGCGAAAAAATCACGTAGTTCAAAAAATGCCTGTTGAAATACTAATTGGTCTGTATTTGCTTTTTTATGAGTAGATATGGCGGAGTGGCAAGCAAACCGTGCTCTGCTATTGTTGAGAGGTCGATATCAGTGAGTGAGTGAGTGAGTTATTGTTTAACGCCGCTTCGGCAGTATTGCAGCCATTAGCGGCGAGATATTTAATTTATTAGCCTAATTTAAAAAAGAAAATTGCAATTGAAAAACGGAACACGGCACGAAGGCCGTAAAAACATCAGCGTATTATCACAAGTTGAATAAAAGCTGATAATGAAAAGTTAAAATTTACAATTTGTCAATAAGGTGTATAGCCTTCAAAAAATCTAAAACACGATGCTCACCGAAATGAGTAAAAACTTGATTGATTGAAATAGAAGGATAAAAAGTTTCCCTGATATGTGCAGTGTCCCAACACTCACAGAGAATGTGTTTGATTGTGAGAGGGCACTGACAGGGTATACATACCGGGGGATCTTCCCCCTTTAAAAGATATGAGTGTGTAAGATGAGAGTGTCCAATACGACATCGTCGTAGGACACAAGCTTCCTGCCGGGTAAAAGAGGATAGAGATTTGTAACCTAAATGAGGTTGAATAGTGTGAAGTTTGTTATGATGTTGTTGGTCCCATTGGGAATTCCAACGTTGTTTAATGTAAGATTTAATAGCAGGTTTAGAATCCGTATATGGAACTTTGGTAGGAGAAATATGTTTGAGGTTTAATGCTGATTTAGCAGCTGAGTCAGCTTTGTTGTTACCTCTTATACCCATATGGCTAGGAAGCCAGCAGAAGACGATGTCACATTGGAGACAAGAATTATGAAGTAATAAAATATCCCTGATAATTGGATGATCACTCTTACAGTTTTTAATTGCTTGTAGGCAAGAAAGTGAATCGGAAAAAATAATGTAATTATTAGGGGTTGAGTTTTTAATGTGATGGACGGCCTTAAGAATGGCCTTAGCTTCTGCAGAAAAGATGCTGCTGCCATCATGCAGCCTTGAAGCATATGTTGTTGAAGGAGTCACAGTTGCTGCTGCAACTGTGGGTCCATCTTTAGAACCGTCAGTGTAAATTGGTTTATAATCTGCGAAAAAATTACGAAGTTCAAAAAATGCCTGTCGAAATATTAATTGGTCTGTATTTGATTTTTTATGAGTAGATAGAGAGAGGTTTACACGGGGCCTCACCAGCTGCCATGGCGGAGTGGCAAGCAGACCGTGCTCTGCTATTGTTGTTAGGTCAATATCACAATCTTCAACATGTTGTTGAAGTCTGATACCGAGTGGTGGAATTGCTTTAGGTTTTGAGTTATACAACTGCTGGTATTCAGGATTGAATACGCAGTTGTATGCAGGATTTGAAGGGTTTGATTTTAATTTGGTTATATATTGAAGTGCTAGCTTGATGCGCCGATCTTCAAGAGATGGCTCATCAGCTTCAACGTAAAGGCTTTCAACTGGTGAAGTTCTGAAGGCCCCAAGACAAAGCCTGAGACCCTGATGGTGGATTGTATCTAGCATTTTGATATATGAGGGGCGGGCAGATCCATATATTATGGATCCATAATCCAGTTTGGAGCGGATTAGTTATCGATAGAGATGAAGAAGAGTTTCTTCATCTCCACCCCATTTATTATTTGAAACGACCTTTAAAAGGTCTAATGCCTTTAAGCATTTAGCTTTTAGGTTTTTAATATGAGGGATAAATGATAATTTGCTGTCAAAAGTAAGACCAAGAAACTTGGCCTCAGGAACGACTTTGATTGGAATTTTATCCAGAAAAAGTTCTGGATCTTTGTGCATTTTGCGCATATTGCAAAAATGCACACAAGATGTTTTAGCTTTGGAAAATTTGAAGCCGTTTTCCAACGACCATTTGTGTATTTTATTGAGGCAGAGCTGTAATTGGCGTTCAATTGATGGCATATTTTTGCCTCTGCAGAAAACTCCAAAATCGTCCACAAAAAGTGAACCATCTGTATGGTCATTTAAGACTTTAGCCAAACTGTTGATTTTAATGCTAAATAATGTGACCGATAAAATGCTACCTTGTGGGACACCCATTTCTTGATCAAAGAAATCAGAAAGGGTAGAACCGACGCGCACTTTAAATTGGCGGTCATGTAAAAAATTAGATATAAAATGAGGCATACGACCTCGCAAGCCAAATTCAAATAAATCTTTTAGGATGCCATGCTTCCATGTAGTGTCGTAAGATTTTTCTAAATCGAAAAAGATAGACACAGCATGTTGTTTATTTATAAATGCATCACGAATAAATGATTCTAAACGAACAAGATGATCAGTGGTACTGCGTTGTTTGCGGAAACCACATTGAATATCAGTAAGTAATTTATTAGTTTCCAAGTACCAAACTAGACGATCATTGATCATCCGTTCCATAGTTTTACATACACAACTTGTTAAGGCTATAGGACGGTAGTTGGAAGGGTCTGTATGATCCTTCCCAGGTTTTGGGATAGGCACAATAGGAGCATTGTGCCAACAAGATGGAAATTCACCTGTTTCCCATATATGATTAAATACAGGAAGTAGAACCTCAAGGCAAGGTTCCGGTAAATGTTTAAGAAGCTGATAATGGATTTCATCAGGGCCGGTTGCTGTATCATGAGCTTTAGAAAGTGCAGTTTTGAGCTCTGACAAGGAGAAGTGTTCATTATAATCTTCTCCATTGTCAGATTTGAAATTAAGTTTTCGTTTTTCCTGTACCTTTTGGTACTTTTGGAAAGCAGGGACATAATTTGCAGATGAAGAATTTTTAGAGATTGTTTCAGCCAACTTATTGGCAATGTCACATTTTGATGTAAGAAGGTCATCATTGACCTTCAGATGTTTTATTGTGGATTTGGAACCTTTGCCTTTAATTCTACTAATCATATTCCAGACTTTGCTTATAGGTGTTCTGGAATTTATCTTAGAGACATAGCCTCTCAAAGATTCGCGTTATTGTTGGTTGACTGTGCGTCGAGCTTTAGCTCGTGCCTTGCGACAGTTATGTAAGTTAATTCTTGTAGGTCGTTTACTGAGCTTGCATTCAGCCTTTTTACGTGCCTTAATGGCAGTATCGCAGGTTTCATTAAACCATGGCTTGTGAATGCGTGGATTTGCCGAGGTTATAGGGATAGTTTCAGTTGCTATATCAATGAGACCTTTAGAAAAGGTCTCAACAGGATCAGTTGCATTAACTATTTCATCAAATAAAATACGATCACGGCAAAGGGCAGAAAATGTACCCCAATCAGCCTTGGAAAATTTCCAACGAGGATTGTGCTCCTTTGGGAATAGGTGATGAGGGTTCTAATACAATTGGGAAGTGGTCGCTCCCACATGTATCCTCATGGACTGACCATGAGAAGTCATGTAAAAGGGATGCATCAGTTACTGATAAATCTATAGCTGTATATGATCCTGTAGCAGGATGTAGATATGTGTTTGAACCATCATTGAATAGACATAAATCGTTTTGGGTAAGGAAACTTTCGAGTATTTTACCCCTGGAGTCTAGGGTATTACTACCCCAGAGGGGATTGTGACCGTTGAAGTCACCCATGATAATAAAAGGTTTAGGTAATTGGGTAACAAGTTGATCAAGATCTTTTATAGTTAGATCTTCAGATGGTGGAATATATAAAGAACAAAGAGTTAAAGTTTTAAATAATGATAAGCTGACAGCTACAGCTTGTAGTTGTGTTTTTAATGGAATTACTCTGTGGATAATTGCCATAGAATCGCCATAGATGCGAGGATAAAATATGATATTAAAAGCCCCATGGTGGATGTTTTATTGGAGAAAGTCGTCCGTCAATGGACCGACCCCTCTGCCCCTTCTTGGGTGAGTTGTTGATTGAAGCTGTGTCTGATGCATCCATAAGGACATCATCAGAGCCAATGTCAAGAGATCCAAACTTGTTGTAGATCTCGATCGCGTTCCTTTGGCCTTTGGGAGTGCGGTTTGATGTTTTGTTTTTGGTTTTGTTTTCAGTTTTTGGGTTTGATTTCTGGTTTGAGTTTTGATTTGCTTTTAGGTTTTTGGTTTGAGAAGCTGGCTTTGTAGGATTTGAAAGTGACAGAAGAGGGAATGTCATGGTACCTATGGAGGAAGATGTTGAAGAGCGAAGTTTATATTGAGTTGGGGGATCACTCACCCACTGAATGTCTGTCTGAGTTGATACAGAGCATTTTGTGGCAGTTGCTGATGATACTATGGTTGAGTATGAGGGTTTAGGACTCTCAAGAACCAGGCGTTTTGCTTCGGGGAAAGAGATATTCTGCGTGAATTTAAGTTTGAGTATTTTGGATTGCTGTTGCCACCGTGGGCACTCCTTGGAGGAAGCCATGTGTTTGCCAGCACAGTTGGCGCATTTCGGCAACTCCTTGCATTTGTCGGGATGGCTTTCATCCTAGAGTTTGCCACACTGAGGACAAACACGCTCATCCCCCATTATTTCGAGTATTACTACCCCAGAGGGGATTGTGACCATTGAAGTCACCCATGATAATAAAAGGTTTAGGTAATTGGGTAATAAGTTGATCAAGATCTTTTATAGTAAGAGTGAGTGAGTGAGTGAGTTTTTGTTTAACGCCGCTTCGGCAGTATTGCAGCCATTAGGGGCGAGCTTTATAGTAAGATCTTGAGATGTTGGAATATATAAAGAACAAAGAGTTAAAGTTTTAAATAATGATAAGCTGACAGCTACAGATCGTAATTGTGTTTTTAATGGAATTACTCTGTGGATAATTCCATCACGTATTAAAATTGATGCACCCCCCTTTGCCCTATCATCAGAAGGTGAGAAAGAATTTTAAAAAGTGAATGGTCTCATTGCAACTTTATCAGATTGTTTAAGATGAGTTTCTTGAAGGCAAATAGCTTGGGGATTGTATTGTTGGGCCAACAAGCCCAATTCGTTAAAATTGACCTTTAAGCCTCGACAATTCCACTGGAGAATCGCCATGGATGCAAGGATAAAATAAAATATTAAAATCCTCATGATGGATGATTTACTGGAGAAAGCCGACGCTCCAAGGAGCGACCCCTGTGCCCCTTTTTGGGCGAGTTGTTAAGGGATGCTGTGTCTGATGCCTCCATAATGACGTCATCAGACTCGAGGTCGAGAGATCCATACTTGTTGAAGACCTCAACCGCATTCCTATGGCCTTTGGGAGTGTGATTTGACGTGTTGTTTTTTGTTTTATTTGCAGTTTGACAGGCTCTTTGAGTGACAGAAGAGGGAATGTCATGGTACCTATGGTTGAAGATGTTGCATTGCGCAACGTTTTAATTGTTGGTGGATCATTGATCCACTCAATGTCCGTCTGAGTTGAGACGGAGCATTTAGGGGCATTTTCTGAGGATACTATTTTGGAAAATGAAGGCTTTTGACCCTCAGTAACCAGGCGTTTTTCTTCAGGGAAGGAAATGTTTTGGGTGAATTTTACTTTTAAAATTTCGGACTCCTGTTGCCACCTTGGACATTCCTTTGAGGAAGCCATGTGCTCGCCAGAACATTTGGCACATTTCGGCAACTCCTTGCACTCTGATGGATGGCTTTCATCCTCGAGTTTGCCACAGCGAGGACAAACACGGCCATCAGCTCTGCAAGAGTTGCTTCCATGGCCAAACTTCTGGCAACGGTAGCAACGAAGGGGGTTAGGGATGTAGAGTTCAGTTTTGAGTACCCTGCATTAATTGTTTTTGGAGCGTGAGGAAGTGAAAAGGTTATAAGATAGGTGTGATTTTTTATGATTTTCTCCTCCCTCTTGATGGTGAAGCGCTTAACTGCTGTCACCGCCTGGTTCCTGAGGTTGTCAAGGAGCTCTTGCTCGGTGGCATCCTCGAGACATCGATCCTTGACTCGGATGATGGCTTTGCTGCTGTTTAATGTTGTGTGTGGAGAAACCTTGACAGGTTTGTCCACAATGAGTTTTAATGTTTGCAATGATTTTGCCTGTTGCGGTGATTTGCATTCAACCAATAGGTACCCATTCCTGATTTTTTTTACGTCCTTAACATCACCGGCAAGACCTTGAATGGTCTTGGCGGTGGCGAAGGGATTGAGGTGCAGTGGTTTGTCATCGGTACATGAAATAACTAAAAATCTAGGCCAGTACTTGATATTTGTGATATTTGATGATGAAGTTGACTCTTCCTCAGAAGAGTGACTTGCATCCTTTGAACGAGTTCGCTTTTTTTTACCTGATGGACCCATGTTAGGTTGGTAAAATTTCATCAGCCTGGATCCCCACCCTCCACGGAGCACCAACAAGGGCAATGCTGTATGTCAGCGGGTCTCCTGCCGACAGCACCGGGGATAACAGGATAATATACTCCATTAAAGAGTTGCCAATTCTTCACTGGATTGACCCATTGGCCACCGCTATCTTGGAAGCCGAGTAAAGTTGATGAATGTGTGCAATAGAGCACTAAGAAAGAGTGCAGAGAGTAGGGATAGAACATCATCAGTAAGGAAATCATTGTGAAAAAGGTGGTGAAGGTATGCAAGGGAGCACCAAGAAAGTAAAGGAAATAAGTGTAAAGAGAGGAAGCAGCGTAAGAAGAAGGATAGAAAGGATGTGCGCTACCAAGTGCTTGGCATGACCAGCCGATTGACCAGACCGGGCCAATCTGGCCACCTGTCTAGATGAAGTCGGGGCCGAAGCAGTGTATTGTTAAGTGTTGGCTTTAAGCTAAACACATCCCTCAACCACCAGGCATCCTTCCTCCCTCCGTACAGGTCGCAGTCCACGGCAAACAGACTGCCCCCTTTTAGTCACCTCTTACGACAAGCAGGAGGAACTGAGGGCCTATTCTAACCCGGGCACCCCACGGGGGTATATGATACTATATAACTGTTTCCTATAACATTCATACAAGCAATAATAGTTATCTCCAAACTGCAAAGTGAAAGTGATATTATATTATTTACTGAACAAAATGTGTATCATTATTAGGTCTTCAAGACGTATGTCTCGAAGACCTATTGTTATTATCCTGATTTTTTTAGGTCTTCAAGACGTATGTCTCGAAGACCTATTGTTATTATCCTGATTTTTATTATTCATTATTATTATTTGTACTTTTTTTGTCCAGGTCTTCAAGACGTATGTCTCGAAGACCTATTGTTATTATCCTGATTTTTATTATTCATTATTATTATTTGTACTTTTTTTGTCCAGAACTTTCAGAATTAACGGCTGGACCGATTCGCATGAAATTTTCAGCGATGATAGCATGTGACCAGGTCTGGAAATAGACGAGACAGATTTTGGATTTTCGACTTCTTTCTTGAGTTATCTGCCCTTGAAGTCAAAACTTTGAACCTTCATAGCTCGAATACTAATCAATATATTTTCTCAAAACTTTCACCAAAATGTGCGCAACAATATTCCCTATCAAAAAGGTTAATGGTATTTTTCGGCCGTATATATAGATTTTTTGCTATTTCGAAAAAACTGATTTCTTGGTGAAATTTCGCGATTTTTCGGGTATGCGTCTAAAAAAACCTTCTCTTCCTTCAATTCTTTGAATAAAGTTAAATATGATAGCTTATTTTGAAGATAATTGAATTCTTCAGAGGGTTGTAGAAGTCGATTTTTTAATTTCATCCTTAAATTTTAATAATCCTTCAGTGAAGATGGTCATTTTTAAAAAGACCGAATTTAGGCCTCATGCTGAAAGGGCCATAACTCTGTAAGAAATGAAGATATGTCAAAGATACTTATTGCTCTCTCATCACAGTACGTTACTTAACATTTGTATAACAGATCTTTATGATGTAAAAGTTGATAGTTAGGCCACAATTATTGCATTTGTCAAAATGTATGAAATTTCGTGATTTTGAGAACTTTGTAGGGGCATATTTTTAGAAGAATTTTCAATCGCAAACCACTGACGATACAAACATGTTTAATAGCTCAATTTGAAGGAGAGATATCATTTCATTAAGGACAATAACTTTCAAACATGTGTCTGTTATAGTTTACGTGGGACAAGTCATAGAAGATTGTCATTTTTCGAAAATCGCCATTTTCAGCAAAGTTTAAAGGATCATAACTGCCTTACTGATTAAGATAATGAAATTGTATTAACACCTTCGGATACACAAATTCAATAACAACAACTTTTTCGTTGAACCCTTTCATCAAAAAGTTGATAGTTAAGCTCTGAACATTGCAAACGCTGTCTAGGGGTAAAAATTTAAGCATTTTTTAGTATTTTCTTGAATATTCAGAAAAAGATAACACATTAATTATGCATGCAATCTAAATGATGATTACATCTACGTAAGTGGAGATTAAATCACAATATTTTCAAAGTCGCAACTTAGTATGAAAATATTAACCATTTTGTCTTAATCGTGAGAAAGGTCATGCAGGGGTTCAATAATAAGCGATTGTTACATTTTCAGAGGGTCATTGTCTTTGGAGAATTTTTGAAAAAAAAACTACTGAAGATAGAGTCATGTTCGATAGCTCGTTTTAAAGCAGAATAACTGGCGAGTCACTGAGAGTCCAACATGGAGTTCAAGGTCAAGCAGAAGTCTTGAAGACCTAAGTATTGCCTGTGGCAATCCTAGTTTTTTATTATTATTGTTACGTTTCAGTAAAAAGAGGAAGAAGGTCTCCTTTTCTGAAGAAGCTCAGGACTCTCAACAGGACAGCCAGCGGATCTAAAATCACCATTATTGCCGAAAAAGCTGTTAAAGAGGTATGCATTCTATTTTATATATTCAGTAAATAATAATTGATTGATTGCAATAATGATAATTATAGTAATAATCATTAATATAAATAATAATAATAATTAACTAGAAGAGCGTTTGCGGGACACCGCAAAAGCAGAGCAGCTCCGAAACTTTGGGTCTCGCCTTTCCCTGTTCCGCCTTCTCCTCAGCATAAATAAAATTGGAATTTTTTTGGACAAAATGTTTTTCATTATTCAAGTTATTCTAACAAGTTGAATCATCACTGGGGTCACTTTTCACAACTTTGTTCTTAAAAACTATTTCTGATTTCAAAATTAGATCAAAAGATTAACATGGCCTTAACCAATATCTCATGACCTTGAACTTGACGTTCAAGGTCACACCATCAATGATTACTTTTCATTGTGTATAACAATCATGCAATGACTCAATAGTGCTCATTGTTAACATAAGGCATATTCACAATAGCACGCTTAAGTTGTGACCTTGCTGTGACCTTGACCTTTGACAGATTTTAGCAAAAACGTTTTCAAATCTTGGTCTTTCTCCATAGTTGATATATACCAAGTTAGGGGCTGATAGCACAGAAGTTGTTGAAGTTATCGTGTTTACAAGGATTTTGTAGTGATTTCAGAACTCATGACCTTGACCTTTGACCTTGAATGTGAGCATATCAAAATGTTTCCCCAGGTGTACAAGAAAGAAGCTATATATATGAGGTGTTGATACCTTCATGGAAAAAAGTTATTAAGTGATTTCAGAACTGGTGACCTTGACCCTATCTCGTGACCTTGACCTTTAAAATTCAAGGTCACTCAATCAGTGATCACTTTTCATTGTGTATAACAATCATTTAATGATTCAAAGTGTTAATAGTTGAAATAAGACATTTTCACAAAAGCATGCTTAAGTCGTGCCCTCGCTGTGACCTTGACCTTTGACGGATGTTAGCGAAAACCTTTTCAAATCTTGGCCTTTCTCCATAGTTGATGTACACCAAATAAGAGCCTGATACTACAAATATTTTTCAAGTTATCGTGTTTACAAGGATTTTTTTAGCGATTTCAGAACTCGTGACCTTGACCTTTGACCTTGAATGTGAACATGTAAAAATCATCCACCAGGTTTATAAGAAAGAAGCTATGTATATGAGGTGTTAAAACCTTCTTGGGAAAAGGTTATTTAGAGATTTCAGAACTGGTGACCTTGACCATATTTCGTGACCTTGACCTTTTAAATTCAAGGTCACACAATCAGTGATCACTTTTCATTGTGTATAACAATCATTTAATGATTTAAAGTGTTAATAGTTGAAATAAGTGTGAGTGAGTGAGTTATTGTTTAACGCCGCTTCGGCAGTATTGCAGCCATTAGCGGCGAGATATTTAATTTATTAGCCTAATTTATAAAAGAAAATTGCAATTGAAAAACAGAACACGGCACGAAGGCCGTAAAAACATCAGCGTATTATCACAAGTTGAATAAAAGCTGATAGTGAAAAGTTAAAATTTACAATTTGTCAATAAGGTGTATAGCCTTCAAAAAATCTAAAACACGATGCTCACCGAAATGAGCAAAAACTTGATTGATTGAAATAGAAGGATAAAAAGTTTCCCTGATATGTGCAGTGTCCCAACACTCACATAGAATGTGTTTGATTGTGAGAGGACACTGACAGGGTATACATACCGGGGGAGTGAGTGAGTGAGTGAGTTATTGTTTAACGCCGCTTCGGCAGTATTGCAGCCATTAGCGGCGAGATATTTAATTTATTTGCCTAATTTAAAAAAGAAAATTGCAATTGAAAAACAGAACACGGCACGGAGGCCGCAAAAACATCAGCATATTATCACAAGTTGAATAAAAGCTGATAATGAAAAGTTAAAATTTACAATTTGTCAATAAGGTGTATAGCCTTCAAAAAATCTAAAACACGATGCTCACCGAAATGAGTAAAAACTTGATTGATTGAAATAGAAGGATAAAAAGTTTCCCTGATATGTGCAGTATCCCAACACTCACATAGAATGTGTTTGATTGTGAGAGGGCACTGACAGGGTATACATACTGGGGGATCTTCCCCCTTTAAAAGATATGAGTGAGTAAGATGAGAGTGTCCAATACGACATCGTCGTAGGACACAAGCTTCCTGCCGGGTAAAAGAGGATAGAGATTTGTAACCTAAATGAGGTTGAATAGTGTGAAGTTTGTTATGATGTTGTTGGTCCCATTGGGAATTCCAACGTTGTTTAATGTAAGATTTAATAGCAGGTTTAGAATCCGTATATGGAACTTTGGTAGGAGAAATATGTTTGAGGTTTAATGCTGATTTAGCAGCTGAGTCAGCTTTGTTGTTACCTCTTATACCCATATGGCTAGGAAGCCAGCAGAAGACGATGTCACATTGGAGACAAGAATTATGAAGTAATAAAATATCCCTGATAATTGGATGATCACTCTTACAGTTTTTAATTGCTTGTAGGCAAGAAAGTGAATCAGAAAAAATAATGTAATTATTAGGGGTTGAGTTTTTAATGTGATGGACGGCCTTAAGAATGGCCTTAGCTTCTGCAGTAAAGATGCTGCTGCCATCATGCAGCCTTGAAGCATATGTTGTTGAAGGAGTCACAGTTGCTGCTGCAACTGTGGGTCCATCTTTAGAACCGTCAGTGTAAATTGGTTTATAATCTGCGAAAAAATTACGAAGTTCAAAAAATGCCTGTCGAAATATTAATTGGTCTGTATTTGATTTTTTATGAGTAGATAGAGAGAGGTTTACACGGGGTCTCACCAGCTGCCATGGCGGAGTGGCAAGCAGACCGTGCTCTGCTATTGTTGTTAGGTCAATATCACAATCTTCAACATGTTGTTGAAGTCTGATACCGAGTGGTGGAATTGCTTTAGGTTTTGAGTTATACAACTGCTGGTATTCAGGATTGAATACGCAGTTGTATGCAGGATTTGAAGGGTTTGATTTTAATTTGGTTATATATTGAAGTGCTAGCTTGATGCGCCGATCTTCAAGAGATGGCTCATCAGCTTCAACGTAAAGGCTTTCAACTGGTGAAGTTCTGAAGGCCCCAAGACAAAGCCTGAGACCCTGATGGTGGATTGTATCTAGCATTTTGATATATGAGGGGCGGGCAGATCCATATATTATGGATCCATAATCCAGTTTGGAGCGGATGAGTGATCGATAGAGATGAAGAAGAGTTTCTTCATCTCCACCCCATTTATTGTTTGAAACGACCTTTAAAAGGTCTAATGCCTTTAAGCATTTAGCTTTTAGATTTTTAAGATGAGGAATAAAAGAAAGTTTACTATCAAAAGTGAGACCAAGAAACTTGGCCTCAGGAACGACTTTAATTGGAGTTTTATCAAGGAATAATTCTGGATCTTTGTGCATTTTGCGCATATTGCAAAAATGCACACATGATGTTTTAGCTTTGGAAAATTTGTAGCCGTTTTCCAACGACCATTGATGGATTTTATTGAGGCAGAGTTGCAATTGGCGCTCGATTGATGGCATATTTTTGCCTCTGCAGGAAACTCCAAAATCGTCAACAAAAAGTGAACCATCTGTATGGTCATTTAAGACTTTAGCCAAGCTGTTGATTTTGATGCTAAATAATGTGACAGATAAAATGCTACCTTGTGGGACACCCATTTCTTGATCAAAGAAATCAGAAAGGGTGGAACCCACGCGCACTTTAAATTGGCGGTCATGTAAAAAACTGGATATAAAATGAGGCATACGACCTCGCAAGCCAAATTCAAATAAATCTTTTAGGATGCCATGCTTCCATGTAGTGTCGTAAGCTTTTTCTAAATCGAAAAAGATAGACACAGCATGTTGTTTGTTAATAAATGCATCACGAATAAATGATTCTAAACGAGCAAGATGATCAGTGGTACTGCGTTGTTTGCGGAAACCACATTGAATATCAGTTAGTAATTTATTAGTTTCCAAGTACCAAACTAGACGATCATTGATCATCCGTTCCATAGTTTTACATACACAACTTGTTAAGGCTATAGGACGGTAGTTGGAAGGGTCTGTATGATCCTTCCCAGGTTTTGGGATTGGCACAATAGTAGCATTGTGCCAACAAGATGGAAATTTACCTGTTTCCCATATATGATTAAATACCTGAAGTAGAACCTCAAGGCAAGGTTCCGGTAAATGTTTTAAAAGCTGATAATGGATTTCATCAGGGCCAGTTGCTGTATCATGAGCTTTAGAAAGTGCAGTTTTCAGCTCTGACAAGGAGAAGTGTTCATTATAATCTTCTCCATTGTCAGATTTGAAATTAAGTGGTCGTTTTTCCTGTACCTTTTGGTACTTTTGGAAAGCAGGGACATAATTTGCAGATGAAGAATTTTTAGAGATTGTTTCAGCCAACTTATTGGCAATGTCAGATTTTGATGTGAGAAGGTCATCATTGACCTTAAGAGTGAGTGAGTTATTGTTTAACGCCGCTTCGGCAGTATTGCAGCCATTAGCGGCGAGATATTTAATTTATTAGCCTAATTTAAAAAAGAAAATTGCTATTGAAAAACAGAACACGGCACGAAGGCCGTAAAAACATCAGCGTATTATCACAAGTTGAATAAAAGCTGATAATGAAAAGTTAAAATTTACAATTTGTCAATAAGGTGTATAGCCTTCAAAAAATCTAAAACACGATGCTCACCGAAATGAGTAAAAACTTGATTGATTGAAATAGAAGGATAAAAAGTTTCCCTGATATGTGCAGTGTCCCAACACTCACAGAGAATGTGTTTGATTGTGAGAGGGCACTGACAGGGTATACATACCGGGGGATCTTCCCCCTTTAAAAGATATGAGTGTGTAAGATGAGAGTGTCCAATACGACATCGTCGTAGGACACAAGCTTCCTGCCGGGTGAAAGATGATAGAGATTTGTATCCTAAATGAGGTTGAATAGTGTGAAGTTTGTTATTATGTTGTTGGTCCCATTGGGACTTCCAACGTTCTTTAATGTAAGATTGAATAGCAGGTTTAGAATCCGTATATGGAACTTTAGTGGGAGAAATATGTTTGAGGTTTAATGCTGATTTAGCTGCCGAGTCAGCTTTGTTATTACCTCTTATACCCATATGGCTAGGAAGCCAGCAGAAGACGATGTCGCATTGGAGACACGAATTATGAAGTAATAAAATATCCCTGATAATTGGATGATCACTCTTACAGTTTTTAATTGCTTGTAGGCAAGAAAGTGAATCGGAAAAAATAATGTAATTATTAGGGGTTGAGTTTTTAATGTGATGGACGGCCTTAAGGATGGCCTTAGCTTCTGCAGTAAAGATGCTGCTGCCATCATGCAGCCTTGAAGCATATGTTGTTGAAGGAGTCACAGTTGCTGCTGCAACTGTGGGTCCATCTTTAGAACCGTCAGTGTAAATTGGTTTATAATCTGCGAAAAAATTACGAAGTTCAAAAAATGCCTGTCGAAATATTAATTGGTCTGTATTTGATTTTTTATGAGTAGATAGAGAGAGGTTGACACGGGGCCTCACCAGCTGCCATGGCGGAGTGGCAAGCAGACCGTGCTCTGCTATTGTTGTTAGGTCGATATCACAATCTTCAACATGTTGTTGAAGTCTGATACCGAGTGGTGGAATTGCTTTAGGTTTTGAGTTATACAACTGCTGGTATTCAGGGTTGAATGCGCAGTTGTATGCAGGATTACAAGGGTTGGCTTTAAGTTTAGTTATATATTGAAGTGCTAGCTTGATGCGCCGATCTTCAAGAGATGGCTCATCAGCTTCAACGTATAGGCTTTCAACAGGTGAAGTCCTGAAGGCCCCAAGACAAAGCCTGAGACCTTGATGGTGGATTGTATCTAGCATTTTGATATATGAGGGGCGGGCAGATCCATATATTATGGATCCATAATCAAGTTTGGAGCGGATGAGTGATCGATAGAGATGAAGAAGAGTTTCTTCATCTCCACCCCATTTATTATTTGAAACGACCTTTAAAAGGTCTAATGCCTTTAAGCATTTAGCTTTGAGGTTTTTGATATGAGGGATAAATGATAATTTACTGTCAAAAGTAAGACCAAGAAACTTGGCCTCAGGAACGACTTTGATTGGAGTTTTATCCAGAAATAGTTCTGGATCTTGGTGCATTTTGCGCATATTGCAAAAATGCACGCAAGATGTTTTAGCTTTGGAAAATTTGAAGCCGTTTTCTAACGACCATTGATGGATTTTATTGAGGCAAAGTTGCAATTGGCGCTCGATTGATGGCATATTTTTGCCTCTGCAGGAAACTCCAAAATCGTCCACAAAAAGTGAACCATCTGTATGATCATTTAAGACTTTAGCCAAGCTGTTGATTTTAATGCTAAATAATGTGACAGATAAAATGCTACCTTGTGGGACACCCATTTCTTGATCAAAGAAATCAGAAAGAGTGGAGCCCACGCGCACTTTAAATTGGCGATCATGTAAAAAATTGGAAATAAAATGAGGCATACGACCTCGCAAGCCAAATTCAAATAAATCTTTTAGGATGCCATGCTTCCATGTAGTGTCGTAAGCTTTTTCTAAGTCGAAAAAGATAGACACAGCATGTTGTTTGTTAATAAATGCATCACGAATAAATGATTCTAAACGAACAAGATGATCAGTGGTACTACGTTGTTTGCGGAAACCACATTGAATATCAGTTAGTAATTTATTAGTTTCCAAGTACCAAACTAGACGATCATTGATCATCCGTTCCATAGTTTTACATACGCAACTTGTTAAGGCTATAGGACGGTAGTTGGAAGGGTCTGTATGATCCTTCCCAGGTTTTGGGATTGGCACAATAGTAGCATTGTGCCAACAAGATGGAAATTCACCTGTTTCCCATATATGATTAAATACCTGGAGTAGAACCTCAAGGCAAGGTTCCGGTAAATGTTTTAAAAGCTGATAATGGATTTCATCAGGGCCGGTTGCTGTATCATGAGCTTTAGAAAGTGCAGTTTTAAGCTCTGACAAGGAGAAGTGTTCATTATAATCTTCTCCATTGTCAGATTTGAAATTAAGTGGTCGTTTTTCCTGTACCTTTTGGTACTTTTGGAAAGCAGGGACATAATTTGCAGATGAAGAATTTTTAGAGATTGTTTCAGCCAACTTATTGGCAATGTCAGATTTTGATGTGAGAAGGTCATCATTGACCTTAAGATGTTTTATTGTAGATTTGGAACCTTTACCTTTAATTCTACTAATCATATTCCAGACTTTGCTGATAGGTGTTCTGGAATTGATCTTAGAGACATAGCCTCTCCAAGATTCGCGTTTTTGTTGGTTGACTGTGCGTCGAGCTTTAGCTCGTGCCTTGCGACAGTTATCTAAGTTAATTGTTGTAGGTCGTTTACTGAGCTTGCGTTCAGCTTTTTTACGTGCCTTAATGGCAGTATCGCAGGTTTCATTAAACCATGGCTTGTTAATTCGTGGATTTGCCGAGGTTTTAGGAATAGTTTCAGTTGCTATATCAATGAGACCTTTAGAAAAGGCCTCAACAGGATCAGTTGCATTGATTATTTCATCATATATAATATGTTCACGGCAGAGGGTAGAAAATGTACCCCAATCAGCCTTGGAAAATTTCCAACGAGGATTGTGCTCCTCGGGAATAGGTGATGAGGGTTCTAATACAATGGGGAAGTGGTCGCTCCCACATGTATCCTCATGGACTGACCATGAAAAGTCATGTAAAAGGGATGCATCAGTTACTGATAAATCTATAGCTGTATATGATCCTGTAGCAGGATGTAGATATGTGTTTGAACCATCATTGAATAGACATAAATCATTTTGGGTGAGGAAACTTTCGATAATTTTACCCCTAGAGTCTAGGGTATTACTACCCCAGAGGGGATTGTGACCGTTGAAGTCACCCATGATAATAAAAGGTTTAGGTAATTGGGTAACAAGTTGATCGAGATCTTTGATAGTAAGATCTTGAGATGGTGGAATATATAAAGAACAGAGAGTTAAAGTTTTGAATAATGATAAGCTGACAGCTACAGCTTGTAATTGTGTTTTTAATGGAATTAATCTGTGGATAATTCCATCACGTACTAAAATTGATGCACCCCCCTTAGCCCTATCAGCAGAAGGGGAGAAAGAATTATAAAAAGTGAATGGTCTCATTGCAACTTTATCAGATTGTTTAAGATGAGTTTCTTGAAGGCAAATAGCTTGGGGATTGTATTGTTGGGCCAACAAGCCCAATTCGTTAACATTTACCTTAAAGCCTCGACAATTCCACTGGAGAATCGCCATGGATGCTAGGATAAAATAAAATGTTAAAAGCCTCATGATGGATGCTTTACTGGAGAAAGCCGACGCTCCAAGGACCGAACCCTGTGCCCCTTTTTGGGCGAGTTGTTAAGGGATGCTGTGTCTGATGCATCCATAAGGACGTCATCAGACTCGAGGTCGAGAGATCCATACTTGTTGAAGACCTCGACCGCATTCCTCTGCCCTTTGGGAGTGCGGTTTGCTGTTTTGTTGTTTTTTGTTTTATTTGCAGTTTTTGAGTTTTGATTTGGTTTTGGGTTTTGATTTGGTTTTGGATTTGTTTGAGAACCTGTCGGTTTGACAGGCTCTTTGAGTGATAGAAGCGGGAATGTCATGGTACCTATGGTTGAGGATGTTGCATTGCGCAAAGTTTTTATGGTTGGTGGATCATTGATCCACTCAATGTCCGTCTGAGTGGAGACGGAGCATTTAGGGGCATTTGCTGAGGATACTATTTTGGAATATGAAGGCTTTGGACCCTCAGTAACCAGGCGTTTTGCTTCAGGGAAGGAAATGTTTTGGGTGAATTTTACTTTTAAGATTTCGGACTCCTGTTGCCACCTTGGACATTCCTTTGAGGAAGCCATGTGCTCGCCAGAACAGTTGGCACATTTCGGCAACTCCTTGCACTCCGCTGGATGGCTTTCATCCTCGAGTTTGCCACAGCGAGGACAAACACGGCCATCAGCTCTGCAAGAGTTGCTTCCATGGCCAAACTTCTGGCAGCGGTAGCAACGAAGGGGGTTAGGGATGTAGAGTTCAGTTTTGAGTTTGTAATACCCAGCATTAATTGTTTTTGGAGCTTGAGGAAGTGAAAAGGTTATAAGATAGGTGTGGGTTTTGATGATTTTCTCCTCCCTCTTGATGGTGAAGCGCTTAACTGCTGTCACCGCCTGGTTCCTGAGGTTGTCAAGGAGCTCTTGCTCGGTGGCATCCTCGAGACATCGATCCTTGTCTCGGATGATGGCTTTGCTGCTGTTTAATGTTGTGTGTGGAGAAACCTTGACAGGTTTGTCCACAATGAGTTTTAAAGTTTGCAATGATTTTGACTGTTGAGGTGATTTGCATTCAACCAATAGGTACCCATTCCTGATTTTTTTAACGTCCTTAACATCACCGGCAAGACCTTGAATGGTCTTGGCGGTGGCGAAGGGATTGAGGCGTAGTGGTTTATCATCGGTAGATGAAATAACTAGAAATCTAGGCCAGTTGTTTGAATTGGTAGGTGATGTTGAGATATTTGTGATATTTGATGATGAAGTTGACTCTTCCTCAGAAGAGTGACTTGCATCCTTTGAACGAGTTCGCTTTTTTTTACCTAATGGACCCATGTTAGGTTAGTAAAATTTCATCAGCCTGGATCCCCACCCACCACGGAGCACCAACAAGGGCAATGCTGTATGTCAGCGGGTCTCCTGCCGACAGCACCGGGGATACCAGGATGACATACTCCATTAAAGAGTTGCCAATTCTTCACTGGATTGACCCATTGGCCACCGCTATCTTGGAAGCTGAGTAAAGTTGATGATTGTGTGATTAAGAGAGAGCTTAGAATAGAGCAGCAAGCAGAACGCAGAGATAAGTACATCAGGAAGGATAGCGTTGTGAAAAGGTGGCGAAGTTATGCAAGAGAGCATCACGAAAGCACAGAAAATAATTGCAAAGAGAGGTAGCAGGGTAAGAAGAAGGATAGAAAAGATGTGCACAACCAAGTGCTTGGCATGACCAGCCGATTGACCAGACCGGGCCCATCTGGCCATCTGTCTAGATGAGGTGAGGTGAGGTGAGTTGGGGTTTAACGCCGCTTTCAAGAGTATTTCACTTATATCGCGGCTGCTAGTATTACGGCAGGGAGAAAGCCCGCAACGCCATGTGGCTATGCTTTGCGGTGAAACCTGCGAGCATCGGCTGGAACTAGCGAACCATGGGTGGTACTACGCTGAAATTCAGTGTAGCATTGCACCCAAACCTTACTGCGTGTAGAACAGTTCTCTACTGCAGACAAAGTTGCCGTGCCCCTGGCGGGATTCGAACCCCGGACCTCTTGATCCGAAGCCGAACGCGCTAACCACTGCGCTATCCCGCCCCCCTGTCTAGATGAAGTTGGGGCCGAAGCAGTGTATTGTTCAGTGTTAGCTTTAAGCTAAACACATCCCTCAACCACCAGGCATCCTTCCTCCACCCGTACAGATCGCAGTCCACGGCAAACTGACTGCCCCCTTTAAGTCGCCTCTTACGACAAGCAGGAGGAACTGAGGGCCTATTCTAACCCGGGCACCCCACGGGTTAGTTGAAATAAGACATTTTCACAAAAGCATGCTTAAGTCGTGCTGCTAATAATAATAATAATAATGATAATGGTTAACTGTAAATGTTGATGAATGCATTAATGTTGTGATAACAGCTACATGAAAGATTCATTGTTCTTTTGATTATTTATTTTGTTTAAAATTTCAGCTCGTCAGAATTAAAGACGCATTTTTGAAAAAATGCAGAAAAATCCACCAGAAAAAGAAGAACATGTAAATCAACGTCCTATGTGGTTTCGAAAAATCTAAAAAGGACTTCCGAAGACGTATCCCTCTCGCTGGTCAAAATAGGCGACAACTGGTTTGTGGCCTTGTCTAACTGGACACAGAATAAGATAGTCCACATTTGGATGGATGATTACCTGGCGGTAATATCCTTTGTTATCGCCCACAAAAAGTAATTTCATTGAGTGAGTGAGTGAATTATTGCTTAAGCGTGGTTTGCGTTCAAACCTTGGTCAGTTCATCGGACAGAAGTTATCGACACAACAAGATGCTGTACATAGGCGAAATTTTTTATCTCTTCACTTCTGATCAGATTGTCAGAAGCAGTTTTTTACTGCGTCTAAGTCTGGACTATTACCACGAAGGGGAAAATTATTGGGTCCCTCTACACCCTGAAGACGAGGTAGCTGTCTGGGAACTCCATTACAAGCTCTATGTCTATTTTATATGGAGGCGCCATAATCGTTACCCTGGTGACGATACATTAACGGTTGGGGAAATTTTCACCTTGTTCACCAGGGAGGAAATATTCCGCAGTGAGTTACTACTGCGAATGAGTGGTTTATTTCATGACTGGGGACAGATCGGGTGGTATTGCCTCCATCCCCAAGACATAGAGGAGATTTGGAAACTTCATTACCAAATCTTCATTAGAGTTGGCTGGTTCCGGTATCACCGAAGGCAACAACGGGAACGTGTTTAAGGTGTTTATAGTTTTTATTTTTTTATTATTATATATTATATATATAGATATATATTTCTTCTCATTGGGTACATGTAATAAACAATGTCATGCATCTCGTAATCCTATACGCACTCGTTCAGGCGTTCGCCATGCTTTCACCACTCTTGTGTAATATAACACCTCTGGTACAGTTTTATTACATTGATCTCCTATCATGTTACCGTTATCTAACGTGAAGCAAGAGAGTACCGCTGATGAGGATTATGTAATCAGTTATGCCTCGGTGAACTGCACGTGTGCGGGGAGGAGCGTGTCTCTAATTAACATAAAAAAGTTCCGAGACGATTGTTTTTCACTAATTAGTGTGGTAATGTGTTACCGCTATGACATATAGATCTCTACAATATTAATTTATTTACGTTTAAAATGATTGATTGTAATGTATGTTGAATGCGAAGTGTAATCTAATACGACGTAGCATTAAAGATATACAAAAATATCGAATCAGCGTTTAATTCTTAATCATCCGAGAGTTCACAAGTCGCGTATTGATAAGCTTACTTATCACTGGTCAATTAGCTATAAAAACAGCTGGAGGTGTCTGCTGAGTCACACACTGCTATTGTTTCGTGTAATTTGATGATGATGATGATGACCGCTCTACTTCTCGCTGCCTTGATGATCTTGCTGACTCCTGCTTCCTTCAGAAACGGTGATCAGGATGAGGACGGGATCGCCCGCTGTTACGAAGATGACGGAGAGCTTGTCTGCTTCGGAACCGGGAGTAGGGACCTGATAGATGTCACCCCTCATCCCAGCATCGTTCGAGTCTCAGGTCGAGAGTGGAACTCTCCTTTCATTGTAGATAGAGTCAGCTTCCCTAATCTAAGATTAGTAGTTCTTAGACAGAGTAGGGTTACGTGTGAGCAGGTTGCGAGATTCCGAGCCGTTCGACTGGTGATTGATGGTCGGGACTGTCCGAAATTAATGGTAATTATTATCATTCGTATTATATTATTATTATTATTATTATTATTATTATGTTGTCTCGATTCTTCCTACAATTTTTACACTATTTTTAACAGATTACCACCTCTGAACCCTCTCTGAAGATCTTCTCGACAACGACGACTGATGATGCCCCTCCGACAACGACTACGACTACGACTACCTCAACCACGAGCAGTACCACAACTACGACTTCTTCATCTACATCGACGACGACGACGACGACCCCGACCGCAACAACCTCGACTCCGACTCCATTTGGTAAGAGTTTGTTCACATCTATATAGTTACTTAACCATCTGTACAGTACACTTGCGCGTTAATTAATACATTAAAGGGTGATGTTTTGTAACCATCAATACAAGTATGATATAATTGTTATATTATACCATAAGCAATATGATGAACTGATTATTCCACTCGGGAAATCGTCTTACATTCAAGGGGAACTTTTATTGGTATACAATGTAAATACAATCTGGTTGTATGATATTATTATTATTTCTTTAGACTCTTCGTCGGGATGCTGTACCAGTGAACCAGCTGGTGGTGTTGTGCCTACATTAAGCGGTGAGTTTGTTTTACTTATGCTTCCTAAATGCTCGCTCTTACTATTCCATCGAGTATTGTTATAACCTTCTCTTCTTGGACTTATCTTTGTTTCTATCTGCAGTGTTCTTCGAATCCTCTCCTTTAACAACATTACCAACAACTAACGACTCCTATCAACCTGATAACACTTCACAATCAACTAACAACGTGCTCGAGTCGTCTATAACAATACCAACGATTAACGAGTCTCATCAACCTGAACGCAACCAATCAACTACCGTATTCGTCTTTCGAAACTGGATACTGCTAAGCGTAGTATGAGGGGTTTCAGCTCTTCGATGTTCGATGACCCCTCCTCCACTCATAGGGATATTTTTAGTATAGCCTTGGACGGTGCAGACGAGATAGAGCTGTACACGTCCTTACCTAAGAGAGATTAGGCTGTATTTGTTTGTTTGTTTGTTTCTTTGTTTATTGTTTAAATCTCTCTTTAACATTAGTTCTATTTCTATTCAGGTGTAATTCGTGATGTGCTTCTGTGTTTGGCGGGTCTTCTCCTATTCTGGATAAGAAGTTTTGTATCTGCTATGCTGTTTAGAAATCTTCCCCGCGGTTTTCCTGTTCCCGACCATTTGGCCCGTCTCTTTCAACATCAAGCTCGTCCCGCCCCTTTAGCACCCGTTGTCCTTCCTAGACGTCAAGCGGCGGTAGGAGCTCGGCGAAGGCCGGCCGCGGTGAACAGACCAGTTATCCCGCCTCCCGCTGTTAACAATCCTCTAGCTCCCGCCACCGCCCCTCTTCAAAGACCCGCCAGACTCAGAAGACGTCCTCAGAGATTTGGCTATGCTTAAATAACTTATTTTCTTATCTTTTGTACATAGACTAGTTCGGAGGGGGTAAAAGTAAGGAGATATCGAATTTAAAATAAAACGATAAAATAATTCTTAAATTCCTTCTGATATTTTCTATCTTGTAACTAATGCTTAACCGTTTCGTTGATTTAACTAGTAATGGGATAGGATCGTAATGTCAGAATAAATGATGCTGTATTTAATCCTTCTCTGTAATAATTTTGTAATTTCTTTATATATCAGTTTCAACTGAACAAAACAAACATAACAACTGGTGTATTGGAATATTTCGTGTGTTTTATGCTTCCGTTCGTTACTTCTACCCCCTCTTCTTACATTTGTTTGTATTGTTCCGTGATCTCTTTACTTTTTTTTTGTTTTGTTGAACCTGTTTATAATAAATTATGAAACGAGATGACTTTTCATTTGACGTGTTGATGTGAGAATTTTAGGTTCATTGTGTAATAATGATAATAATAACAATAATCTTTATATTGATTGTAAACAGATCTTTTACCAATGTATCGGATTACCGAGTATTACTACTACTACTACTACTACTAATAATAATAATAATAATAATAATAATAATAACAATAACAATATATCTGTATTGTTTGTGAGGGGGGTTTCTGTATTATTGTTCATTATATTGCAAATGTAATTGTCTTTGTGTATTATAACTAGTACTGCTACTTCGTTCATTCCAAATAACAACAATAATATTATACTTCTCTATAAACTTTAATGTGTAATAATCTTAACATCTCGGTATAATATATATGATTTATGTAAACTATATCTGTTACAGTTCAACAAATATCGTTCATTCCAATAGCAAAAAATGATAATTATACTTCTCTATAAACTTTAATGTGTAATAATCTTAATATCTCGGTATATATACATATATATATATATATATATAATATGATTTATGTAAACTATATCTGTTACAGTTCAACAAAATAAACTTGTATATGTCTCAATTATGAGTTGTTTTCTTTATTTTTCTCTCTCCATATTATAGCTGTTACTTGTGTTATATTCCTTCATATAAAGTTACATATACCACCAACCTTATGTTTTGATTAACATTCGATCACATATCTATTTTTTCGGACCAGTGATTGAACTCTTCCACAACTTTTTCCAGTACACATTCCTTGGAAAAATATACAGTATCCGGTTCTCGCGTCTCTCTAAAGTTTTCTATCAGCTGTAAATAATTTTCGCGCAAGCTGACTTGATACTGTTCAAAATCTTTACAATGTTTCTCTTCCGTTCGCCCTCTTTTCCATTTTCTCTCCGTACACACTTGTATTGGTGTATCCAAAAAGAATATGTGAGTACAGTTCCAGTTTGAATGATTTTCCATTGCTCGGTTGATCTGTGTCATCAGATAAGAACAGCTAAACTCCGTTAATGATCTCCTCGTTCGTAAGGTTTTAACAAACGCTGTACTGGAATGGAGTCCTCTTTCTGTTATTATCCGTCTACACTTTGATGATACTGGTTGGTGATCTTCGTAACTCTTTATGAATGAATCTGTAACGTGCAGTTGGAAGGCGAGAGCATTGTCACTAGTTGGATCTTCATAAAACTCCTTGAGAGGGTTCCAAACATCTCCTGTAAAGCCAACAAATTTGGTGAAATAGTTTATAGGTTCTGTCATATACAGTGTTGTTTCATTTGTTTCGGTTTCTTTTAACCTTTGTAAAAGGGTGGATTTACCACTGGATATCAATCCGTCTATAGCTATACGTATTGCAGGTGACATCGCTTCTCTCAGATATCCGAGATAGCTGGTCGTGTATCGGGTTGGTGTCACGTGATCATGTAAAACAAACAGTCTATGCCTTAATTAAATCTAGAGAATAATTCGAAAATTTACAGTATTACATCAAGCATATCTATTTACGATATTATATATATATATATATAATATATATATATATGAGTGATTGTTTAACTCCGCTTCTGTAGTAATGCAACCATTAGCGGTGATAAGATATATATATCTTATATATATATATATATATATATATATATATATACGTCTACTCACCTATTTGCAAGTCTCGCAGATCTTACATCGACTATTCTTCACCGTCCGTTTCCTTTTCTGAAATATAGATTAACTCTCAAACATCGTGTTCCTTGAATGTATTATTGGTTACACATGGAAATAGATACAATGATTATTATATAGTCCGGTTTCATATTACCTTTTCTCTTGTATAGCGAACTACATCCTCGTGCTTGAGTTTCATGACTAGTACTTTAGGATAATTTTCATTTACTCTTAAAAATAACTCGAATGTAATTCTCTTCAGCCTTTCTGATTTTTTTTCAAACGGTTTTTTAATTAGACGCATTTTCTGTTGTTCTACGCATGAGGTATAACGCTTGATCTTCTCTATCGTGTCTTGGTTCATCTTGTGAGGGTGATTTGTAACAACTCGTTGGTTATATATCTCTACACCTTCTAATGTATTGTTCGTTTTCCATCTTAAACGAAAATGTTGGATTCTGTACACCGATAATGATTAATTGGGGAGAAAGGAATAATACGATAAAGTTTAGTTTCTCACTCCTCAACCGGTGAAAAGGAGTTGGTAAAATACTTGGTTAATCGGATGGGTATGAAGGGTATTCCGCTGACCTTTCCATGATTTGTTGTCTCACTGTACACAATCCTCGACGCAGGTTTGTTGACTCACTCTCCGGGCTCGCGGCGCTGTGTAAACATCGGGTTAGGTCCAATTAGCCAGAACAGCGATGTTTTTTATGATACAAAAAATACGATGTTTTTTATAGTACAAGAATTGGGTTTTTGTATTATATTAGGTGCCAACATACTACTGATGTCATGTGTAACTGCTCAAGACATCGCATGGGACGTACACGGCTAGCCAGATCCATACTCCTCCAAGTCTCCACAACCATTGGCCATTCTCGACATTGAGTGAGTGAGTGAGTTGGGGTTTAACGCCGCTTTCAAGAGTATTTCACTTATATCGCGGCTGCTAGTATTATGGCAGGGAGAAGGCCGCAATGCCATGTGGCTATGCACTGCGGTGAAACCTGCGAGTAGTGGCTGGAACTAGCGAACCATGGGTGGTACTACGCTGAAATTCAGTGTAGCATTGCACCCAAAACCTTACTGCGTGTAGAACAGTTCTCTAGTGGAGACAAAGTTGCCATGACGCTGGCGGGATTCAAACCCCGGACCTCTTGATCCGAAGCCGAACGCGCTAACCTCTGCGCTATCCCGACCCCCTTTTTCATTGAAAAGTTCGTAATGAATATTGTGTGTTAATGAGAAGCTTAATTGGATCTCACTTCGGTGCGAGACTTCGCGATAAGTAAATAGCTGCCGTGTAAAATAAATATCTAGCATCGCGAGGTTTGTTGCCTTAGGGTGGTGGGTAAACAATAGCTGTGCAAATAGTCCGGAGGGGTAGGAACGGTTATGGACTCAATGGGAGAGATGGTCTCGCAAATTGCATGGGAGAGCACAATTCAAATTGTGTCCAAATTTTAACATGGACAGAGATTGTACTTTTCGCGGTTTGCATGGGGAGCACCATTCAAAGTGTGTCCATATTCTCTCTTTGACGATGACTACCCACGGTGTACACTCTCCACAAATCGTTGGAAGATATATTTGTGTAGTTTGATCTCTGATTGGTTAGACCATGTCTTTTCATTGGCTGCTTGGTTTGATTGCAGGAGGTGATTCGAATTTGTGTTTCATTGGTCCATGCACTGCCGTCCATACCCATAAAACCCCACACCTGGCTGTCTCTCCACTAGCTCATCAAGAATCTCATTCCGACATCTTTTTTTGAGTCTACATTTCCTTTCTAGCCCCGTACAGCAGCCGCCATGTATTGCTTCAAGTGCCCCAACGCTGGTGACCACGACTTCAAGAATTGCCCGCAGAGGAGATGTGGCAATAGATGCCCCCAGTCTATCGGCGGTCATTGGGGCCCTGATTGCCATCATCCCTGCAGTCAGTGTCAGGAGCCTGGGCACTATTTGAGGACATGCCCCCTCAACCTGAATTCCCAACATAAGTATACTCGAACTCATGGTTTTTTCCCCCATTATGTTGCTTAGTCATTATTCTCTTTATAACAGTAAGTTGTACATATCTATACATGTAAATATTTATTAACTATGGATTGTATTTCTCTGTAAACATAGGGTTAAATACTATACGTTTTCATTTTTTGTTTTTTTTCAAATTTGACATGAGTAAATATCAACCTTTTTTTTTAGATGACGACATGTTGCTCCGCGTCACCAATACATATACCTATTTTTATCATTCAGGTTCTCCTGCTTCATCCCCGAGTAAAAGCGCTGGGTCTCCACCTATCGGAACGCCTTCTCAATGTGAGTGAGTGAGTGAGTGAGTTGGGGTTTAACGCCGCTTTCAAGATTATTTCACTTATATCGGGGCTGCTACTATTATGGCAGCGAGAAAGCCCGCAGCGCCATGTGGCTATGCACTGCGGTGAAACCTGCGAGTAGCAGCTGGAACTAGCAAACCATGGGTGGTACTACGCTGATTTCAGTGTAGCATTGCACCCAAACCTTACTGCGTGTAGAACAGTTCTCTACTGCAGACAAAGTTACCATGACCCTGGCGGGATTCCAACCCCAGAGGTGAGGTGAGGTGAGGTGAGTTGGGGTTTAACGCCGCTTTCAAGAGTATTTCACTTATATCGCGGCTGCTAGTATTATGGCAGGGAGAAAGCCCGCAACGCTATGTGGCTATGCACTGCGGTGAAACCTGCGAGTAGCGGCTGGAACTAGCGAAAATTGCTATTGAAAAACAGAACACGGCACGAAGGCCGTAAAAACATCAGCGTATTATCACAAGTTGAATAAAAGCTGATAATGAAAAGTTAAAATTTACAATTTGTCAATAAGGTGTATAGCCTTCAAAAAATCTAAAACACGATGCTCACCGAAATGAGTAAAAACTTGATTGATTGAAATAGAAGGATAAAAAGTTTCCCTGATATGTGCAGTGTCCCAACACTCACATAGAATGTGTTTGATTGTGAGTGGACCCTGACAGGGTATACATACTGGGGGATCTTCCCCCTTTAAAAGATATGAGTAAGATGAGCGTGTCCAAAACGACATCGTCGTAGCACACAAGCTTCCGGCCGGGTAAAAGAAGATAGAGATTTGTAACCTAAATGAGGTTGAATAGTGTGAAGTTTGTTATGATGTTGTTGGTCCCATTGGGACTTCCAACGTTGTTTAATGTAAGATTTAATAGCTGGTTTAGAATCCGTATATGGAACTTTAGTGGGAGAAATATGTTTGAGGTTTAATGCTGATTTAGCTGCCGAGTCAGCTTTGTTATGACCTCTTATACCCATATGGCTAGGAAGCCAGCAGAAGACAATGTCGCATTGGAGACAAGAATTGCCAAGTGGTTATGCATTGCGGTGAAACCTGCGAGTAGTGGCTGGAACTAGCGAACCATGGATGGTACTGCACTGACATTTAGTGTAGCATTGCACCTAAACTTTACTGCGTGTAGAACAGTTCTCTACTGCAGACAAAGTTGCCGTGGCCCTGGCAGGATTCGAACCGCAGTCCTCTTGATCTGAAGCCGAAGGCGCTAACCACTGCGCTATCCCAAAACTGCTTACGAACGAGAGACAAGTCACACACACAATCCAAATTTCCTAAAGAGGGCAGGGATTAAGCGCAGGTTGAGGTTGTACTCCGTAATGCAATCAAAAGCGTATAGCTTCAGCTACAGTGAGTGAGTGAGTGAGTTATTGTATAACGCCACTTCGGCAGTATTGCAGCCATTAGCGGCCTTCAGCTACAGTACGAGACGTATTGTGCCACACTGCTCTACCAATCTGTCAACATTCACACTCTGTTTGGGTATAAAAATGAAAAGGTTACATGGTTCAGATAGTTTGACTAGAGTTGTACACAATAATGTTTTCTAGTTTTAATGTTCACTCATTAGCTCGTGTTAATAATATTATTTACATGCCTGAAAAAGAATGCCAGTATTTCGGTAAAACCCCGGTTCAATCATAAAAAGCAGGAGGTGAGGTGAGGTGAGTTGGGGTTTAACGCCGCTTTCAAGATTATTTCACTTATATCGCGGCTGCTAGTATTACGGCAGGGAGAAAGCCCGCAACGCCATGTGGCTATGCATTGCGGTGAAACCTGCGAGCATCGGCTGGAACTAGCGAACCATGGGTGGTACTACGCTGAAATTCAGTGTAGCATTGCACCCAAACCTTACTGCGTGTAGAACAGTTCTCTACTGCAGACAAAGTTGCCGTGCCCCTGCCGGGATTCGAACCCCGGACCTCTTGATCCGAAGCCGAACGCGCTAACCACTGCGCTATCCCGCCCCTAAAAAGCAGGATGAAGTTGGTTGAGAAGGTAGAGGACACGTCAACATTGGTACACCTTACCAGTCCATCAGGGAATCATAATGCTTCTCATAATATAAAACCTTATGGTAAACGTAAATAGAAAGGGAAGCAAATATCTATGCACGACAACCAAGTAGTTCTGAATACTGGTGCTGTGCCCATGTCTTCCACCAATCTACAATGGGACCCTCGACTGAGAGGAAATCTGGAGCGGGAGAATGTACTCCCAATACTAAGAAAATCATCACAGCTTCTGTTATTCAGAGTGAGAATATACACACTGGTGGACCACTACAGACTTTGAATATAGACTCCTAGCTGTACCAGCGTATGAAAGAGTTAATGGGGGAGGAGGCTCATGAGGCGGCTTCAAACCTTGCTAAATGAACCCCTAATGTAATTGAGTGTGTCATCATTATACTTGTATTTATAATGTTAAACAATGTTGCTGGAAATGTTTAATAATGAAAAATGTGTTCAACCTGATATTTTAAACCCCTGGGACAACAACCGGACTTCCTGTGAGTAGACCTTATCTCCACAGAATTGACGTTAAAGATCATTATAAAAAATAAAAAGATAATTCCATTTTTTTTCTTCAGAGCCTTAAGATTGGTTGCGCCCATTATGCCAAGGCCTGTGGAGGAGAGGCTCAACAATATTGAGCAAAGAATGACCAATTTGGAGCAAGTACTCCTAGCTCTGATGGACCAGTTCATACCAAGGCGACAAATTAGAAAGGAAAAAAAGATACGCCCCCTGAATAAAATGTTTTGGGCCCAATAGATTATTCATGTTAGTAGTTGAGTTAAATCAATTTCTATTATATCAGGTATACATTTTCTTGAGGATTCCAATGTACGCTCCCATGTCACCTCTGCGAGGAGAACGGGCACACCTCATACACATGCCCAAATCGTGTGTCAAGCTCTGCAGCCCAACAGGACAAGGATGTACCTCAATATGTCAACAGGGAACTCAAACGGAGGGACAGGTACTACACCTACAGAGTATCATACTCACACCTAGTGAGTACCGTAAAAGGAGTCTTGAGAGTTTGGACCATATCATTATTGTCCAGACACCACCTGTTGCGTCTATTCTTGGCCCCTCTGATAATGAGAGACCCAAAAAGAAAAGTCAGAATAAGTTATGGTTACAGCTTACATTATAAATAATCTGTTAAATTATATCGCTGTTGTGTTGTTCGTGGTGCTTGTATGACTTTTGTTTTTGGAGGTTTTGTAGCATTAAGGAGATCTGATGTAAAGTGTACATGGTATGATATAGGAGGTTGAGGTATAGGCCACAATTAATGTTAAGTGGTCAGTGGCTTTGCCTTTTTTGATTGTACATAGTTATTTCACGCTTATGACGATGACCAATATCACCTTCCATTATGTCTTAATATACATTTCATCATTGGACCTCTTGATCCGAAGCTGAACGCGCTATCCCATCCCCGATTCACTAAGGGAACGGACTGATGAGATAGGGGAGAGTAATTGGATTGAGGAATTCGCTACTTGTGGTCAATAACACTATGCCTATAGGCTACATCCTAAATCTCGAAAGGGTGCTCAAATTGTTTGCAAAGTACGAGGACTACTCTTAACGCTAAGACATCAGCTCTCATCAATTTTGATTCCCTGGTAAAAGTGGCGACCAAGACTGCTGAATAGGTTACATGTTTCAGATAGTTTGACTATAGTTGTACACAAGTGACATGCCAAATATAATTGAGTGTTTAGCTGAAGCTACCAAAACCACTTTCCAAACTGCTGCTGAGAAGAAAAAGAATGCCAGTATTTCGGTAAAACCCCGGTTCAATCATAAAAAGCAGGATGAAGTTGGTTGAGAAGGTAGAGGACACGTCAACATTGGTACACTTTACCAATCCATCAGGGAATCATAATGCTTCTCATAATATACAACCTTATGGTCAACGTAAATAGAAAGGGAAGTAAATCTCTATGCACGACAACCAAGAGGGTCTGAATACTGGTGCTGTGCCCATGTCTTCCACCAATCTACAATGGGACCCTCGACTGAGAGGAAATCTGGAGCAGGAGAATGTACTCCCAAGACTAAGAAAATCATCACAGCTTTTGTTATTCAGAGTGAGAATATACACACTGTTGGACCACTACAGACTTTGAATATAGACTCCTAGCTGTACCAGCATATGAAAGAGTTAATGGGGGAGGAGGCTCATGAGGCGGCTTCAAACCTTGCTAAATGAACCCCTACTGTAATTGATTGTGTCATCATTATACTTGTATGTATAATGTTAAACAATGTTGCTGGAAATGTTTAATAATGAAAAATGTGTTCAACCTGATATTTTAAACCCCTGGGACAACAACCGGACTTCCTGTGAGTAGACCTTATTTCCACAGAATTGACGTTTAAGATCATTATAAAAAATAAAAAGATAATTCCATTTTTTTTCTTCAGAGCCTTAAGATTGGTTGCGCCCATTATGCCAAGGCCAGTGGAGGAGAGGCTCAACAATATTGAGCAAAGAATGACCAATTTGGAGGTAAATAGTCCTAGCGCTGATGGACCAGTTCATACCAAGGGCACCAAGGCGATAAATTAGAAAGGAAAAAAAGTAAAGTAAAAAGTAAAGAAAAAAAATACGCCCCCTGAATATAATGTTTGGGGCCCAAAGAGATTATTCATGTTTGTAGTTGATTTAAATCAATTTCTATTAGGTGAGGTATACATTTTCTTGAGGCTTCCATATAAGCATCTAAGATCTATATCACAAAACCATCTTATCTGGGCATATGAATGCAATATGTAATTAAGGAGGCGAGGTGAGGGGAGTTTGGGTTTTACGCCCCTTTCAAGAGTATTTCACTTATATCGTGGCTGCTAGTATTATTGCAGGGAGAAGGCCCGCAACGCCATGTGGCTATGCATTGCGATGAAACCTCATCAACCTCAAGAACGCAAAAGTTTACATCACCAAAAGCAAGAAAACCGCTAGCAGTAATTGCAGTAATCGATGAAAAGGACGCCCCAGAATAATGTTTTCTAGTTTTAATGTTCTCTCATTATTAGCTCGTGTTAATATTATAAACATGCCTCATTGATTTTCAAACACTGCACATTAAACTATTTTCATATTATCACGTCATTTTATTATCGGCTCAAAAAACTACCAGAAAAGTCAACCCCGGAAGACATTTTTGCAGTGGAGAGGTCACATGGCACGTGAATGTACGCTCCCATGTTGCCTCTGCGAGGAGGATGGGCACACCTCATACACTTTTAAATCGTGTGTCAAGCTTTGCAGCCCAACAGGCCATAACGCCACAGTCTGTAGCAGCCCAACAGGACACAACAAAGACTACGCTCTGCAGCAGCCAACAGGACAAGGATGTACCTCAATATGTTGACAAGGAAACTCAAACGGAGGGACAGGTACTACACCTACAGAGTATCATACTCACACCTAGTGAGTACCGTAAAAGGAGTCTTGAGAGTCTGGACGATATCATTACTGTCCAGATACCACCTGCTGCGCCTATTCTTGGCCCCCCTCTGGTATTGACAACCCAAAAAGAAAAGTTTGAATAAGTTATCGTTACAGCTTACGTTATGCTTACTTTATAAATAATCTGTTAAATTATATCGTTGTTGTGTTGTTCATGTTTGTATGACTTTTTTTGCTGAGGTTTTGTAGCATTAAGGAGATCTGATATAAATGAAATATAGGCCACAATTTATGTAACAATTTAACAAATATTTGCAAAAGCAAGCATGAAACGACACGAAGGTCGTAAAAACACCAGCAAATTATCACAAGATTGGTAAAAGTTGATTTAGAAAAGTTTATCAAAAAGATAAATATCTTTTATAAAATCTAAAACTCGATGGCCTTTTTTGATTGTACAGAATTATTTCACGCTTATGACGTTTAATAATATGTCTTTATTATACATTTCATCATTATATCATATGCATTGCGGTCAAAACTGCAAACCATGGGTGGTACTACACTGAAATTCAGTGTATCCAAACTTTACTGCATGTACAACTGTTGCATTGCCCCTGGCGGGATTTGAACCCCAGACCTCTTGATCCGAAGCCGAACGTTTTAGTCAAATCTGACGTATGACAGTTAAACATTGTCGTGTTGAAAGGTATACATGTGTGATATTAGTCTGTCGCAGGACATGCGTGCCACATGAGGTGAGGTGAGGGTAGTTGGGGTTTAACGTCGCTTACAAGATTATTTCACTTATATCACGGCTGCTAGTATTATGGCAGGGAGAAAGCCTGCATCGCTGTGTGGCTATGCTTTGCGGTGAAACCTGCGAGCATCGGCTGGAACTAGCGAGTGAGTGAGTGAGTTGGGGTTTAACGCCGCTTTCAAGAGTATTTCACTTATATCACGGCTGCTAGTATTATGGCAGGGAGAAAGCCCGCAACGCCATGTGGCTATGCTTTGCGGTGAAACCTGCGAGCAGCGGCTGGAACTAGCGAACCATGGGTGGTACTGCACTGAAATTCAGTCTAGCATTGCACCCAAACCTTACTGCGTGTAGCACAGTTCTCTACTGCAGAAAAAGTTGCCGTGCCCCTGGCGGGATTCGAACCACGGACCTCTTGTTCCGAAGCGCTAACCCTAGTCTTACACTCAGACTATGAAAAAAGTATTTATTCTGAAAATATCACCATTTTATTAAATATTGAAAAGGAGACTGTAAGAAATTGAAAAAGGCTCCTTTTCAATTAATTAATTATTTTTTTACAGTCTAAGTGTTAGACTACGCTAACCCTACCCCCTTAACTTGAATATTCATTTCCAATCACCAATTATATCATAATTAGTAGCTAACAATTCAATGCGAGTAACATCATTATATAACATTAAATATGCAGAAACCGTAACTACAAGTCCCATTTACATTTGTATTAGTTATTAGACCTTTTAATCGTTATCAGCTGAAAGTCTTTGTAGTGAATACTTTCCGAAATTACGTTGGACTAATTGACACGAGTCACACGCGGTGCATTGTCCGGTTTTAGATCAGAAATCGATAGCACTATTTATAACGTTTGCCATATGTGACCCCAACAACACAAGGATGTACCTTTAAGCATGGTGAAGTCATGACCTTGACTTTCGACAAATATTTGACGAGTGAGTGAGTGAGTTATTGTTTAACGCCGCTTCGGCAGTATTGCAGCCATTAGCGGCGAGATATTTAATTTATTTGCCTAATTTAAAAAAGAAAATTGCAATAGAAAAACAGAACACGGCACGAAGGCCGTAAAAACATCAGCATATTATCACAAGTTGAATAAAAGCTGATAATGAAAAGTTAAAATTTACAATTTGTTAACAAGGTGTATAGCCTTAAGAAAATCTAAAACACGAAGCTCACCGAAATGAGTCTCGTACTAGTGACCTTGGAAATGAGGTCAAGGTCACCCAAATTACTTGTGTCTGCGTATTCCCCAAATGAAGATTGGGCGAGCGAGTGAGGGGGTTATTGTTTAACGCCACTTCGGCAATATTGCAGCCATTAGCGGCGAGAAATTTGATTAGATATTTAAAATTACAGCAAAAGCATACCAAATGAAGATTGGTACCAAACTTGTAGACTAAGTGCAGCAGTTCATGTGGTAACAAGAAACGGCACGAACGTACGGAGCTTAATACCATATCCCCCCGCTTCGCGGTGGCGTGGGCCAAAAAGGCTTATTCTCAAAAGCATGCTCAGCTTGTGACATCGCTGTGACCTTAACCTTCGACGTTTTTCGGCCACGTCGTTTCCAAATTTTGGTCATTCTCTATAGTTGATATAATTATAATAACAGCCTCTTAGCACAATATTGTTCAATTTATCGTATTAACAAGGATTTAGTGATTTTAGAACTCGTGACCTTGACCTTGAATGTGAACATGTCCAAAAAACTTCAGGCGTATAGGAAAGAAGCTATGCATACGATTTCCCATACCCTTCACGAGGGGGGGAAAGTTGTAGCCAATATAAAACGCGGTGGAAACTGCACAATAACGGAGTGAATGAGCGAGTTATTGTTTAACGCGGCTTCAGCAGTATCGCAGCCATTAGCACAAAAACTGAAAGCAGACCCAACGTAGACGGGGCTGCCAATAAGCAGCTTAAATGTAAGGATAACTTACGAAATATTAGATCTTATCAAGACTTGCATTTAACATGAGATGGTCTTTCAGTTCAAAAATTATAATATCAGGTGAATGATCTAGTGAAAATAAATAAGCATGTCAAATATCAACGGACCAATCAAAAACTCAGTCATGGTCAAGTTGTGAAGCAAATGCATCCAACATCAAGGTCAATGTCACAAGGTTAAACTTGATGACCTAAGTATATGACATTGGTATCATAACATCTTCAAACGCTGACGAATTAATTGTTACGGTTAAAGTTCCAAAACGTGTGTTTCATCAACGTGAAGAATAGGTGGAGGGGTTCTAACCCCAGAACTTTTGAAACGAAGCCGAACGGTCTTACACTGCGCTATCCCGCATAACATTTGGTAGGATTCGAACCCAAGACCTCTTGATAAGCCTAACAGCGTAATAGGATTTGAACCCCAGCTAGACCTCTTTAACCAAACGCGAACGCTATAACAACTGCGCTATCCCGCCTGAGTCAATGTCTTTGAAGTGACACCTTATTCGCGTACCATAATTAAATATCAAATCGTGACCCATAGTAACTGAAGCTTGAAGTGTGACATTGTCCTCCTTGAGAGGAAGTCTGGACATCACAGTCGGGACACCAGTCCGCTGTGTGGCTGAAGCGTATATACTGCGTCTACGTCTTCTGTCCATGTCTTTACCGATCACTGTTTTCCGCGAAGCAGGGTGCGTTTCGCAGAGCGATCGTTTCCAGTCGGGAACAGCTGCTCGTGTCTCTTCGCATGGATCGATAGATATCACACGATTTTAGGCATACAGGTTTCCTGAGAGGAGGGAGATTGAGTTATAAGTCGAAAGGAAGGGCTATCAGTGTAAATTTCTATAGGATATTCCTGTTTACAAACATACATATTTCTACATGTGTAAAGGAGTGAGTGAGTGAGTTATTGTTTAACCCTGCTTCGGCAGTATTGCATCCATTAGCGGCGAAGGTCAATATGTTGCAGCCATTAACGGGACTATCATTAAATGTTTACATCACAATCCAGTTGAAACATAACTGTTGGCAATTGTTTGATAAAGTAGTTATTTCATGAAGACTAACGCCAATTCATTAGATATTATTTTTATGAGTCTAGAGAAGACATTCACCGCGCGAAAAGTGTGGAAAGCATAACAGGACAATGGTGATTAATCTTTTGTTACTTTGTGGATATTCTATCAATATACCATTTGTTTCTTAAAATTGTAGAGCGGGATAGTGCAGTGATACAGTACGGATCGCTAGTTCAAGCCAATGCTCATAGGTTTCACCGCAATGCTGGCGTAAATGGCTGTGTTATTGCCTTAGTAGACTAACATTTCGTCTCAGAAATATGTTTTCTTACAAGCAACATGTTTACAAACAATTCAAATAGTTATATCAAATGGTGCCCTAAAGAAGCCTTAATTTCTGCCTAGAGCTGAGTAATCTGGACTTGCTGTAATTTTCTAGACTTGGTTGGTATTCAATTGAATATTTTGCTCCAGGGTCTGGATGACGGACCATTGCCCAAGCGGCGTTTATAACAATAACTCACTCACTCATTTCACCGCCACATGTTGTTGCTGGCTTTCTCCCTAGCAGCCGTAACATAAGTGAAATACTATTGAAAGATGCGTTAAATCTCCAATAAATAAATATTGATAATGAGCCTCTGTTTTATGCAGATTACATTTCTCGGACTTTTTCAATAGTTGATGAAATGGTGATATTTCACGTATAACTACTTTATTTCAGAGTGGAAGACTACAACTTTGCAGTGTATGTCAATATAACAATACAGTCTATTGTGTAATCACAGAAACATCGACAAGTGGATATCCTGCGTGTCCCTTGAGGCAGAAAGGTCACACTCGTTCACAGTCGGAGCTCTCTATTGTTCGCCGCCAATGACTGAGATTGCCTGTGGGGAGTTGGGGCGGGATAGCGCAGTGGGGAGTTGGGTTATGTCACATAGCTGGACGTTTCTTACATAATATGTAGCACTTAGCGTCGTTGGGATTGTACTTTCAGAACCAGCTGGGGTGTGATGCAATTGCCCTTAATTACTTGTAAAGTAGACCTATGCAATAAAGGAGAGCAGCTCAGGAAGACAACTGCCTATGGATATAGCGAGCTGTTCCTCAGCCTGTTTTATTCCTTATCAGTTCCTTTCAGGTTCAGTTGAAGTTGACGGACAGTTCAACCGTATTTACAAGACAATGTCAAGTAACTGCAGGTTGACATTCAAACCACAGGTCATGGTTGGGGGTTGGGACACTGCGCAAATCAGGGAAACTTTTTACCCTCGCATTTCAATCAATCTAGTTTTTATGCAATTCGGTGAACATCGTATTTTAGATTATTTAAAAGCTGTAAATTTTCATGATAAATAATTTAACTTTCCTATATCAGCTTTCACTCTAATATATATAATTGCTGATATTATTACGGCCTTCGTGTGTCGTTACTTATATATCGCTGCTAATGGATGGGATACTCGCGGAAGCGGCATTAAACAATAACTCGCTCACCCACTACTTATTTGCTTTTTTCTGTTTTATGCATACATTTGTGAAGTAACATTAGTAAGTGGAGCACAGTGGTGTAGTGGTTAGCATGTCTGCCTCTCACGCCAACGGCCGGCCCGGGTTCGAATCCCGGTATTCTAAATCAGTATTAACCAAATAATGATGTTTTGCTTTTGAAATTATTTCAGAAATTAATCAATTACATGTAGCCTAAAATTCTCGCCGCTAATGGCTGTGATACTGGCGAAGCGGCGTTAAACAATAACTCACTCACTCGAATCCCGGTGGAGACACCAAACATTTGTGACCTGGGTCTTATTATACTGTGTTGTGTCCTTGGGCAAGGCACTTCATCCACATTGCACTCAGTTCACCCAGCTGTACAAATGGGTACCAGGACATGGGAATGTATGCACCGAAAGTATTATTCATTCAGGGTAATAATTGTGTAGCGCCTTGAGCATGGATATGTGCGCATTATAATATGTGTATTAATATTCTCGCCGCAAATGGTTATGATTATGCCGAAGCGGCATTAAACAATACCTCCCTCACCACAGGTCATGGTGGCCAGTGGGGATGTCTCTGAATGCCGGCAGGTCATGGTTGGTGAACTAATCCTTGTTGTTACAAGCATGGGGGTCGTATCAAAAACCTTTATATTGCCGGCATGTCTTATTGCCGGCGTCCCCCAATGAAACATGCAAATATTCAGAGCCACCTCTGTGGAAATTGCAAACAATGATAAACTCAGAAAGGAATTTCTCAGTTTTTATTTTTGATTTATATACAATACACAATTATATACATTATACATATATCTGTATATATACATGGACATGAAATAACAAATTAATACATAGTACATTACAGGCCAACATGTGCAACAGTGTCGTGGTACTGCTCCCTTGACATTTGTCCATTCATAATCTGAGTTTTCGCAAACCCAAGAGCACTGTCAAGTGCTCTATACTTCTTCTTCTTGGGTGGCATACGACCTCCAGCAGTTACCTGCAGGATGGTGATCTCGGTCGCATTCTGCTCATGTCGCAGCAAGTCAATGAATTTGAAGAGATTTGGGTGACTTGCGCCACGCTTGTTGAAGCTCGAGTGCCAGCCTTCAACATGGTTGGTCGTCCTGGGGCCGGTTGTGTGGAAATGGTTCCACATGGTCTGGTCAGGTGCTTCCACCCACTGCTCCGTCACATAGTCAGCAAACTTGCCGGCATTCAGAGACCAAATCTGGCCAGTACAGACTAAGAGACAGCCACCTTTACCTAACACAGGCTTCGGATCAAGAGGGTCGCCGCTAATGGCTGCAATACTGCCGAAGCGGCGTTAAACAATAACTCACTCACTTCGGATCAAGAGGTCCGGGGTTCGAATCCCGCCAGGGGCACGGCAACTTTGTCTGCAGTAGAGAACTGTTCTACACGCAGTAAGGTTTGGGTGCAATGCTACACTCAATTTCAGTGCAGTACCACCCATGGTTCGCTAGTTCCAGCCGATGCTCGCAGGTTTCACCGCAATACATAGCCACATGGCGTTTCGGGCTTTCTCCTTGCCATAATACTATCAGCCGCGATATAAGTGAAATACTCTTGAAAGCGGCGTTAAACCCCAACTCACTCACTCTTTACCTACCTATGTATGTACGCAGCTGCATACATAAAGTTGTTCACCTACCTGTGTATGTTTAAGTGCAAATATCATGTAATCATGTCTCTGAAGCATCGTATCAACGCGAACACTAGACCCGAACTCGGCATTTTAGCATTATAAGAGTGGGTGAGTGAGTGAGTTATTGTTTAACGCCGCTTCGGCAGTATTGCAGCCATTAGCGAAGCATAATAAGAAAGCCGTTGAGTGTTCTATGGTTGAAATAATGACCGCTGACCGAGTGAATATCTGTGATAACCATCGGGCGGTACGCGAGATGGTTGTCACAGATATTCACGAGGTCGAGGCCATTATATCACATACACCACATGGTTATGATTGATAAAGTGTCGAGGCATTTTTATTTTTATTCATGTAAATACGAAATAGTTACTTTATATTAACGTTTTGAATAGTTGTAATGTTGTAATGTTGTAATGTTTCGGTAACTCTACATCAAACATTGCTTCAACTTCAGGTGCACACTGCGCGAAATTCACGTGCAAATCGATTCGTGTACATTCTCAGATGTCAATCAAAAATTTCAAGCAAGTAACCAACTAATTCTTTTCGTTTTTACTTCAGAAACTTCATCACATCCATCTTGAATATATATGAAATAAAGATGAACAATTGTAAATAAAAACGGTTATGAGATGTTTTAAGAAAACATATACTATTTTAACTAGCGATTCAATCCATGACCAACTATCTATTGGCGGACGTTGTTCATTTCATCTTGTGATGCACGGACATTATGAATGTCATGTTGTCAAGCTGATTTTCTAACTTCACGTGCTGCACACAATAAACAACGCGTGGTTTCTAGGAGGTCGCCAAAATGGAGAGGTCTAATGTTTCAAACAATAATTCACATATTTACGTGTTTCAAGGTCTGCTCGGAGCGAAATAAAGGTGAGTTACATCGTATGTTACACTACTTCATTTGCTCTTTAACCTTATTTGATATTATATGTAAAACACCTATGAGTATGGATAATGCTATATGCCGTTTTCAAACGAAGTATCAACACGTTCACGATATTGTTTTAGTCAGAGTATCATACAGCTTTGTTCAAATCGTAATATTGATTTGCACCATATTTTTGTATGTCATTTTCAACAATAAATAGCATGCTTATCACACACGATGTTCGATAATCAATATGGAGTGTTAAATTAAAATCGTTGATTTTCTTGCTTTCAAAATTGGTATTTTAATCATTTAGATATTTCGTAAATATACTGCTATTAAAGATGCATCAATTGTTTCATAATATTCTATTTTGCCAACATACCATACTTGCGGATTAAAGGTCAAATAATTTCACTCAACTTGCATATTCATCCCCATTTGTCAAATACATGTATATCATAATTACTAGCTGGTTTCCAACTAAATCGAGCAACGTCATTATACATGTTTAGAAACCTAAACTACACGTCCTATTTTCATGTACAGTAGTTATATGACCTATTCAACATTATAAACCTCAATTTGTCCTTATGCATGTTTTGTAAATAAATTTTCAAAATTACGTTTGACTAATTGGCAAATTGGCGCGATTCAATCCCGGTGCATTGTCCGGTTTTCGATCAGAAATCACTACTTTTAGCTTACACTACATCAGCTTTACTGAGTCGACTATAATCAAAATGGTAACTTTCGGCAAGTAAGTATAACAATACCATTGATAACGTTTGGCATATGTGACCCCCCAACGACACAATGGATGAACATTTCAGTCTGTTAATAACCCTTTTGCTTGTTTCAGGGGCAACCGAACGAATTTAGCTAGAGTCGTCTTCAAAAATAAGGTTTTATTGAATGCTTCAGCAAATTGACGATCGGATGGATTGCTTGAAAAGGGATTATTCTATGTTACTGACTTTTCACCATTGTTTTGCGACATTTCCTGCAGTTGAAGAAAGGACCACCATTGATACTGTATGCTGTTTTGTGAACATTTTAAAGTTAGAGTTTCAATTACGGATATGTTAATAAAAGAAGTGATTGATTGTATTTGTAACAAGGATCGATAACACGAATATTTGTGTGAACATGTAATATGAAATTAAAATGATGGTAAATAAATTTAAGGATTCTGTCTGATGTTTTCTTTCATAAACACGTATTTTCGATCTTTGATATTCTTTAAATCAGCCTATAGTCATCTTTGTGTAAACTAAATGAAAATATTGGCATAACAAAACTGACTCAATAAATTATTTAAAGAATGTCGAAAGTCACAAATAGAGGCAAAGGGTCATTTAGACCCGTAAGCCGAGGGTAAGTTTTTTTTGAGGTGCGATATTGTGAACATGGCGAGGCGAAGCCGAGACATGTTCACCATATCGAACCGAGAGGTCGGTTATCACGAGGTTGGTTATCTGATAAACAACCTCTTCATAACCGACCTCTCGGTAGCTTGGAGGTCGGTTATCTAAAAATAACTGTCTCTGATATTGACCTGATAACCACACCACGTGGTGTATAACATAGTACCACCCATGGTTCGCTAGTTCCAGCCGATGCTCGCAGGTTTCACCGCAATGCATAGCCACAAGGCCTTGCGGGCTTTCTCCCTGCCATAATACTAGCAGCCGCGATATCAGTGAAATACTCTTGAAAGCGGCGTTAAACCCCAACTCGCCTCACCTCACCTCACCTCACCTCACCTCACCTCACCTATAACATAATTTGATTTGATGCCTCATAGTAAACAGTTACACAATTTGGCAGGTCTTTGTAGTGGTTAATATGTTCAAAATTACAGTTTTAAGTAAGTGATCAACTGGGTCAAACATAAATACTATATTTCCCCTTATACTCATACACTTTATTTGTGACGAAAATGTTCACATTCAGTCGATATAAAAAAAATTATTCGAAATTTATTAAAATGTCACTTTTAAAATTTTGATTTTATACAGTTTAATGAACTGTATATTTTCTCTATATTTCTGAAGCGGTATTCAGCAAAGCATCTACTATTGCATCTACTTTACCAATCCACTTCTTTATGAAATGAATATGTTTAAAACATAAGCATATGTATCTTTGGATAAAATAGATAATGATGACATTAAAGAGTCTAGACACCAGATGTAACACTGACCAAGCCAGAAATCTAAAACAAACTGTCCTACATGTATAAAGCCAAAACTTGTTGCTGTCCAGCGCATGTCATATGTACGACTATACCTGCCTCGCCGCTAAAATAATGCCTGGGGTATTGCCAAACCAATAACTCACTGTCACTGGGATACCGAATATAAAATTTCTACGTGCATAAATTTGGTCCCATAAATTTGTATATTTAAATAACTGAAACCTGCCGGCATTCTGGCACTCCGGCTGATCGGCTTAACCCTTTGAAACCGCGTTACGCTTGGTCGCACGCAGATCAATGAAACTAAGGGATATAAATAATTTTTAGAAATGGTATGATTTAATTTACTCAATGAGGACGTATATTAAATATAAGAAAAATAAAAATTAGGACACATTTACATGCTTATTTTCAAATTATTTATATTTAATAATGATATAATTAAGGAGTGTATATTAAGTAAGTGTATATATACATATTGCCACAGTATTTTAATGTCGAATCCCGCCCGGGGCACGGCAACTTTGTCTGCAGTAGAGAACTGTTCTACACGCAGTAAGGTTTTGGCGCAATGCTACACTCAATTTCAGTGCAGTACCACCCATGGTTCGCTAGTTCCAGCCGTTGCACGCAGGTTTGTCTATATAAGTGAAATACTCTTGAAAGCGGCGTTAAACCCCAACTCACCTCACCTCATCTTCACAGGATCTTCAGCACTTCTGAGAAGGCTTGTCTAAGGAACTGGTAGCTTGCCGTCTCATCTTGTTTCTTAGTTTTGCGTAGGATATGGATGTTTCCTCAGGTGGGTGATTGTGTGGTTTCTGCATCTTTTATGTCTGTAGTTGTACTAAGGCTTGCTCTGCAATCAGACTTTGCACGCTTGCTACACTTCCACCAGATCTTGTTTTTTCTTTTACTGGCAACAGTGTTCATGCGACCTTCATGGCACACTTTCTTTCCTCCTCTGATCAATTAAGGGAGAGTATTATGTCGATATAATTGAGCAGGTGAGAAGGAAATTACCAATGTAATTATTAGAAATACTTCCCATTTAGATAGTGAGAAAATAACATGGTCCGAAAAAGTACAAGAATTTGTTCTATTGAAGGTAGTGTTATCCCAAATATAACCATGTTACAATGTAATTATGTTGTTTTAAGTAACAAGTGTACCTTTGATGTTAAATGTGATGACACTTGTTACTTAAAACAACATAATTACATTGGTATTAACTGTTTCCTTCCTGTACCTTTGATGTTAAATGTGATGTTATGTGTGATAATCCTCTTTAATGACAAGATTATCAACACTAATTCAAACTCAATTTCCTACTTTCACATCGTTAAAAACCTATTTTCATCTTCTTCTCCAGTTCCAAAAGGTCTAGAGAGCTGAAAAGTTGTGTGCATACTCCTTGGCCAATGGGGATTCTTAATTGTAGATTTCGTGATCCCGTGACCCCAAATGGGGTCACAGGGGTCACATTGTTAAAAACCTATTTTCATCTTCTTCTCCAGTTCCAAAAGGTCTAGAGAGCTGAAAAGTTGTGTGAAGACTCCTTGGCCAATGGGGATTCTTAATTGTAGATTGTGTGACCACATGACCCCAAATGGGGTCACATCGTTATAAACCTATTTTCATCTTCTTCTCCAGCTCAAAAAGGTCTAGAGAGCTGAACAGTTGTGTGCAGACTCCTTGGTCAATCGGGATTCTAAATTGTAGATTTTGTGACCCTGTGACCCCGTGACCCCAATCTAGGTCACGGGTCATGACCCAAAAACCTATATTCATCTTTGTCTCAAGTATGTAAAGCTCTAGAAAGGTGAAATGTTGTGTAGAGACTCTTTGGTCAAAGGTGATTCTTAATTGTAGGATTGGTGACCCTGTGACTCCAAATACGGGTCATGATCTAAAAACCTAAATGGCTGCAATACTGCTGAAGCGGCGTTAAACAATAACTCACTCACTCACTAAAAACCTATTTTTTTCTTGTTAACAATGTTTTACCTTAGATAACTTAGATAATCAACCTTAGATAATAAATCAATGAAATCCTGATGAGCTACAGAGCCCATGGCTCTATTTTTTTCCTGTTACTTTTTTTCCTGTTACTTTTTTTCCTGTTACTTTTTTCCTACATTCCTATTATCCATAGTTATCCCTGCGAAGCGGGGGATATAGTATTCGGCTGCTTCCGTCCGTATGTCCAGCCGATGCTCGCAGGTTTCACCGCAATGCATAGCCACAAGGCCTTGCGGGCTTTCTCCCTGCCATAATACTAGCAGCCGCGATATCAGTAAAATACTCTTGAAAGCGGCGTTAAACCCTCACTCACTCACTCACTCCGTCCGTACGAAATGGAATAACTCAAATACTATTCACTGGATTCTTTTCATATTTTGCATATGGGTTCATCATTGGAAAAGTAATGTTCCTACAGAGGTTTGTGACCTTTACCTTCATTTCAAGGTCACAACGAGACTTTGTCATTTTACCCTTGTCAGCGGGATATCTCAAGAACCATTCGCTGGATTCTCTTCATATTTTACACATAACTTCTCCAAGGAAAGACAAAGGGTTGATAAGATTTTGGTGACCATGACATTATTTTCAAGAATATGTTTTAGCTTTGGAAAATTTGAAGCCGTTTTCCAACGACCATTTATGTATTTTGTTGAGGCATAGCTGCAATTGATGGCATATTTTTACCTCTGCAGGAAACTCCAAAATCGTCCACAAGTGAGTGAACCATCTGTTTGGTCATTTAAGACTTTAGCCAAGCTGTTGATTCTAATGCTAGAATAGGCCCTCAGTTCCTCCTGCTTGTTGTAAGAGGCGACTAAAACGGGGCAGTCCGTTTGCCGTGGGCTTGCACCTGTACGGGTGGAGGAAGGATGCCTGGTGGTTGAGGGATGTGTTTAGCTCAAAGCTAACACTTAACAATACACTGCTTCGGCCCTGACTTCATTCGACAGGTGGCCAGATAATTTGCTGGTGTTTTTAAGACCTTCGTGTCGTTTCATTCTTGCTTTTGCAAATATTTTTTTAAATTGGGCAATTAACTTCTCGCCACAAATGGCTGCGATACTACCGAAGCGGCATTAAACAATAACTCACTCACTCACTAGGTCGAACATGGTCTAGTTGGTTCTTCCATTGGTTCTTCCGATCTCTGGTCGTTTCTTCTTTTATCATGACCTATTCTTAAGTCTGATCTTTTATGTAAATTTTGCTCTGCCATTGTTGCCCCTACAGCTGCTCTAAATGTTCTTGGATTGTTTCTCATTACTTTCATTTTCAAATAATTTCCATTGAGTTCATCGACAAAGAAACCTATCAACTGATTTTCTATTGCTAATTGAATACCACCCCCGTGTTTTGATACGCCCCTTCAGCCAAACTTTTTCAGCAAATATTGTACGCTTTCTTTGGGTTTCTGTTTTAATTTTCTGAGAAGCATAAAAGCATGACTGCATCTCGCTATGAAATCTGACACCGTTCCCCATCTTGTCAAGTATGCTATCAATTTTATCCTATTTGAAGGTATATTTGCTAACACTGCATAATTGTCAATGCTATTGATCCACTCCATGAATTCACTTGGTTCCCCACCATATGGCATTACAGCCTGTGCTACACCCTGTGCCCCTACTGCATTACTCAGGGAACTTAATTGCTCTGATAAATTTACAAAGAACTCCTCCTGGTTAGCCATTGTGGTAATATTGAATCAATCAAAGCCACTTACCTAGAGCTGAATCCGGGTCACGGCACCAAATTTAGATCCAATGTACCACAATCAGTAACACAAGACAGATATTAATTTCCGAGTAGACATAGTGACAAGCCGTCAGATCAGGCCAGACCTTGAGTTGTGTGAACCTAAATGGCTCTGTCTTCTTTGCCGGTATTTAACGAGTTGGTAGCTGGCTGGACCTTCATGGTCAGTGTCACGAGATCCAGTTCAGCCAAGCATTGTTCCCTACCTACGACGGAATATTATCTGACCATTTATTGTTACTGTGGATGTAAACATGAACAAGTAAACAGTACAATGGTATGGTCAGCTTAAGCTAAGTGTTTACATTCCGGTTTGACCATCACACCTTCTAGTTTAAGAGAGGGATCAAGAAATGGTCAGCCAGCAACATAACCCGACATGCTTATAGAAAACAATTCATACATTTTAACATACAACACATACAGAACAAAAGTTATAATTATTGTTGCCTGGAATGTTCACTTTGTTACAGAAGTATGAATACAAACAAGTTCTGCTTCCGTTGGCCGTGGTGAGTATACCTCTTCGCATGCACGTGTTTGTCCCGCAACTTACAACAAGTGTTTCAATTGTGGGAAACTGGGACATTTTAAGAGAGTATGCAGAACAGCAGTTCAGTTTCAATGGGGGTGGGATACTGCAGTGGTTAGAGCTTATGGCTTCGGATCAAGAGGTCCGGGGTTCGAATCCCGCCAGGGGCACGGCAACTTTGTCTGCAGTAGAGAACCGTTCTACACGCAGTAAGGTTTGCGTGCAATGCTACACTGAATTTCAGCGTAGTGTCACCCATGGTTCGCTAGTTCCAGCCGATGCTCGCAGGTTTCACCGCAAAGCATAGCCACATGGCGTTGCGGGCTTTTTCCCTGCCATAATACTAGCAGCCGCGATATAAGTGAAATACTCTTGAAAGCGGCGTTAAACCCCAACTCACCTCACCTCACCTCACCTTCCTCTGCAAATTATGTCCCTGCTTTCCAAAAGTACCAAAAGGTACAGGAAAAACGACCACTTAATTTCAAATATGACAATGGAGAAGATTATAATGAACACTTCTCCTTGTCAGAGCTCAAAACTGCACTTTCTAAAGCTCATGATACAGCAACCGGCCCTGATGAAATCCATTATCAACTTCTAAAACATTTACCGGCACACTTGGGCAACTCCTTGCAGATGTTTGGATGGCTTTCACCCTTGGGTTTGCCACACTGTGGACAAACACGGTCATCGGCTTTGCAGGAGTTGCTTCCATGGCCAAACTTCTGGCACTGGTAGCAACGGAGAGGGTTAGGGATATATAGTTCCGTACAGAGTTTGTAGTAGCCTGCATTTACAATTTTTGGAACCTGCGGAAGTGAAAACGTTAGAAGGTAGGTGTGGGTTTTGATGATGTTACCCTCCTTCTTGATGATGAAACGCTTCACAGCTGTAACGGCTTGGTTCTTCAGGTTATCCAGGAGCTCTTGTTCGCTGGAGTCCTCGAGACATCGATCCTTGTCTCGGATGATGGCCTTGCTGCTGTTGAGTGACAGATGTGGTGTGGCCTTTGCAGGCTTGTCTACAATGGTTTGTAATGTTATTGTTATGTAAATGATATTGCCTGTTGATGAGATTTTACTTTAACCAGAAGGTACCCATTCCTAATCTTCTTAACATCCTTCACATCACCGACCAGTCCTTGGATGGTCTTGGCGGTGGCGAAGGGATTAAGGCGTAGAGGTGTATCATCAATCGATGAAATGACCGAAAATCGAGGCCAGCTGCTTGCAGTTGATGAATTAGCATTTGAATTTGAGGAAGTTGAATGAGAGGTAGAGGATATTGATTTAGATATTGATTTGGTTGCATTTGATTTTGATGCAGTTGGCTCTTCATCAGAAGAGCGACTGTCATCCGTTGACAATGTCCGCTTTTTTTGCCTGTAGGTTTCATGTTGGGTGGAAAAAGTTTGTCTTCCCGGATCCCCACCCTCCATGGAGCACCAACAAGGGCGATGCTGCATGTCAGCGGGGCTCCTGCTGACAGCACCGGGGATACCAGGATGATATACTCAATTAAAGAGTTGCCATTTCTTCACTGGATTGACCCATTGGCCACCGCTATCTTGGAAGCTGAGTAAAGTTGATAAGAGTGTAAGAGAGCACTAAGAATAGTATACAGAAAGTAGAGATAAGTACATCAGGAAGGATAGCGTTGTGAAAAGGTGGTGAAGGTATGCAAGAGAGCACCAAGAAATTAACGAAAATAATTGTAAAGAGAGGTAGCAGCGTAAGAAGAAGGATAGCAAAGATGTGCGCAACCAAGTGCTTGGCCTGACCAGCCGATTGACCAGACCGGACTAATATGGCCACCTGTCTAGATGAAGTCGGGACCGAAGCAGTGTATTGGTCAGTGGTAGCATTCTGCTACACCGAGCCTCAACCACCAGGCATCTTTCCTCCACCCGTACAGGTCTCAGTCCACGGCAAACAGACTGCCCCCTTTTAGTCGCCTCTTACGACAAGCAGGAGGAACTGAGGGCCTATTCTAACCCGTGCACCCCACGGGGTTTGTGGCTTTGAACAATACGTGTTGTATGTTTCATTTTTGTGCTATTATCTATGAAACTAGTCTATGGGTATAATATTCAAAAATCTTAATCCAACTCATGTAATTAAAAATTCGGTCAGCTCTTACTCAATGTGGGTCTATGAAAAACATATTAGACATTTTCATTAAAATCTTTGAGGACACCTGTCAAATCACTTAAAGGTCACTTGAACCCGGGGAATAAATGAGGTCAAAGTCAGTGACCGCATTTCTGTTTCTATGGGGAATAAATGAGGTCAAAGTCAGTGACCGTATTTCAGTAACTATGGGGAATAAATGAGGTCAAAGTCAGTGACTGTATTTCAGTAACTATGGGGGAATAAATGAGGTCAAAGTCAATGACCATATTTCAGCATCTGTGGAGGATAAAATGAGGTCAAAGTCATTTAAATATTGTCAAAAAAGGCGCGAAAAAAATATCCTTAACAGACCTCTCTTCATCAGAGTAGGATAAACGCCAATTGTTATATATATATATTATTTTGATTAACTATTGCATTGATTGAATCTAAGAAGCACCATCTCATGTCTCTTGATGTGACTTGATGTTTATAATGTTTAATAATTTATATGTATGTATTAACAAGGCTTTCTTCCGTACCCTTTTCTATTAGGCGTACATAACCTGTTATATTACTTTTGTGGTTTTTGGCTTGGGGAATTAGCCTCGGTAGAGATGGCTACTTACAACACTACACAACAACTCCAAGATCTGTTGATTCAAGGCCCAGGATTAGATTTTTTATTCAAGAACATATATACAAAATCACACACCAATTATAATGCATAAATCATAATTCATAATACAACTCATACAATGCAATATACATTAATAAAGAACGGTAAACCCCTTACAGTTGATCATACATCAACTCGTTACATCTTCATCACGTTTGTCATCAAGGTAACTTAATACCCATAAGAGTATATTGTATCAAACTACAATATACATTAACAATATACCCATAATATAAGTCAGTATATCACATCACTACAAATATCATATACATTGACAATCTATCCATAAGATAAGTCAGTATATCACATCACTACAAATATCATATACATTGACAATCTATCCATAAGATAAGACAGTATATCACATCACTACAAATATCATATATATTGACAATCTATCCATAAGATAAGTCAGTATATCACATCACTACAAATATCATATACATTGGCTAGTTATACCAGATACAGTCAGCAATCATAAGTTTACATGTAAGCATGTTCTAAGTTAAACATTTACAGAAGCATTGAAACCGTTAGACTCTCCTGTTGATTCAAGGCCCAGGATTAGATTTGATTCTTACTAACCCTGGCCCTGCTTTTATACCCTTTCCAACAGGTCACGTATGGATGTATTATTCAATTTATTTTATAACCAAGGTTATGCCCATGGTGATAAGTAGGTAATATATCATGGCTATTAATCTTCTCCTGACATATTCGGCCTATCTACATCTGTACTTATGACATGGCTGAACTTCTGACCATGGCGACAGGCTGACCTAATACTTTAATGTCGCACATGTGGGACTAACGCACCCTGTAACCTAACCTATGAAGAGATACATTTTCGTGTGTATAATTTATAGAAAACGGCATATGAACGGTTAGTGTAGCTTGCAATTCATTTGTTCAATTTATTGTAAAATACTCATGTTAATAGAATCCCCCCACTCTGAAAAAAATTTCGTCCCGAAATTTACATGTTTTATTATTCTAGTGATGGATAGAGGGATGTTGGATTATTTTGGAATGATTTAGTGGAGTTGGGTGACTTTACAGGGAGTAGATACCCATGGTGCTCCATAAGCAAATATGCGCAAAAAGGTTGTCTTACCATGGTTTTCAATATATTGGCTTGCATGAAAGGTACTTGATAGGATTGGGAAATTGGAATACTTTTGTCTAAATTGATGTCAGTGATTCGAAAACCAGGCATGTCAACATATAGCATGGGTCGGAGACAGCCAATGACTTGTAAGTTATTGATATTAAGGGGAGTTTCAATATTATATTGTGAAAGACATTTTGTTAGTTTAACAATCGGAATAAAAATACAGTTAGTTCCATTTGTTATTTCAAGAACAATTGAACATGATTGGCGATATTGTTTGTGCCACGCTGTTATAAGAAAGTACATTAAGACTATAGAGAGAAGGAGACATTGTAGCGTGATGACAGTAGTTAAAGCATGATCCATAGAGAAATCTATGTCCTGAATACTTTTCCAAGGATTGAAAGGAGTAGTAGTTGGCAATTGATACTTGAATGATGGTAACTCGGAATTGGCCTTAGCCCTAGTAGATTGGAGTACAAGCATCATTGCAGCTAAAGTGCGCAAACGTAAGAATGTATAGATGAAAGCTAGTGTAGAGAATGTACTTATAGCTAAGCCAGCAACGGCTATATATGAATCAAAGTTTGGCCATGAAGATTCTGGGACTGCTGAGCCGTCAAGGATAGGATCAGATAGAGAACTGAAAATGACTTTTCGCTTCTTTGCTCTTTCTACCATGCGGGCCAGACTTAGGTGGTCTTTCTTATCTTGAGCAAGAGCAGAATCAAGTGAATGATTGAATAGTTTAAATTCTGGAATGTCTATAGAAAGTGGTTCTGGAAAGGAAGTATCAGCTTGAATTGTCAAATATTGTGTATCATTAAAGAATGACTCTTTTGATGAGCATTACAATCAATAGCAAGTAAATCAATATCATATGCAAGAACTGAGGAGGGTGATATTTCTAACAAATTAGGAGATACAACATCGAATTTGAATCGGAAATCACAATATTTGAATACATTTGCCTTTTTATTTAAAAGCAGTGAACAGGCACAATTGGGTGATGTAGCAGGATGAAATGCACTATTGAAGGGACAACTAATAGTATTTTGGCGTGTACAAGTAGCAAGTTGCGAAGTTGACAGTGAACTATAATAATCATTCGATTCGGTAACCATAAGGTAATCAGGAAGATCGAGAATTTGGGAAGCATGAGCGGAAGTGGTATTTACTGGTACAGGAAAGGAATGTACTTTAAACAGGTACAGTGATTCCCTAAATGCTGTTAAAGGTATTTTGACAGTGATATATAATTTGGAATCTTTGCGCAAGTATAGAAAGTTGCTGTTGTGATAATAAGCTCTTACAACATTGAAGGCAACTCTAAAACTTGGATATTGCTGTCTCAAAAGTTTCTGAATGTTGTCGAGAGTGTGGGTCATAACCTTCAAAGGTACAAAATATGGAGAAAGTTTTCCTTTAACAAGATCACGTGTTGCGTGCAATAATTCATCCAATTGATGCTCTAATGTATTGGTATGAGCAATTTGCTTACTTAATAGTTTTAACATTCTAATGTATTAGTGCTGAAGATATTTTTGATTTTGTGTGAGATCTTTTTCCAATTGAACAATTTCATGATGGTTGGCTTTGACAGCTGTAAAAATATTAGAAATTCTATCATTTTCGGTTTGCATAAATGATGATAAATCATCTTCATGTTGGCTAAATACTTTTGCCAATTTTGCGGTTTGTTTGTTCAGGGTCATCATGTGATTAGCCAAAATTTGAACATCATGGACTGTAGCTGTTCCAAAGAGGGATTTCGAAAATGAGCCAATAAAGTTAAACAGTCCTCTCTTACTTCTTATGTTATCAGGTAGAGAGTGTTCTGGTAGAAGTGATTTTAAACGTTTACAGGTATTGTTTAGTCGATGAGAAAACTGAGACTTGAAGGAAAACATTGGTGTCAGTACTCTATGTATCACATGGCATCTGGTATCATTAGTCATACATGAAAATTTAAATGCTGGCAAATCATTTTCAGGTAAAGGTATTTCGAAGGAGTGTAACCAGTAATCACCAGCTAGTTGTAATTCAGTTTTGCCAGTGAAGGCAACGCCATAGTTAAGCCTCAAAACAGCTGATTCCTCTGGTTTTAAGGCTGCCGCTACGAGGTTGGGGAGAATCAGCGAGAAGAGAAGAAGGAGAAGGGTGTGTCCAATACCTACAAGTAGATAGGTTTGTGTTATAACATGTAGAACAGCACATAGGGTTTTGGGTTAAATTGGTCATGACTTCAATTTCTAGCACTATAAAACTGTGAAGATCTACATGTTATGACATATATTTAGTACTGATAGTGGACACATCTTCATATAAGAGCATTTCATTTTACTTTTAGAAACTTGTAAGGGCGTCTTCGTTTCTTACCTTTTGCTGTGAATCGCTCATGAAAGGCTTTAATTGCTTCTTTTGTAATATGTTCCTCAGGCTCCCAAGATGTCTTGAGTGTACCCTATCCATTTCACCAAGTAATAGCGCTTACCTTTCTTCATCTGTTGCCGCAATAGTCTGTCAATTGGATAGTACGTGTCAGTTGATTTTTGGATTGTTGGGGTACTTACTTTTGGTGTAGTGTTCTTTTTTTTCTGATTGGGAGGTTTCGAAATGGGAACCTGTGGCTCCTCGGGTTCTGGTTCTGGTTCTGGTTCGTGCCTTGGTTCTGGTTCTACTTCAGTGAATCCTTTGATGGGTCCACATGTGTAGTAAGATTTCATGCGATTGGCATGAGTCTTAGAAGGCAGATTCTTCATAGTCCTTCTATCTCTCAGTTGATATGTGTTCTTTGTGCATACATCACTAGCAACATATGGCCCAATGTACTTTGAGTCTAATTTATGTGACTTACCTTTTGTATTAACTTGATTTGTGATCCAAACAAGATCACCAACATCATACAGTGGTTCTGAACTTTTGCGGTCATAGCGTTCTTTCATCTTTTCTTGAACAAGTTTGAGGTTACTTGATGCTACCTCTTTTGCTACTTTGAGGTTATCCATTACCTCAGTGACATACTCAGTGGCATTTTTACCAATCCCATCTTTTGGTAAGATTGCAGTATCAAAGGGAATGTTCATTTCTCTACCAAAGAGCATATGAAATGGTGAGAACCCTGTTGACTGCACACAGGGAGACATTCTGAAGGCCATCATGATCCCTGGTATGAGACTTGGCCAGTTACCATGGTCAGTGTCACAGTATGTACGTAGTGCTTGAAGGATTGTACTGTTGGTACGTTCACATGCTGCATTAGACATGGGATGGTAGCTACTTGTAGTGTGTCTTGTCACTTGAAAAATCTCACAGATGGCACCTACAAGTTTTGATACGAAGTTTCTGCCTCTATCAGAAACAATTGATTTTGGAGAACCATATCTACAAAATATCTCCTGATAAAGAACTCTTGCAACTTCAGAAGCTTCTTGTGTTTTGAGCGGGAATGCTTCACTCCATCTACTGTAAGAATCTACAACTAGAGGGATATGTTTGTATCCGTCTGAGGTTTCTGTAAGTGGTCCTAAGAAATCAATGTGTACTCTATCAAATACATCAGTGATTGGAAGAGGGTGCAAGGGAGCTTTGTTAGGATGGCGTGATACTTTAGATGCTTGACATTTCTTGCAAGACTTCACATAGTCGTGCACATTCTGGTACATACCAGGCCAGTAATATTTCAACCTGAGTGCCCCATACACTCTGTCAGCACCCATATGACTTCCTCCTGCTTTAGAGTCATGATAGGATAGAAGAGCATCCTTTCGTAAGACTCTTGGAAGAGCTAACTGGCGTATCAGTTTATCAGCATCTTCAGTTTTCTTAACTCGAGGCTGGTGGAAATGGTAAAGTACACCATTTAAAAGATCATATTCACAGGCTGTGTTCTGAATTTTCTGACATTGGTTCCTGTCATCTGGTAGAGAGCCGTCAGTCAGATACTGAATAATGCCTTTGAAATCAGGGCATTGACTCTGAATGTCTTGGATGTTTTCCAAAGTCAAAGACTGTGGAACAGGTTCAGTTGCTGCCTCATCTAACTGAGCTATCACAGGACATGTGTCGTAAGAGAACTTGATCTCTAAGGGCTCTTTTGTGTCATCATCTGTAGAAATTGAAGTAATGGCAGGATATTCACGTCGAGATAACGCATCAGCATTACAATTAGTTTTGCCTGGTCTGTGAATAATCTCATAACAATATTCCTGAAGTTCTATTGCCCATCTGTGTAGGCGACTGGTTGTGTGCTTAATGTTTTGGAGCCACACAAGAGCTTTATGGTCTGTTATTATTTTGAAAGGTTGACTGGTAAGATAAATTCTATTGTTTTGGACTGCTTCAACAACTGCTAAACATTCTTGTTCACTAACTGTCCAATTATTCTCATAAGATTTCAAAGATCTCCCTCCATATGATATTGCCCTTTCTCTTCCATTATCATCTAATTGTCCCAAAATATAGCCTATTGCTGACCCTGAAGCATCAGTTGTAAGAATGAAAGGTTTACGCATGTCAGGGTATGCTAATACAGGAGCATCTGTTAGTTTGTCTTTTAATGAGTCAAATGCTACCTGGCAATCAGAGGACCAATTGAAAGTTGAATCTTTTTGGAGCAAAGTATTCAATGGATTGGCAATTTTTTAAAAACCTTCTATGAATTTTCGATAGTAGTTGCACAGACCAAGAAAACTACGAACTTCATTTATGTTTTTAGGGACTGGAAATGTTCTGACTGCCTCAGTTTTTGATTGATCAGTTTTGACACCATCTTTTGAAAGAATGTGACCTAAGTACATGACCTCAGTGCGTGCAAAATGACATTTGGTTGGTTGTAACTTGAGATTTGCTGTACGTAGACGGTTGAACACTGCTTGGAGGTGTAGTAGGTGCTCTTCAAAGTTCTTACTATAAATAAGAATATCATCAACATACACCAAGCAGAAGGTCCAAGTTAACCCTTGTAGTGCCCTAGCCATTACCATTTGAAATGTTGAAGGAGCATTTCTGAGACCAAATGGCATTACACGCCAGGAGTAGAGACCACTCTGTGTAACAAAGGATGCTTTATGGGCGGTTTCTGGATCCATAGGGATTTGCCAGAAGCCTGATGCCAAGTCCAAAGTTGAGAATATTTTTGCGTGTGAATCTCCTATTGCGTCTAAGGCATCTTCAAGACGAGGTAAGGGTACGATGCTGGAGTAGTGACTTTGTTGAGCGCACGGTAATCAACTGCAAAGCGGTACTCACCTGATTTCTTTTTCACCAGTACAACCGGACTTTGCCATGGAGATGTGGATGGTTCAATCAAACCATGCTTGAGAAGTTCCTGAGTTTGTCTGTCGGTTTCAGCTTTGGCCTCAGGGTTCTTTCTATAAAAAAGGTAAATGCACTGGCTTTGTGCCAGGTGGTGTTTCAATTGTGTGGGCATACAAATTTGTAGCAGTTAGTTGACTTTTAGTGGCAGCAAAGATATCAGAATTTTCATTTAAAAGTTGTGACAGTTGAGATTTTTGCTTGATATCAAGTTGTGCATCACTGAGATCAATGCTGACATTAGACTGTTTGCTTACCTGTGTCTTTGGTGTTTCCGCTATGTCCACCGCTTGAATAGATGCAACATCAAGTGGTTGTGCTACTGCAATGACTTTATTTGAAGGGAGAATGACAGGATCACTGGTTGGATTCAGCAAAGTAAAGCATGACTTTCCTTTGACAGAGTTAACAATGCATTTGGCACCAGCCAAGTTTAGATAGGTAAGCTGAGGAACAGGTTCTAAGAGCAAGGGTTTGCACTTACCTTTTGGTTGTTTGATGGCCACTGGGATAATCATCTCACTATTAGGTGGGATGGTTACAGAAGACACTGTCCGTACTAATGATGAGCCAACAGTTGTGAGTGGTACCACAATTAAACCATGGTGTATGGAAAATGTATGAGTAGCATAATTTATGATGGCACTATTGGTTTCTAGGAAATCCTGTCCTAAGATAAGTGAATGTTGGACAGCTTCTAAGACAAGGAAAGTATGATCTATCAAAAGTCCTCCTATTGATAATGGAATAGTGATTTCGCCATAGACAACATGTTGTTCACCCCCTCCACCAGTTACATGGGACAGAACACTTCGCTTCATGGTAGCCAAATTGATCCCTGTCCTTTTCAATAACGAAATAGAAACAACTGACAGAGATGCCCCAGTGTCTACTAAAGAATGACATTGAAGTAAAAAAATGCTTATATTGACGGTGTTTCTGACTTTTGAGAGACTGTTGACAGATCCCATGTAAATGTGCCTGTTCCTGGGTGGTTGCCCATGAGCAGGCACAAACCCCTATTGTTGATTCATCAAACGTGTCTTACACACACGGTTCAAATGACCTAGTTCACGACAGAAATGGCAGCGTAGGTGAGTTAAGTGACATTGCTTTATGTAGTGACCCGCCTTACCACAACAATGACAAATACCTTTTGGGAGAGAAGGACCCCGTTGTTGTTGTGGATACTGTTGTTGTGGCTGCTGGTAGCCTTGCCACTGTTGTTGTGGCTGTTGGTAGCCTTGCCACTGTTGTTGCCTCGGGGGGCCCTGGTGATTTTGTTGTTGCTGCCGTGGCTTTCTTGTCCTCTCCTTCAGTTTTGCTGTCAAGGCATCAAGTTGCTGCTGCTGGTTTGTCAGCAGTGACGCTATTGATGTGAATTCCGGACTTAAGGCAGCAATTGTTGGAGGTGAAGTAGTTGCTGCAATGGTGGCCTCGGCCAGTCAAATCTGCTGACCAAGTTGTTGTATATTTGTAGGCCCTTGCGGCATGACAATCGATTTGATTGCCTGTTGCAACCTATTGAGGACAACTTGAAAGAACAACAGGTCTGGGATGTCCATACCCGCTGTCACTTCCTGCATCCTCTCAAGGTAGCTGGTGCCACTTTCTGCCTCGTTCTGCTTTTCAGCCAGGAAGGCTGTTTGGTCTGAATCTGCTGTGATGTATCTGATTTTGAATGCATCTTTGAATTCTTGAAATGTGGTTGGAGTTGGATGCAACGAATCCAACCACGTTGCCGCTGATCCATCTAAATATAAAGGTAAAATTTGGAGGAAAGCTCCGTCACTCAATTGTTGGTGTTTACTCCAACACTCCATTTTCCGCAACCAGTTGCGACCATTACCTTTACCATCGTACTTTGGTACCATGTTGGTCAGAACTGACATAGGGGTAATGGCAGAACTATGTGTTTGTTGGGCTTGTGGAGCTTGTTGGGCTTGTGGAGCTTGAGTGGAGCCACTTGTTCCCGGGTTGACGTCTGGTTGAGTCGTTTGCTCTTGTGATATGTTGCTGGCTCCCGGGGCGATGTGTGACTCTGAACTTCCCTGTGGCTGCGTTGTTTGGGTTGAGGTCCGAGTTTGACTCCTGGTCTCGATCGGATAGTTGGTAGGTTGGTAAGTAGCCATGTACCAAAACCAAGGTCACCACCACGTATAAACAAGGCTTTCTTCCGTACCCTTTTCTATTAGGCGTACATAACCTGTTATATTACTTTTGTGGTTTTTGGCTTGGGGAATTAGCCTCGGTAGAGATGGCTACTTACAACACTACACAACAACTCCAAGATCTGTTGATTCAAGGCCCAGGATTAGATTTTTTATTCAAGAACATATATACAAAATCACACACCAATTATAATGCATAAATCATAATTCATAATACAACTCATACAATGCAATATACATTAATAAAGAACGGTAAACCCCATACAGTTGATCATACATCAACTCGTTACATCTTCATCACGTTTGTCATCAAGGTTTTATATTCAATACCTTTATACTTTTTCATATCATAACAAGAAAGCATATACAACGGTATTTTCACATTAAACATACCGACACACACTCTATATATCCTCTTGGAAAGTGTTGATAGGTTATTTCATTTACATGAACCCATAAGTGATATCATTCACATACTCATCGAGAATACACTCATTAATTCTCATATTAACTTTCACATTGTACACTTAAACTGTGTATTCCTCATAAACCATAACTTGAACATCAACTACAAACAACATTTGTATTGACTTAATATTCACAACAACTGCACACATCATATACAGTAACTTAATACCCATAAGAGTATATTGTATCAAACTACAATATACATTAACAATATACCCATAATATAAGTCAGTATATCACATCACTACAAATATCATATACATTGACAATCTATCCATAAGATAAGTCAGTATATCACATCACTACAAATATCATATACATTGACAATCTATCCATAAGATAAGTCAGTATATCACATCACTACAAATATCATATACATTGGCTAGTTATACCAGATACAGTCAGCAATCATAAGTTTACATGTAAGCATGTTCTAAGTTAAACATTTTCAGAAGCATTGAAACCGTAAGACTCACCTGTTGATTCAAGGCCCAGGATTAGATTTGATTCTTACTAACCCTGGCCCTGCTTTTATACCCTTTCCAACAGGTCACGTATGGATGTATTATTCAATTTATTGTATAACCAAGGTTATGCCCATGGTGATAAGTAGGTAATATATCATGGCTATTAATCTTCTCCTGACATACATCTACTATCTACATCTGTACTTATGACATGGCTGAACTTCTGACCATGGCGACAGGCTGACCTAATACTTTAATGTCGCACATGTGGGACTAACGCACTCTGTAACCTAACCTATGAAGAGATACATTTTCGTGTGTATAATTTATAGAAAACGGCATATGAACGGTTAGTGTAGCTTGCAATTCATTTGTTCAATTTATTGTAAAATACTCATGTTAATATATGAATAAAGAGTCTAAAGCTGAATTCGAGTTCGTTGCTTTCATTTTCTAGATTTTTCACCAAAGTCATCAGACCCTGGAATCGCTTACAAGCTGGAACATATATTTACGTATATGTAACAGTGTCTTAATTTGGTGGAGGTTGATTCGCTATGACTGGTAAAAGTCCAGAAAACTATAAGCAGCGTCTACGACAACCCTCGCGCTTCCCACTGGACAAGTCCCCTGCAAATTCTACTCCCCTTCAACAAACACTCTATCCTGATCTGTCGACTGACTCAACCACGGTTCCTGTGACAAACCAGCCCTCAACGTCCACAACTCATTCTGCACATACGTCTCCTGTGGTGTCTGCAACTTCAACACCTAGATCAACGCCTCCCACATCTCCGCTGGCTACAAATATCATGAACAATATATACCTTAGACGGTTTAATGGGTCCGAACCAGCGACTGGTGGCAGGACTTTCAGAACTTGAAAGACCTGCAAACGATCAACAACGAGTGGGTGTGCCTTCTGTGCCCCTTCTACATGGAGGGAGCGGCACAAGTTTTGTATCAGAACCTGCCAGAAGCCACACAGAATCATTATAACGACCTCAAGGCCGCCTTCTCTGCTAGATTCACCAGGGACTCATTTGATCTTGGGCTCCTGAAAATGACCCAACAACCAGAGGAGTCGTCTGATGATTATCTCACCAGGGTACAGTCATCAACTGCCAGCTGTACTCTACCAGAGCCTGTCAGCGTAGCGCTGGCTAGCTAACACCATCCTTGAAGCAGTGGGTCCACAACAAAGAGCCCAAAACACTGGAAGAAGTGCGATGAAAATGCACAGAACGGGTTCAACCCACAAACCATCTCTACTGTGTAAGTTATATTCTACTATTTATGTTTCAGTACTGCTTGAGTGTATCCCCTAAGATTTATAAGATTTTGTTAATCTCCATTTGTTAATTTTCTTCAGTTTAAGAAATGGATGTTTTTATAAAGTTGTATTATATGTATGACTATAACATTAGATAGATTTATTAAAAGTCCTTTCATAATGAGTTAACTTGTACTGTAAAACATATGAATATATTGGTTACAGGGATGATCAAGAAATCATCCACTTCCTTGAGGAATTGGATGTTGTAAGTATTCCTATTTGTTTTATTTTTTTATACAATTTCATTTATTGTGTTCACAGTTTGAAATAACTAGGGTTTATTTTCCCTGCTGAACTCATTAAGAAACAAAAGAAAGACACATAACAAAAAATGGAAGGTTTATGAACTATTAAATTGTTCTCATGTTTTATAGCAGCAGCAGCAGATGCAGCAACTTTTCACTATTTTACACTAATGTATTTGATGTTTTAGATGTGGAATTACAGAGTATTTTACCTATAAACTACTAAAAATATATCTTCTTTTTTTTTCTAGAACAGTCTTGATGTCCCAACCAGCCCCCCCACCCCCCCCCCCCCCCCCCCCCCCCCCCTAGTTAGACCCCTACAGGAGGAGATCACCAATCTTCAAAGAGAGGTGGCCTGGTTAAGGGAACAGCTTGATTACATGTACGTATATAATTCTTTATTATTATGCTGTCACATATATATATATATATATATATATATATATATATATATATATATATATATATATATATATATATATATATATATATATTTAGTTTTTCTTAGCTGCATCTCATCTCAATATGAACATTATCAGAATAGTCGTTTTTAAGTTTATTACACATAATGTCCTATACTGAAGCTTATGTTTCGTTTTGTTCATTTCAGAATCGAGGACCAGTTCCCTATCCCAGCATTTAACCTGGATCAATTAAATCAAAATTCAAATTAATCAAAAAATATTAATAAAAAAAGTTTTAAAAAATGGGGCCGTGAACAAATAAAATTGGAGCCCAAATGACAATTATTTTTAAAGTCAGTTTTCAAAAGATTTATCGAATTAATTTTAATGGTTGCTTGTAGTTCCTTGCTATCATCACCAGACTGAAACACTTCACCCCATAATGTCTGAACAATAAAAGTTAAAAATCTAAAGAACTTAAGGTTAAAAAAGAGAAAACATTTTCACAATGTTAAAATAATTACTTACTTTTCTCACAGTAATTGTCCAAGGGTTGTCTTTCTGCTGGAGCAAACGTTTTCAAATGCAATGAAGGAAGGTTATGCACTTGTCAACAATTACAAGGTTATTTATACTAAAATTGAAAACTGGTTTAAACTTTGGTGTGTTTTTTTTAAAAGATATGTGGCATACAGCATAAATGGGTCAATTGACCTAGTTTTGTCATAATTGTGTCAGGTTTCATAACTGGTTGGTGGACTTGCATTTGTTTTCATAACTAATCACTGAATCTGTTTTTCCTGTTTGAAGACATAACACAAAGTCAGTGTCTCATTCAAGTGTAAACAGTTAAAATCTGTTAATAATTCATTTTTATCATTTTCTTGCAAATATACAATTATTATACATTATTTGTGTTCTGAAAAATCGACCATTAAAAAATAATTAAAGAGATGTATTTGAAAAGGCAAAAAATTGCAAATAATTCTATCAGAAATGTGTGTGATGTAAAAACTAGCATTTAATATAAATGAAAGACTAATGGGATAATTCAGCCATCAAACTTAAGACAACTTGCAGTTGGTAACAATTGTAGCTCAAGATACCACCTTTGGGAAGAGAATGTTTACTTCCGGTGGTTGCTTCATCTGTAACCAGGCAGTACCATATATCTTTGCCTGGTTATAAGTTTATATATAAACTTGAAACTTGAGGAAATCAGTAATTTTAGGTAGTGACTTTCTCTCAGCCACAGGGGCAACTTTAGAGTTTAGCGCTTGGACATTGGCAGTAAAAGGAGAAATATTATTACTAAAACCCAAATTTGCTAAACATGAATTTCCTCAAGTTTGTTTCGTACAAGCCAAGAGAACTACTCATGTACCGCCCAGGTCAGTTGTCAGATTTGAGGGATTGGTCGACCCCAATCTGAATGAAGTTAATGTCATGGTGTCTCCATTAGACAACTCGCCATTACTCAAGAACCAGCCCGGACTGATGATGGCAGCGCAGTCAACTCATGTAGGGAAGGTATATTGCAAGTGGAAATCATTAATGAGACAGGGAAAACGTTTCATGTCAAAAAGAAGAAAATCATAGGAATAGCTGAGCCGGTTAGGGATTCTGAAATTGTAGAAGTAGAACAAAACAAGAGGGAAATAGATAGTGTTAGGGCAAATAAGAGAAATACTAGTACTAAAAGTAAGACAAAAGTCCAGGAAAGTAGAAATGTATAAAAGGTGCTCAAGCTGATTGAATTGGATCATGTTCCCCCAGGGCAGAGATATCACTTGATATCTTTACTTAAAAACCATGCAGATTTGTTTGTAGAAAAAGACATAGAATTAGGCCAGACAGACCTGACAAAAGCGTACCTAGACACGGGAGATCATCCTCCTTTTAGGTCAAAACCCTACCGAGTGCCAATTAATGAGAGACAGGAGTTAGAAGATAAACTTAATGAGTGGTTAGAAGCTGATATCATTAGGCCATCCACTAGTGAATATGCTTCACCAGTTGTCTTAGTGAAGACTGCAAATAGACCTTTAAGGGTAGCCTTGGACATAAGATTGCTGAATGCACAGTTAAGGCAAAACCTTTACCGCACATGGATGATATCATATCAGATTTGGATGAAGCAAAATATTACACATGTCTAGATCTCAAAAGTGGATATTTGCAAATTGAATTAGAGGAAGGCTCTAAACGCAAAACTGCATTTACCACATTCTGTGGGCTGTACGAGTTCAACCGACTCCCTTTCGGAATATCCACGGCACCGTCAACTTTCCAAAATTTGATGGACAAAATTATGCAAGGCTGTCTGAACAAATTTGTCAAGGTATTCATTGATGATATCATTGTGTACTCAAAAACCTTTGAAGATCATTTAAATCACTTGGAAGAAGTATTAGACCAATTGCGTACTGCAGGTTTGAAACTAAAAACTTCAAAATGTGAGTTTCTAAAAAGTCAAGTGAAATTTATTTGGACAGACAAAACTCAGGAAGCTTTTGACACTCTCAAGCAAAAATTAATTTCCCATCCCATTTTGGCTTACCCTGATCCAAAACGCCCTTACAAATTGTACACAGATGTGCAGCTCATTCAACATATTTTAGTTTACCAATGTATTTCCAATCAGAATCAATGTATTCTGTACGTAACAGCCCCCATGATAAATTGCAACTGGAAGCATATGCTCTTCCTGAATTTAGGAATATAACAGAGACCCCATCAGCTAAGTCTCCGTCTACAATGACCCCAATAGCCGAACTCGGTAATGAGGTTTCTGATGACGAGGAAATAATTACACTGTTGAAAGAGCTGGACTCGGCGAGTAGTGGTTTGAATAAAATAGATACAAAAGCTCCATCCAAAGGTAATATTGCAAGTTATACGTCATTGTCAGTTGTAATTGTTATAGTAATAGTGATTACTATTGTAGTAGTATATTTAAGGAAAAGGCAGACTACTATAAAAATGGCCAACAGGGTTGAACGGGTTGAACGGGTTGGGGCAGGAGAGAGAGGAGCGACGCCGACTGAACTTCAACCATTGTCCTTTGACACCGAAGAAGAAGGATTACTCGGAATTAACGGAGTTCTCGGCATTAACTGTTATTGCCGACAACTTCTGACTTGGATAAAACTTACCTTGACATATGTAAAATATAACACAACGCAAAGTCCTAATCGGTGGAATAAACTTTATATTGAACATTATCCGAGAGTTGAATCATTCTTTGGGGGTTTCCAAAAACATACTATCGTGTTACACATCTTAGACATATTAACTTAAGAATAGCAGAGTGAGTGAGTGAGTTATTGTTTAATGCCGCTTCGGCAGTATTGCAGCCATTAGCGGCGAGTGAGTGAGTGAGTGAGTTATTGTTTAACGCCGCTTCGGCAGTATTGCAGCCATTAGCGGCGAGATATTTAATTTATTTGCCTAATTTAAAAAAGAAAATTGCAATTGAAAAACAGAACACGGCAGGAAGGCCGTAAAAACATCAGCGTGTTATCACAAGTTGAATAAAGTGAGTGAGTGAGTGAGTTATTGTTTAACGCCGCTTCGGCAGTATTGCAGCCATTAGCGGCGAGATATTTAATTTATTTGCCTAATTTAAAAATGAAAATTGCAATTGAAAAACAGAACACGGCACGAAGGCCGTAAAAACATCAGCGTATTATCACAAGTTGAATAAAAGCTGTTAAAGAAAAGTTTAAATTTACAATTTGTCAATAAGGTGTATAGCCTTCAAAAAATCTAAAACACGATGCTCACCGAAATGAGTAAAAACTTGATTGATTGAAATAGAAGGATAAAAAGTTTCCCTTATATGTGCAGTGTCGGAAGTGTCATGATTTTAAAGAATAAAATACAGGTAGAGCTATTGGTTATCTGTTAAACTACGATTTCGGCAAAGTATGAGAGTATTTTAATGTTTAAAACCCTTAAGGAAAAGAATATTACCATAAAATTGTGACTGACATTTATTGTGACAGCATTGTGACAGAGCATGTGAGCTTGACACTTAGATTAATTAACAGACAAAAGATTAAGCAGTTGCGATCTTGTTAACAATGTTTTGACAATCAGCGCCAGCTGACAGTTTTATTGGCCAGAGAACAGTCTCTGTTGATATTTAATAGGCAGTAAACTGTGACATTAGCGACAGTAAGTAGAGTTTAATGAGATGCCCCTGAGCGTTTGTTGTTCAACAGCTTGTTAACACAGGGTTCACAATGTACAGATTTGACGGGACATTTCGCTGTGCTATTCAGTTCTGACCTCAAGCATGTGTGGCGAGGTACCTTTAAGAGATTGTGGCTTTGAACAATACGTGTTGTATGTTTCATTTTTGTGCTATTATCTATAAAACTAGTCTATGGGTATAAAATTCAAAAATCTTAATCCAAATCATGTAATTAAAAATTCGGTCAGCTCTTACTCAAAGTGGGTCTATGAAAAACATATTAGACATTTTCATTTAAATCTTTGAGGACACCTGTCAAATCACTTAAAGGTCACTTGAACCCGGGGAATAAATGAGGTCAAAGTCAGTGACCGCATTTCTGTTTCTATGGGGGATAAATGTGGTCTAAGTCAGTGACCGTATTTCAGTAACTATGGGGAATAAATGAGATCAAAGTCAGTGACTGTATTTCAGTAACTATGGGGGAATAAATGAGGTCAAAGTCAGTGACCATATTTCAGCATCTGTGGAGGATAAAATGAGGTCAAAGTCATTCAAATATTGTCAAAAAAGGCACGAAAAAAATATCCTAAACAGACCTCTCTTCATCAGAGTAGGATAAACACAAATTGTTATATATATATATATTATTTTGATTAACTATTGCATTGATTGAATCTAAGAAGCACCATCTCATGTCTGTTCTATTAAGATAATTGTGACTTGATGTTTATAATGTTTAATAATTTATATGTATGAAAAAAGAGTCTATAGCTGAAGTCGAGTTTATTGCTTTCATTTTCTAGATTTTGCACCAAAGTCATCAGACTCGGAATCGCTAGCAAGCTGGAACTATATTTACGTATATGTAACAGTGTCTTGATTTGGTGGAGGTTGATTCCCTATGACTGGTAAAAGTCCAGAAAACTATAAGCAGCGTCTACGACAACCCTCCTGCTTCCCACTGGACAAGTCCCCTGCAAATTCTACTCCCCTTCAACAAACACTCTATCCTGATCTGTCGACTGACTCAACCACGGTTCCTGTGACAAACCAGCCCTCAACGTCCACAACTCATTCTGCACATACGTCTCCTGTGGTGTCTGCAACTTCAATGCCTAGATCAATGCCTCCCGCACCTCCGCTGGCTACAAATATCATGAACAATATATACCTAAGACGGTTTAATGGGTCCGAACCAGCGACTGGTGGCAGGACTTCAGAACTTGAAAGACCTGCAAACGATCAACAACGAGTGGGTGTGCCTTCTGTGCCCCTTCTACATGGAGGGAGCGGCACAAGTTTTGGATCAGAACCTGCCAGAGGCCACACGAAATCATTATAACGACCTCAAGGCCGCCTTCTCTGCTAGATACACCAGGGACTCATTTGATCTTGGGCTCCTGAAATGACACAACAACCAGAGAAGTCCTCTGATGATTATCTCACCAGGGTACAGTCATCAACTGCCAGCTGTACTCTACCAGAGCCTGTCAGCGTAGCGCTGGCTGGCTTACACCATCCTTGAAGCAGTGGGTCCACAACAAAGAGCCCAAAACGCTGGAAGAAATGCGACGCTTTGTTCAGGTGGTCAGCTCTTCACAGTGAACATGGCTGACCTTGCTGACCTCGTGCATGACTTGCTGAAGCCTAAAGAGCAAGTCCACGCCGCCAGTACACCAGCGGCTCAACAATCTGCACAGTCTCATCGGCCTCGCCATAGGCTATGCTTGATTCGGGACCCGGCGCACTACCCGGCGTACGCCGCCGGAAGCGGCGCAACCGGCAAATCACTTGATTGGAACCCGGCGTACGCCTTAGGCGTACTCCAAATGCGCCGTTTGGAAATGACCGGCGAAGGCGGCGTGTAATGGCGGACAAATGTTACCCTTGCGACATTCAATAACCCTTTTGTTTATGAAGTTGCGTTGTACAATTAAATAGTTGACTGATTTATTTTTAAATGTCACTGCTTATTTAAAACATTGCATTACACGCTAATAAAATATTAATCAATGTTTTGAAATAATTTTTAAAAAATAGTTATATAATATAAATGATATGTTTTTTTAAGCTAGTTTGAGGGATGATGACGTCTTCCTGTCTGTACGCCGATACACTTGTTTCAACTGAGCCTAGTAGAGGAACGGCGTACGCCGGACATGTGACCGGTGTATACGCCGCCAAAACGAATCAAGCATAGCCATAGATTCCGCCTGCTGCCTCACCATATGCAGCCTCCCCAGATGCAACCACCAGTGATGCACCCTCCACCCATGCCACATCACTGGACACCAGCCACACATCAACCAACGCAATCGATGACGCAACAACCTTCATCATATCAGCCCTCATCCTACCAACCAAAAAGATGCGAAGGTTGTGGTAAGTGTTCCTTGATTGTTTACAATGTCCACATTTCAACACAATATGTACTTTTTGTCATTTTAAGGGTCATCATGTTAGTGTGTGTAGGAAAACCAAACTATATGCCGCAATAGGGACTCGCGCCTGGCTCTCAGGCACCTTAGGTCAGGCTAGACATGCCTGTAGTTTCACTGGTAGCTCCTATAACCAAAAACACCATACAGATATCTCTCAGGAACGTACATTCAACAGGGTTGATTGATTCTTGAGCGAGCATATCATGTGTAAGTGAACTTCTACTTTGTAAAGCAGGGTATTCTCCAATTCATTACAAACCAAGTGCACTTTCGAAAATCATAGGTGTAGTGGGGAAAAGCATCCAATCCTAGGCACAATTTCTCTTGATATCAACATAGGCAACCTTTTCACCCCTATGTCTTTAAACACATTCACCACTCTCTCATCCTAGGCCTTGACTTTCTGGAAAAACATAGGGCTGTTATTGATCTCCCTAATAAATGTCTCCACCTTCATGAAGGCCTTACAACTGTCTCCCCTGTCTCATCTGGTGCTGAGTTTGTCCGACCCACCCAATCATAGTTATCCCTCCACACTGTCAGGCTGTCATCCCCGTCAAAATCTCTCGCACACCCCCATGGGAAATCCTTCTGATTGAACCTGCCCCCAGATAATCTAGATTCAATCTGTAGGGTGCCAGAAGCTTAGTAATTAGTGATCAAACAGTTTGCTTACGCTTACTCACTCCAAGTTCACAAAGGGTCAAGCTTAAGAACACACACGGCCTTGCCACAACAAACAAGTTCAGCCCGTCTGCTGTGTTCACCATCACTGACCACCCTCCTCCCTCGGACCAACCCTCTGTCTCTCAGGTCCCCACAGCTTAGCAATTAGCACATCAATCACACACATCCGTCCTGCACGCTAGCCACTCAGATCATTCTTCGTAGACATAGACTTTGATCTCAGTCAATCAGACTTATCCAATCAGGAAAAACAAGAACTTTTGACATTCCTCAGAGCCAATCACACTGCTTTTTCTCATAATTTAATCAAGTCTCCAGTCCTAGCATTTCAAAACTGGGGCAAGCCTTTCATTCTGACAACAGACGCTTCTCTCAATGGTCTAGGATATGTGTTAGCACAGAATGATGAACATGACAAAACATCCGATTGCATATGCAGGTAAAAGTATTTCACATACTGACAAAAATTATTGTATTACAGATTAACAGAATTGTTAGGCATTATGAGTGGAATTCAACATTTTAAGGAATACCTGTCGGGTAATGTAATTATGACAGATCATAAAACCCACCAATATGTTACAAACAATTGCACTAAGTCTTCAAGGCTTATTAGGTGGTCTTTATTTCTCGAAGAATATAATTTCACAATTAAATATCGCCCAGGAAAGTCAATCAGTCACACAGATAGTTTGTCAAGGTGTGATCACTTAAAGCCAGGAACAGAAGATGTCCTTGAATATATTGGTCATTTATTTTCTTTGAATGAGTGAGTGAGTGAGTGAGTTGTGGTTTAACGCCGCTTTCAAGAGTATTTCACTTATATCGCGGCTGCTAGTATTATGGCAGGGAGAAAGCCCGCAACGCCATGTGGCTATGCTTTGCGGTGAATCTTTGAATGATAGCCAGCAGGATCATACAGATGGTTCACTTTTTGTGGACGATTTTGGAGTTTCCTGCAGAGGCAAAAATATGCCATCAATCGAGAGCCAATTGCAACTCTGCCTCAATAAAATCCATCAATGGTCGTTGGAAAACGGCTTCAAATTTTCCAAATCTAAAACATCTTGTGTGCATTTTTGCAATATGCGCAAAAAGCACCAAGATCCAGAACTATTTCTGGATAAAACTCCAATCAAAGTCGTTCCTGAGGCCAAGTTTCTTGGTCTCACATTTGATAGTAAATTATCATTTATCCCACACATTAAAAACCTTAAAGCTAAATGCTTAAAGGCATTAGACCTTTTAAAGGTCGTTTCAAATAATAAATGGGGTGGAGATGAAGAAACTCTTCTTCATCTCTATCGATCACTCATCCGCTCCAAACTAGATTATGGATCCATAATATATGGATCTGCTCGCCCCTCTTATATTAAAATGCTAGACACAATCCATCACCAGGGTCTCAGACTTTGTCTTGGGGCCTTCAGAACTTCACCTGTTGAAAGCCTTTATGTTGAAGCTGATGAGCCATCTCTTGAAGATCGGCGCATCAAGCTAACACTTCAATATATAACCAAACTAAAATCAAACCCTTCAAATCCTGCGTACAACTGCGTATTCAATCCTGAATACCAGCAGTTGTATAACTCAAAACCTAAAGCAATTCCACCACTCGGTATCAGACTTCAACAACATGTTGAAGATTCTGATATCGACCTCTCAACAATAGCAGAGCACGGTTTGCTTGCCACTCCGCCATGGCAGCTGGTCAGGCCCCGTGTCAACCTCTCACTATCTACTCATAAAAAAGCAAATACAGACCAATTAATATTTCAACAGGCATTTTTTGAACTACGTGATTTTTTCGCAGATTATAAACCAATTTACACAGACGGCTCTAAGGATGGACCCACAGTTGCAGCAGCAACTGTGACTCCTTCAAAAACATATGCTTCAAGGCTGCATGATGGCAGCAGCATATTTACTGCAGAAGCTAAGGCCATTCTTAAGGCCGTCCATCACATTAAAAACTCAACTCCCAATAATTACATCATCTTTTCTGATTCACTTTCTTGCTTACAGGCAATTAAAAACTGTAAGAGTGATCACCCAATTATCAGGGATATTTTATTACTTCATAATTCTTGTCTCCAATGTGACATCGTCTTCTGCTGGCTTCCTAGCCATGTGGGTATAAGAGGTAATAACAAAGCTGACTCGGTAGCTAAATCAGCATTAAACCTCAAACATATTTCTCCCACTAAAGTTCCATACACAGATTCAAAACCAGCTATTAAATCTTACATTAAACAACGTTGGAATTCCCAATGGGACCAACAACATCATAACAAACTTCACACTATTCAACCTCATTTAGGATACACATCTCTATCATCTTTTACCCGGCAGGAAGCTTGTGTTCTACGACGATGTCGTATTGGACACTCGCATCTTACACACTCATATCTTTTAAAGGGAGAAGATCCCCCGGTATGTATACCCTGTCAGTGTCCTCTCACAATCAAACACATTCTATGTGAGTGTTGGGAATGGTGTGAGACAGTGATGACAAAAGTAACTGTTGCCAAAAAAGCCTGAAATGTTCGGAATGGCATGGAAATGTTTTCCCACCAAATACACAAACAACTGCTTTCTGTTATCATTAAAACCTTTTGTCATAAACTTATTGCCCAATTCTGAACTGACCACCAAAATTTGACATCCTAACACTTTTTCAAATTTAGATATATCAGATAGACTAGCAGCCCTGTCTTTTGAAACACTTGCTTTGTCAGAAAGAATGGTAGCAAAGATGGTTTGTTGCTTTGCATACTTACGTAAATTGGTATACAGATTTGGGGGACATTTCTGATGTGCTAAAGCCAGATGGGCCATATGGGATATTTTCTGATCAGGTAAACTGAGGTGTGTATGTGAACACTGACATTTGTCTAACGGATGTGACTTGAGAAGATCCTCCCAATCAGATTTTGAGGTCATGTGACTTTTTGCAAAACAAACCGCCAAAGATCTTGCCAAACATAAATTGTCTGTATTTTTTATTTCCATAATAGAGTGTTTTTCTTTCACACTTTCTTTCACATTAAAAAAATTATGACCACTTCCCCGGCCCTTGGGCATATCAATCATGCCAATGTCTATATCAAAACTGTCATTTAACAGTAGAGTTTGATGACTTTTCATGACATTTTCTATGTGTGTCAATATGACGTTCGAATTCATTTTTTCCAGAGGTCGGATCGAAACAATTATGGGTGTATCCAAATTCTCGTGACGGATAATAATATGACAGAGATCATTATCTTCTAAATCCCCTCTAGCTTTCCGCAATACATCATCAAACATGTCATGAAGACTATCATGTAAATCAGTTAAATTTCTCCCTTCCCATTCATCATTAAACTTGACATTGTAGATCTTTTCTACAGCAGCATTTTTGGCAAATGTTCTCTCACGTCTTAATCTAAACTCATAAGGTGGTTTATCATTATCTCCCTCTTTGTCAGTAACTTTATCTGTGTTTTGCTCTGCCTGATTTGGTTCCTCTTCACCATTCCCTCCCCCTTCTTGATTGAAAAGATCTAAATCAAAATCTCTTACAACTTCTTCCCAATGCTCAGGAAGACTGCCCCCAGGTTGAAAAAACTCATTAATTACCTCATCTATCTCCACATCTGACAGTCTGAGTCGTTTGGAAGAAGATGGTATTTCTGGTGGTGATAATTGTGAAGGGGCTGACCTCTTCATTGAAGGTTCTTTGATGGGTGATCGAAAAAGATCATCCATTCTCGCCATTTTACTCCTCAGAGGACCTGGTAAAGTCTGAGACTCTGGCTCCTTTGATGTTGATGGTTGGATAACTGGTGGTGGACGTTTGAGACACTGCTGACGATGTCTAGCCAGTTGAGGGACTCGGCGAAATGTTTCTCCACAAAATTGGCATGGCAACCCTTTTCCCTTGTCTGACCATTCTCCATCAGCGATACAGATCATAGTTAGATGATTAATTTCCCCTTGATCATCTTGATCTGGGGTCTCTTGACAGGGGACATACCTGTCTATAAATTCATTATCCTGGACACATAGTGTAGCAAGTTCATCATAGTTTTCAGTTTCCATGTTTTCTGTTTCCTCCCTTGTATTCATGGGGGTTTCTTCTTGCTTCTGTGTTTCTTTACAAAGCAACTCGATCAGTTTTAAATGTACGGCTTCATTATTTTCCAAGCCCAAATAATCTCTCCAGAACAATAGTTCACAGCTTGTTGTGAAGGAATTCAAACTTGTCAAGACAGCTTCTCTAAAAATATTGTCCATCTGAAATTGAAATAAATAAATACATTAAGTTTAAAAAAATCGGATCGTTTCAAAATAAGCAATTATAAATGAAGGGAGCCTGCAGCCTTAGTGACATGGGCTATGTTTCAAAGTAATCACTCAATGTGACTTCTCTCTTGAATGATATAGTGCAAATTCCACATGACAATATTGTTGAAGGGAGATAACTCTTTCAGCCTTGTGTGTACAACTTTCCATTGCATTGTCATATGTATTTCTATTCATTTCAGAATTTTAGAATGATCTGATCAAAGAAGTTTACTCATGTGTTTATAAAAACAGTACATATGCTCATTAGTAAGATTTAGATCTTATGATTGTTTTTATTGCAAATGTCAGGTAATGAAAATGTTTTCATCCAGAATTGTGTTCCATGGGTTGTTTATTATATTAAAAAAATTCTACTATACAAATCTAATTTTGCCTTTTTCAAATCATTAACATTGTCAGTTTTACCCTTGTCCATATTAAACATCTGTCAATTTATCACATTTACAGGGATACAAATGTGTTGGTATTTTGGTATACCCATTTTCTCATTTACTCTATACACATCTGACATGTTATTGTCCTAAAATAGTGGTTACTTACACTGCATGTCAGTGAGCATGTTTGTAGGGTCATTTGCATCTTAGTGTGACCAATTTGGCATGATTGACCATTTTAAACATTATATATACTTATCAAGGGCTCTATGCTCATTTACTAGCCATGAATGTATGCATAGCGTCCTGAGGATAAATGATTGTTGCTTCCCATCCCCAGTATAAAGGTCTATGTACATTCCATGTTCTACCATGCATCCTGTACCGCAGCACTTTGGAAAACTTGTGAGTTATTCCCAACACTTAATTTTAATATGAATTTACATTTCTAGTTTTTATCATACATACATGTTACTATTCCTTACTATAACTTTTTTTGGTTATCTTTTTCAGTGATGAAAATGCACAGGATGGGTTTGAACCCCACTTTGCTACTGTGTAAGTTATATTCTGCTATTTAATTTTTTCTCAGTACTTTTGAAGGGTGTATCCCCTCTAAGATTTATACGATTTTGTTAATCTCCATTTGTTAATCTTCTTCAGTTTTAAGAAATGAATGTTTTTTTAAAAAGTTTATCATGTGTATGACTATAAAATTAGATAGATTTATTAAAAGTCCCTTCATAATGAGTTAACTTATACTGTAAAACATATGAATCTGTTGGTTACAGGGATGATCAAGAAATCATCCATTTTCTTGAAGAAATGGAGGCTGTAAGTATTCCTATTTTTTTTTTTTTTTTTTTCATACAATTTCTTTTATTGTGTTCACAGTTGAAACAACTAGGGTTTATTTTCCCTGCTGAACTGATTAAGAAACAAACGAAAGACCTATAAAACAGATCTGAAGGTTTATGAATTACTAAATCGTTTCTCATGTTTTATAGCAGCATCAACAGCAGATGCTGCAGCAACCACAACAGCAACAACCACAACACCCACAACAACACCCTCAACAAGAAGCCCCTCCTGTGGCTAGACCTATCTCACCCCTGTAAGTTGATGTTTTCTCTTAACGGACTAGAATGCATTTTTGATGTCATGTGTAAAAATACAGCGTATTTACCTATGTCGATTTATTAAAATTATTTATAGAACCGTCGTAATGAACAGACCTCAGGTGCGATCTGTGCAGGAGGAGGTTAACCTCCTAAAAGCAGAGGTGGCCCTCCTAAGGGAACAGCTCGATTACATGTATGTATATTATTATTTATTATGCTGTCACATATAAATATTTATTTTTTTGCTTAGCTACATCTCATCTCAATAAGAAAATTATCAGGATAGTTAGTTTATTACACATAATGTCCTATACTGAAACTTATGTATGCGTTTTGTTCCTTTCAGAATAGAGTACCTGTTCCCTATACCCGGTTTTAACCTGGATCGACTAAATCGAAATTAATCCAAAAAAAAGGGGGCAGTCGGATAAAAAATGGAGCCCAAATGACTATTAGTTTTGAAGTCGGTTTTCAAATGATTTATCGACTCAATCTTAATGGTGTACTTGAAGCTCCTTAATCTCATCACCAGATTGAAACACTGTCATCCTGTTATGAATCATAAAATTAGAAGAAAGGTCCCTTGACATGTTAAAGTATTTTTTCATGACAATAAAATATTTACTTACTTTTCGAGATGTCTTCACAATAATAGGCCTGAGATGTCTGCTGGATCACGTCTTTTTTTCAAGGGCCTTGAAGAAAGGACTTAAGTAATATCAAAATTTCCAGATTATTTATACTAATTCTGAAAACTGGTTTAAACTGGTTTTTTCAAGAAATAGGAGGTATGCAATAGCAATTGGGTCATTGACCTAATTATGTTCATAACTCAGCAACAGATATGAAGACACCTAAAAATAGATTATGACATCCTGTTCAGCACCCGTGTGAAATATACAAATTAGGTCAGTTGTTTCATACCTAATAACCTTTTTTTTTTCCTTGCTTAAACAAAATCTCTATTTTAAAACAAATCATAATATCTCTATTAAAAATTTATTCCACTGAAAATCTGTTAGCAAAATTACTTTGATTTATTGTTGAACTATAAAACATTAACTGTATGATAAGTGAGAGATGTATAGAATAATGGTTTGTTTTATAATTTTACATTTTACATGTATTTAGCATGCTATTTTTTGACTGAAGCAATGGGCCAGTCACGAGCAGATTTTGCCACACATTAATTTATTACTTAGCAAACATGGTGATTCTCTCTAAAGGTTATTGTCTAACCATACATATTTGAGGGCGGTATATTAATCAGGGGTAGTATTTAAAAATCAGTTGGTATTAACTTGTATTCAAGTGTCATTTAGTTTACAATAAAACAAAATTACATTTGGTAAAACTGCCTGGCCTTTATTAATTTTGTGTATCATAGATCTGTGTAGAGTGAATAAAACAAATTAAGGAATAAATGTATTTTCAGGGAGATTAGCCTAATGATTAAAATCATTTTCTCATGTGTTTTATACAAAGCTAAACAAACCTTGGAAAAAACCAAAAGCAAGTATGCTCAGTCATATATGTGAAAATACGTAGGGAATTTGATTTTATTGTAAAAGGCCAAACTCTCTGTTAAAGAACCCTCCCCCGTAATATAGCGATGTGCCAAGCCAATGCCTCAGTGAGAGTCACTTAATTCAATTAAACCATTGTGAACTTGTTGCCATAGCCCAATTTGGGTTGATACTTAATAGGCAGTAAACTGTGACATTAGCGACAGTAAGTAGAGTTTAATGAGATGGCCCGGAGTGCTTGCTGTCCCTGTGCTATTAAGTTCTGTAACTCAAGCATGTGTGGTCAAAGCCAGTTGACCGCATTTCTGTTTCTATCGGGATAAATGAGGTCAAAGTCACTGACCGCATTTCTGTTTCTATGGAGGGATAAATGAGGTCAAAGTCACTGACCGTATTTCTGTTTCTATGGAGGTATAAATGAGATCAGTTTGACCGAGTTTTAAATCGGTCCACTCCATAAATATCCTATAGAGGCCCATTCCAAAAAATATCCAAGAAAATAGCCAAATTAAAATATCCAAGAAAATAGCCAAATTAAAATATTCAAGAAAAACGCCAAATTAAAATATTCAAGAAAATAGCCAAATTAAAATATCCAAGAAAATAGCCAAACAATAGCCAAACAATAGCCAAGAAATAGCCAAAAAATAGCCAAAAGAGGCCTTACTACAACATTTGGGGACCTCAGACATAGGGCAATTGGTGAATCAATGTGTGAAACAATTGGTGATACCAAAATCATAAGTCAATAGGGTGTTGTCAGCATATCATGATAATCTAATGGCAGGACATCAAGGCATTTACAGAACATTCCAACATGTCAGGAGTAATATGTTTTTTTAACTATGTATGTTGATATCAAGATTTTTTTTCATACATGCAGTTGAATGTCAGTTGATCAAAATAGTTTATGGCCAGCATCATGTGCCTTTTAAACCTTTACCGAAGAGGGACCCGTTTTGAGAACTAAGTTGGGGATTCTATTCTTACACACAGCGCAGATAGATATAGCGAGAATTAAGTGGCTACATGTTTTTCGCTATCGTTTACCAGAGTTCAAAAGTGTCAGAGGTTTATGATTCTCAATTTCAAGTATGAAGATGGCGTTCGTTCTCCTGATGATGATGATGACAAGCCAGAGAATGGAGGGACCTTTGATGGTTACTCTTATAGAGTCACACCTACAAGCCCTGGAGGAACAGCTCACACATATTGAGAGATTAATTTTGAAACGGTAAGTATCCTTTTTTATTTTCAATAACTCATTATATTAATGTCCAAAATAAAATGAAAGTGAAATGAATTGAAGGTTACTTATATGGAACTTATACTCTTGTTGCAGGATCTGTTACCTTGTCATCATGAGGTCATAAGGTTTTGTTTTTTTTTTAAATATACGCCCCCCTGAATAAGTGACAACCGTCATTTTATTTGTCAAGTATGAAGATGGCTTTCGTTGATGATGATTATGATGATGATGACATCTACACAAGCTAACACACTCCCACTTGTTACTTGGGGGAGATGTTTCCTTCACGCCGGAAAAATGAATGCCAGTAAATCAAATTGGGGACACACTTTCCAAGTTAAGTTACCTACAGCGCATTTTTTTTCACCGCAGGTGTGTATAAGAAGTAAATAGACTACTTGTTATATGGTACAGACAGCGACTGAATATTTAAATTTAATTCAACAGGAAGTTGTACAACATTGGCAAACAATTGAAAATGATATAAATTCTCTAATTCCCACATTATGATTTCAGAATACAGACAGTAAAATAAAGAGAAATATTATTTGCTGAAATTTCTAAAAGACTTTTGGGCTGGGCACAGATCCTGATGTGAAAGTTTTGGCCCATCACTAGCAGGAGATAGTTCAATGAACAGATAACGACATGCATAGTTTTGACAGCCAATAGGTTGATAACATGACTGGCGAAAGAACTATAGAACGTGTATACTATCGCCTATATAGAATAGGGCTTATATGCCTTAAAGTGGAAGAAAGATATAATGGTATAAAATGTTGTTGAAGTGTAAACCAATACAATAATAATGTATTGATGAAATAGTTATCTACTTATAAATTGTGTAATTCTATGTTTAGCATGGTATATGAATGTTTTAGAAAGGTAGAGAGAAAATTCTCTCCAGTCTAAGATGTGAGCATAGGATGACTCACACATCATATTGATTACAAGCTTACTCTGTAAATAATCATATGACAAAATATGGACTCATGTGAGTCCAGAAACTTGTAGATAAAATATTCTGTAAGGTCCAGTGGAAATTTTGGACCAGACTCATCATGTTAATGAGACGAATGATATGGGACGCACCGAGTTGAGAGGGGAGAGTGCGGACCCCTCCACTTGTGTTGTGTCTGTTTGTGAGAGACCCGATCGCCAAGAGCTACATCCCCAGATAAAAGAAGATAAACAAATACTTCATTAAATTCTTTAAAGGCGATATGGTGGACAAAATGCGGGACTCCTTGAAGAAGGAATTGACAATCTTCGGTACCATGATAGGTGAGTACTTCAAGCACCGTTGGCTTTCACGTCCATTCCATTGATTGTGTGACTAACTGTGTAACGCCAGAGCCTTAAATAATGATATTATATTTTAAATAAGGGAAGGTGAACATAAGTCAAGAATCCTTTAAACATGTCCCTTAGAATAAGTTATCAGGACAAGTGTTTTTAAAGATAAGATTAAGGAATCTATCAAATATATAGCTATGTGTCTTGAGTGAGTGAGTGAGTTATTGTTTAACGCCGCTTCGGCAGTATTGCAGCCATTAGCGGCGAGTATGTGTCTTGATTCATATCAGCAGAATAGTGACGACCGTTATTGTACTTGCATATCAGACTTGCTGCAGATGCATATCATTTTATTCAGAATAAACAATTCGATTCTCATACAAGGATCAGATTAATGATTGTTAGAAAAAAGCATATATACTAGGAAACCATTCCGTTTTGAGAGACAGGACCTACCAACTGACCATAGGAACACGAATTTTGACATGCAGTATCGTAAATGTGACATACAGACCACACGGACTGATTGTTAAAACGAGTTTATGAAATTGACGTGAATATGAACATAAAAAATTGACCTGCATAAAATCCTTCTGTCTATGATAGCTCAGAATGTATGATAGCTGTGTTGTAAAATGATCATGGGAAACACAAGCACGTCCTTAAAGAACTGATTGGAACCTTATATATACATTGAAGAATATTGGACTGATATCGATTTAGTCACGGGATGCTGGACGCTACACAGCCTGATAATATAGAAACATCAGCGCTATGGCAATGCAATGATTAAAATGAGTCATATATGAGTTGTTATCTGCGTCTGAGTATAAAAAGATGCCGATGTGTCATGTATATGAAGTGTACGTATTATCCAGTGGTTGGATAAGTATTCTACAGGGTATAAGTAGAATCGGTCATTTATCGCCTACATAGAAATAAGGTTTAAATGCCTTTAAGTAGAATTAAAATATATTGGTATAAAATGTGTAAACCAATACAATAATAATGTATAGATGAAATAGTTATCTACGTATAAATTGTCATTCTATGTTTAGCATTGTATATGAATGTCTTTGTAATATTGGTAGAGAGAAAAAGCTCTCCAGTCTGAGAAGTGACCATAGGATGAGTCACCAGTCATATTGATTATAAAGCTTACTAGCAACCACTCATATGACCAAATATGGTATCATGTGAGTCCAGAATCTTATAGATAATATATCCTGTAAGGTCCAGGGGAAATTTTGAACCTGACTCATCATGTTAACGAGACGGATGAGATGGGACGCTCCGAGTTGAGAGCGGCAGATCGGACCTCATCACTGAGCTGGCTGGACGTTCCTGTCCAGCCTCCATGTATCAATGTATCGACTACATAAAGTCTGAGAGAGCAACCCTGTGTTTTGTCTATTTGTGAGAGACCCATCGCCTAGAGCTACATCCCCGAAACTTAAAGGCGATACGGTGGAGAGAATGCGGGTCTCCACAACATTCCGCACGATGATAGAAAGGAAACAGGAAAAAGAGGATAAAAGAGGAAAAAGTGAGTACTGTTAATAGACAATGGGGTACACGTTTTTAAATGGCGCTTTCTTCAACACCTTTGAATGTGCCGAAAGACATTTTAACGCTGGAGGCCACTAGAGAGGAGTTAGAAGGAATAGAGGATGTTTTAGGTGAATCAAATATTGAAGACATAACTTTTAGAACGAGAAGCGCCCTACTTGATTGGCATTTAGCGGATGATGATAATTTAGAGGAGGAAAATTTAAGCCAGAGAATTCGACCATTCAGAATGACTGATTATGGTATAAACTTAGAAGTTTTCAACAATAAAGATAATTTAGATGCTAGGGTTTGATTATTGCGTTTTAATAGTTATGCACAACTCAAACTATGGACGGAGCAGGAAAAGATTTCCACCTTTCCTCTATTCTTGAGGGGTGGTGTTGCTGAATGGTTTTACCAACATGATTTGGGTAGAGCACCTCGATTTTGACAGATAGAGGAGGCTTTTCTGTCAAGATACAGTCATGAGAAAAATAGATTTACTTTGTTAGAGAAACTTAACCAGAGAAAGCTGTCTGAGGGCGAGGATGTCGAAAAGTACATTTCTGACATTCTTGGCTATGCAGCCAGCCTAACATTCTCAGATGAGACACACGAGACGCGCTGATAAGACGTCTCTGTGAGTCCATCAAGATTTCCGTGCTGTTCAAAGAGCCGGAGACCTTGAGAGACACGCTAAAATACATTCGCCTGGCAAGCGAATTGAGGCCACGACGGACGGAAGATATGACGTCTGCTATATCCCGCCTAACCGAGAGAGTGGCAGATTTGCAAACCTCTTTTTCTCGGTCGGTGAGTGCAATGCAGGTGCCGAGGGGCCCAGTCTATAGACAGAAAAGCGGGCCACAGTCAAATGCCTATAGAACTCCTCGTTCAAGAGAGCAGTTCAGGCAGTGTTATAAGTGCGGGTATAGATATGATCCCATGCACAAATGCCCGTCAAAGAATGTCAAATGTAATAACTGTGGGCGTATTGGTCACTTTCAGCGTGTTTGTCGCAGTCAGGGACAGTCGGGATACAATGCAGGTTATCGCAAATGACATGTTTGCCCAAACTGAGAAATCAAAATTGTAATAGGGATCTGTCAACTTTTCTAAAACAGGCAAAAGTGTTAAACATAGTAAAAAATCAAAAATTTTACAGTTAGGACACAAAGCTAGGGAGTGTGATCAAAATGTTATCTTAATAAATATTGAAAACAATGATCACGAGGCGGTGCTGGACACCGGTGCATCAGTCTCAGTCATATTACAAAAATTATTTGAAAAATGGAAAGAATGTAAGCATGTATTCCTTGAAAAATCTGGAATCACAGCAATATCAGGTGTAGATGGGAATAGACTGACCGTGCTTGGAAAAATAACATTACCGTTCAAAGTAAATAATCTTCAAATGGCTCACACCTTCTTTGTTATTTCAAAATTGTCAAATGACATATATTTGGGATTAGATTGGCTAAAGGAGCAAAGAGCACATATTGATTTTGAGACTAATACATTGTCAGTACAGAATGGTCTGGTTGAAATTCCAATACAGGGTAGTGCTAGGGAAGTGTACATCAGAGTTGTTAATAAAACAAAAATAACAATACCCGCCCTATCTGAAGTTTATGTTCCAATTAAAATTTCACGGAGGTACAATGATACTCAAGGCATTTGCGAACCATCCAAACTCCTGTCAAACAAATACAAAATATGTGGTGCAAAGTGTTTGATAACAGTAAATCAGGGAGAGTCAGTTTACAGAATTCTGAACCCAACAAACACGCAGGTACGCATAAAAAGAAATGTTCCAATTGCTTCCTATAGCATAGTAGATCAAAATCAAGTTATAGGTCAATTAACAGAAAATGATAAGGCAAAAACAACTAGCACAAACAAACCAAAAGGCGAGGATTATGTAAAAATTGCTGAGGACATGGGTTTTGATTTAAAGGATTCCGACTTAACAAATGAGCAAAAACAAACCCTATTACACTTTCTAGGACGTCATAGGTCAAATTTTGCAACGGATATGTCAGAATTAGGACTGTGCAAGACAAAAACACATACCATTGACATAGGAGACACTAAACCTATAACTCAAAGATTCTATAGAACTAACCCACATAAAGACTTTGAGATGAAAAAGCAACTAGATGAAATGCTCAGACATGGCATCATTTCTGAATCTCAAACGCCCTGGTTATCACCAGTTGTATTAGTACAACTAACAAACAAGTCGCGGCTGGTCTGCGACATGAGACAAATAAATGAAGTTTCAAAAAGTTACAGCTACCCTCCACCTCGTAATACAGATGTAATAGACTCTTTGGCTTCATCAAAATCAACAATGTTCTCAACGATTTGTATGCAGGATATCATCAGATAGCAATGGATCCAGACAGTAAGAAATACACGGGCATAACAACTAAATTTGGTAATTTCGAATTCAATGGCATGTGTTTTGGTTTGAAAAATGCGCCCCACACTTTCCAAGCTGCTATGACTGATATCCTCAGAGATTTGAATTGGTGTTCAGTGTTAATCTATATAGATGATATCCTCGTTCACAGTCCAGATTTCGAAACCCACATGAAACATCTTTCTCAAGTATTTGACTGTTTAGGCAAGGCAAACTTGAAGGCAAAACCATCCAAATGCCATTTTGCTAAAAGCAAGATTAAATACCTAGGCTTTATCTTCTCGAAAGACGGAGTGGAAGTAGATCAATAAAAAATTGATGTAGTGACAAATTTTCCTACACCTAAAAAGAATTAAAATGTTTCACAGGACTAGGGACGTATAACCGCAGGTATATCAAGGATTATGCGAGACTAGCCTCACCCCTTCATGAACTTCTGAAAAAGGATGTTAAATTTGTACGGACTGAAAAGCAAGATAAGGCTTTTAAGGAAATAAAGCAACACCTAGTTTCCTCACCGGTACTGGCTTATCCAAATTTCTCAAAACCATTCATACTCTATTGTGATGCGAGTGACAAGAGCATTTCATTTATATTGCATCAAAGCGATGAGGTTGGAATTGAGCGAGTCATAGCCAACGGGGGACACGCTGTCCGTAAGTATGAGCAGAATTGTTTGGGTCGGGCCAACATTTGTGATGAGGCTCTAAATTGTCCATGGAGGCTACGGAATTTGCCGATTAACCTTACGGAGGAAACTGAAGATTCGCTAACCCTGCATGGAGCTGCTGCCTGCGTCGCTTATCTACATTGTTTTAGTGCTCTTTCCCATCAGGCGATGTACTCCTAAACTCCCTATTAGAGGAATCGTTAGGCATTGCCTGTCAACACAAGCTGATAACCTCTGTCCGATTATAAACACATACATTTTCAGGAGTGGAGCGTTGACATTCTCCCTGGTACAAGATATTGGGCTTTAAAGTGTGTGCGTGATTAAACTCGCGTCACATGTATCGGGTTTTGAGCCGGTTGTCATACCGTTTTACTTGTGCTGTTAGTCCAAGCATTTGCATTTAGCTCCCGCATTTTTTTCTGGTGCTGCAAGGAACGACAGGCCAAAAGTAAGTAGATTTCATGGTGTCCGTTGTTTCTTTATTAAATTTATGTCAACATAATTGCAAACAATTTCTTAATAACTATATAATTGTATGCATTAACTAGGGATAGCAATTAACTGCTACAGGACTTCTTAGAAGTTGTTATTTCCAGATAATGTGCCTTTCTGGCATCTATTATACAATGCAAAAGGTCAGAGGTTACATTTCTCACATTCTGTAGTTCTGTAGTGATACGATTCATGCCATTACGTAGACTAGATCTACTCTTAACAACGCCAGATACATATCTTAAGCACTCTCATATCCGCACCATACATACATCGTGTTAAATTTGATTCGTAAAACCATATTTGTTATATTCTTCTTTGGAAAACATGCAAATCACCTATATCTAGCCGCTAGCTTCACATAAGCACTTAACGTTAACATTTCTGACAGTACTCACTTCTGTTTTCAGATATATTCTCCATTTCAACAAGCCATGCCCGACCATTGGCCACTTTTTAATTGGCCAACTTGTCAACAACTGAAAAGGAATGTTTAGCAAAGATTTTTGGAATAAAACACTATAGTGTATATTTATCAAATAACAAATTCACAGTGGTAACAGATCACAATGCTTTGAAATACCTCCAAGATAATAAATTAAAAAATGGACGATTGGCTCGATGGACATAAGCACTCAGTAATTATGATTTTGACATTCAGTATAAACGAGGGAATACACATGTGAATGCGGACGCGTTATCTCGTAGACCTTATGAGTCAGACTTGACTCCAATGCCAGAGGAATTATTCGAAAATATTCTGCCAGTGGTCGATACACAGAATGAGCCGAGGGAGACAGGGAGAGAACCGAAAAATTCTCGGCCTACACCCAACGTGGAAAATAATCAATACGATACGGCAGAGGGAGTCACCCCACTTCACGAGCTTGCTAGTATGGTGTCGACTACACCGATCAATATTTCCCTTCTCCAAAATCAAGACGAGACCTTGATACCAATTATTGACTATCTCAGTACAGGAGCTTTACCTCCGGTTGATAAGAAGGCTAGACAAATTATCTTGAAATCACAAGATTTTGACATAGAAAATGGCATCTTATTCAATTGGTTTTACCCTCGCGGGAATTTCAAGCGACGTGACCGCATGATCAAACAGTTAGTAGTTCCATTTCAACTACAAGATGAAGTTCTAAGATCACTACATGACCAATTAGCACATCAGAGTCAGGAACGTGTCTATTTCGCAGCGCGGGAGCGATTTTACTGGGATACTATGTACAATGACATCGCGTTTTACGTTAAGTATTGCATAAAATGTCAACAAGGGAAACGGGACTTTCACGCAAGAAAGGCACATCTAATTCCTCTACCTGTCGGATCATTATTCTATCGAATTCATTGCGACATCTTAGGTCCATTACCGGAGTCCAAACAAGGTTTCAAATATCTCTTGGTTGTTGTATGTGCTTACAGCAAATGGATAGAGGCTGTGCCTTTACGAGATCAAACGGCCATAGAAGTAGCCAAAGCCCTTTATCGTACAGTCATAACACGATACGGCACGCCCGTACAGATTTTAACAGATCGTGGTACAAATTTTATGAGCCAACTATTTCAGGAAATGTGTAGACTTCTCAAGATAGAAAAACTATCGACAAGTAGTTATCACCAGCAATGTAATTCACAGGTTGAGCGTTTTAATTCATTTCTTGAACAATCTCTCAGAATGTATATTGATAAGGAACAAACAAATTGGCCAGATATTATTCCCGATATACTTATGGCATTCCGAGCTTTTCCATCAACAATGAGCACACACTATTTGCCGTACTTTCTCCTCTTTGGCCGGGAAATGCGTTTACCATGGGAATCTACAATTGTACCAAGTGAAAGTTTGAATCAAAATATCAGTGACAGGCTGCATGATTTAACACATGGTTTCCAAATTACTAGAGACCAAGCAAAGAAAAACATTGAACATGCTCAACAGCAATACAAGAAATACTATGATCGGACAGCTAAGGAACCAAATTTTTTCATAGGACAGAAAGTTTGGCTACTATGCTGTAAGACCCCAATAGGCAAGAACAGAAAGCTTATATCCAAATATGTGGGACCGTTCTACATTGTAGAAGAATCGCCAAATCACAATTACAAGCTTAGAAATACCATTGACAATAAATTGGTAAAGGCCCCAGTACATGCAAACAGATTGAAAATGTTTTGGAGTCCAGAGGACCGACCAACCAATGTACCAGATGACATAGATTTTTCTATTAATCTAAATCCAGAATTAATGCCTGAAAATGATGAGATTTCTAATGACACGGACACGGACACGGACACGGACACTGACACGAGTGACAGACACTCACAGGTTGACACACCGTCTGACGATGTTGAAAGTAAGACTGACACAATGGCGTATGATACTACTGCGGACACACAAATTAGTGAGCAAGCGAGTAATGCAGAAGACATTTACTACGTGGAAAAGATCTTAGCACATAAAAAGATCAACGGACAGTCATACTATAGAGTGAGTGAGTGAGTTATTGTTTAACGCCGCTTCGGCAGTATTGCAGCCATTAGCGGCAAGATATTTAATTTATTAGCCTAATTTATAAAAGAAAATTGCAATTGAAAAACAGAACACGGCACGAAGGCCGTAAAAACATCAGCGTATTATCACAAGTTGAATAAAAGCTGATAGTGAAAAGTTAAAATTTACAATTTGTCAATAAGGTGTATAGCCTTTAGAAAATCTAAAACACGATGCTCACCGAAATGAGTAAAAACTTGATTGATTGAAATAGAAGGATAAAAAGTTTCCCTGATATGTGCAGTGTCCCAACACTCACATAGAATCAATCGAATTGGATACATACTTTTCAAGTGAAACTACCTAAAATGCACGATATAAACTTTTTTGCACAACAAGTGTGTACCAGTGGAAATCAGACGACTTGTTATATGGTTAGGACAGCAACTGAATACTTTAATCTAATTCAACAGGAGGTAGTACAGCATTGGCAGACAATTGAAAGTGATATCAACTCTTTAATTCCCACATTACAACTTCAAAATACAGATAGTAGACAAAGAAGAAATATTATTGCCGAAATTTCAAAACGACTTTTTGGTCTGGCTACATATCACGATTTACAGATTTTGGCCCATCACTTGCAACAGTTAGCGAGACGGACAGATAACATGACACATAGTTTTGATGAGACACATGCCCTAATGACTTCATTTATGACCAAGACTAACGAACGTATATCAAACGCTATAGATGGCATAACTGGTAACCATGCCGCTATTGTACAAATTCAAACGACCCTACCGTTATTCGAAAGCGCATCAATGTCGCTCACTAGGTATATGGCTAGACGAACTATGGATGTCTCTAACCTTCAGGCTGCTTTGGACCGATTTTACATCGGTATTCAACAGCCAATGGTAAATAGACTGACCCCAAGTCTTATTCCAGTATCAGACACAGCAATCGCTCTGCGGCGAGTTTCGAGGCGCCTGTTGCATAATTATCCTAGTTTTAAAATTGCACAAACATCACCTCGGTTCTATTACGAACAGCCAGTTATTGCGTACAGTAAACATGGCATGCATATTTACATTAGCATCGCGATACCAATAGTTAACAATGAACACCTATTGGATGAATATAAGATTCGAACGTTCCCACTCCCTGTAAACCATACTTCAAAGGATACAACTAAAGTTACCAACGTTCCATCATATTTAGCAATTTCACCATTACATGACAAATTTATTGAAATGACAGAGTCTGATTTCACCCAAGAAACACTGCAAATATCTGATTAGTGTTCAGCTATCTAGACAACCCACATGCAGTTTTTCTATGTTTATAAACGATTCTCCAGGTGTTAAAAATAACTGCAGGTTTACTTACTCAGTGAATGGTATAACTTCATTCGTCACAGAAACGAATTCAGGAACACTCTTTATAAGCAATGCTTCATCAATAATTACAACTTGTAACCAACATATAGAAAAACATGAAGGTTTTCTCGCCTGTTATGTTAAATTACCTTGTCAATGCGGACTTTTGATTGACAACTTTGAAGTTTCACCGCGAATAAGAGATTGCCATCAAAACAGGACAATGTCCAAAGCTTATCCCACAAACTTGCAACTGCTATCACATTTCTTCTCAGATAAACAATTAAGAAATATTTCAGGAGATAGTCAGCTTCAAGAAATATTAAAATTTCAAATTCCAGATATCACAATTAAGAGACATGAATTTTCAAAAATCATGAAAAAGGACCACGATATAAGGATAGACTTAGGTATTATAGCAAAGAAAGCGAAAATGGCACAAAACATTTATCCTTCATTGGCTGATCAATTGTTTTTTGACAACACAATAGATGACGACGGCATTTTCTCAACTACAAAAATATTGGCTATTACTTCATTTATGTTGTCAATTCTGTCTATAGCGTTAGGAGTCCTTATCTTCTTCAAAGTGAGATCAATTGCTTTAACGATTGCCATATTAGCACATCCTCCAGTAACAAAAACACAACTAATCTACGAAATTCAAACAGCTAAACCAACACCTAAGACAAGTGAGACTTGGCTTTCCATTGATTTTCAACCGGTTATTAATTCGGTAATCATACTCCTTTCTCTCATGATACTTGTAATACTGATCATCGTGTTTAAGTAGTATTATAGAAGAATTAAACCAGTTACTACTCTTACAATTGAAATAGCAAATCATAATAGCATGGTACGAATTCCCATTTACAACTTTAGATCTTGCCCTCATTACAGCTGATTCGGAAATTCAACACATTGAACTTTTAAGGAATGGTATGTCAGCCTGCATGTATCTGGAATGGACAAATCCAAAAGTCAACCAAGGACAAATTGTCCACAATGTGAATAATAACGTTCACATTTCTCTTTATACATATTACTGTCTAAAGAAATTACTGGTGACGCCATATACTTATCTCTATTGTATCCATAGTGAGTTAATTTACCCAATCGAACTGGAAACTAACAAACAAACACAACCATTGCCAATAGTACGCCATCCGTCAACCTCGCTTTATCCTGACTTACACAGGGAAAGTACTAAGTAATTATGTGTCTACATGCTATTAAATAATTATTATGGGAACTAATTGAGAAATTGTAAATGAATGTAGAAATAATTTGAACTTATATCACTGAAGCGTCCTCACTCCTTGAATATCACTTCTCATTACGACCAAAGGTATATAAAAATGACTGGCACGGGACTATAGAACGTGTGCACCACCCCAGACTCACAAAAAGTGAATGTCATCACAGAAAAAGTATGGTATGAAGAAGATACACAACAGATATGTTCCGCGACAAAAGGTGTGCAGTAGAAGACATTAACAGACGTGTCCAAACGGAGGACGGTGTATTGTCCAGTGGAAGTTCAAAAATTAACATGCAAACATTTCTGTGGTGGACGGCATTAATTCAACTTTACCCATGTCTTAGTTAGATGTTGTCTACTTGTTGTACATGTGTCCATGTGCAATGACATATAAACTGTTTCCAGCGAGAGGTCTCCGCGCAGGCATTGCACAGGAGAAAGGCCGAGTGCAGTGACTTATCTCATGCGTGACCCCCACAAAGATTCCCGATCAATAACACAGCAAGACTGGCTTTGGGACTGTGTGTAGGCTGACGCCACATGGGTAACTTTCTGACTCTATAGTGTGTGTTATAGACACGCTAATACGTGTTGTGTATCCATATAAACTGACAAACGTGTGTAGGACACGGAGCTGTGCATATCATGCACAGGGACAAAGCATATGCATTAATACCATAATTCATATCAAATGTTGCCAGGCAGAACTTCTGCTTGACACTGCTGGTTATAAGAAATCTAGTTCTTTGTGTTGTTCTACTGTTAATTTTATTGTTGTTATTCCTAACAAAACATGTTGTATTTTTACGGTACCGCTGCGTACTTAACTTTAGAAGTACAGTAAGCAACCCTATGAATCAGTAAAGTGTCATAAAGTGTACTTACATGTGATCATTTTTGCGTGCGAGAGGACGGACATCCTCTCTCCCCTCGTCCAAAACTGGACTACCAACTTACAAAGGAACCAGATCAATACCCCCCGGTCAAGGACGCATGACACGGAGCCGGGTTGGACAGGGCTCTCAAGGCTATACGAGCCTGGGGACGTTTACGATCTGGGTCAATGTTATACTCTAGTTAAGTGAATGAATCTTCTCACACATTGATAAATCGGGAGATTTATCTCTTTTCACCGGCGGCATATCGCCTATATAGAAATAAGGTTAAAATGCCTTAAGTAGAATTAAAATATATTGGTATAAAATGTGTAAACCAATACAATAATAATGTATAGATGAAATAGTTATCTATGTATAAATTGTCATTCTATGTTTAGCATTGTATATGAATGTCTTTGTAATATTGGTAGAGAGAAAAAGCTCTCCAGTCTAAGAAGTGACCATAGGATGAGTCACCAGTCATATTGATTATAAAGCTTACTAGCGACCACTCATATGACCAAATATGGTATCATGTGAGTCCAGAAACTTATAGATAATATATCCTGTAAGGTCCAGGGGAAATTTTGGACCTGACTCATCATGTTAATGAGACGGATGAGATGGGACGCTCCAAGTTGAGAGCGGCAGATCGGACCTCATCACTGAGCGGGCTGGACGTTCCTGTCCAGCCTCCATGTATCAATGTATCGACTACATAAAGTCTGAGAGAGCAACCCTGTGTTTTGTCTATTTGTGAGAGACCCATCGCCTAGAGCTACATCCTCGAAACTTAAAGGCGATATGGTGGAGAGAATGCGGGTCTCCACAACATTCCGCACGATGATAGAAAGGAAACAGGAAAAAGTGGACAAAAGAGGAAAAAGTGAATACTGTTAATAGACAATTGGGTACACGTTTTTAAATGGCGCTTTCTTCAACACCTTTGAATGTGCCGAAAGACATTTTAACGCTGGAGGCCACTAGAGAGGAGTTAGAAGGAATAGAGGATGTTTTAGGTGAATCAAATATTGAAGACATAACTTTTAGAACGAGAAGCGCCCTACTTGATTGGCATTTAGCGGATGATGATAATTTAGAGGAGGAAAATTTAAGCCAGAGAATTCGACCATTCAGAATGACTGATTATGGTATGAACTTAGTAGTTTTCAACAATAAGGATAATTTAGATGCTAGGGTTTGGTTATTGCGTTTTAATAGTTATGCACATCTAAAACTATGGACGGAGCAGGAAAAGATTTCCACCTTTCCTCTATTCTTGAGGGGTGGTGTTGCTGAATGGTTTTACCAACATGATTTGGGTAGAGCACCTCGATTTTGACAGATAGAGGAGGCTTTTCTGTCAAGATACAGTCATGAGAAAAATAGATTTACTTTGTTAGAGAAACTTAACCAGAGAAAGCTGTCTGAGGGCGAGGATGTCGAAAAGTACATTTCTGACATTCTTGGCTATGCAGCCAGCCTAACATTCTCAGATGAGACACACGAGACATGCTGATAAGAGGTCTCTGTGAGTCCATCAAGATTTCCGTGCTGTTCAAAGAGCCGGAGACCTTGAGAGACACGCTAAAATACATTCGCCTGGCAAGCGAATTGAGGCCACGACGGACGGAAGATATGACGTCTGCTATATCCCGCCTCACCGAGAGAGTGGCAGATTTGCAAACCTCTTTTTCTCGGTCGGTGAGTGCAATGCAGGTGCCGAGGGGCCCAGTCTATAGACAGAATAGCGGGCCACAGTCAAATGCCTATAGAACTCCTCGTTTTATGTAAGCTGACCATATTGACATTGACAGTACCAACTTGTACATTTCCACGTGCATCACGATTAGTTCATGCTTTCTGTGAGCTGCCTAATATTGACACTTTTTTCTGACAAGGACACGTCTCTTTTACCCTAATATGTCAAACAAACGAGAACTGAAAATAAAACTAAAATGTTGTCAATTCTGTTTGTGGTTTGATGTCATGTTGAGATTGGGTTCAAGTAAGACGAACCATCGAGCACGTGAACAATGAACACCTCGGCCTCGTGATTCACGTGCGCGAGGGCTCTAACTGGAACACCTTGGTCTCAGTCGGTAACTCTCAAGTAAGCTCAATACAGCCATGCTGTTATATCTTTAAATATGAGACAGCATGCCGTCTTGTGAAATATGAAGATAGCATGCCATCTACATTTTTTAACATTTGACACAATGAACTCTGAATCATTAAGATGGGATACCGTATAATACGTTTTATAGACGGCATGCCATTTTCATAAGACTATAATTTTTAGACAGCATACCGTCCCATTGTAACGAGTCTGATTGAAGCCGTTCACAGATCATTAAATACGCCAGCCAAAGTGCTAAGGGATCCAGAGTTATAATAATGGGCAAGTGAGATAGCCTTAGATAGATAGATGTGCAGCACTATTAGAACTATGTGTTGGATAGTGGACTTACCGCGTTGATGCAGTGCTTTGTGTACGAACATTGACTTTGATGGGACAACTTGAATACTTGTGATGGCACTTTTGAACTTTAAATAGTTTGTGTATTCTGTGCTTTGCAGCAGCAGCTCACGCCACGAGGTGTTCATACCTATGAACTCTAATTCATACCTATGAACTCTAATTCATACCTATGAACTCTAATCGTAATGTTTCGAGTTATATATTATTGACGTTTTCATGTTTTTCTCTTTCAGGTGTAGAAGTGAGTGAGTGAGTTGGGGTTTAACGCCGCTTTCAAGAGTATTTCACTTATATCACGGCTGCTAGTATTAATGCAGGGAGAAAGCCCGCAACGCCATGTGGCTATGCATTGCGGTGAATCAAGTAGATTATGAAAGTGTGGGTCGCTGACATTAGAATGACCGCATGAACTATGAACTGTAAACTGTGAACTTGTTACTGATTGGCTGAAGCAGGAATTAACCTCCTTGAATAATGATTATAAGGCGAGGTATTGTCTGAGAAAAGTCAGTTGTTGAGAGTTGAGGGTGCCAGTTTGAAGTTGACAAGCAGGCGGTGAAGAGTCCGATTCAGGGCAGATGGCCAGGGCGCCAATGCGGGCCTCGTAGTCTGAACCATGGGGTACTACCCGTAGGAAGGGGATAGGAAAGGTATACTGTGGTAGGACGGACCGGGTAACGTATATGTTGAATGTTTATATGGTTTATATGGTGTAGGTATACATAATGTATGAGCTTTACGTATTTTTGTAATATAATGTGAAAACGTATTGGATCTTTTAATTGCATAGAGTTGCTCTGAAGAAGAGTACCTCTCATGAACCAAGCGAGTATAGAGACAATGTCAGACTCATTATCCTCTGAATATTTTGACGGATCCGACCACAGTTTGTCTAACGAATTTCTTGCTAGGTTTAATCATTATGCAGATTTTAAGGGATTGACAGATTCACAACAATTAGAGGCGTTTCCATTATTTTTTAGGAAGAGTGCGTATCTATGGGTACAACATTTAGATTGGGATGCAGACGATGAATTCACTAATTTAGAGAATAAGTTTAAGGAACTGTTTGTGCATTCTGTGACGAAATGGACACTTGTCCGAGAGTTCCAAGCACTGAAATTATAAGCTGGGGAGACTCTGGATCACTATCTGGCGGAATTTACACGGCTAGCCACGTTGCTACAGAGTGAGTGAGTGAGTGAGTTATTGTTTAACGCCGCTTCGGCAGTATTGCAGCCGTTAGCGGTGAGATATTCAATTTATTTGCCTAATTTCAAAAAGAAAATTGCAATTGCACGTTGCTACAGAAGCCGGAAAGTCATATTTTGGATGTTTTATTGAGGTGAGGTGAGGTGAATTGGGGTTTAACGCCACTTTCAAGAGTATTTCACTTATATCGCGGCTGCTAGTATTATGGCAGGAAGAAAGCCCGCAATGCCATGTGGTTATGCATTGCGGTGAAACATGCGAGCAATTGCTGGAACTAGCGAACCATGGATGGTACTGCACTGAAATTCAGTGTATCATTGCACCCAAACCTGACTGCGTGTAGAACGGTTCTCTACTGCAGACAAAGTTGCCGTGCCCCTGGCGGGATTTGAACCCCGGACCTCTTGATCTGAAGCCGAACGCTCTAACCACTGCGCTATCCCGCCCCCTATGTTTTTGTAAATGGTTTACCAAACAAGGTAAAATCGTTGGTGATCATACAAAAACCCACTTCGTATTCCTGATGATGATTTAACAGCAAATCTAGTGCAGGGTTGTTTCCGTCTATTAGAACATGGGAATCAAGGGAGATTGCACCCTTGCTGAGGTTGGAGGATGTGATAGACTGTCTTGGTGAGAAGATGTGTTAATATTTTTCAACGATTGACTTATTTTTGGGATATTTCCGAATACCACTCACTAAGGAGCACAGGACATAGCAACATTTGTAACGCCAGATGGTGTTTTTAAGTTTAATCGTATGCCATTTTGTTTATCAGGGGCACCATGTACATTTTCTAGGGTTATACAGGAGGTTTTTCAGTCCTTAAATTGGAATACACCTTTATGTTATTTGGATGCTATCATATGTTTTTCACCATCTTTCGACCAACATTTAAAACTACTACTACCGTCGATTTGTTAAAGATTAATAAAAAAAATAGCACATCCATTACATCAATTATTGCAAAAAGATTTTTTTTTAAATTATTCGGGTTATCCACTAGACCAGGCCATATTGGGTAACCGGATGTCTATCCTTGCTTGGACTTGTACTGCCTGGGGTCGTTATCTTGTACAGCTCCAGTCGAGGGAGACTCATTTTTTAAGGGAGGAGGTGTTATGTAGAGATATATTTGTATTTTGGATAAAATATAGATATATGAGATTTATTTTAAGAAATTGTTAGATGTTGAGTTAAATTTAGAAAGAGTTTTAGAAAATACGGAGTTATTCATAACAGATAATATTCGCCATCTGTCAGCATTTTTAGAGGAACATCACGGATCGGAAACATTCATTTCTGTGGAATATTTTGACAGGTCTTACATAATAATTATGATGGATGAGTGATTAATGAGTTTTTTAATTACCCTCTTGATGTGATTCTAGTCATGTCAGTTGTCAATCAAAGGTCAGCTGACCTACAGTTGACCTTGTACTAACCGAGATACATCCTGTTGACCTTTCGAACATCTCACAGTTGTTGTACTCAGTTACTTGGTGACATTATCATGGGACCTCATTTTTATGCATAAAAAGGACCTTTTTTCTGAAAACTCCATCAGTGGACACCATGACCTCAACTCAAGCAGTCGGATTCCCAATGGATGAAAATAAGACAACAGTTCCTCATTGTCATCTTGATCTTGGTGACAATGTCTTTGTGACAGCGAAGACATGGAACGATGTTGTATACATTGACATCAGAAAGTATACTGTGTATGTTAGTGGTAAGTCTTACCCTACAAAACGTGGTATTATGCTAACTCTTAAACACTGGAGTTTTCTATTACTTTAAGGAGTTCAGTAAGACAGGTGATTATACACATGTTGGAGCAAATGTGTATGCAACATCAGAAGACCATGGTGTGGATCTCAATGGGAACAAGATGATGATGGTAAAGTAGTTCAAACCTCAAAGGGTATTCTACTATCTCAAGACCAGTGGAAACGACTGAGAGATTGTTGTGATGTGATGTCAGACTTTGTTCCAGAACTGTCAGAGGTGAGGTGAGGTGATTTTGGATTTAACGTCGCTTTCAAGAGTATTTCATTTATATCGCGGCTGATACTATGATGGCAGGGAGAAAGCCCGCAACGCCATGTGGCTATGCATTGCGGTGAAACCTGCGAGTATCGGCTGGAACTAGCGAACCATGGGTGGTACTACGCTGAAATTCAGTGTAGCATTGCTAAACTGTCAGACTACAAAAACCAACTGTAATATGTTCAAAGGTCAACAGGATGTATCTCGGTAAGTGCAAGGTAAGTACAAGGTCAGCTATAGGTCAGCTGAACTTTGATTGACCTATGACATGTCTTAAATCACATGCAGGAGTAATTAAAATGTCAGAATGTATTTCCTCCCTAGTTGGGCGATAAGGTCATCTGGTTTTAGCTGTGTTACCAGGACTGACAACAGACTGTATATATTTTCTCATCACTGCACTTCACATATTTATACTTTAAACTAGTTTTTCAAAAGAGTATGTTTAAAATTGTATAAGGTATTCTTCAAGGATCCATATAGTAAACAAGGTATTAACAGAATTTTCAAATACTTAGTTATCAATAAATCTTTTGATAGAGATTTTAAAAAAAAACTCAATTATCACTCATCCATCATAATTGTTGTGTAAGACCTGTCAAAATATTCCAAACCTCTCCCTCCCTCCCTTTACTACTCATGGTACGAATTCCCATTTACAATTTTAGATCTTGCCCCCATTATCTATCGTTTACAGCTGATTCGGATATTAAACACATTGAACTCTTAAGAAATGGTATGTACGCTTGCATGTATCTTGACTGGACAAATCCGAAAGTAAACCAAGGACATATTGTCCACAAATTGAATAAAAGCGTTCACATTTCTCTTTACAAATATTTTTTGTCAGAAGAAATTACTGGTAACTCCATATACCGGTCATATCTATTATATTCATAGTGAGTTGATATACCCAATACTTGTGGAAACCAACCAGCAAACACAACCATTGCCGTTAGTAAGCCATCAGTCAACATCAATTTATCCTGAATTACATCCGGACGGTACTAAGTAACTATGTTTCTCAATGCTCTTGAGGCCACAAGAGATGAATTAGAAGGGTTAGAGAATGTTTTGGGAGAATCTAACGTAGAAGACATTACTTTTAGAACAAGAAGTGCATTACTTGATTGGCATTTGGAAGATGATCATTTAACACAGAGAACTAGACCATTCAGAATGTCTGATTATGGCATGCCGACATATCGCCTATATAGAATAATGCTTATATGCCTGAAATAACAATAAAAATATAGAGGCGAATTGGACCGCAGGATTGATGGGTGCAGTTTGATGGGAGAATGACGGACAGGAACAGTGGAATGGCAGTGCGGGAAGGAGTGAGAATACTCCAAGAGGTGAGGTGAGGTGAGGTGTCTGAGTTGGGGTTTAACGCTGCTTTCAAGAGTATTTCACTTATATTGCGGCTGCTAGTATTACACGGGGAGAAAGCCTGCAACGCCATATGGCTATGCATTGCGGTGAAACCTGCGAGCAACGGCTAGAACTAGCGAACCACAGGTGGTGCTACTCTGAAATTCAGTGTAGCATTGCACCCAAACCTTACTGCGTGTAGAACAGTTCTCTACTGCAGACAAAGTTGCCGTGCCCCTGGCGGGATTTGAACCCCGGAGCTCTTGATCCGAAGCCAAACTTCCTAACCACTGCGCTATCCCGCCCCTCCTACAGATATAAGATTGACTGCAAATTCCACAATACGTAACATGACGGTCGTGAGGAGACGTTTTCAGTATATTTTATCTTATGAATGGGACAAAATTAAGAGCGAGTATTGCGGGATGTACTTTAATCATTCCACAGGATGTATCAATATCGTGGAGACAAGCTCGTAAACTTCGTGGATTTATTCGTATGGCGCCTAGAGGTTTCTTTCTTTTAAAGCATAATGGCCTTGAATATCCGGTATACTTTGACTAACGTGTTCAGAGACGGGAGTTGTATGTTGTGGTTAATTTCGTGTTTGAGATATTACGTTGCTCAAAGGGGGCTCAGTAAAGATGTAATCGTGCTTATGCAGTTCAAGAATATATATTCAGTGAGAAATAGGTCATAGATGGCACGCGGTGGAGCCCCGTGTGGGTCTCGTTAGAATAGGCCCACGGGTGCTGGATGGACACAGGAAGGTTTGTCCAGAGCCCAGTCGTAAAAGGCGACCGAGTCGTAATATAATTGTGAATATAAGGGGCTCAATAGGAGTATCATATTATAAGCTTGGTATAACTGTAGGGAAAAAAAAGAAGAAGAAGATTGCCACAAGCTATCAATTTACTTGGCAAGAAGAGTAGTCTTTCATCAAAAAGCCTTGTATTTCCGATTATGTACTTGTGCTTATTGAGCATTTCAATGCGCATGCCCTTACTTTCAGGTTTTAACAACAACAAAAACGTTAGACAATAATACATACATTGAATGTGCACATCATTTATAATGGAAATATGACATTAATATAAGCTTGCACATAGGGACATATTTTGTTGCAAGAATAATTTTTTCCCATGGATGACTTTTAATATGGTATTCATAATAGTAAAGATTTCGTGGAAGTGGTTTGCCAGCTTTCATCCACTCGTTGTGTGGACGGTCATGCAGTCTGTCTTACCGTCTCCTTGAATCTTTGGGACCGATTCGGAGGAATGTTTCAGTGTTGTGTGATATGTGCTGTGTACTGGAAACAAAAAAAGTATATAGGTGCGTGTTGTCAAGCAGTGTTGTAATAATTGTTGATTAGAGTATAGTATTTAACAATGCAAACACAATTTTAGTTCCTTATTATAAACAATTATGGAGGTTTTGTCTTTTTATGTGTACACCATAAGCCAGTTAGACAGATTAACTGCCACGAGGTTGTCTTCTCTCGTTAGGTCACGGCCGAAATCTGCCTCTAGGTCGGTATTGAATTCGTGAGTGGTAGATTGTTATGAGTTCCATATATCCATCCAATACGGTCTAGTATGATGTCATTACATAGTTTCAAGAAAAGAAAAAACCCCAACAAACCACACATATGTACTATTGCAGTTTCACTGGATATCGTGGTACAGTATGATCTTCTTCGGCAGATCATGATTGATTTCATGGTAGTGTCTCCTACTACAGAGCTGGGTACAATTGTTATGTGGCGAAATATTCAAGGACGAGAATATATGTTATAGGATAGCTCAAAGATAGTTAGGTCAGACAGAATAACTATACTAAAGGGTTTACGTGCCGTCGTGGCAAATGAACGAGGGGAAGGTTAATGAAAGATGTCAGGGCGAGTTTTCTGTCGGTTAACAGTAGCTGAGGGGAGCCGTTGTGTCGGAGAAATGGAGAGTGAGTGAGTGAGTGAGTGAGTTATTGTTTAACGCCGCTTCGGCAGTATTGCAGCCATTAGCGGCGGTCGTAGAAATGGAGAAATACTATACGAAAGTAGTCATGAGCGGGTGTCGGGTGAAGGTTTTAGTAGACAACAGCGGACCAGAGCAATTAACTGAATGAGGTTGTTATTCAAAAAAGCGATCGATAAAGGGGTGGACCTAGGATGGAAGTTTTACGATTGGATGGGTGAAGACCCTCCCATCAGATTCTTAAGGGCCTGCATAGCATGGGAGAGGCAGTTTTTCGGCCAGGAAGATGACAATATCAGCAGCTTAACCTAAACAGCAAGCTTCTGCGAGGCCGGGTTCTGCTCCAGTAGAGGGAACCACATGGGTATCGTATAATAGGCATTAGACAGTATTGGGGGTATAGGTAGGGAATATAGAGTAAGGGATTTAAGGGAGATTGAGGTGAGGTGAGGTGAGTTGGGGTTTAACGCCGCTTTCAAGAGTATTTCACTTATATCGCGGCTGCTAGTATTATGGCAGGGAGAAAGCCCGCAACGCCATGTGGCTATGCATTGCGGTGAAACCTGCGAGCATCGGCTGGAACTAGCGAACCATGGGTGGTACTGCACTGAAATTCAGTGTAGCATTGCACCCAAACCTGACTGCGTGTAGAACAGTTCTCTACTGCAGATAAAGTTTCCGTGCCCCTGGCGGGATTCGAACCCCGGACCTCTTGATCCGAAGCCGAACGCGCTAACCACTGCGCTATCCCGCCCCCAAGGGAGATTGAAATGTGATGGTAAATTGATTGTGAATTATGCTTAAAATGTATTTTTAATAAAAGGTAAAAACATGGTAGGAGTTCTTCATGACATGTTAGATTTATAGTACCTCGAGCAAGCCAAGCGAGGAATTAGTTTATACATCCCAAGAAAAAGTGAAGGTGGATCACATCTTAGGACAGATAAAGGTCGCAAAAAGACTTAATATGACAGAACAGTATCCAAGAAAACTAGTCCCCATTGAACACAGTAAAACTAAGTCCAAAAAGTGACGTTTTCATGGAAATGACAACAAATTGAAATCTTAGAAAAGGAGTGAGAATACTCCAAGAGGTGATGTGAGGTGAGGTGAGGTGTCAGAGTTGGGGTTTAACGCCGCTTTCAAGAGTATTTCACTTATATCGCGGCTGCTAGTATTACGGCAGGGAGAAAGTCTGCAACGCCATGTGGCTATGCATTGCGGTGAAACCTGCGAGCAACGGCTAGAACTAGCAAACCACAGGTGGTACTACTCTGAAATTCAGTGTAGCATTGCACCCAAACCTTACTGCGTGTAGAACAGTTCTCTACTGCAGACAAAGTTGCCGTGCCCCTGGCGGGATTCGAACCCCGGAGCTCTTGATCCAAAGCCAAACTTCCTAACCACTGCGCTATCCCGCCCCTCCTACAGATATAAGATTGACTGCAAATTCCACAATACGTAACATGACGGTCGTGAGGAGACGTTTTCAGTATATTTTATCTTATGAATGTGACAAAATTAAGAGCGAGTATTGCGGGATGTACTTTAATCATTCCACAGGATGTATCCATATCGTGGAGACAAGCTCGTAAACTTCATGGTTTTATTCGTATGGCGGCTAGAGGTTTCTTTCTTTTTAGGCATAATGGCCTTGCATATCCGGTATACTTTGACTAACATGTTCAGAGACGGGAGTTTATGTTGTGGGTAATTTCGTGTTTGAGATATTACATTGCTCAAAGGGGACTCAGTAAAGATGTAATCGTGCTTATGCAGTTCAAGAATATATATTCAGTGAGAATTAGGTCATAGATGGCATGCGGTGGAGCCCCGTGTGGGTCTCGTTAGAATAGGCCCATGGGTGCTGGATGGACACAAGAAGGTTTGTCCAGAGCCCAGTCGTAAAAGGCGACCGAGTCGTAATATAATTGTGAATATAAGGGGCTCAATAGGAGTATCATATTATAAGCTTGGTATAACTGTAGGTAATTTTCGCTTAGGTGGAAAAAAAAGAAGATTGCCACAAGCTATCAATTTACTTGGCAAGAAGAGTAGTCTTTCATCAAAAAGCCTTGTGTTTCCGATTATGTCCTTGTGCTTATTGAGCATTCCAATGCGCATGCCCTTACTGTCAGGTTTTAACAACAACAAAAACGTTAGACAATAATACATAAATTGAATGTGCTTATCATTAATAATGAAAATATGATATCAATATAAGCTTACACATAGGGACATAGTTTGTTGCAAAAACAAAGAATAATAATAATATTTTTTCCCATGGATGACTTTTAATATGGTATTCGTTGAAATAGTAAAGATTTCGTGGAAGTGGTTTGCCAGCTTTCATCCACTCGTTGTGTGGACGGTCTCGCAGTCTGTCTTACTGTCTCCTTGAATCTTTGGGACCGATTTGGAGGAATGTTTCAGTGTTGTGTGATATGTGCTGTGTACTGGAAACAAAAACAATAGTATATATTTACTTATATCCATAGGTGCGTGTTGTCAAGCAGTGTTGTAATAATTGATTGAGTATAGTATTTAACAATGCAAACACAATTTTAGTTCCTTATTATAAACAATTATGGAGGTTTTGTCTTTTTATGTGTACACCATAAGCCAGTTAAGACAGATTAACTGCCACGAGGATGTCTTCTCTCGTCAGGTCACGGCCGAAATCTGCCTCTGGGTCGGTATTGAATTCGCGAGTGGTAGATATTATTGTATAGGTGTTGTCTTTCGCATGTTGTAAATGATAGTGGGTTGTCTGAACGTATTACCTAGGGTTGATGGTAATAGTACAACAATTGTCTTTTCCTCGTTAGATGGTCTGATGGTAACGGTGCATAAGCCACTAGAGTTACATATATCCATCCAATACGGTCTAGTACGATGTCATTACATAGTTTCAAGAAAAAAAAAAAACACACATATGTACTATTGCAGTTTCACTGGATATCGTGGTACAGTATGATCTTCTTCGGCAGATCATGATTGATTTCATGGTAGTGTCTCGTACTTGAGCTGGGTACAATTGTTATGTGGCGAAATATTCAAGGTGAGGTGAGGTGAGTTGGTGTTTAACGCCGCTTTCAAGAGTATTTCACTTATATCGCGGCTGCTAGTATTATGGCAGGGAGAAAGCCCGCAATGCCATGTGGCTATGCACTGCGGTGAAACCTGCGAGCAACGGCTGGAACTAGCGAACCATGGGTGGTACTGCACTGAAATTCAGTGTAGCATTGCACCCAAACCTTACTGCGTGTAGAACAGTTCTCTACTGCAGACAAAGTTGCCGTGCCCCTGGCGGGATTCGAACCCCGGACCTCTTGATCTGAAGCCGAACGCGCTAACCACTGCGCTATCCCGCCCCCGAAATATTCAAGGACGAGAATATATGTTATAGGAGTGAGTGAGTGAGTTATTGTTTAATGCCGCTTCGGCAGTATTGCAGCCATAAGCGGTGATATGTTATAGGATAGCTCAAAGATAGTTAGTTCAGACAGAATAACTATACTAAAGGGTTTACGGGCCGTCGGGACAAATCAACAAGGGGAAGGTTAATGAAAGATGTCAGGGCGAGTTTTCTGCGGGTAACAGTAGCTGAGGGGCGCCGTTGTGTCGGAGAAATGGGGAAAAGCTATACGAAAGTAGTCATGATCAGGTGTCGGGTGAAGGTTTTAGTAGACAACAGCGGACCAGAGTGAATGAGGTTGGTGTTCAAAAAGGCGATCGATAAAGGGGGTGGACCTAGGATGGGAGTTCTACGATTGGATGGGTGAAGACCCTCCCATCAGGTTCTTAAGGGCCTGCAAAGCATGGGGGAGGCAGTTTTTCGGCCAGGAAGATGACAATATCAGCAGCTTAACCTAAACAGGCAGCTTCTGCGAGGCCGGGTTCTGCTCCAGTAGAGGGAACCACATGGGTATCGTATAATAGGCATTAGACAGTATTGGGGGTATAGGTAGGGAATATAGAGTAAGGGATTTAAGGGAGATTGAAATGTGATGGTAAATTGATTGTGAATTATGCCTAAAATGTATTTGTAATAAAAGGTAAAAACATGGTAGGAGTTCTTCATGACAAGTGAGTTGTAGTGAATATGAATTGGATACTTTTACTGATGATATGGAGATGGCTGATTCTCAATGGGAAGTGTTTAGCAATGTGTATCATGTACTAGCATTGGTATCCCTTCTGTGCACTGTAGTCCTGACGTGTATATTAATATGGGTAATAATCAAGTTGAAGAGACTCTTGTTGATCGCATTACTTGTCCGTGTCCAGCCTCAGACTGAGCCGTCAAGTCTGGAGACTGCCGTAACCACATGCTCAGAGTACGAGTATGCTTCACTCTATGGTGAATACAAGCGTTGTTTTACACGTGGTTTTAATTGGAGCAATGATAGCAGTATTTGTCATCATAGTATATCGAAGGGCAAGACGTTGCTCCATTTTCAATACGGATCTATGTATTCATGTGTCCTCTTCCTTAAAATTGTGAGGAGATATTGGTTACGTCACTATCAGTCTGTCCACAAGACATACAGATTACAGCGGGTTCGACAGTAAGAAACATGACTGTGGTAAGATGTCGTTCCAAGTATTTCGTACATGAGAAGCGTGAGGTGAGGTGAGATGAGTTGGGGTTTAACGCCGCTTTCAAGAGTATTTTACTTATATCGCGGCTGCTAGTATTATGGCAGGGAGAAAGCCCGCAACACCATGTGGCTATGCATTGCGGTGAAACCTGCGAGCATCGGCTGGAACTAGCGAACCATGGGTGGTACTGCACTGAAATTCAGTGTAGCATTGCACCCAAACCTGACTGCGTGTAGAACAGTTCTCTACTGCAGATAAAGTTGCCGTGCCCCTGGCGGGATTCGAACCCCGGACCTCTTGATCCGAAGCCGAACGCGCTAACCACTGCGCTATCCCGCCCCTGAGAAGCGTGATATTTGTAATCTATTGAAGAAGACATATATAATAGTAGGTAGTAACTGTAGTAACCGGGGATGTCCTGTCGTAAAAGGCGACTAAATTTGTCGGGCATATGTTGGGTATTTTTTTTTATTATAATAATACATAATATACACACATAGGAAGTGTCATCGTCCACCAACCAAAAAGGACAATTAGGGAAGAAGGTGAACTTTTTGACTTCCAAGACGGAAACTTTCGCTGTATCTTTTGTAGCCTGATATTTGTAATCTATTGAAGAAGACATATGTAATAGTAGGTTGCCTAGGGAATTGGCGTAGGAATAGAATTGGAGTATGTACCATAACATTAGTTATGATAAATGACAGGTTCTTCCATTAATAATTCATTTTTTATATGCGCAGGAAAGTACCCTGTGTAGTAACCGGGGATGTCCTGTCGTAAAAGACGACTAAATTTTGTTGGGCATATGTTGGGTTTTTTTTTTTATTATAATAATAATACATAATATACACACATAGGAAGTGTCATCTTCCACCAACCAAAAAGTACAATAAGGGAAGAAGGTGAACTTTTTGTCTTCCAAGACGGAAACTTTCGCTGTATCTTTTCGTTCATCTTTTTCTTTCTCGCTTTCCCTCACTTTTGCTTCTTCACCACTCTTTTGAATGATCACATCCACGTGCTGACTGAAGTTTGATGTTGTTCATATCGATATAATGGAAACAAAAAGAACATTATGTTTACATGTGGGCAATGTATTTAGTTCTTATTATTATCATTTTCTCTGCCATGGTGTACCCAGTATTGGATGGTTCAATTGGTATGTTGTGTTTTTCGATGAGTCGAGGACGACTCCTATTCGGAGGGGGGAAATGTTATGTGGCGAAATAATCAAGGACGAGAATATATGTTATAGGATAGCTCAAAGATAGTTAGTTCAGACAGAATAACTATACTAAAGGGTTTACGGGCGGTCGGGGCAAATGAACAAGGGGAAGGTTAATGAAAGATGTCAGGGCGAGTTTTCTCTCGGGTAACAGTAGCTGAGGGGAGCCGTTGTGTCGGAGAAATGGAGAAATGCTATACGAAAGTAGTCATGAGCGGGTGTAGGATGAAGGTTTTAGTAGACAACAGCAGACCAGAGCAATTAACTGAATGAGGTTGTTCAAAAAGGCGATCGATAAAGGGGGTGGACCTAGGATGGGAGGTCTGGATTTGGGCCTGCATAACATGGGAGAGGCAGTTTCAGTTCCAGTAGAGGGAACCACATGGGTATCGTTTAATAAGCATTAGACAGTATTGGGGGTATAGGTAGGGAATATAGAGTAAGGGATTTAAGGGAGATTGAAATGTGATGGTAAATTGATTGTGAATTATGCTTAAAATGTATTTGTAATAAAAGGTAAAAACATGGTAGGAGTTCTTCATGACATGTTAGATTTATAGTACCTCGAGCAAGCCAAGCGAGGAATTAGTTTATACATCCCAAGAAAAAGTGAAGGTGGATCACATCTTAGGACAGAGAAAGGTCGCAAAAAGACTTAATATGACAGAACAGTATCCGAGAAAACTAGTCGCATTGAACACAGTAAAACTAAGTCCAAAAAGTGACGTTTCCATGGAAATAACAAATTGAAATCTCAGAAAACTAAAAATTGTCTCTGCGCGATCGGAAGAACTTGGTTAACAACTGTACAAAGTTTGGTTGACGTCCCTTCCACGGCTTTTGAGAAAATTGACCGGACGGAAGGACCGCTATATACGCCCGCTTACTTCGTAAATTTGACAAGAGCATTTGTCATAGAAAAGAATAACTTCCTACCAGAAAGGACATAGAACTGCGGGTTTAAGGTTAGAATGGGATACGATGATTGGCTGAACATCGGTAGAGCGTTGACCTTTGATCGCCTTTAAAACGGCGAGATCGCTAGAATTTAGTCGGTGAAGACGGGCGGAGAGACGATCGATACAGAGTCCCAGATAGAAGGTGTCCGACAAGTCGCGACTGGAAGGAGGTGAGGTGAGGTGAGTTGGTGTTTAACGCCGCTTTCAAGAGTATTTCACTTATATCGCGGCTGCTAGTATTATGGCAGGGAGAAAGCCCGCAATGCCATGTGGCTATGCACTGCGGTGAAACCTGCGAGCAGCGGCTGGAACTAGCGAACCATGGGTGGTACTGCACTGAAATTCAGTGTAGCATTGCACCCAAACCTTACTGCGTGTAGAACAGTTCTCTACTGCAGACAAAGTTGCCGTGCCCCTGGCGGGATTCGAACCCCGGACCTCTTGATCCGAAGCCGAACGCGCTAACCACTGCGCTATCCCGCCCCCCGCGACTGGAAGGAACTTTAGATGGGACTCTAAGGGACAGAATGGAATCGCTAGGGTAACATATTTAACTTTGATATTAGGTTTAGGAATTAGGTTTAGGTTAGTATCACCTATATAAAATAATGCCCAATGTTGTTAAAATGTGAAATGTATATCTTCATGTGATTTGTTGTGCGATTCCAATGTGAGTAATAAAATAATCATATTTGGTGAATATTGTTTCAATAGAGATAGATGAAAAGTCTCTATTTTGTAAATCAAATATAACATTAAAGAATTGGTAAAGTTGATTAGATGACTCATAGCAACTATGACTAAAACTATTTTCTCGAGTAGGGCTATGACTCACGAGCTAGTATCGATTGAATAAGCTACCAATGGTCAGAGTGTCCAGTAAATTGGTAGAATCACTTAGATATGTTAATAAGGATATATCTATAAAATACGCCGCCCCTACTCAAAAAGAGAGGGAGGCTGAGCTGGAACGCGAGTCCAACAGGGCGGCGTCACCATGCTAGGTGGCCTGTCCTCGCCTATAATAAAACGAGATAGAGAGACACTTGGTGTTTTGTCGAATTTGTGATAGACCGGATCGCCAGGAGCTATATCCCCAGATGAAGAAGAGACATATGCATCCCCAAGATAAAGAAGAGACCTATATACATCCTAAATCTATAAAGGCGATATTAGGATGAATATTATGTTGTTATGGAATCTGCTTGTAAATGTTTTTATAATAAACGTATCGAGTTTATTAATGGAGTGAGTGAGTGAATTATTGTTTAACGCCGCTTCGGCAGTATTGCAGCTTTATTAATGGAATAGGGAAAAGATTGAGTCAAGATCACTTGGATAAATGGTACCTCCGCATAAGCAAAGCGAGTCTAAGACGTTGTGAAGTAATCCCCAGAGTTAATATAACACAAGTGTTTGCCACTAACATGGCAATGTCCCCCGCCGGTGAGTGAGCGAGCGAGCGAGTGAGTTATATTGTTTAACGCTGCTTCGGCCCCCGCCGGTGACATTGAGTTAGTAAGACACATCATTGGAGCTACTTTATATATTGCATTACTGGTGAAAAGTGCCATGATGATCAGCAAAATTGAAGACTTTGGGTGCTTGAGTTCATAATATATCGTGTTAATAAGAGTTCTAAAAGTGGTAAAAGTGTTGTGTTGACCTTGACCTTATGTTGTGTGTGTCATCCCCCAATGTAGGCCAACACCAAATTTGAAGAATTTGGATGCAACACTTCATGAGATATCAAGTTAACAAGAGTTCAAAAAGTGGTCAAAATGTAGAGGTGCCCTTGAAAATAAGATCAAGGTCACCAAATCGAATGGGGGTCTACACTGGAGGATGACGCAGACACCAATGTAGACCGACATCAAATTTAAAAACATTTGGTCCAACCGGTCATGAGATATCGCGGTCATGAGATATTGCGTAAACAAGAGTTTGAAAAGTGGCCAGTGTCGCAGTGACCTTGATAAAAGGTCAAGGTCACCAAAATCGACCGGTGTCTGGGTCTTCGCCCAATGTAGGCCGACACCTAATTTGAAAACATTCGGTCTAACCGGTCATAATAAATGATGATAACAAGAGTTCGAAAAGTGGTCAAAGTGTTGTAGTGACCATGAAAATAAGGTCAAGGTCACCAAAATCCACTGGTGTCTGCGTCATCCCACAGTGTAGACTGACACCAAGTTTGAAGACTTCGAGTCCAACGGTCCAGACATCAAATTTGAAGACTTTGGATGGAACCATTCATAAGATATCGCGTAAACAAGAAATGTGACGGCCGTACGTACGTACGGACGGACGGACGCCGCTGAATTCATGGTCCCCCGTTCCGCGTTGCGGCGTGGGACAAATATAGCCTAACAAGAGTTCAAAGAGTGGTCAGTGTCCTGTGACCTTGAAAATAAAGCCAAGGTCACCAAAATTGACTGGTGTTCTCGTCTTCAAACAATGTAGGCGGACATCAATTTTGAAGAGTTAGGATGCAACGCTTCATAAGATATCGCGTAAACAAGAAATGTGACCTACGGACGGACGCCGCTGAATACATAGTCCCCCGTTCAACGTTGCGGCGGGGGACAGCAACAACATCACAGTTGTTAAACCAACCACATCTGATGATATTTCATCAAACCTTGTCAATCTGACCGGTAAGTTAGTCGTCTCTGCTGGAAATGGAAATAGCCAGACCAGTCCATGTCATTCAAGTCGGAGACAATTCCACGATTTCAACATGGCAGTCCCTAATTAACATAATTAACCATATGACCAATCCCGATCAGTCTCTGGTCAAACAGTGGCAGCTGTTGGTCTCGTTTTACACGATATATATCCATGAGAATGTGCATCTGTTACACTCCAGCATTGCGGCCAGCGTAGTTACGCTACATCAAGTAACCTCAACCGGCCCGTTGACAAAGAAATGTCAGTATCTACCATTGTTGCATCAACAGCCGCAGACAGACAATGGCAACGTCGACGCTAATGTGATCTCACAATTAACGAGGCAGTTCATGAAGCAACCTCAAACGGTCTGTTGCTATACATGAAATATCAGCATCAACCATTGCTGCATAAATACAAATGACAACGTCATAGCTTACTAGCGAGCACATACAAACGTCCACGTCGACGCTAGTGACAAACGTCTTACTTTACAATGAGACAAATGAGCCAGTTCGCTTAACGAAGTACATACCGTTCTCTAAATAACAACCCTACCTTGGCAAACACGATTATACGTATGCATTCAGATTTCTCGGCCTTGCCGTTTAGCTGGCTTCAGATATAACCAGTGTAAATTACGAGTCACAGCGTCTGTAAAGATATGGGCAGTTGAACTAGCGCGTATCAACCGATATCAGCTGGCTACGGTACAATTCGGCCCCTCTCGTGAGGGGAGCTAGCTATTTAATGTCGGCATCATTGCCTCAATCGCCGTTTCCCGTCTACCCCAATGCCTCTCAAGAGTCTGTGTGAGAAGTGATATTAGTTGGACACGCTAAAAGTGACATGCTCGTACATTAAATCGATATTCCGCGAAGCACTCTGCGTTCATGCGAATATCGTTGTATAGCCGAAAACATGCCTGCATAATTCTGCTTCAGTTAAAAAAATATTCTAGAATTGCGTTGTTTGTGACATACATTATCATATCATCTTTGAATCTGACATAATAATATATATTTAACATAGTATTTATTTAACAGCACACTAACAATCTGCATACTATGTAAAACAAATATTCCTACTTTCTAACTTTTGGGGTCACAGCTAATACCGAGCGTTTATCATATACGTACATGTAAAGAAAATGACAACTCAATCGTCAAATTGTCATATAAAAAACATGGTGGTGCATGGTAAATTCATTTTTGTATTAAACATATATGTTTTATTTCAAGGGACATGACATGTCATTAACTCTTTGTTTGTTCTTATTTCATCTACTTCATCTGATTATCATAGCGAGGAAGTGATTGCATACTCAAACCCACGTGCAAAACAAACTTTACCATTATACAAAATGGGATGAGACATGTCAACCCAGAGTTACAGGAGTGCTTACTTACCTAAACTTTAATTTTCAAAACATCATCTGTTCATATTGCTGAGAAACAGATGTTTTAAGAAATCGTCGTTTTGGAGATTGCAGAGTAAAGAGAATTGTTTGACTTGAGAACAAATTTAAGTCTTAGAAGTCTTTAATTTCTACTTTTTTTTATAATTGTTTAACTTAAAAGCACAACATCCTGACAAAATTGTTTTCATAAAAGCAATTTCAGCAACCAACATGTATTTGAACAAACATAAAAACATAAGTATCACACTGTGATGTATGGAATTCCTCTACCTCTACAAAACACGTGTTTATCAAATACATTTAAAATCCAGGTCTCCGACAACATGAGTTTGTACTCTCCTAAAAATGCGGCCTTGAATAATCACCTTGTCAAATGACCTTTTCGGGTTGAAGAAAGAAGCAATTTTGTTTATTAAAATGTTACACTGTATGTAAACATACAAATGGGTATATATGAAATAACATGTTAAATATACAATCCGGCCAACATTGGCCTGTGAGACATTTAATTTCTAAATTCATTAAAACAATCAAATGTGATAAATATATTAATATGTGAAGTATACATTTAATATTTCATAGAATGTACAGACGTGCCATATTATTAAATACTCGCCGGGGATACTCGATGATTTAGGGATTGTGATTCAGACAATTGAGATAACGGCCATGCTTGATTCATTCAGACGGTCTTTACACCGATCACGTGACCGGCGTATGCCACAAACTCGCCTCAATAAAAAATGTCATATGTATGATTCAAGGTTTTTATTATTATTTCAAAATATTGATCAACATTCTATTAACAACTGGGGGCGGGATAGCGCAGTGGTTAGCGCGTTCGGCTTCGAATCATGAGGTACGGGGTTCGAGTCCCGCCAGGGGCACGGCAACTTTGTATGCAGTAGAACTGTTCTACACGCAGTAAGGTTAGGGTGCAATGCTACACTGAATTTCAGCGTAGTACCACCCATGGTTCGCTAGTTCCAGCCGATGCTCGCAGGTTTTTACCGCAATGCATAGCCACATGGCGTTGCGGGCTTTCTACCATAATACTAGCAGCCGCGATATAAGTTAAATACTCTTGAAAGCGGCGTTAAACTCAAATTCACTTCACCTAGAAGTTGTTGTAATAGAGAGAAAAGGATATTTTATCCTTGTCTTAACATTCTATCAAGTTGTAATGCATTTTTTTAAATCAACAGTGATTTTCAAATAAAACAGTTGGCTATCCTATTAAATAAAAACAATCTCGTAATAAAATTGAAGGTCGGACAGATAATATTTGCCCGTGATATTGTGTCGCCTTTACCTGTAATGTAGCACCCTTCACCCCTCGACAGATTATCCCCCAGAATAACAGCTATATATCAGATTATCCCTCCGGAAGAACTACTATATAGCAGAATATCCCTCCGGAATAACAGCTATATAGCAGAATATCCCTCCGGAAGAACTACTATAAAGCAGAATATCCCTCCGGAAGAACTACTATATAGCAGAATATCCCTCCGGAAGAACTACTATAAAGCAGAATATCCCTCCGGAAGAACTACTATATAGCAGAATATCCCTCCGGAAGAACTACTATATAGCAGAATATCCCTCCGAAAGAACTACTATATAGCAGAATATCCCTCCGGAAGAACTACTATAAAGCAGAATATCCCTCCGGAAGAACTATATATATCAGAATATCCCTCCGGAAGAACTACTATATAGCAGAATATCCCTCCGAAAGAACTACTATATAGCAGAATATCCCTCCGGAAGAACTACTATATAGCAGAATATCCCTCCGGAAGAACTATATATAGCAGAATATCCCTCCGGAAGAACTACTATATAGCAGAATATCCCTCCGGAAGAACTACTATACAGCAGAATATCCCTCCGGAAGAACTACTATACAGCAGAATATCCCTCCGGAAGAACTACTATATATCAGAATATCCCTCCGGAAGAACTACTATATAGCAGAATATCCCTCCGGAAGAACTACTATATAGCAGAATATCCCTCCGGAAGAACTACTATAAAGCAGAATATCCCTCCGGAAGAACTACTATATAGCAGAATATCCCTCCGGAAGAACTACTATATAGCAGAATATCCCTCCGAAAGAACTACTATATAGCAGAATATCCCTCCGGAAGAACTACTATATAGCAGAATATCCCTCCGGAAGAACTATATATATCAGAATATCCCTCCGGAAGAACTACTATATAGCAGAATATCCCTCCGAAAGAACTACTATATAGCAGAATATCCCTCCGAAAGAACTACTATATAGCAGAATATCCCTCCGGAAGAACTATATATAGCAGAATATCCCTCCGGAAGAACTACTATATAGCAGAATATCCCTCCGGAAGAACTACTATACAGCAGAATATCCCTCCGGGAGAACTACTATATAGCAGAATATCCCTCCGGAAGAACTACTATACAGCAGAATATCCCTCCGGGAGAACTACTATATATATATATTGCCCCTTTTCCCTGGGGGAAAGATGGCTTTATGGTAGTTTTCCAGCTTCATAACCGCGTTTCCCCTCAACATACTACAGAAATAAATCATTATTTTCAATCATTAGTCGTTTACTATACTTTGAGACATGAAAAATACGTGTAATAACTCCGTCAAGTCATAATGTATATGGTGTTATGATGATGTGTATGCATGGCAAATATGAAATACAAAACATTCACAACATAATATGACAAAACATAGATAACACAACTTAGCATAAATAACACGACATAATATGACAAAACATAGATAACACAACTTAGCATAAATAACACAACATAACACAGATAGCAACGCATGTCACAACATTGCATAGATAGCAACACATAGCACAACAGAAAAAACATATAGCACAACATAGCATTAGATAACATAGCACAGCATTGAATAACATAGCATAGTATTAAATAGCAAATCAGAGAATAAGGTAGGACAGCATAACATTATATATCATACCATAAGATACCATAGAACAGAATTAGACAGAAAAGCATAGCATTAAATAGCATATCATAGCATTAGATAAGATAGCATAACATAAAATCATACCATAAGATAGCATATCATAAGATAGCATAACATCATACAGCATAGCATAGCCTTTAATAGCATAGCATATTATTAGATAGCATAGCATACGGTAGTAAACCATTAGATAGCATAACATTAGATAGTATAGCATTATATAGCATATCATAGCATTATGTATCAGTATAATGCATATCAATTGATAACATAGCAAAGCATAGCATTAGATAACATTAGAAAGCATTACATTTGATAGCATAGCATTATATAGCATAGTATAGCATTAGATAGCATAGCAATAGATAGCATAACATAGTATTAGATAGAATTGAATACAATAGATTTTTTAAATTATCTGTCCCGAGTTAATTATTGTGATAAACTCCGAGCTTTAGCGAGGGGTTTGACATAATAATTCACGAGGGACAGATAATAAATAGCACCAATTAACGTCGTGGTTAATGACGTCATAAAGCAATGACGTCACGGCAGTGCAGCTAGCGAATCTTGCATACCGCTTCGCCTTGCCAGTTTAATATTGTAATTATGGTCTCGGAAACTTAGGTTGAACATGATTTTATATTTAATATGTTTTACTGACGTGTGACTTCAATTAGGTATGCTCGAAATTGTTAAATTATGTGATTTAGCTTAAACAGGATAGCTAAGCAATTCATGAATGAGCGCAAAGTAGTTCCGTCAACCAATCAAAACGCAAGATATATTTAGAAAACTGTAATTCCCATGACCATTATGAAAACTTTAATACCCGGCATTTCTGTGCCCGTTTGGATAAGAAATACACACAATACATACATATATACATACATACATACAATACAATACAATACATACATACATACATACATACATACATACATACAAATGTCCAAACATACATACAATACAATACATACATACATACATACATACATACATACATACATACATACAATACATACAATACATGCAATACATACAATACAATACATTTGGAAATGTAATGAAGAAAAGGTTTTTCTATAAGTGATATAACAAATACATTATTAGGTGTTTATAAAGTTTGAAGGTGTCATGTATATGGAGTGGAGGGGGAGAGAAGGGAGGATTGGTGCTGGTATACTTTGTGTTTGTAAGGGAGTGGGTGGGAAAATATTTCTAGTTCGGAATTCACGTCTCTAACTATTTCTTCTAATTTTGTACTATTTGTCTCATGATTTGGGAATGTGTCTTCCTGCATTCGATAGGATTCGGTTACTGTGATAATATTTTCTTCAAGGTTTGGCTTCAAAACGGAAAATCTACTATGTAGCCGTTTTTGCTGGGGGAAAAAGTTACATAGCGGCGCTTCTGTAGGGAATATACTGCTATATAACTTATTATAACCGGTAAGTTCAGGCCCGCTCATTGTACGCCAGGTTTCTATCAAGTGATCCGCTCATTAGCGGCGTACAGGCGTACGCCGGGTCCCTAATCAAACATAGCCAATGACTCCGGGACAACTGTTATGTGGCGAAATATTCAAGGACGAGAATACATGTTATAGGATAGCTCAAATATAGTTAGGTCAGACAGAATAATTATACTAAAGGGTTTACGGGCCGTCGGGGCAAATGAACAATGGGGAGATTAATGAAAGATGTCAGAGCGAGTTTTCTGTCGGGTAACAGTAGCTGAGGGGAGCCGTTGTGTCGGAGAAATGGAGAAATGCTATACGAAAGTAGTCATGATCGGGTGTCGGGTGAAGGTTTTAGTAGACAACAGCGGACCAGAGCAATTAACTGAATGAGGTTCACCGTTGTTGTTCAAAAAGGCGATCGATAAAGGGGGTGGACCTAGGATGGGAGTTCTACGATTGGATGGGTGAAGACCCTCCCATCAGATTATTAAGGGCCTGCATAGCATGGGAGAGGCAGGTTTCGGCCAGGAAGATGGGAATATCAGCAGCTTAACCTTAACAGGCAGCTTCGGGGAGGCCGGAATCTGCTCCAGTAGAGGGAACCACATGGGTTTTGTATAATAGGCATTAGACAGTATTGGGGGTATAGGTAGGGAATATAGAGTAAAGGATTTAAGGGAGAATGAAAGGTGATGGTAAATTCATTGTGAATTATGCTTTAAATGTATTTGTAATAAAAGGTAAAAACATGGTAGGAGTTCTTCATGATAAGTTAGATTTATAGTACCGCGAGCAAGCCAAGCGAGGAATTAGTTTATACATCCCAAGAAAAAGTGAAGGTGGATCACATCAGAGAAAGGTCGCAAAAAGACTGAATATGACACAACAGCTTGACACAGATGAATTGAGCATCCCACGCGACATCTGTCACTGACGCTCGCACAAAGTGAACGCGAACAAAGACAGTATCTCTTCTGTCCGAGAAAGTACACAGCTCTTGTTAGAGACCATGAATATTGTTTATGGTTTCTGCCCTGACAGAGATCTCAAATGATCTTTATCGGGAAGTCGGAGCGAGTCTTGACAATTAGCGTGATTAGACCAACTGCCTTTTTATCAAATGTATAAAGGAGACTCTGGGAAATGGGATGTGGCGTATTTTATACTCTAGACTTGCTTTTCTAAGGTTGATCATGTTGCGATAGTCAAGCTTCAGGGCTGTAAATAAAAAGGAGCCTTTAATACAGTCTAGGTTCTCCTTCAGCAAGTCTAGGCTACAGCAATTTATGAAATGAGACCTAGAAATAAAAATGTTGAAAAGCATGTAATTATTTATTTCAAAAATTATATATTTCATAGACTAAATTTTAGTCTAATGTTGCGAGACAGGATAAGTTAACGTTAAACTATTCCCAGGAAACGTTTTAATTCTTAAAATATCTCCATTATTCCGTATTGCAAAAGAGCCTCTGAGAAAATGGAAATGTGTTGTTTCATCTCAACCCTATAGTTGTTTTTCAAGGATGGTTCATGTCTCGAGGTAGGTGAATTAGGTGACTATCGTCTTTGAGTAAAACAAATTGTAGTAGGGTGAAACTGCGGTGCACTATCTGTAGCCTCCATGTCAGTGCTATGTCCTAGTGAGATGTACTGTATCTGTTTCATTTTATCTTATAAACATAATTATAACGTACACATAATTTCATTCAATAAAAACATGTTGTTGAATTGGCGCACAAACATTGAGAGTAAAAGTATGAGCTACTACGAAGACGAAATGATTGAAACAACCACATCCTACAAATATCTGGGAGTTTATTTCACAAACCACCTGTCATGGTCTTTGCATGCTAGAAATGCATCGATGCAAAGAAATACTATTAGGTATAATGAGAGATATTCATATTTTGGGCGACTTGCCTTATAAATCATTTTTTTTAGATTTTCGACGCTAAGATTAGTCCTATACTCTTTTACGGTTCAGAAATTTATAGGGACTTAAGAAATTTGATATATTAGAAAAAGTACATTTATATGCAATTAAAATTTTCCTCGGTGTGAAATCTAATACTTCTACCATAATGGTCTACGGTGAATGTGGCAGATTTACATTTGGTGATTTGGTGGGTAATATACATGGAAAGTCTCGGTTTTCGAGTTCTGCTCCGGAAACGAAATGATTACGGACGGACGGAAGAACAGACGGGCAGGGCGACGACTGTATACATTTGTATATGTACTATAGGCCTGTGGCCATTTTAAGTGCAATAAACTTTGATTGAAACAAGTTTTTTATAGTTGTTGGCTTTTGTAAATCGTTCATATATTGTAAATGCTCTATGACACACATATCATCCTGTTATCTGGAGCGGTATTCAGATAGACTGTTACAGTTTGTTTCGAAATCCAATTCTATAGTGAAAAAAATATGTTTATATCAATCAGGTAGAATAAAATTATATTTACCTGGCATTTGCATACATTCACAGAGGGCGGGATAGCGCAGTGGTTAGCGCGTTCGGCTTCGGATCAAGAGGTCCGTGGTTCGAATCTCGCCACGGCAACTTTGTCTGCAGTAGAGAACTGTTCTACACGCAGTAAGGTTTGGGTGCAATGCTACACTGAATTTCAGCGTAAAGTTTGACCATTAACAATTTATCATTTGAGAGATAGTAAAACCCATGGTTCGCTAGTTCCAGCCGATGCTCGCAGGTTTCACCGCAATGCATAGCCACATGGCGTTGCGGGCTTTCTCCCTGCCGTAATACTAGCAGCCGCGATATAAGTGAAATACTCTTGAAAGCGGCGTTAAACCCCAACTCACCTCACCTCATACATTCACAGAAGTTGAAATGAGTTTTAGTATTTGCAAGGATTATGGCATAAAACCCATATATATATTATATATATTGTAATTGCTGGTTGAGGAAAAGATACGTTTATCAGTTTCATAAACATGTTAACTCTTGCTTTACGATGTTGAGTAGTCGTAAGAGTCTCTTTCGTTTTAGCCAAGTCTGACGGGCTAATCAGTGCATGTGAGGGCGTCCTGTGTCCGTCGTCCGTTGTCCATCCCCTGTTGATATATTCGACTTCTCCTCGAGCACCGATTTACCCCGCAAAGCGAGTTTTGGAGGGGTATATGGTACCGAGGGTGTGTAAGTTTGTGTATTTGGGCCCCATGGATTTTCTTATGTCGAGGCACAGTCTTAGCTATTAACAAACAAATTTCGAGAATGTTGACAACAAATATAACATGACATCTGTTTACCCGTCGAAGACATGACCATTAACAATTTATCATTTGAGAGATTGTAAAGCGTCCTCCCACAGTAGCGTATTACAGAGTGTGAAAGCGGCGTTAAACATTATCTCACTCTCTCACTTCATGTGCAGGTAAACGAATTTGAAATATCATGGTTATCTCTGATGCAAACTTTAAAATTATCATAACTATTCCTCAGCAATATATTCATCTTAGGGCTTATTTTAAACTTTTACTCTCTGTATCGAGTCAAAGGCTTGCTTTGAGTCAATGAACAGGGCATATAAACTGACTTGCAAAAGAAACGCCACCAGAATACAAAAGGTTATTATTTTTCGAGGAACGAGGCCTACCGATTGAAAACACTTTAAACATGTCTTCTAAATGTAACCTGTACATTCATTGTACGCAAATGTAAATTTTCGTAGTAATTTTCGAGAAAAATGAACTTATTGGTCAAAACTTTCAGATGGTGTACAAAGTTAACCAAATTAAAATTGAGTACAAAACATCAACAGAATTGAGGTTTTGCATTAAAATATTCCTTTGCAAGCGACGAACATGGCTATTTAAAGTGCTACAGAAAAAGAGAGAACAATTTGCATCCTGCAGGTTGGAGCGACGCTTAACCAAGTTGCCTAATCATGGATTGCACCAAATGTACAATAGCCAGACTCACTAAATTTTACAGACGAACTGACAGCATTGCGTACAAGCCACGGAGTGGAAAACAAAAGCTATCCACGCCGTAGAAAGACTGATCTGCTGACTTGTCACCCATTGAACAACTTTTGCAATTCCAACCTCGGCCATTAACAAAAGAGACTTGGCCTTTTCCTCATGTGTCTGTAAGTCTTCTTACACCATTAAGCTTAAAATATCGTTATTATATTCAATATTCTAAAAATCCTGATGATCGAAAACTGGACAATTGACCCTTTACGTCATGTCAATTAATGGTTATTTTTACCGAAATACCCTTCCAATTGTATGTATTTTCGATACATACTATTATAATATGAGTTTGTTTGATTTGGGACCAACAATGGTTTGGTTGCGTTTCTTTTGCAAGTCAGTTTAGTTTATTACCTGTTGTACCAAGACACTTCAGAACTATCGAATGCAGTATGAAAATATTGTCTACTGTGCTATATCCCGCCCTAAAACAACCATAACTGAATTAATATTTTTTTATCGAATATGAACGGGCATTATGCTGCGATCTATCAAGCTGGATTTCATTGATATTCGAGAAAGGAAAGTGAGAACTGATAGATACACAGCATGCTGAGTCTTAGTGTGTTAGTGGGGAGATGGATGTTTGTACAGTTTTAAAAACACCTACCATTTAGCATTGTTTACAGTCAAACAATTTGAATGCCTTTATTTCCAAGGGACATCTTGTATGCATTTATGCATTGCTTTTATATACATTGTAACGTATTTCGTTTTCTCGTCTTTTTTCCGACTCCGGCGTCTTTCCGAAACCTGGTGTTTATCCGAAACTTATATTAATTTGTTGGCGATATAAATCATCCGACTAACAAACATATATACAATGAAACTTTGACAAACTTTCTTGAATATTATTTTTTTTCGGGGGTGAATATTTATTTATCATTGAGCGTAAACAATTATTATTATTATTATTATTATCATCATTATTATTATTATTATGTGAACATATACACATTTTTCGGCAATCGTTGTATTAAATGCTTACCCGGCGCCTTTTGGAGACCCGAGGTTTATTGCTAACCCGGCATTTATTTCCTTCAAACGGTCATATCCCTGGCTTCTTTTGGAGACCTGGGGTGTATTCGAAGAAATATCAATTATATCTGTCAAAGGCAAGGGTTTTATGAAAAGTATGCAGGTTAGAAAAATCCAATGTTCGATAAAAGTAATATCAAGGGGCAATGTTTTCGGCTTTATAATAGCATTCGCTTGAACGCAAAGTGCTTCGCGGAATATCGATTTACGTCCGAGCATTATAACCAGAGAAAGAGCATTAATTGTCCTCTTCAACCATTTATGGCGCTATTTATTGATTTTTCCTACCCAAGCAGGCACAGATTTGCCGGGTATTAAGTGTTCATAATGGTCATGGGAATTATAGTTTTTCTAAATATAACTTGCATTTTGATTGGTTGACGGAACTACTTAACGTCCATTTATTAATTGCTGAGCTGTACTATTTTAGTTAAATCACATAGACGAACAATTTTGAGCATACCGATTTCAAGTCACACGTCAGACAAACATAAAAAGTAGAAAATCGTGTTCATGTTTTCACTAATTTTCTCTCATTCTGGGACACTGTAAACAATGTAAACCAGTTGTTTTCTATGGCAGTAAACCATTTTGGGTATAAAATGCATCAGTTACTTTAGAATCTTTCTTTAAAAAAGAGCTCAAATTGCAAACTATTTAGATGTGCGCATCTTGAAGGTTTGAGAGAGTTGATGAATGGCGTTTTTTGTATTTTACAGTCCAATCAGAGATCGTGAATTCGGGTCTTGTTTTTCGATTGTTACGCATTATAGCTAAAATGGATGGAATTATCATGAAACCGCCCTCTTGTTATCAGAAATGAGCGGGCCACTGTAAATGACAACAGTCCTCTCAACGCTGACGACGGGCCATTATCACTGTTTCCAAGTGACGTCACTTTAGAATCTCCTCTTGCAATTTCAACAAATATGGCGACCAAATGAGCGTATCGACTCGAATATTTTAAAACGTTTTACATGTCTTTTTTTCAAACGAGGACACGTAATTTTGCCAGATCATATCATAAACGGAAATCGGTGGCACTTCTCTGATGTACACAGGCCTCGGTTTCCGTTCGTTCCCCTAATGCCTTGTCAAGTTTCTTCTTTTATAGCGTTTTCTCGTTGTAATGAAATGTATCATGTTATTAAAGTCAGTAACGACAATTGTTCACATTCTTTTACAATTTCGCCGCTAATGGCTGCAATACTGCCGAAGCGGCGTTAAACAATAACTCACTCACTCACTCTTTTACAATCATAATGTTGGTTAAAGGAATATTCAATCGCAAAATGAAAATAAATCTTATATAAGAATGTTTATGTTTGCCAGCGATACATCCTATCTAATAATGTTTAGGGAATGTGCAAAATCTAAAAATAAAATTCAAACAGGAATATATCACAATTATCGGGCTAACAGGGCGCCCACAGGGTGCCAGAACAAGAGCGTGAAACGACTAGATTAATTACGTTACAAATGGAACGACACATCACGAAATTAGGAGATACCGCTGTTTTCACAAGCGAGAGATGCGGACATATCAAGCATGATCTTTTAAACCTTAAAGATACATCCATTGTGTTTCATAAAATTTTATTTCACTTTAAAACTCGCCAACAAACGATATCTGCTGATTTCAGGTAAAATAAGTTCACTCAACTTGTATATTCATCCCCAATCGTCAAATATACTATATTTACTACTTTCCAATTAAAATCGAGCAACATCATTAAACATGAAGAAGACAAATATTTTATGGATGATCAACTTCTTTATTAACAATAGTGACGTTTCGGTATAGATCCTTATACCGTTATCAAGCATATGGAATGGATGGTGAAACAGCAGATTATATACAGGATACATGTTGGTATGATAAAGAGATAACAAATACAACAAGATGAGGTAACAATGGCATAAATGGTTGTACAAGTGAAGTTGTGATAACAAGGAAACCAGAGAGTAGTAAGTTAATTAGCCAGGGGGTGGCGGATGAGAGGACAAAGGCAGGATGAGGGTACCAATTAGTGGTGTAGGTGGAAGCCAGAGTGAGTAGATTGGATTAATCATTTGTGGATTAAGCGGTTGTAAGCTGATGGGATGAAATAGCCTTGATCCCTATTCATAGAGGGCTTATGTCTAACAATATGCACGGCTTCAGCTAAACGCCGGTGAGTGTAGTCATGTTTGTTGTTTGTGAGTGTTTTGACAGAGTCCCAATGGATGTTGTGTTGAGGAAATTTGGTGATGTGTTCCGAAATGGCTGATTTGTTGTCTCCCTTGATTGTTGATGTTTTGTGTTCTTTGATGCGTGTGTTGAGCGGTCTTGATGTTTCCCCAATGTAGTTGCTGCCGCAGTCGCAGCTAATGTTGTAAACAACTCCTTTAGGTTGTTGTTGTTTTTGGGCATATTTCCTACCATTAGCCTTAATGATGGTTTTGAGTGGGGTGGCCGAGGAAAAATAAGTGTCTTTGCCTACTTGTTGCTTGAGTAGACGACTGATGTGATGTGATGTTTTGCCAATGTAGGGCAGTGAGATGCGAATAGGGGCAGGGGCAGGCTTGCTAGTAGTGGGTTTGGGTGGTGGGTTTAGGGTGCAGTTGATGATACGGTCAACAAGTTTTGCAGGGTAGTTGTTAAGTTGGGTGAAGACATGCCGGAGGTGTTTAAGTTCAGAATCAGGGGTGACAGAGGATAGGTTGATGGCACGGCGGGTTAGAGTGGAGATGATGCCGGTTTTAGTTCTGAGTGGGTGGTTGGAGTCAAAGTGGAGATACTGGTCAGTGCGCATTGACAACCTTGACACCCCCCTCGACACCAACCTCACTACTGACTCTATCATTCATTCAGCTCATTTCTAACTCCATCACCTCCACCTACTTCACCTGGGGTGATGACCTTTACGAGCAAATCCATGGTCTACCCATGGGGTCCCCTCTTTCTCCCATCCTCTCCGAAATCAATATGACCTCCTTCGAACAGCATGCCCTCAGCTCCTCACTAATCCAACCAACCTGCTGGTTCAGGAAGGTTGACGACACCTTTGTCATACTCCCTCAAAATAATGACCCCCTTGCCCTCCTCCAGCACCTTAACCAACAGCACCCTCGCATCCAATCTGAAACTGAAACCAACTCACAACTTCCCTTCCTTGACATCCTAGTCAACCGCACCTCTGACAATGCTATCCAAACCTCTGTTTACCGCAAACCCACGCACACTGACCAGTATCTCCACTTTGACTCCAACCACCCACTCAGAACTAAAACCGGCATCATCTCCACTCTAACCCGCCGTGCCATCAACCTATCCTCTGTCACCCCTGATTCTGAACTTAAACACCTCCGGCATGTCTTCACCCAACTTAACAACAACCCAGCAAAACTTGTTGACCGTGTCATCAACTGCACCCTAAACCCACCACCCAAACCCACTACTAGCAAGCCTGCCCCTGCCCCTATTCGCATCTCACTGCCCTACATTGGCAAAACATCACATCACATCAGTCGTCTACTCAAGCAACAAGTAGGCATAGACACTTATTTTTCCTCGGCCACCCCACTCAAAACCATCATTAAGGCTAATGGTAGGAAATATGCCCAAAAACAACAACAACCTAAAGGAGTTGTTTACAACATTAGCTGCGACTGCGGCAGCAACTACATTGGGGAAACATCAAGACCGCTCAACACACGCATCAAAGAACACAAAACATCAACAATCAAGGGAGACAACAAATCAGCCATTTCGGAACACATCACCAAATTTCCTCAACACAACATCCATTGGGACTCTGTCAAAACACTCACAAACAACAAACATGACTACACTCACCGGCGTTTAGCTGAAGCCGTGCATATTGTTAGACATAAGCCCTCTATGAATAGGGATCAAGGCTATTTCATCCCATCAGCTTACAACCGCTTAATCCACAAATGATTAATCCAATCTACTCACTCTGGCTTCCACCTACACCACTAATTGGTACCCTCATCCTGCCTTTGTCCTCTCATCCGCCACCCCCTGGCTAATTAACTTACTACTCTCTGGTTTCCTTGTTATCACAACTTCACTTGTACAACCATTTATGCCATTGTTACCTCATCTTGTTGTATTTGTTATCTCTTTATCATACCAACATGTATCCTGTATATAATCTGCTGTTTCACCATCCATTCCATATGCTTGATAACGGTATAAGGATCTATACCGAAACGTCACTATTGTTAATAAAGAAGTTGATCATCCATAAAATATTTGTCTTCTTCATCACACCAACTTCTAGAATGCCTCTCAAACAGTTTATCATTATACATGTACAGAAACCGAAAATACACGCCCCATGTACATGCACAGTAGTTATGAGGCCTATTTAACATTATCAACTCAAAGTTGTCTTTTTGTCTGTTGTAAATAAGTTTTGAAACTTACGTTTGACTAATTGACGCGCGCCACACGCAACACGCCACACATTATCCGGTTTTCGATCAGAAATCGACACTTTTACCTTTATATCGCCGGTAAACTGAGTCGACTATCATCAAAACGGCAATTTTTTTTATAAACGTTAGTCCTTCTCGATAAAATAACACAATTTATAACGTTTGGCAAATGTGACCAAAACAACACAATGGATGTACCCTTAACGATCGGGGTATGGAACGAGTGAGCTATTGTTTAACACCCTGTATTCATAAGAATAGCCCACAAGATCACATACAGGTGCTCAACGGAAAAACACAGCACGTCTCGTTTATGTACAAACCGCACAAAGAGGTACGCCAACGGAATGTACAATCGTACCTCCTTGCACCGATTTCTGTCGATGATGAACTTCGGAACAAATTATATTCATCATGCAGTGCGATGATTATCAAATACTATAGCTGCTCTTATTCAAATATGTATAAACGGCATGTATAAACTATTCACTCCCACTTAATCATTTTATCTGTTATATTAAGATGATGTATATATTTTGTTATTTCATGTACACCTTTTAGCACTTACAGTGCTTTTATCATTGTTATAATTACTGACTTTGGTGTCTTTTAGATTGTGTCTTGTATACATGTATGCATAACAACTATGTCTCGCTAGACACATGGTTAATTTAATCTTCTTCTTCTCTTCTTCGTTTATGTTTGACGTAATTACTTCATCCATTAGTATAGTTTGTGAGAAAATCGATCTTTTGAAGGATAAAATTTGAATTTACGTTGAAATATTCCTTTTAAGGGCTTCTTTGGAGACCCCAAAAATATCCACGCGCCTGTAGAATGATGAGTGACAAGTCTTCTTTCATTGGTAGGTTATTTCCCCCTTAAATAAATTGAAATACAATAAGGAATAAGTGGCCGTTCTAATTCATCGTAAAGTTTTATTAGTCTTTAAACCTACCTAACAAGTTTCTTATACTTGGATATGACGAGACATTTAGCCTCTGAAATGATTTTTTTGGAAACATTTCAAAATTCGAAAATTTTATTTTTTAAAAAAAGCAGCCTCTGAGATGTGTTTATTTTAAGTAAACTGAACTCTGTAGTCTTATTGTAGGCTTGCTTTGGAACTAAGCTTAGGACAAAATAAAGGGGTGTGGATGACAGGCTAGACCAGACCGAGAGCATGACCAGCAGGTGCCCCCACGTGACCAGCAGGTGCCCCCACTCGACCAGCATGTGCCCCCACTCGACCAGCAGGTGCCCCCACGTGACCAGCAGGTGCCCCCACGTGACAAGCAGGTGCCCCCACGTGACCAGCAGGTGCCCCCACGTGACCAGCAGACTAGCAGGAGTTGAGGTGTTCCGTTCTAGACTATTTCAGGTAACGGCAACACACAACACAACACAATCTTCTCTCCACAGGTGAAATTGTGTTAAAACAGATTAGCTCTGTCTTGCCGAAAATCAGATTTTGTGTCATTTACATTGATATAATTTCTGTCACATCAGAAGTGTAGCTCATTCAGCATCGACTGTAACTCCTCTTTCACTTAGCAGCACGACATCGTCAGCATGATAACGAGATAATAATACCCCCCCCCCCCCCCTCCCTTTATACACGTGACGGGGTAATTTATAAACATATCGAACAACAGTGGTGATAACACATAACCTTGTTTTAAGCCGCAGTTCCCAGTCTGTATGACGATAACATGTTCATTTTTGGTAGCTGCTTGGAATACCAAATGTCACGAAAGGTTTGAGTAGCCTAATCCATTGAGCTTTTTTAAGGATCGTCTTCATACGAAGTTTTCGTCTAGGCATTCTGATAACTGTTGCTGTTTGAGACTTTTGAATAAGTAAGTACAATTTCTTAAATGTTTACGTTACCATATTAATCAGATACCGGTACGCAAATAAACCGATGTCTGGTTAGACAAAAAGGTAAGTCGCCGAGATCGTATTTGACATTCAAATCCCCTCACACCATACGTATCTACATTCTGTCCATGGCTTCATGTGTTGTATTGTCGAATGTGTTCCATCTCGACAGCATGTGAGTACGTAATATATGCGATAAGTATCACATTATGGCTTGTTATACGTACGACTTCAATAATCTTGGTTATATAAAGTACACACACATACTCAATAAATCAGAATGTAGGGAGATTTCATTTCCTGACATGAAAGTTGTTTTAATTACATAGATAATACTTACATAATCGGACTCTTTCTACAATCCGTCTTTCTTTTTATTAATTAACTATCAATGGTATGGCATGTATACGGTATTTACGGTCTAGACCATATGATTCGACAACTGGGCCAATACGGGCAAACTGGGCCAATACGAGACAAACTGGGCCAATGCGAGATAAACTGGGCCAGTCACACATTCGGTGAAAGCCCGAAGCTGTCGCTTCATAACTTTGACCCATGGTATTTGTTCACCAATCTTGTTTATAATTATTATTTCAATATAATCAAGATGTTTAGTGCTGTGCAAATAGAATGAAAAGAGGTCAATTAATAAAATTGTCATTAATTAAGTATTTCCGTATTGGTCGAGTTACAGGTCCTCGGTCCGTTGTATTGGCCCTCGACTTCGTCTCGGGCCAATACAACGGACCTCGGACCTGTAACTGGGCCAATACGGAAATACTTAATGAATAACATTATAATATAACACATATAACCCAGTACGATTTGCAGTTAAATGACATGACGACAACGTCCAAACATCAGTCACTAACATTATTCGTCAAAATTTACATCCCGCCAGGGGCTCGGTATTTTTTCTACAGTAGTGAACTGTTCTAGATGCAGTAAGGTTTGGGTGCAATTCTAGACTGAATTTCAGCGCAGTTTCACCAATGGTTCGATAGTGTCAGCCGATGCTTACAGGTTTCACCGCAATGCAAAGCCACCCTCCCTGCAATAATACTATCAGCCGTGATTTAAGTGAACAACTCTTGAAAACGGCGTTTGACCTAAACTCACCTCACCTCACCTAAAAATTTACAATAACAGCTGTGTCTGGTCATTGTCTATGTAATGGAGAATGCATTCGGAGCCGTGGATTCGTTAAAAATAATCAACGAGCCCGCATTCTCCATCTTAATCCATGTATGACGTCACGAAACATACATATATGATTATCTAGCATTATAGACAATACATTTCAATTATGTAACCTAACAAAATATTATTTCGCAAATTCGGTGCCCATTCATCTGATATGGTACACGTAGCTTCGACCCTTATGAAATGGATTCTTTCACGCACGTGCATGGCTCAAATCTTCCACGCAAAGCGATTTGACTGACGGATCTAGGACAATTGCCACCCGGACAATTCCCACCCAGACAATTCCCACCGGCCAATTGCCACCCGGACAATTACCACCTAGGACAATTCCCACCTAGGATAATTCCCACCCAGGAATATTGCCACCTAGGACAATTGCCACCCCCAAAAAAAAATATTTATGAGATTTAATACACTTTATTGTCATGATATCAACAACAAATATAAATATGATATGATATGTGATATAACATTCATTATTACCCATATGGTTGAAAATATGACACACTTCCTCGGGTAATAATCTCTATTTCTTCTTGTACTTAACATTCTTTCTTTAGCAATGCTAAAGCACTACGATGCACTGGACTGGACTAGCACTGTAGTGGACTGGACACTCATGTATTTACATTCTAACTTGTGAGAAACAGCACGGAGATAGTCCAAACAGGCACGATTGGGATAGTCTGTAGTGATGGCGTGCAATCTCTGCTGGATGTCTCTATATTGTTTCCTTGATCTGGAGACATTCGCACCCGACAACATCTGTGTGATGACCATGTCATTCAGAGCCTGCTGAGGCCATGTTGGTTAGAAGTCGACGATGCCATCATCTCAACTCAACTCAATTTCAAATGTTTGCCTTGTCACAACACTCATTAAATAGCTCAACTTGTCAGCCAAGCCAAGCCTTGATTTATTTCTTAGAGTAATGTCTCAAAATTTCCTTTTTTTTAAGGGTGGCAATTGTCCTGGGTGGGAATTATCCTAGTTGGGAATTGTCCTAGGTGGTAATTGTCCGGGTGGCAATTGGCCGGTGGGAATTGTCTGGGTGGGAATTGTCCGGGTGGCAATTGTCCTCCACCCTTGACTGACAGCCAAACTCCTGCATTTCATGTGTTTCAGCACGATCCCCTTGCGTTTCACACTTTACCAGTCTTGTTTAGAATGCAAGGATCTTACTGACAAACAATCAAATGATTACCAGCAGGCCTGGTAGTCTAATAGGTTAGGGCGCTGCGTAACAGACGAAGGGTTACATGTTCGATTCCCGGGTTAGACATTACAAAAATAATCAGATATTTTAAGATTCTAATCAGATATACTAAGACAAAATACATCATTCTTGAACAAATTACTTTGTGAACCATTACGAAAATGTCAAAACCTGACACCCCTCCTGACTGGATTAGTCAATGACCAGTAGATTCTTAAAAATAATCCACTGTTAACACAATAGAGTGACGTCATCACCATGGATTAATCATGAATCCCATTCAGTTCATGAAATGTGTAAAAAGTACAGTGGTGTGGTCCCAAATATAACAATGTTAGATGTTAAATAGGCCAATATTAAATATTTTATATCATGAAATGTCTTCAATATCTCAATGTTTGAAACACAATAGTTTTGTTACCAAATTATGATACGTTTGGTGAATTACATAATAAAATCTGAACTAGCGATACAATGGTATTGTTAGTTGTTTGGAAAGCACGATATGCACTATCACACTTCCTGCTTGTCGCGTCGCACGGAGACCCGACTGGCAACTGTCAACAAGCAAGCAATCTACCCTCAAAATCAATCATGATTCATAAGGCTGTAAAACACCAACGGATTATATCGATTAAAGACTCTAAAGGTTGAGATCGTTGGTCTACCTGTTGAATACTTTGAAAATATACCTAGGTACATCAACGAAGTAGCCGTGCTCTTCTCTACAACCTTCAGAACGATGATTTAACTCATTTAGTATCCAATTCGTACTGTGTTAAAGGGGCAGTAGCACGTTTTTTGCACATTTATTTTTGCATATTTCCCATTTATAATTATAGTTTATGTCATTATATTTACTTTATTGGAGGGAAAACAATCTTATTACTCAAACCAATTATCCGTAGTGGTAATAACGGTAATGTCGCGTATAAAGCAAAAAATGCATTGCGGCCATTTTATTGTGAACACATTTTTTAATTTTTAATGACAAAAATGATTCCCATGGCTTTACGGAACCATGTACACTAATTGTTTAACTTCCGAAGAGAGAAGGGTGTTTTACTATTAGTGACATTATTATTTAAATACATTTCATCAACTTATTTGAGCTACTGCCCCTTTAATGTATGTTGGTATTGTGTGAATAACTGTTATTTGTGTAACCAATAGCAACTCTAACTTGTTTACTATGCTTATTATAGATTTGGATCGAAGGTAGAAGCCTTGACTGATTACATGTCTGTCAGCGTGTATGGAACCACTGTAGCCCAGGCGTGCTTGTCAGGGGGTGAGATGGTGGCACTGTGGTCTTGACGTTAGATCGCTTCTCTTCAGAGTAGATCGAATTCCAGTTTAGTCGAGTGGTGAAGAAGTACAGATGTACACGTTACTAACCTGATAGAATACACGCACGGATTTCTGTGAACCTTAGTGTGGGAATATTTACAGTATTCTACACAGGATTAATCGAGTCGAGAGACATCTATCGATTTCCTCATGATGGGGGCAAGTTAAGGTATGCATGGTTCGTTAGAGAAGCAATGTGATTTCAGCTCAGTGGTTGCCGGGTGCAAAATACACAAAACGTATTTCCAATGCATGTACAATGCATTCAGGACAATAAAGTGGTATCATTATTCTCTATGTTGCGCCCGATGACGTTCCTCCTAGTGATTTAACCAGGTCTCTACTGTGCCCGATGACGTTCCTCCTAGTGATTTAACCAGGTCTCCACTGCGCCCAATGACGTTCCTCCTAGTGATTTAACCAGGTCTCTACTGCGCCCGATGACGTTCCTCCTAGTGATTTAACCAGGTCTCCACTGCGCCCGATGACGTTCCTCCTAGTGATTTAACCAGGTCTCAACTGCGCCCGATGACGTTCCTCCTAGTGATTTAACCAGGTCTCCACTGCGCCCGATGACGTTCCTCCTAGTGATTTAACCAGGTCTCTACTGCGCCCGATGACGTTCCTCCTAGTGATTTAACCAGGTCTCCACTGCGCCCGATGACGTTCCTCCTAGTGATTTAACCAGGTCTCCACTGCGCCCGATGACGTTCCTCCTAGTGATTTAACCAGGTCTCTACTGCGCCCGATGACGTTCCTCCTAGTGATTTAACCAGGTCTCCACTGCGCCCGATGACGTTCCTCCTAGTGATTTAACCAGGTCTCTACTGCGCCCGATGACGTTCCTCCTAGTGATTTAACCAGGTCTCCACTGCGCCCGATGACGTTCCTCCTAGTGAATTAACCAGGTCTCTACTGCGCCCGATGACGTTCCTCCTAGTGATTTAACCAGGTCTCCACTGCGCCCGATGACGTTCCTCCTAGTGATTTAACCAGGTCTCTACTGCGCCCGATGACGTTCCTCCTAGTGAATTAACCAGGTCTCCACTGCGCCCGATGACGTTCCTCCTAGTGATTTAACCAGGTCTCCACTGCGCCCGATGACGTTCCTCCTAGTGATTTAACCAGGTCTCCACTGCGCCCGATGACGTTCCTCCTAGTGATTTAACCAGGTCTCCACTGCAAGTAAGGACGTACTTCACAGGGATTTCAGAATGAAAGTAAGTTTTTACGATAATCTGAATATTACAATATTCTTACTGCTATCACAGATGGTTGTTTCATTACCTTAGAATTTAGAGAAAACCCCTGTACTAATGTGTTGGTTTAGCAATTTGACATATTAAACATTACCATCCAAAATTTGTCATTTATCCAACCGGTCGTCCTGTCCGTCTGTCTGTCCGTCCGTCCCTCTGTAATCATTTCGTTTCCGGAGCAGAACTCGAAAAACGTTCATGATATCTTCCTGAAACTTTGCATGTGCATTACCCACTAACTGAAGTAATAGATATAAAATTATCTGTCAAGGATTTATTGTACACATTATGTGGGACCAGTGGGATATGTCATCCTGTTATGACTCTTGTTTTCCTTCTGTAGATAAGCTTAAACATTATATTTGTCTAATGGAAGGGCACCAGCGGTGGTTGATTTCTCCACTTTTCGTTCTGAAATCACTACTTTCAACTTTCTATCGTCACTATAATTAATCCCCTAACATTAAAACGGTAATGTTCGACAACAATCAATATTTTCAGATAAAATTTATAACATTTGTCGTATGTGTTTCTAACAACACATTGCATGTCTACTTAAAGGAGTTTATTCATTGTTAACTGTTGATAAAAATCAGTTGAATTGTTCTTAAATATCATACAATCCAAGGGATTGAGTCTTCTCCCTGATTTTGAGATGTTTTAACTTAAATTTCCAATTGACAATGATGTTATAGTGCATTTCTGGATTCGATCTGTAAACAAGTCATTTTATGGTTTTTCTAAATTATGGTCTTTGTCTTTTTCTATCTTAGTTGCTCATCGTTTCGTAATGTTTTAGACTCTCCCCATTTTCAATCATTCACGTTCCTATAGAAAAACAGTTTTTATTTTGCTTTCACATGTAGTTCTTGACTTCAAATTCAAAACGCATGAGCTTCTTTATTCGAACCATCACTGTCCTCTATCAAATCAGTTGACGTGTCTGTTTTCTGTTTTCAGAAACACCTGACAGTAATACTAGTGGCACTTGTCCCTCTGTCTCTGTTCACTTCAGGATATTGGTTTATGAGGGACTTTCCAAAAGTAGACATTCGATTCAGCGAGAGCCCAATGAGAGCTCCTCCACACTTGTCCAGATCTGATGACTCGGTCCCTCTCAATACAAGCAGATTCCTGATATACCAGTGCCGGAACGGACAGGAGTGTGGTGGCTTGTCGGACAGACAGGATGGTATCGTCAGTGCCTACGTCATCTCGCAGATTCTCGGAGTGAGGTTTGGTATCGACGTGAACAAACCTTGTCCCCTCTCGAGTTACCTCATCCCGAACCGGGTCGACTGGATCATACCTCCACACGCTCAAGGGCAAGACAAAGGAGTACTGGACTCGAATTGGAAGGAAACACAACTACGCTGAACTCAGCTTCGAAAATATCACGTCTAAGAAGACAAAGGATGTTATCTATTACAGGGGAAACATCAATGTTCTAGACTTCCTCATGAAAAATCCACTCTACAAAAAGCTTCCTTGGACTGAAGGTCTGGGTAGATTTGATGCAATCAAATATATATATAACCGCATCATTAAGCTGTCCACATCAACACAAAGTAAATTTGACTCCTTTCTGAAATCAATTGGAGAAGATAAATTAGTTTGCGCCCATATCAGACTTGGTATACAGCCGCGGTTTCCCTTTCCAACCCCTCATGTTCCGACTGTCATCGACTTTCTGAAGCAGCTGGTGAAAGACGAACATGCTTATAAAATATTTCTTGCTACAGATTCTCAAAATGTTTCTTCCTTGTTCAACAAAACATTTGGATCACATCTGAGTAGCATAGCCGGACCTATAATTCATGTAGATCAATCCAAAGCGAACTATCGTTGCAATGGTATGGAGAAGGCCATTTTGGACCAGATGGCCCTGACGTATTGTAACATCCTCGTTATGTCCCATAGTGGATTCAGTAGAACTGCAGCTGTACTCAGAGGAACCGACCATAATCTGTACGAGGCTGTGAGTCACAATGTAACTAAAGTCATGAGAATGGAACCTGTCTGAATCTAACATGCGTGTATGAAACCGTATGTACCGTATTTCCTCTAAAGTGGCCCGAGCTATTATCAACATATTACAATATTTACTCATGTGCCACCGATGATGGATACTTTTTGAGTAATTAACGAGTAATGATCACCTTGAGGTTATAAACCGGACCCCGATTAGAGGTCCGGACCCCGATTAGAGGTCAGGACCCATAATTTCGAAGCTCTTTTAGCGCTAAGATACTCGCAAGTGTCATGTATTAACATCGACTTGCGACTATCATAGCACTAAGACAGCTTCGAAAATATGGGCCCAGACTTTTTTGGGGGACTTGATTATGTTTATAGTACCCCCGGCTGCTAATAGAGGCCTAGTCCAAATTACAGTGTATGTAAATTCTGGAATATCAATAGTACTTAGGATGAGATCAATTTTCTTACTGTATAGAAGCATTCAGATTAAAGGTTTCTGGTGTCTGCGAGGCAAGACTTATGATCAGTTTTGAAATCTAGAGGTGTTCCTCCCAAAACGGTTAACTCAATATAGTCTATTTATGAATCAGTTAAGGAGAGATGGGACGATGAAACGAAATATTTTGAGAATTCGCTTATTTTTTTCAAAATAGCAAGTATATTGTGACCTTTATACAAAAATGTAAGAAAATATAGAGTTATCGGTATCAATAGTAACACCCCTGTCAGCAAATTACCCTATTTTTGACCGCTTTATCCTACATAAATTAAGTGCGCGCTTTTAACGATACAATGTTAGATACAATGTTATCACACACACGGATACATAGCAAGTTTATATTTTGAAAAGTAATGACACTGTTAAAGGAAATACAATAGAATTAAGTAGTCTTTAAATAAAAATGGCCCTTTTATCATCGTTTTTCGCATATTCAAAGGCAATTCTCACTGACACACATATTCTAGATATTGCTTAAACTGTAATATGATGTGCGCGTCGTAAAATGGTCGTTTAAAAGACGTTGCGGTAAATTTAAGCTTTATCTCAGAATTTCTGTGTCGACTAAAATGTATTCATGAACAGAATTGGTATAGTTCACTTCAAAATGATAACAAAGCTAATCTTACTCTTGTTTTAAAGTTTCACTGTCTAAGGAATTATATTTGAATGCGGTCATTGTTAAAGTAGCATTAGCCCAATTTAGGTGTTTTTCGCATCATTTAAGAATTGAAACGGACCGGTTTTATAATATAGATAGAAATTATGGTAGATTATGTTTACAATACGACGAAGGCTATATTGAGGATGAATACCATTTCCTTCTTGAGTGTTCAACAATTAAAAAGCTCCGTCTTAATCATTTGCCGGAAGCTTTTTGTACAAATCAAAATAAAAATAAATTTAAAATCCTCATGTCAACATCGAATTTCAAACTCCTCAATAATTTAGCAAGCTTTATTTTTCATGCCATGTACTAAAGTTGTTAAATGAGTAACTGTTGCTGTACGTATATACAACAATGTAGTTATGAGCCGATGGACGACACTTCAGTAATAAAAGAATTGAACAAAGCTGATGCAGCAGCTTAATCAGCTTTGAATTGAAACGATATTTCTCCAACCAAAGTTCCTTTTACAGATTCCAAACCTGCAATTAAATCTTACATTAAGCAACGGTGGAGGTCCCGATGGAACCAACAATAATACAATTGCACTCTATCCAAACTCATTTAGGCTATAAATCTCTCGCATCTTTTACCCACAAGGAAGCCTGTGACCTGTGACTGTGGTATTGCCACCCTCTTCAACTCACGCTTATCTTTTAAAGGGGGCACACCCTCCAGCCTGTATATCCAGCCAGCGGTCCCTCACAGTTAATTTTAAGCACATTCTGGGCGAGTGTTGGGACACTGCCATACTTTTATCAGAGATACTTTTCATCCTAATATTTCTATCGGTGAAGTTTTACTCACTTTGGTGAACATCGGGTAATAGATTTTTTTTAAAGTAATCAATCTTTATACTTTAAGTCAATTTCTACGTCAGCTTTGTGATAATGTGCTAGTATCTTTAAAAAGCTATCAATGATGTTGATGAACATATCGAAAAATTGCCAAAAATCTAACTGAAATATATACACTTAATTTTTCCTTGATTTGTTCGACCCAAAATAAGCCAAGAAATTGCACTAATTACTAGAGGTGTTTTCCAGTCTAAATATAGATCAAGTCTATTATTTTCAAGCGCAAAGCATTCTGGTATAGCTCACACACTGAAAGACACGAAAGAAAAATAAAGTTTATGAACAATAAAAGAAATCGAAATAAAAAAATGTTGCCGGATATTTAGTTACCATTTAATTTAGTAATGTATTTTCTACAAATATATTGGAATAAATATTTATCAACTAGGTATTTTGCTTGAATTTTATAATCAATGAGAATATATTCGTCATAATTTGCTGGTCTTAACTCAATAAAAAGTACATTAAACAGGCAATAATTTGTATATTCTCAGGACATTTAGAAACATTGTTTACAAAGCAATCGTCACATTCAGTAATGTATGACAAGTGTAGCCTAACTTGTAAGAGAAGAACGTGCAGCAAGTGCATCACATGGGTTGCTATCTTGCTAAAGCGACTTGCGCTAAAGACCAGCCTTCACGCTTCGGAAACAATGTCGTGATATGAAAATTATTATCACATATCATGTTGTAGATAAACTATTTCTCTAGCGATTGACGTTATAAGTATATTTTCCACAAATAATTTTGTATTTGAAACACTAGCATCCTTGATGGCTCTTTAAGGCATTTCCTTGTTTGCTTTTTCGATCCTTAAAAGGATAATTATTTTTCGCCGCTAATGGCTGAAATATTGTTGATGTGGCGTTAGACTTAAACAATAACTCACTCACTTCAGGGGAAAGTGTTGGGCAATGTTGGTTTTCAACCAGTTAAAGGGAAAGTTCTATCACTGTTCTATCGGTAGCATCCGCCATCTTGGTTTCTTGGCATTTCGTCTTGGGACACTGCACATATCAGGGAAACTTTTTATCCTTCTATTTCAATCAGTCAAGTTTTTACTCATTTCGGTGAGCATCGTGTTTTAGATTTTCTAAAGGCTATACACCTTATTGACAAATTGTAAATTTTGACTTTTCATTATCAGCTTTTATTCAACATGTGATAATATGCTGATGTTTTTGCGGCCTTTGTGCCGCGTTCTGTTTTTCAATTGCAATTTTCTTTTTTTAAATTAGGCATATAAATTAAATATCTCGCCGCTAATGGCTGCAATACTATCGAAGCGGCGTTAAACAATAACTCACTCACTCACTCACTCTTGGCATTTCGTGAAATGAAAACACGCTATATTTAACCCAATTTTATATTTTTGTAATAATAAAACATATACACTGATAGAATATCCACATAGTAACACATAACGTATCATAAAACTAACCAACAATATGCTATTCGGCCCTGGTAGCAAAATTTTCCCCGTACGCAGCGTCGATGAATGGCCTCAATTCTCACTGTTTTTATTTTTCAACGAATGTGCTCTTGTCGTTATCAAGTTAACTATAAAGTCATCAAAGTATTAACTTCATTAATATCTTTCAATTTGACTGTGTTTAAACCATGAATTAACAGCATATATGTGTAAACGGGAATATCCTCTCGAATTTCGTTTCCACAAAAAATACCTCGATAGAACCCTCCTTTTAAGTATAAAATTAAACATTGAAAAATGTAAAATTGTATAGTGGCTCGCTATGTAAGCCTTTAGCTGCTCTTATATACATAACCAAAATAGTGTTGCACCCCCTACTTTTATACCTAAGATGTGATGCTGTGGCAATTGAGAAATAAAGATAGTTAATGACAAATTTCTTCAAAGAAAAATTATTCATATTGACATTTAAAGATATTACGACTGAATTTGCAATGGTGCTGTTATTTTACCCAAATAACTATTGTTCCTCTGCCAAACTACGCGATAAACATTAGGTTTCAGAAGACGAAAACAAAATTGTTGTTACCAAGGTGACCATCTTCCGCACGCATCGGGCCATATATGCACGTTTAGAAAATGCATACTGACCCTTGCGACAACTCGAACGGATTTCTGAGACAGGAAGTAACGAGACTATTGAGCTGTGGTGTAGACCAATAAAATGCGCGTTTACAAATCACTCACAGACACGTTAGAGTTAGATATATATATATATATATATATATATATATATATATATATATATATATATATATATATATATATATATATATATATATATATATATATATATATATATATATATATATATATATATTCCTTAATCATTAATATATATAGTAATATGAATCAAAGTGTTATATACGGCTGGTGATTTCATGTTTTATGTGCAATGTTTTTATATCATGCATATTTTGTTTAAATGCCATGATTGTTATACATGTATAAAATTGTGATAAACTATTTTTCTTGTTCACTTAATCATAAGTGTTACTCTCGGTTACCATATATATTCTACCATTCAACCCCTCTATCAACCATTCAACCCCTCTATCAATCATTCAACCCTTCTATCAACCGTTCAACTCATTTATCAACCATTTAAACTCTCTATCAACCATCCCACCCTTCTATCAACTATTCAACTGTTCTATCAACCATTCATCTCATCTATCAACCATTCAACCCGTCTATCAACCATAGTTAATTTACTCCTCAAATGCTAAAAAATAATCTTCACACCAAAAGTGCATGTGTATATTTACATAAATGTATATAATATATTACAAGCTAATATGATATAATTGTATTGTATTGTATTGTATTGTATCTAAATATTTCGAAAATTTAAAAGTGGTTGACAAGATCACAATCTTTAGGTATATGATTTACAAAAATTGTTAGACTGAAACAAGTGTTTCGGTAAGACTGGACGGGTTTATATATGGCGGATCACTCACATTCACGTACAATAACAGCAATATACAGCAACAATAAGATGATAAGTGGGTGTTATAAGTGGGATTGGATCCCTTGCTAGGTATTCATTCAGGGCAGACATTCTTCCTTCCATGTTACTGTACCGCTTCTTCTGGAGGTAAAGGTGTACGAGCGTTGTGTTACATGTCTGCTCGTTCTGAGGTGAGGTGAGGTGAGTTAGGGTTTAACGCCGCTTTCAAGAGTATTTCACTTATATCGCGGCTGCTAGTATTACGGCAGGGAGAAAGCCCGCAACGCCATGTGGGTGCGGTGAAACCTGCGAGCAACGGCTGGAACTAGCGAACCATGGGTGGTACTGCACTGAAATTCAGTATAGCATTGCACCCAAACCTGACTGCGTGTAGAACAGTTCTCTACTGCAGACAAAGTTGCCGTGCCCCTGGCGGGATTCGAACCCCGGACCTCTTGATCCGAAGCCGAACGCGCTAACCACGGCGCTATCCCGCCCCCTGCTCGTTCTGAACAACCTTGAGTAGTTGGTATTTGTCAAGGGAAATTATATTCTACTTATTATGATTCAACCGTACACTTACATCCTCCACAAGCTGACACTACTCAATGCAGTGCGTACTACCTACACAAATAGTTTAATCATGAAGATAATTGGATTTTGTGAATTTAAACTCTGCTAGTGTTATAAAGTGAAAAAGAGTTTATTAAAATTATAATTAACATTGTAGTTTAAAAAGGAGTTCGCGTGACAAGGAATGAGTAACAGGGTAAGCTAAGAGGGTTTGTCGGGACAAAGATTAATAAGCTTCTACGAAAGTTGTGACATGCCGACTAAGATCCTCGGAGATAAGTTGAAGGTCCAGGTGGGAGTCGACGAGCAATTACTTGTACAGATAAGAGGGTAATTAGTCAGTATATTAATGAGGGTAATTAATCAGTATATTAATGAGGGACGGTCATGTTAAACTGCACTGGGAATACATGTTTTAAATTACAAAATAGCTGTAGTTGTGATGGTTTAGTTAAATACGGGATGGAATATGTAGGCCTACGTGCACAGTGCGTTTTATTCCAATTTTTCTCCTACTTTGATCTTTATCAGTGCCAAAACCTGCTACTCTATTTTAAACAACCGTACAGACTTTTTATATCACTGTTGAGCAGTTAATTGCTTACAAGTAACCATTCTTACGTATACGGCACTTTACTAATTTCTATAATTTCATATCATGTCATGTCATTTTGATATATTTACATTATACATTTAACTAATTGTGTAATTTTATGTTCTTTATCTTATGCTTGCTTGCTTTTTATTGCAAGTTTATGTACATAGTCCCTGTCTGGTCATTTAGTACACGGTATCGTGTACCCTTTTTTGGTGGTGTCTCGTTGGATTTCTAAATTAATGTTATTTATATACTTGTATAATCGCGAGGTGAGACTTGAATACAAAAAACTGTCTGTCTGTTTGTCTGTCTGCAATCCTGCAATATTATAATGACGATCGGTTGACGATTGGAGTGTTATGCAAGTGATATCTAGGGGAATCAGGACTCGTCGATATATAGAAGGGGGAAAGATCTACTGTCCTGTAGTTCCCTTAATTTCAATGTTTAACACTGCAGGGGGCTTAATAGTTGTATATTTAGATGTGATAGTTCGATAATGACCCTAACAAATTTTAAGCAAAATTCAAATTCTTTATTTTCAAATTTATTTTTCAAATTTCCCATTTATAATGATAGTTCATGTCATTTAAATTTAATTCAGAGGGTAAAACATCTTATTACAGAAACCAATAATCCGAAGTGGAAATAACGATGTTGCCTATTTAGCAAAAATTGCATGGCGGCCATTTTATTGTGAACACATTTTATTATTTCGATACCTAAATAATACCCGTTTCCATGGTAATATCACACTGTCAGGAAGTCGCTTTGTCCTAGCATATCTCCCCAGCTATACATGTCAGCTCCACCAAACGTTTATAGTTACCGTTCAATAGTGTGTCTCGGCAGATGGTACTCTAGTGTTTTTCGGAGGCACAGTACTTCTGATAACACGCCATTAGAGTGTTCAAACATGCTTCAAGGGCATTATCAGTTGTCAGATACAAAGCAGCTGACCTGGGAGTGTTCAGACTATCGACTTTAGTGTCGGAGGCCATGCGGCAGGTGATCCTAGACAGGGGTCGGCGGGAGAACCGACAGGGCTAGTCTTACACTCAGACTCTGAAAAAAGTATTTATTCTGAAAATATCACCATTTTATCAAATATTGATAAGGAGACTAATTAATACAATAAAATTGTAATATAATTTTTAAAAAGGCTTCTTTTCAATATTGTTTTCAATTTTTATTCACAGTACTAGTCTAAGTGTTAGACTATGGCAGTTCTTAAAGGCGCTGTAGCACGTTTTTTGCAAATTTTATTTTTTCAAATTTCCCATTTATAATGATAGTTTATGTCATTTATATTTACTTTAGAGGGTATAACATCTTATTACACAAACCAATTATCCGTAGTGATTATAACGGTCACTTTTCGTATAAAGCAAATATTGCATGGCGGCCATTTTATTGTGAACACATTTTATTATTTCGAATGACAAAAACGATAGCCGTGGCTTTATGGAACCATGTACACTCATTTGTAACTTGACTTTCCGAAGAGAGAAGGGTGTTTTACTATTGGTGACATTATTTTTCAAATACATTTCATCGACTTATTTGAGCGAAAAAAACGTGCTACAGCGCCTTTAAGTTTTGGGAGTCAGGTTCTAGCGGGAGGGTGGGGAGGGGGATTGTGGGGGAGGCTAATGGTGTGTAGAACTGACAACTAGGGTTACCTATGTTGTTTCATTGTTTAACTATGTAGTTCCCAAGCTATAGTTCCCAAAATAAAACGAAAAGAATGACTTGGTAGATAAAAGCACATGTAAGATTTCGATACGATACGAGTCGTATATGACATATATAGCGGTACACATTATGCTTATCTGCGAAATTCTATAGATTTTATCAATAGCGAAAGATTCCTTCATTGACGACGGACGGGTGTACGTACTGTCCTTACCCTGGGGATAATTATGTACTTCTTCTACTCGCTTGGCCTATTGCGAAAGGTACTATGTCGTCCGTGAACTTTTCTCAGTATTTTACTTATTCCATTAACAAATACGATACGTTTTCAACCTTTTATTACAAAAACATTTAAAAGCATGTCTACATCATTATAAGAACAACCATCCTATCCAAAACAACTAACATTCATCTTATCCTAAAGATATTACCCACTCGGGTTCCTCCTTGAGAGTTCTAACCTGGTCCCCTTCCCATCCCCCTATTCGGCCTCCGACTCCGACCCCATGCTACAGACCCCGCCGGCCCCTTCCCACTACCCTGAACTCTGACCGAACCTCCTCTTCTCCCCCAGCTCCCTCTAGCAAAATCTAACAATCACGCTGGTTTAAACGCGATCAAGGTCAACCATCTGCCGGTGCCAAGCCAATCCCCATCTCCCATTCAAACCCTTAGCCTGCAGTTCACATTCCTTTCTGGCAGGAAGCTATCTTTCTCCAAGACATACGACCCTGACAAACCTAACAACCCGCGAACGTCCGGTTATTTCAAATTGATACATCGTCCATACGCTATTAATTGTATTGTAGAGCACGTTGGTAATGTCGACGATTCTGTAGCATGATGTATAAACACATTAACTACCCCCCATTACTTAAAAGCAGACATATGTCAGACCTCGATCAAAACACATTTATCTTCTTCTATTTTCGTCTCTATGTGTTAGTTTGCTTTTATACTAAACTGAATATAATATTTAAACTATTTCCTTCCATATATATAGTTATTCCATAATATTTTGTTTTCTTTGTTGCTGAGAATTTACAGCTTCTCTTCAATGCAGTGATTACACATTCCTGAGTCTCGTTTGTTTGTGTTTGACTGATTCACAATGCTCCATTTTATATCATCGTTTTGTTATTTCCGTTTAAGTTGCCTAATGTGTTTGGATAATTAAGTTTCTTTTTCATAACGTTCATTTCTGAATGATTCTGTGTGGTTGTTGTAGCGCAGTTTGAAAGAACCACTTGCCAGCCCAATGTATGACACTGTAGCGGATTCAGTTACAGTGGCTTTGTAGATAACATCATCAATCGGGCATTTTCCGTTGAGTGGACAGTTTGCTTTCTGCCTGCAGTTACAGTTCTTCTTGTTTAGTGCTGATTTCAATACTGTTTTGTTAAAATCATTCAGAAATGGACGTTATGAAAAAGAAACTGAATTATATATAGGGGGCGGGATAGCGCAGTGGTTAGCGCGTTCGGCTTCGGATCAAGAGGTTCCAAATCCCGCCAGGGACACGGTGACTTTGTCTGCAGTAGAGAACTGTTCTACACGCAGTAAGGTTTGGGTGCAATTCTACACTGAATTTCAGAGTAGTACCACCCATGGTTCGCTAGTTCCAGCCGTTACTCGCAGGTTTCATCGCAATGCATAGCGACATGGCGTTGCGGGCTTTCTCCCTGCCGTATTAAGTGATATAAATGAAATACTATTGAAAGAGGCGTAAAACCCCAACTCACCTCACCTAATATATATAGCGGTATTAAAATAAGCTTAATGCTTGTTTACCAATCCATTTCTTGATTGAAATAAATATGTTTAAACCATATATATATATATATATATATATATATATATATATATATATATATATATATATATATATATATATATATATATATATATATATATGGCTTTCATTTCTAACGAGAAATACAGAGCTCAAAGTCAAATGCAAATATGGAGTTATCTCCCTTTGACTAGATCAGATAAACCGCTCAGAAAGATCCTGTTTACTGTTCTCAGACATGTGTAAACAAGCTTATGACGACGTAATACATGTATTATCAAGATGTGATTGGGTCGACCAGCCTTCATGGGTGAGTGTTTGATATAGCCTAGAATAGCAGGTATAATGATATTGAATTATAGAAGCATGGTGCTTGATAAACGATCTTAAACAATCGAACTATAAAGAATATCGATTATGTGAAATAGTTATTGATTTTGATATATTCTCGGAATTCGATTGTCTCTAAACTGCCATTACCATAATCAGGTAATGCCTTGATTAGTTTATGCTTTTTTAATAAGAAATTGTGTTTATGCATCAATGTGGGTATAACTCTTGTCATATTCGATACATAGATAGGTACATAGGTAAATGAAGTGCTTGTAGTGACAGCTCCTCCGCTTTAAAGTAGGTCACGTCACTATATCTAGTATCCACCTGAACCATGCAGGTTTGTCAAGAGACGTCAATAGAGCTGGATTTAGCTTGCACGTTATAACTGTATGTCACAGCGGCTGGTAGTATTGAAGCACTGGCTTGCATCAGCGACCCATGAACTGAACTACAGTGTAATATTGCACACAACTCACTTCACTTCCTAGTCTGGCGGGGGCGGGATAGCGCAGTGGTTAGCGCGTTCGGCTTCGGATCAAGAGATCCGGGGTTCGAATCCCGCCAGGGGCACGGCAACTTTGTCTGCAGTAGAGAACTGTTCTACACGCAGTAAGGTTTGGGTGCAATGCTACACTGAGTTTCAGCGTAGTATCACCCATGGTTCGCTAGTTCCAGCCGATGCTCGCAGGTTTCACCGCAAAGCATAGCCACATGGCGCTGCGGGCTTTCTCCCTGCCATAATACTAGCAGCCGCGATATAAGTGAAATACTCTTGAAAGCGGCGTTAAACCCCAGCTCACCTCACCTCACCTCCTACATTCACAGAAGTTGAAATGAGTTTTAGTATTTGCAAGGATTATGGCATAAAACCCATATATATATTATATATATTGTAATCACCTCACCTCACCTCCTAGTCTGGCGTCAAGCAGTCTCATTAAAATCCCGACCGTAATGAGTTGCACTACGTTACACAATATACATGTATGTGTGTAACGTAGTGGAACTTCATTACTATCTGATTTTAATGAGATTGGGCATCAAGAACTGTTTTGGAGCCGATGCAAGTCTACAGCAAGACAGGACCACGTCTAAGTTTAAGTTTCTGAAAATGAACACTTCTCAGGGCCTCATTCTTCATTTATTTCATTTTTTGCTAATTATGAAATATCAGACTATGAAATTACCTGCACCAGATAAAGGTACCGACCCCCCGGCTCCAGAATCTCCCCGAAGCCGAACGTGCTAACCACTGCCTATCCCGACGCTTGTTTTCAGTAGTAAATCCATGGTTATGATGGCCGAGAGGGGACATCGCTCTTTCGCCCTCTGGTAACAACACGATAAAGCGAAAAAGCGATATTGCCACACCACAAAGCGATATAACAACGCGACAAAGCGATATAGCCATACGACAAAGTGAAATGGTCGCACGCCAAAGCGATAAGGCTACACGACAAAACGATAAGGCCGTACGACAAAGCGATAAGGCCACACGACAAAGCAATATTGCCACACGACAAAGCGATATGGCCACACGACAAAGCGATATGGCCATACGTGATATAACAAAGCGACAAAGCGATATAACAACGCGACAAAGCGATAATAAAACGCGCTAAAGCAATAGAGCGAAATCGCGATAAAGCGATATTGTAGCGCGACAAAGCGATAAAGCGATATTGTAGCGCAACAAAGCGATAAAGCGATATTGTAGCGCAACAAAGCGATAAAGCGATATTGTAGCGCAACAAAGCGATAAAGCGATATTGTAGCGCGACAAAGCGATAAAGCGAAAGAGCGATATTGTAGCGCGATAAAGCGAAAGAGTGATAACGCGAAAGAGCGGAAGAGCGATAAAGCCGACATGTCGACCTAAATCTTTTACATAACAGTAGATACTGGTTTCTTTCCATTTCTTTTCATTTGACTTGTATGATGGCCGAGAGGGGACATGGTTCTTTCGCAAAAAGCGATATTGCTACACGACAAAGCGATAAGGCCGCACGACAAAGAGTTAAGGTTACACGACAAAGCGATAAGGCCGTACCACAAACTGATAAGGCCACACAACAAAGCGATATGGCCACATGACAAAGCGATAATAAAATGCGATAAAGCGATAAAGTGAAAGAGCGATAAAGCTATAGTAGTAGCGCGACAAAACGATTAAGCGAAAGAGCGATAACGCGAAAGAACGGAAGAGCGATAAAGCCGACATGTCGACCTTAATCGACAAAGCGATAAAGTGAAAGAGCGATAAAGCAATATAGTAGCGCGACAAAGGGATAAAGTGAAAGAGCGAAAGAGCGATTAAGCCATATAGTAGCGCGAAAGAGCGATAATACGAATAAAGCGAAAGAGCGATGTCGACCTAAATCTTTTACATAACAGTAGATACTGGTTTCATTCAATTTCTTTTCATTTGACGTGGTATTTGGATTCACATTTTGATAAATGATTCCACTTTAAATCCCCAAAGGTCGCTATTATATTAATTTAATTAATAAAAGTTTATTTGAATTAAGAATTTGAATAAACTTATAATGAGATTTCTCTATAAAACAACTTACTGTGAATAATTGAGAAATCCATGCTGAACTATTATAGATTAATTCAAAATGCTGACATGGTGTGTCTAAACCTGTACATACAAACTTCCTTAGACATACTTTATGTGACTGATTATAATAGATTTAATTGAGCAAAACAAAGTTTATATAAATTTAAATCGGCGCACTTCTGGTATATATTCATCAACATAATGTAAGATTGGAAATCTATTGTAACAACACTGGTATTTTATTTAGCCCTTCATTAACAAATCAAAGGAAAGAATAAAATAATCTATCATAATCAAATTAAAAATATAATTTTGTTTTACTTGGTTACATTATGCACATCAAAACGTAAACAGATACTATAAGCGTATATCACAGTAGAATATTTGTGTGACATTGTGTATTTTTATGTGCAACAGGGATAATTCTAAAGGGTCTGATTCATGAAAAGCACGTTTTGGGTAAATATATTAAAAGTGTGAACTCCGCGCATCGCCATGCATCATTAGTATGATGGTAATAGGGTGTACGCATTCAGTGCATGGAGCTCAGCGCCATTTGAATACGTATATGAGGTTACAAAATCGTCTCTTTCACACTTCAATGGCTTCATTCTGCTCACATAAAGAGAGTCTTATTCAGAAAGGAGGCCACCGGCCCATGGCATTATACATTGCACAGTAGTAAAATACATTTCCATGACTGTTGAGGACATTCCAGTTGTTAACATCTATTTCGCTAAATAGTTAAACAATTGAATAGATTGTTCATAAACAGGAATTTCAAATTCGTTGTTGTAAAACATTGAGAAATGGATAAATAATACAAAATGGTATTCTGACTCAGTGCATGGGATAAAACAAAATTGTCAAAGTATTACAGAGTTACTCTGAGGGCGTGGGTTCGAATCCCGCATGGGACACGGCCCGAAAAAGAACAAGAATGTGTACTATTGAAGGTAGTGTTATCCCAAATATAGCCTTGTTATATTTGTTCAATATCTAAATAGCATGTATTTCTAATTATATATATTAGGATGTTTACAATGGACAAATAATGTTGATAGCCAAGAACAACTTTTGAAGTTTAGAATGTGTTGAAACAGTTTCTGACCACTTTTGAGTATCAATAGATATACATCTCTCCTCAATGACAGACAGATATTTTATTCAGTATAAAGGCCAAAGGCCCAAAATACAATTACATGACAAATTTGAAACAAGCGCACATAAAAGATAACAGGTTTATGAATTTAAACTTGCAGCTCTAGTTTTAGATATACATTTAAGAAAGATCTTCATTTGCCACATACACCAAAAACCATATTCATACAGACTATTTCTGACATTTAGAACTCAACATTGAATACCTTCTTCTGCTAATCTCAATTGTAAACTATAAGCATTAGCAAAATGCTGTTATTCTGCTATAGTATAATAATCTTATCCGCTATTGAATTATAATTACATATAATTGCTCAATATTTTATTTTATTTTATAATGGGTTTTTTAAAAGCACGTGGACATTTTTACAGTTGTACATGGGCTCCAACAGGGAGTATGGTGGTCAAGTCAATACACATATTTACAAATGTAACAATAGAGGTACAATTCATGTAAACATTACAAGGAAGATTTAAAATATATCAATCGTTGAACAAAAAATGACACGTCGACCAGAATTTGTAGAAGTTGTCAATCTAGAACTTATCTTTGCTGCATATTTGGTTAAATAATAATACTGAGTAAGCTTTTGTTGCATGAACTGAAATATTGGCATATTTCTGGATGTTTTACGATTAAAGATATTAGTTTTGAAAAGAATTAGGATCACATTAATTGGATCGTTATTTTTATGACGAATTCTAAGAAGAATCTGCTCTCTTGTGAAATTTAAATTCAAATCATTACTTAGCCAATCTTGGAGTTTCCGCCATATGTGTGTAACCCTGCAAGGGTCATAAAATAAATGAGCTGTTGTTTCTATAGATAAAGAGCAATAGGTACATAGGTTATGGCAAATTCCAAACGCAAGGCATAATTCTTGCCAGTCTCCAGTTCTGGCTGATTTAAACCTTGCAGTATTTCCCTCGCTTTGTTGTGCCAAGATAGTGGATCGCTGCACCTGAAATGCATAGTGGGCCTGGATTTCCAAGCACAGATATCTTAAGGAAATACTGCAAGGCCTAAATCAGCCAGTAATGGAGACTAGCAAGAGTTATGCCTTGCATTGGGAAGTTGAGGTTATGGTCGATGTACTTCATTCCGTGAAGTCTATTGTTTGTCGGTAGAATATGATGTAACAGTTTCTATTGGAACCATTGGAGATCTGTGTCTTTGGTGCAGCGAAAGGGAATATGGTTGTAGAGGTTCCAAGAGCCTATGTCAATGCTAGTGTCGTTACCTAAAACTATATTCCATGTAATACAATGTTGATTTCGATTTGTTTTTGTTTCCAATAAAGCTCTATAATACAGTTGAATACCAGTCTTTTGTCTTGTCAAAATGTTGAAGATATATGGTTGGATTGGGTTTTGTTTGTTTTTGATGTATTCGAACTGTACTTTTTTTATTTTAAAAAATGTTTTAACTGCATTAATGACTCCATAATATTCTTAAAAGTTTGTTTTTATGTTATATCTGCATCAAACCTTTCCTTGGATAGAAACTTGCCAATGTCATCAAGAAGATTGTTTATGAATATTACACCCTTTGCCTGCAAATTTGCATAAATAATAGGTTTCCTATCTATCATAATGTTTTGATTATACCAAATCATTTGGGAAGTTATGTTAAGTTCGGAGTTTATGTCTTCCTAGACAGTAAATCCCACCACGAATTCAGTAGATCGCGATAGAATGCATTGCGCATCAATGGAGTAATAACATTTCTTAGATATTTCTTATATTGCTACAATATATTGGTGTTAATGTTATAGAGACATAAAAACTCTGTGCATGGTCATGACTTATTAATATGATGATAATAGGATGTACGTCTTCAGTGTATGGAGCTTAGCTTACATTCGGATAAGTATTGGAGGTTACAAAGTCGTCTCTTTAACACTTGAATGGTTAAGAACAGGAAGATTTTCTGGAAAACAACTTCTTTAATGTGAAAATACACGACGTTTCGGAGTACATACTCATTCCTTCATCATTCCACCTGATGAAGGAATGAGTATGTACTCCGAAACGTCGTGTATTTTCACCTTAAAGAAGCTGTTATCCAGAAAATCTTCCTGTTCTTATGTTTACCACTTCTAAATGCCCTTTAAAGACCTGACTTGAATGGTTGCTTCAATCGGCTTACATAAATTTATGAAACTAGCTCTGTGTCTTCTTCAAATAAAATGTACATTAGGAGTAGATGTTATTAGTAGATGAACAATAACTTCAGCAGTAGCCAGGGGCGGAGGGAGTGGGGGTGCGTCCTCAGCGCTTATGAAACCCCTCCCCCGGAAAAGTTTTAATTTTTTATAATTAAAAGACGCTTTTATTAACAGTGAAAACGCTTTGATTTTAATTACGAATTTTCATATATTGAGGGTAGTTCTTTTCATAATAAAGATACTATCGGATAAACTCGTTCTGTATGTAAATTTGAATTGAATAAGAACTTACGAATGACTTTCATAACTACGGAAGCATCCTAGTGCCACAGTGAGAATTGTTTTACTATCACCTAATTAGGAGATACTAACTCCTAATTAGGACTTAGTTATCGCCTAATTAGGATATAACTAAGTCCTAATTAGGAAATAAGTAAGTCCTAATTAGGAGTAAGTATCTCCTAATTAGGTATACTAACTCCTAATTAGGAGATACTTACTCCTAATTAGGAGATACTAACTCCTAATTAGGAGTTACCTATGTCCTAATTAGGTGATAGTTATGTCCTAATTAGGCGATAACTAAGTCCTAATTAGGAGATAACTAAGTCCTAATTAGGAGATAGCTAAGTCCTAATTAGGAAATAGTATCTCCTAATTAGGTGATAATAAAACAATGTTTACTTTGGCACTAGGATGCTTCCGTACATAACCAACATATTCCAAACCATGTTTTATTTTGCGATTTAATTTTAAAAACCGTAATGATCGCACGGTATTCGTATATACCCATGTATGTATATAGTTCCTCCCATGTATGTACACTGTCAGCCAAAAGAAACGCCTACCAGATATCTTATCAGATATCATAAAAACTATAATGAACAGTGTAACAATATTATAGCAATATGAACTTGCACCATTTCTACATAATATGTTTGAATTTCAGAAGTTCATTTCACACAAAAATGGCGATTGTTGAAATGAGAAAACAATAATTGTTCAGTTTTCGATCAGTGCTTGATCAGAAAAACACTTGAAACATATTTTCATTCAACCACGAGCAACAATACAGGCATGCATTCGCATTAAAGTGGTGATGATACTACAGATGTACGTGGTTACGGTGTGCAAGTGAATAACCGAAAATAGCAGTCTTCATTGTGCGTGGTTTTCATGAATGATATTGACTCGAATCACAGTTTTCCAAGATTTCAAAGGATTTTCATATCAATTATTGCTTCAGCCTAACGTGGAGACCACCATTAATTATATTTCAGAAATTATTTCATTTTTCATTTTAAGGAACATCAAGTAGGCGTTTCTTTTGGCCGACAGTGTATATAGTTCCTCCAACCTCCAAGTGTCTTCTTTCTCCTTATTGGCAAAAAGCCTACTTTCATTTTTTTTCAAATTAGACAATTATTTTATCAGATTGTAAGTCATTTTTAGAACAATTATCAAATTCATTATCAAACAAATTTTACTTGTAAAATTGAGGGTGTCAATTAATTAATCCATAACGGTGTACTAGTTTGGTTTTGCATTTGTAATGAATTTCGCATGCGGATATATACCTCGATTATTAGTTAGGCATTTAATAACTTAAAATAATTTACAGCTTATAAGGGCTCGATATATGCTTTGCCGTGTGAATAATGGTATTAAATTTACAAATGTATATGAAAAGTGAGCATTGCGATCTATATTCTCTAAAATGGGTTAAGGACGAGAATTGTACATTTTGTTAAACAGAGGATGAAAACATCTCTCATGTTTTTCGCAAAATATGATCATATATAAAACAATTCTGCTTGACTGGAACTGTCTTTAAATCACTCTACAAATCTTGGCATTCTATTACAAAACATTGGTATTCTCTTTGGTTTTCCATCTCAATTCAAGTTTTTGAACCAATTAAATCTTTCTGAGCAAAAAGGACATCTTTTGAAGGCCAGGTATTATAATTTAGTTAGAACATTAATAATTTCAGACAAGTACATGCAATTAAAACGTTTAACTGTAAGAACAATACATAAAATCATTTCATTTGAAAGAAATAGTCTCCGCTCTCAAATATTTCAAAAGGTACAGTGGCGCGACAAAGCGATAACGCGAAAGACCGATAAAGCGATAGAACGATAAAGCGATATAATTGCGCGACAAAGCGATATGGTATTTGTCGCTTTGTCGTGCGGCAATATAGCTTTGTCGTGCCGCCTTATCGCTTTGTCGTGTGGCCTTATCGCTTTGTCGTGTTGCTATATCGCTTTGTCGTGTGACCATATCGCTTTCTCGCTTTATCACGTTGTTACCAAAGGGCGGAAGAGCGATGTCCCCTCTCGGCCATCATACATGGCGATGTCTTCACTCTCTTGTGCTATCAGTGGATCGTTCACTGACACAGCCAGGAGGGGTGTCAAGTTTTGTCTTGGTATATCTGAATATGATGCATAGCCTACATTTCTCATGTTAAGGAGAATAAATATGTAATTGACAACATTATTTAAGTTTTTATTAAAGGGGCTGTAGCACTTTTTTTTTGCAAATTTCCAATGTATAATGATAGTTTATGTCATTTAAATTTAATTGAGAGGGTAAAACATCTTGTTACGGTGTTGCGTAAAATTTTTAAAAATGTATGTATGTATGTATGTATGTATGTGTGTATGTGTGTATGTGTGTATGTATGTATGTATGTATGTGTGTATATGTATATGTATGTATGTATGTATGTATGTATGTATAAATATAGGCCTACTAGTATATAAATATGTAGGGCAAAACAAAATGAGACAACTTTGTATTCAACTCCTTAATTTAATTTTTGACAAAGATTTATGAAAATTGGCACATATGTAGATAAAAATAGGTCAATAGCCAGTCAGGCCGTCGTTTCGCTCCAAACACTATTTCATCTGCCGAGACATGTAATAAAACAGATCGTCTTTAAATTCCTCGGATATATAGCTTTAACCACTTTTCGTGATTCACTCGTTTCTAATCTGCAATATATATTTTGTTCTAACTATTCAAATATGTCCTAAAAGATTTGCAGAATATTTGCAATGGGGTTCAGGTGTGGTGAAACGGCAATAAAATTATACTTTGCATGTCATTTCACGTTGCACGTCAATTCATGTTTTGGTGTGCGCAAAAGTGCAAACACAGTCATAGTATTGTTGTATAACAAACAAATTAAATGTCCACTTTATCCAGTATTTAAATCCGGCACACCCACTTGTAAAAGATTATATAAATAGTAGGCCTAATTCCTCTAATCAATGCGACCTGTAATTTTAAAGAACGGCATTAAACCTAATTTTCCAATCTCATCCACGCCATGAGATACGGCGGAAACTTTGATTCCGGCTTGCGCTGGAAACTCACTGCAACTTGAAATTTGACAAAAAGGCTATGAGGTAACCCCGATGTTTTCTGTAACTTTCTAACTGATTTCAACTCTTTTTCATAAAAAGCGTGAAGTCCATATTTTGCTTCTGTTTCCAACATCACGCCGGTAACTAGAAAGTCGTCTGCTACAGCGTTGTCACGTGACACTACCAAACAACAGGGGAGGTAATGCTGAGAACATCATACCTATGTCATAAATGCTGAGTATTAACCATGTTCGAAAACACTGAGTGGCAATGCAAAAACTAATTTTGAAATTTGTCTCATTTTTTTGGCTCGATACTTTATGTATGTATGTTATACGTCACATCACCAGGTGACCTTTCATTCCAGCCAATCAACGAGCTTATTAGAGCTGGGTATAGTACTGTTGATCATATATTTTCATTGAATGCTGTTGTTCAAAAGTATGCGCATAAGAAAAAGGTTAGATTTTATTGTGTTTTTATAGATTTTGCAAAGGCGTTCGATACAATTCAGATACAATACATGTAATCATAAAGTTTTGTTTGATAGTCTTAAGGATGTCGGGAAAAACTGGCAAGTTCTACTATAGACTATGTCAGAGGCGGATCTAGGGGGGTCCAGGGGGTCCGGACCCCCCCCCCCCCCCCCCCCCCCCCCCCCCCCCCACTTTTCATTTTTAGAAAAGTTTGGAGGAAAAGGTGTTAATGAAGTTACAGAAGAGGTTAAATGAACTAGAGCTTTTTTTTTAGGCATACTGGTATGAAGGTTAATTTGGATAAAACAAAAATTATGGTGTTTCGCAATTCAGGATATTTGAGACATTATGAAAAGTGGTTCTTCGAAGGTAAACAATTTGAGGTTGTATCATATTATAGGTATTTTGGTATAGTTTTCACCCCTAGACTTTCATGGACTAAGGCTCAACACTGTCTACTTCCCCAAGGTAATACAGCACTTATCTCTAGTTATTCTTTTCAAAGAAATTTTGGAACTTTGTCCCCCCAGGATCTTTTTAAATTGTTTGACTCTATTATATTGCCTATTTTGTGTTATGGTTCTGAAGTCTGGGGAATATCTTATTATAAAATTATTGAAGGTCTCCAGATTAAAGTTTGTAGACAGCTTCTTAGAGTTGGTAGAAATGTTAGTAGCAGCATGGTGTTAGGGGAATGCGGTAGGCTTCCATTGCAGTTTAATTATATGTCTAGAGCGGATAAGTATTGGTGTAGGTTAATTCAATTAGATTCACATAGACTTCCATTTCAGGGTTATGATATGTTGAAATCTCTTGATGATTCGGGTAGGTCTACTTGGGCTACATATATGAAGAATATCTTATTTGAATTTGGTTTTGGATTTGTATGGCGTTCCCAAGATGTTGGTGATAGATTCAATTAGACTGTCACATAACCATATATCAACACGTATCGTGATACCTATAATATAGCAACGTAACTAATATATGTGTATATACATAGGCCTACCCCCATTATTCCTCAATATTTTAGACATCTTGGCCCCTTGGTATCCACGGAGAAGTAAATGGTTCATCGAATCTCACCTCGGAATATGTTACCACGTATTTCCACTTCAGGTTGTGCCTACTGTGATCAAGTGGAAACAGCCTACAACAGAACCAGAACAGAGCCGCATCTGTTCACCCTGCACCTGGACGTGGGACAGATACAAGGCTCCGTTAAGAAGAACCCGAATAAGAAGTCCAAACTGAAAGAGTTCGAGAAGAAAGCTTCTGCACTGAGGAACACAAAGGGGGGAGACATCCTGATCCACCTTGAGAACCAGGAGAAGAGCGACCTCTACCTCGGGCACCTAGATGACTCCATTGACGGAAGTCTGAAGAACCTCATCCCTGACGGTCGTCTCTACACTGACGTCTACACCAGGAGGTGGCTGGCAGATGACGATGGCTTCGAGTCTTTCAGAAACGTGATTGTTCTGACAATTGAACAGAGCAACTTCGTGACGACCGTCGACTTCAAGACTAAGATACCGTCTGATTTCAAAATAGAGAGTCCTTCCACTCTGAACATAGTGTCACTGCTGAAAAGGGTTTCTACAAGCTCGGTTAACGGTAAGCCTCAACTCCTTGATATAGGGGGAAATCTTCACGAGAGTCGTCGAGTCGAGCTGAAGTATCTTCCGCCTGAAAATTACACTGCCGAGAGTTTTGTGGAGGAGGTCTGGTTCCAACTCCGGTTCAGAGAGCACCTGTGTTCCATGTCCAAGCTGCCTTCAGGGGGGTCGTATTTTGTCGGCATCCAGGAACAGAAACGGAAGAAGAAGAAGTACGAAACTATTGACATAATTCATGCCGGGTTTCTAAAACCATGGTCAGACGAAGACTTTAAAGAATGTCTAAATAGGAAGCTGAAGGACGAAGCTTCATTACAAACCCCTGAGGGCGATTTAGCAGAGGTGCCACAGGAGATCCTGAAATACGAATTCCACGAGTTGGAAAATAAGAACTATATACTGCAGATCGCGATCGGGTTTGTTAATGGTATCGTCTTCTACAATAAACAAGGCCCCGAGACGTATCGTATTGACGACGACCAGAATATTATAAGAATGAAGCATTCTCATTGGTTCAAAAATATAAGAAGTTACTCTATTAAAGTTGCTGAATCGTGAAAGAAAAGACGTGTATAAAAGTTGGCCAAACCAAACTGGTCGTAGTTCTCACGGACAGGTGTTAGATTGACATAATGTGACTTGGTTAATCCAGGAAATTACCAAATGAATTTTGTTTATGTAGCCACCCTTATGCTGATGTAAACAGTTTTCGATCAGATCGACTTGTTGTGTTTCAGCATGTGTCTCGTGCATACGTTCAGACTCACGCTATTTCGCTGAAACATTGTAGCACGTTTATACAATACATGTTTACATAGCAACACACACATACCTCGGTAGACATGTCGGACAGTTCCCGACCTTCCTCCGTGGGGTACAGCACACAGGCGTCTGGCTACAGTCGGGCCTCCTCTTCCTCCTTCGTGTCTGACAACAGCTACTCGCATCAGAGATTCACTGCCGCACCACAATTCCGCGGTGGATCTACTTCCGGTTCCTCTTCTAGTGCGCTTCAACAGCTTGAGATTCGTAAGCTTTGGTTCTTTCGAACTTAGTTTAGTCTTTTTTTTATTGTTATCTAATTTGCACTTTCTTTAAAGAGCCATCAAGGATGTTGATGAACATATCAGAAAATTGTCAAAAATCTATCTCCGTGAAATATATACACTTAATTTTTAGCTCATCAGACCTGTAAAGGCCAGATGGGCTTATGGCAATCGACTTTCGACTTCACCTCCAGAACCGCTACACCCCCAAAGCTGAAATTTTGTGGGGAGGTACCTGGCACCTAGGGGGTTCAAAGTTTGTTCATCACGAATTCCAACGCCCACAAATATGGCCGGCAAAGACGTTTAAAGTGAAACCTTTAAACAACTTCTTCTCCGAAAGCGCTTGATATAGGAATGTGAAATTTTGTCATTAACATCTTTGTAGGATAGAGATACAAGTTTGTAAATTTGGTTGAGATAAATTATGAAATATGAACTTGCAAGGGGTTCACCCTAAAAGCTTAAAACGACTTCTTCTCATGAACCAGAAATAGGAGATATCCAGAAACCTGGGCAGTGTTTACTTTTAAAGATGAAGATTATGATTTGTAAATTTCATTATTTAAATGTTAATACTAGTTTGATTTTGACAGGGGTTCATTTAAATGTATATTTTCATCTCAGAAACCAATGACCCTAGAACATTCTACTTTTGAGGATATCATCTGTGTTAAGTGAATATCAAGAGTTCCGAAAGTCTTTTGGATGAAAAATAAGAAAGTTATAAGTGAAAACCAAGCTCAGTTAAACTACTCTGAGGTACTAAAGACAACTGCATGTTTGTTTAGTAGTTGAAGGATTAGTACAATGGTTAAAGACATATGTCTTGCAGTTGATGAGAAAATGCTTTTTAGACTTTGTCTATGCAATATCAATTGTAACACATAGACTTGTTCTTAAGTTTTAAATTTATATACAGTACTCTCTCTCTCTCTCTCTCTCTCTCTCTCTCTCTCTCTCTCTCTCTCTCTCTCTCTCTCTCTCTCTCTCTCTCTCTCTCTCTCTCTCTCTCTCTCTCTCTCTCTCTCTCTCTCTTATATGTTGGTTTTAGATAATAAAAAAAAATTTAAAATAAAAATTAAGAAAGACTTGGAGCCCGTAGGTTACTATTGCGACTTGCGCTAAAGACGAGCCTTCACGCTTCGGAAACGCTTGCCATGTGTAGTACGTTTTATGCAATAAAGGGAATTCTGTTTATATGACGTCAGATACCCTTAGCGGGCGTTACTAGAAGGGTTACATTTGTGTACTTCCCTTTGAAAACAAAATTCATTACATTGTCGTGATACGAAAATTATTTATCACATGTCGTGTTGTAGATAAATGATTTCTCTAAAGATTAACGTTATAAGTTCTATATAAGTTATATATTTTCCACAAATAATATTCGTATATGAAACACTTACATCCTTGATGGGCCTATTCATAGTGTAGCATTGGTTGTCTTCCTTTCATTTCGAATATTTTATTCCAATACATGTGTAATCGATTTTGCTGTGACGCCACATTTATTGGTTATATATACAACAAATACTTTAGCTTAAAATTAAACAGTTTTAGTTTTACATAGTTGATAGTTGGTTCCAAAAGTTATCAGCTGATGTATTCTCACTGTGAGTAGATTTAAACCAAATACTGTTTAACAGCGAGAAGACGCAGCAGACGAAATCCTGAACGGCCATCTTTGTTTTCCTCTTTCCCGAAGGAGTACAATACGAAAAGTGAGCTTCTATGTTAATTATGGCGGTTAGCTATAATATATTATCATCGAATTTTTAAAAGATAATTGTCTTGTTTTGACATGTCACGTTAAAGGTTTCTACCTCACGTACTGAGAAAAACCTTGTATCGTTCACCGTCAATCATATACTAAAAGACAAATGTGCACAAGTTTTAAGAAAGAAATTTAAACATGTGAACCTTTAGCAGCTTTTTTTAAACAGAATGAATAAATTTATGGAATGTTCAATCTTAACAGACTATTAATCGGGCGCTATCGCTATCGATATATGGTCACTATTTGCACGTGCTATTATGGTTGTGATCACTTCCACTTGGGAGTTTGTGATTCTTTATATTAAATTTTACATTGTTTAACGCGAGACGGGGAGATATAATACGCCCGTGCGTCCGAAATAACAAAGGTGAGGGTATGGTTTCCAAAGAGTTTTGTGACCTTTGCCTTCATTTCTCGGTCATAATAAGACTTTCCCATGGTACCCAAGACAATATCTCAAGAACCGTTCACTGGATGCTTGTTCTATCTTTGCAAAGCTCTGTTGGACTTTGTGCAGATCTGTTAACATTTTGGTGACCTTGACATACTTCTTAGATCACAACGAAACGGTTAAACAGCGAATTTTGCCGTATAACATCATTACATATTGCATTACTGAAATTTGTCAGTTGAAAATCTCAAGAACCGTTAAATGAGAGGGATTCACTAGATCATCTTCAAATTCCACCATGGATATTAAGTGATTTTGGTACTTTATCGTTATTATCAAGGTCAAAGGAAAACATTAACATTTTCAGCATGGAAATCAGCACAGTAAGCTTGTCAGAGTGATCTTGAGGTTAGATCAAGTTAATACTTTGAAAATATTTGGAATTTCAACAACCACTCTAAAATATGTCAAGAGAATTAAACTGGACAACATTTCTGTTAACTTTTAACTTCAATTCTCATCACACACGTTGGTCTCTTTTATTTCTCTTTAATGTTGAAATAATCAACAACCTTAATGAAGATAGCTTGCTGTATTCAAAAGAATCTGTCAATAGTTGATGTCAACTAAAATGATACCCCGGTCTTTGAGAGCTTAGTCAAAAGATGTTATCTCTATTTCGCTACCCTACGCTTATTTTGTATCCGCTAATGAAGACCTATACTTTGCACGAAAATCAATGATACATTATCAGTATATGATGGTTTTTCAGCTGTTGAATGTGATGGCACCTACAAGTCTTCAACATTTAAAGTACATGACGTAGAAGTGGAAATTCAAAAAGTCCTTCAAGGTAAAAGCAATAATATTATGTGTTGCATTTCTTAAATATGAAAAGAACATGATGAAAGAAACTGAATTTATAAAAATGACAATGTTTGAATTTTTTTTTTTAATTTCAAGTAAGAATAATCGCTCAACGAATTTAGCTTAACGCATTATCAACAAATTAATTTCGCCTTTTATTTGTTTTTTGTTTATATCTATTTGACCATTTAATGTTTGAATGGTAGAATACCTCCATCTGTACGTTCATTGTATATCACACAATTTAGAATAATTTATCAATTTACCAATTCAGGAGAAACAGTACTCTATCCAAGGACTATAGAGACAACAAGCAATGAGAAGTTGAGAGAAGTTGTTCATACTTTGAAACTATATTACGAAGGAAGAGGAGCATTTATTTACGTGGGATCTTCACTCTTACTCCTCTTTAACAAACAGTTCAGTAATCTGCAGAAATGTACAGAAGATATAATATGCGACGTGTGCACTTTCTCCCTCGGTAGTCCAGCTCTGATCTTAACTGTGGTACGGAACGAGGGTAACGGGCACCTGTTGAAGGACTACAACGCACTGTTAGCCCAGGAGGTCCACACCAATGAACGCAAAGAGGTGGTTGGCCTACGTGCTTGCAATGGCGTTATCAGCGTTGAGGACTGTAAAACAACAGAACACTTTAAAAATGAAATTAAAAAGATGAGAAAAGATGAGGAAGGTCCCCAAACGATTCTTCACGAAGGGATTCTGGAAGAAACGATATTGTCCTTCTTGAAGATGATTGCCAAGTGTTCCGGGCCTGAAGCCAGGGTAGATGAGCAGCAGTACCTGGTGGGCAGGATGTTCCTCTACTTCGCGGAATTGATGCAGGAGAGTCACAACGTTCTCGTCAACTCCTCCTCCTTCGACTTCTCCATCACCCTCCTCTCGGAGATGGCTGACAGGCTTGTCCTTGCTGGAAAAATATCCTTGGTGGTCAAAGGCTTTGACGTCATTACCGAGCTCCACAAGCTAGGGTTTGTCTTTTCTTGATCAGTTATCTTCAGCGAGGTGGAAGTTTGGCTTGATTTTATCAAGCTACATCTTTGCTTGAAAACTAACGAAAAGTATCATTAAACTGGGAATGAGTTATACCCTTAAACTCTTGTTATTGGTTATATGATGGGGAAGAAGGTTGTCCGTCCTATAATTGTGGAGAGAGTGTTGAAGAAAGGTGTCAATTCTTTAATTTGGGAGAGGGTGTGGAAGAAGGGTGTCAATTCTTTAATTTGGGAGAGGGTGTGGAAGAAGGGTGTCAATTCTTTAATTTGGGAGAGGGTGTGGAAGAAGGGTGTCAATTCTTTAATTACGGAGAGGGTGTGGAAGAAGGGTGTGAATTCTTTAATTGGGGAGAGAGTGTGGAAGAAGGGTGTCATTTTTTAAATTGGGGAGAGAGTGTAGATGAAGGGTGTCAATTCTTTAATTGGGGAGAGGGTGTGGAAGAAGGGTGTCAATTCTTTAATTGGGGAGAGAGTGTGGAAGAAGGGTGTCAATTCTTTAATTGGGGAGAGGGTGTGGAAGAAGGGTGTCAATTCTTTAAATTGGGGAGAGGGTGTGGAAGAAGGGTGTCAATTCTTTAATTTGGGAGAGGGTGTGGAAGAAGGGTGTGAATTCTTTAATTGGGGAGAGAGTGTGGAAGAAGGGTGTCATTTTTTAAATTGGGGAGAGAGTGTAGATGAAGGGTGTCAATTCTTTAATTGGGGAGAGGGTGTGGAAGAAGGGTGTCAATTCTTTAATTGGGGAGAGAGTGTGGAAGAAGGGTGTTAATTCTTTAATTTGGGAGAGGGTGTGGAAGAAGGGTGTCAATTCTTTAAATTGGGGAGAGGGTGTGGAAGAAGGGTGTCAATTCTTTAATTTGGGAGAGGGTGTGGAAGAAGGCTGTGAATTCTTTAATTGGGGAGAGAGTGTGGAAGAAGGGTGTCATTTTTTAAATTGGGGAGAGAGTGTAGATGAAGGGTGTCAATTCTTTAATTTGGGAGAGGGTGTGGAAGAAGGGTGTCAATTCTTTAATTGGGGAGAGGGTGTGGAAAAAGGGTGTCAATTCTTTAATTGTGGAGAGAGTGTGGAAGAAAGGTGTCAATTCTTTAATTGGGGAGAAAGTGTGGAAGAAGGGTGTCAATCCTTTAATTGTGGAGAGTATGTGGAAGAAAGTTGTCAATCCATTAGTTGTTGATATTCTGTGTTTCAGAGAACGCCACGCGAACTCAGTTCTCCTGATGTACGAACAACCCTCGAATAGTAAAGACATGCTTACTGGAGACATCTGCCTAACCTCCGCCTGGACAGGGGACCGGAAGTGGATCTTCAGAACAGGTGCGTGCTGCATCATGTCGAATCTCCATCTTGATTCTGGACTCATAAGCGGCCTTCACACGGCAAACCAAAGTTTGACAACACATGTTGGCCAACTTTTGAAAGATGTCAAACTCGCACGTCACACGTCAAACTTTAGGCTCAAATGATGTCATACATGTGACGTCATGACGTCATATGACTCTAAAATGGCAACCAAGAAACAACACATGTTTGAAAGTTTGATGGAAAAGTTGTTGAGAATAGAGACCGCTCCTATTTCTCGCCAACAGTTTGACAACTCGGACACTGGTGTTGGAGAAGAGTTGCTGAACCGTTCACACTCTCAAGCGTGAATTGACCAAACTTTAGTTTTGCCGTGTGAAGGCCGCTTTACAGGATATTTGATGGTCGTTATAACCTCTCATCAACTTTAGGCCCCGGGATGTTTAAGCGACTTCAGAGTCTTTTGCTAAACACACTTCCACTCAGTTCATACCATTTAGCTCAAATTCACCTTAGAATTAGAAAAGGTTAGATTGGCATGAAATGAAGATATTTAATAATATTTAGAACATTCGAAGATACAGAAATGAAATGTGCTAAGATTTGATCAAGATCCTGTTTCTTGCCCCTCCAGCACTGTGTCTGTAGTACCAGCCACCAAGACGTGTGTGGTATTAAAGGTGATATCATGTCATGTCGTGCGATATTTGCCTGCCTGAGGTGTAACAGGCAATGTTTTGTCTATGAAGTATTATAGGCGATATCATGTCTGCTTGAGGTATTACAGGCGATATCATGTCTGCCTGAGGTATTACAGGCGATATCATGTCTGCTTGAGGTATTACAGGCGATATCATGTCTGCTTGAGGTATTACAGGCGATATCATGTCTGCCTGAGGTATTACAGGCGATATCATGTCTGCTTGAGGTATTACAGGCGATATCATGTCTGGTTGCAGGTGCCAGGAAACACTCCAGAATGACGTCACCTCTATACGTCGCACAAGTCAAGGAAGGAACGGTCGAAGCTAGGAGAACCGTTTTCGAAAACATGAAATGAACTATCCTACTAAACTTACATGACTGGAGCTCCTAGACATCTTGATGCAGATGATGCATAGTGACATAGGAACAGATTGAATATCAACTAGGCTAGTTACATTTCGGATGTAGCGGCGGCCGAAATGGGCATGATCGCCTAATCTAAGCTTATCAGAATTATTTATTTTTGTCACTTATTTTATATTCATCTTTTACATTTGTGTATATTGTTTTAATTATTAGCTCATGAGGTCTGACAGACTTTGGCCCTATTGCCTATTTTCAACATCTTTATAAGAATCATTAACCTTTTCATTGATATTGTATTCATATTTTACATGGACGGTCATCTTTAATCCACCCTGCATCTGTATTTGAACGAGTCTCACTGAACTATGAACATAATTCACAGGGAAGTCAAAGAGCGTGTATGACAATACGGAAGCAGCCACATGTCCATTTTACAATTTCCTTAATTTTACATTTCAAAGTTAGTAAAGTAGTTTGAAATATCCCCCCAAAAAAATAAAAACCTGAGGAGTGTATGTCACTAATCTAACCACCACTGCCACCACCACTCGGGGAACCCAGCACAACCATACAAGCATCTCTCCCTCTCGCTTCCCTCCACCGCTCAGCCGCAACACATCAGGGCTTATATACCCCAGTAACTACCATACAAGCATCTCTCCCTCTCGCTTCCCTCCACCGCTCAGCCGCAACACATCAGGGCTTATATACCCCAGTAACT